>CM056722.1:55016644-56216644 GCA_029844215.1 Przewalskia tangutica | reverse complement strand
GCGTACGTACGAGAGCACGACAGAAAAATTGGAAAGGAAGAAAGAGGTGATTTTTCCACGGAAAGAGTTTCCGGTTTTTGTAAAGAAAAATGTAATGAATAATTAAGTATTATTAAAACCAGTAGAAACTTCCATCTGCATAGAAGCTAAGATGAGACAAAATGATATTTCCTAGATCATGGCTGCTGTAATAAGATTGTTATAAACAAGAATATCCTACTCACATATAAGGCTTATGTTTCTCAGATTGTTTAAAAGAGAATTATATTCTTAAATGAATAAGACTATGAACTACGAAACCTTTCTAAAAAAAGAAACGTGAACATTTGAAATTAGGCAAACTTGGACGTTTGGAAAATAATGTTGTTACTTGATTTTACAAAGGTAAGTGTTTTGGTTTACTTAAAAAAACGATCCTCTATTTTATACTACGGGTATTGTGTGACTTATGTGAAAGAAACGGATCTTTTAAAGATTTAATTTATGAAGTACTTTGGGGATAGATACCCGAACTTGTTAGTAGAAAGTACCTTGGGTGAATAACTTGATTGTATTGGTTTGTGATAGCCTTGTAATACTTTCTTGTTGATTGGATAAGTAAACATGTTAGGATGCTACGTGTGTTAGTATCTTGTGATTGTTATGTAAGGGGGGTCACTCTTGTTGTGCTTACGTTGTTAAACGTTAAGCTAGTTATCTTGTTATTGTATCACATACCCTCGACTTATTATACCGAGGGCTTGCCACCCTTGATGCGGTCTATACGGCTATGCGGTCTGTGAGACTATGCGCAGCGGTATGCTCGAGATTGATCATTCGGGTGTTTAGCCTGACGCGGGGATGCCACTACGGTCTTTGAGGGACTATGCGGTCTTTGAGGACTATGCGGGTGCGGAAGTCGGCGGATACCGAGGTTAAAGCGCCTTCGATGCGGGGTATACCTCGGTGATGCAGGACCGTGATTCGAGAATACCTCATGCGGGTCTGTGTGTGACCTATGCGGAGCTGCGGTAAGTTCCAGGGATAGACGCGCACAGTGATACTGCGGGCGAGTGGCCAGCTTCGATCATGTGGTGCGGTCTAGAAAGACCTCGTGATACAGTTTATGGCATTTTTTTGGTACTGTGGGTCTTAGTAGTCGGCTATGCCTTCGTACTTACCCCGTACGGTTCTATTGTGATGACTTTGAGGGCGTGAGTCCCTGACTTGACATGACTGCTTATTTATTGTGAACTGTAGTTTGGTTATCATACATGTCTCCTGCTTTATATAGACTACTATGATTTCATTTACAGTATTTATTTTCAGTTTCACATACTCGCACTGTTATCTTGACCTCGCTTTGGTGCTGCGTTCATGCCGCAGGTAAAGGTACACCAGTCGTTGATCCTCGCTCTTAGGGTCACAGTTCAGCGTTTGGGAAAGCTCCGTTTCTCCGGAGGCTTATCTTGGTATAGCCCCCTGTTGTTGTAGGTGCTTACATTCAGGGGTATGACGGGGCCCTGTCCCGTCGTTGTTGTCATATCATTCGTAGAGGTCTGTAGTACTGTTGTGGGCAGGGTTTGTAAAAAAAAAGGGGATTAAATTGTTCATTTTGAAAGAGTTGTTATTTATATTTATGCCGAAAGGCAAGCTTTCTAAAGATAACTGTTGTACACTTCTTGTTATTTTATGTTGTTGTGTTATGTTCCGCTGATTACTCTGATGTTGTATCACTAGGGTGCCCGGGGTAAGGCACCAGTAACGGGCCCGGGTTCGGGTCGTGACAGAACATTCGAGACGAATGTTTCTAAGGAGGGGAGAATGTTATACCCCGTATTTCCAGAGTATGTACGTAAGGACGTACGTAGAAAAGTTTGAACTTTAAGTAGGCTTGGACGAAAATATTTTGTGCACAACACCCGATTAGAATCGTTTTTCGACGAAACGTTTTACATAACTTGCGAAGGGAAAATTCCGGCTATGTCATTTTTAATTTTTGCGGATTTTTTCCGAGAGACGAAATATTTTGGACCAACAAGAGGGCGACACTTGGCACCCTCTAATTGGTGGACTTATGGGCGGCATGTTGGACGAAAGGGAGAGTGGGAGTAGGTAGGATATTTTGTGATATTTGTGTGGTAGATGGATAAGGTACACATGGATGAATCTTGACCCTACACTTGCCTTGCACTTGGCATGATCTTGGCCATTGGTTGGCTATTGCTTGACCTATAAATACCCCCCCCCCCCCTTTGAAGACTTCTTCATCCAAAAATTGTTATACCCCGTATTTCCAGAGTATGTACGTGAGGACGTACGTACAAAAAGTTAGCCTTGGTTAGGCATTGGACGAAAATGTTTGTGCACAACTCACTTAAAGAATCGTTTTTCGACGAAACGTTTTACTAAACTCGCGTAGGGTAAATTCCGGCTATGTCATTTATAATTTTTGCGGATTTTTCCGAGAGACGAAACATTTTGGACCAACGAGAGGGCGACACTTGTCACCCTCTAGTTGGCGGACTTGAGGCGGAAATGGGACGAATTGGATGGCCTTTTTTGTCAAGGAGTTGGTAGGATATTTTTGTATAGTAGATGGATAAGGACACTTGCCCAAATCTTGACCTTACACTTGCCTTGCACTTGGCATCATCTTGGCCATTGGTTGGCCTTTGCTTGACCTATAAATACCCCCCTTAGGATGAAGAGTTCTTCATCCACAAAACAAACTTTCCAAGTCTAAAATCCCTCCCTCTCCTTTGTGAGCTTTCGTCCAACACTCCCCCCCTCCCCTTGTGAAGGACTTGGCCGAAACACCCCCCCTCTAGCCTAGTAGTCCTAGCCGAAATCTACCCCCCTCCCTTGGTAGAAATGTTGTCTTCCAAGTATAGTTACTATTCCTAAATACCCTAGCCCAAATCCCTTAGTACTTAGTGGAAGTTGTGAAGAACTTCTAAGGGTTCTTGGAGCTATCGGAGCGTGCAATTAGGAGCTAAACCTCGCTCAGGATCGACTTTTAACTTGGATAATTTTGGGCTTATCGAGGTAAATAATCTTACCCTTCTTTTATAATTAGTGACTACATACTGTAGAAGTATAAGAATAAGTATAAATACTTAGAAGGATATTAAAGAATAGAATTGAACTGTTATCACAGTAGAAGGGTTTAAAAGATGAATAATTGAACAATACTTACATAGGACTGTTTTTACAGTAGACTGTATAGTTTACCGGGTAGGGAAGTGCTGCCCAAATTTCCATAAAATAGAGAACCCTCTGCTTAGAGCTTTATACAAGATGCCTAGACGTTGATAGGCGATTTGGTATTATAGGTCGAAACTCTGCGCGCGACATATTCGACTTGGCAGGTGGTTTTCGCCGAGAAGGTATGTGATTCTTCCTATACTCTTGAGCATGATATTTTAAAATATATATATAGTACGGTAGACGTACGTGTGTTAACTTAGTAATAATTACGGCAATGTCTTTTGACTTAAGCCTGAATAATAATTACGCCAATGTCTTTTGACTTAAGCCTGAATAATAATTACGGCAATGTCTTTTGACTTAAGCCTGAATAATAATTACGGCAATGTCTTTTGACTTAAGCCTGAATAATACAGATCTTAAAAAGTCTTTCAAAGGAATTATAAATCCGTTTTGAAAGAAGAAGAATATTTGTTTTTAAAACAAGAAGCTTGAGAGTTATACTAGCTTTATGGGAAGTCAAGTATAACGACTTAAGAATGATAAAAGGAACAGTTTACTTATGTGTTTATAAAAGACTTATATTGATTTCTGGAAAGTATAACAAAATGGTATGATAAGTAGACATAATATGATGCTATGTGTGTTAGTGTCTTGTAACGTTTATATAAAAGGGTATTCTTGTTGTGCTTATGTTGTTTAACGATAAGCTGTTTATGTTAGTATAATATCACTCACCTCTTGACATAATACGGTTAAGGCGCCTCCGTCGCAGGTAGACTCGGGCGATCCAGGACCATGATTCGAGAATACCTCATGCGGGTCCGAGGAACCTATGCGCGAGCTACGAGTTCCGTGTTAGTGTGCGGGGTTATACCTCACGCGGTCATGTGGCGTGTGGACTACGAGTCCGGGGACGCCGAGGAGGAGCTACCCTCGATGCGGGGCTATGCCTCATGCGGGCCTATGTGAGTGGCCTATGCGGACTACGGGAGTCCAGGATTAGGCTTGCATAATGATAATATGGGCGAGTGGCCCTGCTTCGATCATTCGCAGCCTAGAAAAGACCTGTTACAGTTTACCTATTATTGCTCTTGTTTATGATGTGGCACTATGTGCGGTTACTTTGGTTGTTTCATACATAATTGTAAGAATTGGTTTTAAAAATGTTATGATTTCATTTAAGTACTTTACAGTACTGCCATATTTTATGCTTGACCTCCTTCGAAGTGCGTTCATGCCGCAGGTAAGGGCAAGCAGGTGCTAGATCCACATCCTTAGGATCTCTTTGCTTTGGTGTCAGGAGCTCCATCTTCTCCGGAGGCTCTACTTTTGGGTATGATCTCCTGTTGTAGATAGTTTTGTAATGTCAGGGTATGGCGGGGCCCTATCCCGCCATATTTGTTTACTTCCTTAGAGGTCTGTAGTCCTGTTGTATGCATGAGATGTAATCGCGATTTTGGTTTATATATATTATGCCGAAAGGCGACTTTTCTCATATAAACTGTGTCTAAATTTTCATTGATTCATGTCTTGTTTTATATTCCGCTGATTTTCTCTGATGTATGGCTACTTGGGTGCCCGTAAGGCACGATCCACGCCCCGAACGGATCGTGACAAAAGTGGTATCGAGCGATTAATCCTGAAAGTGTCTGACGCATCGTATCTAGTAAGTTTGATTATCGGTGTGTTGTGCACCACACCAATAATCGTGAGGCTATAGGATATTTAGGATTGGTTTCCATTCTTCTCACTCGAGATCGTGCCTTAGAGCCGTGTTATAAGTTGGACCTCTAACGTATTCCTTTCTCAGAATGATTATGCCTCCACGTAAGGCAACCCGCCCGGCGGCGCAGCGGCGAGGCGCTAGTATGACACCGAGTCACGAGGCTCGTGCCCGCCTATACCCGAGACGGCAAGTTCCACGACGCCGCCCCAAAGAACCACAAGACCCACACCTCCCGTCCCACACCGCGGCGGAGGAGTTAGGGTACAAGGAGATGGGCCCACTATTGGCTAGGATTGGCGCGACACGAGGATAAATGGCCGGATGCGCTAGCTTCGGCCCGATCGTGCAGTGGTTCACCCGAGGCGTATAGTTTGAGGCTACGGATTTCTGAGTTGTAGCCCGCCAGTTTTACGTCGAGGCCGAGGATGATCCATGGAGTTCATCCGCTACCACTGAGGATTATGAGAGTGATCAGGGCGTCGGAGACCGAGTCCGTGATCTTCGGTTCGCATCGGCTGCGTGATACCGCAGTCGATTGGTTTGATTCGTGGGAGTTATCCCGGGGAGAGCACGCGTCCCCAACTACTTGGGATGAGTTCTCGGAGGCTTTCCTCACTCACTTCTTGCTTCCACAGATGAGGAGGGCACGGGCCGACAGATTTTTGCTGCTGAGACAGAGAGGGCGCACAATTAGGGAGTACAACGTTGAGTTTGATTCGTTGGCTCGATATATCCCTGCATTGGTAGCAGATATGGAGGACAGGGTGCATCGCTACGTCACCGGGCTAGATGATTATATGGCCGAGTCTTGTGCGGGTGTGGCTCTTCAGCCAGGCATGGATATTACCCGCATGCAGGCTCATGCACTAGGATGCGAGGAGCGTAGGGGCCGACGGGTTGACAGGCAGCAGCAGAAGAAGACCAGGACGGCAGGGTCTTTTGGTGGCTATCGTGGTGGGCGGCCTCAGCAGCAGTCTAGATTTGCACCACAGCCAGCTCAGAGCACTCCTGCACCGTCCTCAGCACAGCCAGAGTATTCGAGGGCGAACTGTGGCCCTGTGGCTTCGAGACGTCCAGAGCAGAGGTATCGCCGACGGACCACCCCCCGTCAGTGTGGCCGATGCGGTAGATCCCACTTCGGGCGTTGTGGTACTTCTACGGGAGCTTGTTTCAGTTGTGGCCAGCCGGGTCACTGTGCGAGGAACTGTCCACTGGGCGCACGAATAGTAGGGTCACTACAACTTCTTTCACGGTTCTTCATCCCCGACAGTTACTCGCCCCGGAGGGCAAGGTACTCATGGGCCAGCAGGTCGCGGCAGAGGTCATGGCGCGGGTCCCAGTTCTAGCGGTCCTCAGAACCGCATTTATGCCTTGTCCAGCCGGCAGGATCAGGAGGCCTCACCTGATGTCGTCACAGGTACCTTATCAGTCTCCGATTATGATGTGTATGCCTTGATAAATCCGGGTTCTACTCTGTCCTATATATCTCCCCTTATTGCTAGTAGGATAGGGATAGAGCCTGAGTCCATAGGCCCTTTCGAGGTAGCTACGCCAGTGGGTGATTCGGTGGTAGCTCGGCGGGTATATAGGGCTTGTCCGATGACCGTATATACGTCGGACCTAGCCGACTTGATAGAGTTGGACATGACCGAAGTTCGACGTGATCATGGGTATGGATTGGCTAGCTTCTTGCTACGCCAATGTAGCTCGCAGGAGAGAGTGGTACGGTTCCAGCTCTGAGGCCGGTTGTTGAGTGGGAGGAACACCTGTATCGCCGGCGGTAGGTTTATTTCCTACCTCGAGGCTAGGAAGATGGTGCGAAGGGGTATATCTACCATCTCGTTCGTGTTTGATAATCGGCCGTGGTACCAGATTTTGATCGATTCAGAGTCAGAGAGTTCCCAGACGTGTTTCCAGACGACCTCCCGGGTATCCCTCCTGAGAGGGAGATTGAGTTTTGTATAGATGTGTTGCCAGACACTCGGCCTATTTCCATTCCGCCATACAGAATGGCACCTGCCGAGTTGAGAGAGTTGAAGGACCAGCTGAGAGATTTGCTGGAAAAGGGCTTCATCAGACCTAGTGTTTCTCCCTGGGGAGCGCCGGTATTGTTCGTGAAGAAGAAGGACGACTGCGCATGTGTTGATTACGGTGAACAAGGTGACCATTAAGAACAGATACCCCCTTCCCAGGATTGATGATTTGTTCGACCAGTTGCAGGGCGCGAGATGTTTCTCCAAGATTGATCTGCGATCGGGCTATCATCAGGTGCGAGTCAGAGAGGCGGATGTCCCTAGGACTGCATTCCGACCAGACGGGCATTATGAGTTCGTGGTCATGTCTTTTAGGTTGACCAATGCTCGTGGTATTCATGGATTTGATGAACCGAGTGTTCAAACCATTTTGGACACATTTGTGATAGTGTTCATTGATGATATCTTGGTTTATTCTCGCCAGAGCGAGACGCGGAGCATTTGAGAACCTTGGCCGACGATTCTCGGGACCAGCAGTTATACGCCAAGTTTTCCAAATGTGAGTTTTGGTTGGCTTCGGTGGCTTTTCTTGGGCATATTGTCGGGGCCGATGGTATTCGAGTAGATACGACCAAGATCGAAGCGATCGGAGTTGGCCTGACCTACTACTCCGGCGCAGGTTCGCAGCTCGGGCCTTGCGAGTTATTATCGGCGGTTCGTAGAAGTTTGCTTCTATCTACGCACCATTGACTAGGCTGACTCGAGGCGCTAAGTTTGATGGACTGATGCGTGTGGCGGGGTTTCCGATTCTTGCGAGAGATCGACGGCCGCCTCGTTCTTACTCTTCCGGAGGTCCGGATGGTTATGTCGTGTATTGTGATGCGTCGAGAATCGGCTGGGATGTGTGTTGATGCAGCAGGTAGAGTTATAGCGCACGCATCCCGACAGCCTTAAGAAACACGAGGAACTACCCCACCCATGATTTGAGTCGCGCGATGATTCACGCCAAGATCTGGAGGCACTACTTGTATGGGGTTCATGGATATATATACGCACCACAAGAGCCTCCAGATATCTTCACCGCAGGAGATGAACTTACGGCGAGACGGTGGTTAGAGTTGCTTAAGGATTATGGCGTCGATATCCCGTACCACCCGGAAGGCCAATGTTAGGCGAATGTTCTTAGTCGTAGGTCGATGGGGAGCCTATCAGATGTGCAACTAGAGAGGAGGGGCATGGTTCGTGATTTGCATCAGTTAGCGAGCCTTGGTGTCCGTTTGATTGATTCTGATAGCAGTGGGGTTCGAGTTCGTGAGGTTGTCGAGTCTTCCATCATCGAGGAGGTGAAGAGGCAACAGTTCGAGGATCCGGTTTTGATTCGGTATCGTGATACGGCTCTTCGTGAGGGGAAGGGTCCTTTTGAGGTAGCACCTGATGGGGTGCTAAGATTTGAGGGCAGGTTGTGTGTTCCAGATGTTTCTGGACTTGGCGAGTTCTAGGAAGCACACAAATACGCGTTACTCTATCCATCCAGGGTCGACCAAGATGTACCACGACCTTCGATCTGTGTATTGGTGGGATGGCTTGAAGAGGGACGTTGCAGAGTTTGTAGCTCAGTGCTCATGTTGTCAGCAGGTGAAGATAGAGCACCAGAGGCCTGGTGGTTTGTTGCGATTTATCGAGATCCCGACCGAAGTGGGAGGTGATCAACATGGACTTTATCACGGGATTACCTCGCACTCGGAGGAGACATGATTCTATATGGGTTATCGTCGACAGTCGAAATCAGCCCACTTCCTTCCCGTCGGGCGACTTTTTCTACCGAGGATTATGCGGACTTTACATCCAGAGATCGTCGATCGCGTGGAGTCCCTATTTCGATCATATCGCATGCAGGAGCCCGGTTACGGCTAACTTCTGAGGTCCTTCCGAAGGGTTTAGGGACGCAGTGAGCACGAGTAATCGCATTCCATCCACGCAGCACGGACAGCCGAGTGCACTATCCGCACTCTCGAGGATATCTTTGCGAGCTGTGTTATCGACTTCGTGGTAGCCGGGAGGATCATTTGCCTCTAGTTGAGTTTGCATATAATAATAGCTACCACTTCGATTCGGATGGCGCCTTATGAGGCCTTGTATGGGAGGAAGTGCGGATCGCCGATAGGCTGGTTCGATGTGGGCGAGGTACGATTAGTAGGACCAGACTTGCAGCGGCGATGGATAAGGTTAAGCTTATCCGAGAGCGCTATCGATACCGTAGTCGGAAGTCGTCGATGCAGATCATCGCCGCCAGATCCGAGTTCGCATTGATGATTGGGTTTTCTGAAGGTGTCACCCATGGCGGTGTGATGAGATTCGGAAAGAAAGGGAAACTCACCAAGGTACATTGGGCCCTATCAGATTGTCGCGCAGGTAGGCAAGGTTGCCTACGAGTTGGATCTGCCGTCCGACCGGAGGCGGTGCATCCGTGTTTCACGTTTCTATGCCGAGGAGGTGTATCGGGATCCATCTAGTGGTACACCCGATTGGCGATGTCCAGTGATCGGCGGGTTATCGTGGAGAGATTCCCATAGCGATAATCGATCGTCGAGTTAGGCGTCTGACCGCGAGGCGTGGTTTCCGTCAAAGTCTTGAGGCGGAACGAGCTCAGGGAGGAGATGACGTGGGAAGCTGAGGAGGACATGAGGCAGAAGTATCCTCACCTATTCCCCACACCTCCAGGTAACACACTTTCCTACTTGTAAATTTTCATTATCATATTTGCTTAAGTGTTATATTGTGGCCATGTGTGGCACTTGCAAACTGTTAAGTTGAGAGGTATTTTATCGTTAACTGTCTTGGAAAGGAACATTCGGGACGAATGTTTCTAAGGAGGGGAGAATGTTATACCCCGTATTTCCAGAGTATGTACGTGAGGACGTACGTACAAAAAGTTAGCCTTGGTTAGGCATTGGACGAAAATGTTTGTGCACAACTCACTTAAAGAATCGTTTTCGACGAAACGTTTTACTAAACTCGCGTAGGGTAAATTCCGGCTATGTCATTTATAATTTTTGCGGATTTTTCCGAGAGACGAAACATTTTGGACCAACGAGAGGGCGACATTTGTCACCCTCTAGTTGGCGGACTTGAGGCGGAAATGGGACGAATTGGATGGCCTTTTTTGTCAAGGAGTTGGTAGGATATTTTTGTGTAGTAGATGGATAAGGACACTTGCCCAAATCTTGACCTTACACTTGCCTTGCACTTGGCATCATCTTGGCCATTGGTTGGCCTTTGCTTGACCTATAAATACCCCCCTTAGGATGAAGAGTTCTTCATCCACAAAACAAACTTTCCAAGTCTAAAATCCCTCCCTCTCCTTTGTGAGCTTTCGTCCAACACTCCCCCCCTCCCCTTGTGAAGGACTTGGCCGAAACACCCCCCCCCCCTCTAGCCTAGTAGTCCTAGCCGAAATCTACCCCCCTCCCTTGGTAGAAATGTTGTCTTCCAAGTATAGTTACTATTCCTAAATACCCTAGCCCAAATCCCTTAGTACTTAGTGGAAGTTGTGAAGAACTTCTAAGGGTTCTTGGAGCTATCGGAGCGTGCAATTAGGAGCTAAACCTCGCTCAGGATCGACTTTTAACTTGGATAATTTTGGGCTTATCGAGGTAAATAATCTTACCCTTCTTTTATAATTAGTGACTACATACTGTAGAAGTATAAGAATAAGTATAAATACTTAGAAGGATATTAAAGAATAGAATTGAACTGTTATCACAGTAGAAGGGTTTAAAAGATGAATAATTGAACAATACTTACATAGGACTGTTTTTACAGTAGACTGTATAGTTTACCGGGTAGGGAAGTGCTGCCCAAATTTCCATAAAATAGAGAACCCTCTGCTTAGAGCTTTATACTGATCTGATCTAGACGTTGATAGGCGTGTTGATCATTATAGTCGAAACTCTGCGCGACATATTCGACTTGGCGGTGGTTTTCCAGAAGGTATGTGATTCTTCCTATACTCTTGAGCATGATATTTTAAAATATATATATATAGTACGGTAGACGACGCGTGTGTTAATCGAGTAATAATTACGGCAATGTCTTTTGACTTAAGCCTGAATAATAATTACGGCAATGTCTTTTGACTTAAGCCTGAATAATAATTACGGCAATGTCTTTTGACTTAAGCCTGAATAATAATTACGGCAATGTCTTTTGACTTAAGCCTGAATAATACAGATCTTAAAAAGTCTTTCAAAGGAATTATAAATCCGTTTTGAAAGAAGAAGAATATTTGTTTTTAAAACAAGAAGCTTGAGAGTTATACTAGCTTTATGGGAAGTCAAGTATAACGATTTAAGAATGATAAAAGGAACAGTTTACTTATGTGTTTATAAAAGACTTATATTGATTTCTGGAAAGTATAACAAAATGGTATGATAAGTAGACATAATATGATGCTATGTGTGTTAGTGTCTTGTAACGTTTATATAAAAGGGTATTCTTGTTGTGCTTATGTTGTTTAACGATAAGCTGTTTATGTTAGTATAATATCACTCACCTCTTGACATAATACCGGGGGTTAAGCTGCCCTCCGATGCGGGGTAGACTCAGGCGGTCTGGGACCATGATTCGAGAATACCTCATGCGGGTCCAGGGGACCTATGCGGAGCTACGAGAGTTCCAGGTTAGTGTGCGGGGTTATACCTCATGCGGTCTATGTGGCCATGTGGACTACGAGTCGGACGCCGCGTTGAGAGTAGCTACCCTCGATGCGGGGTTATGCCTCATGCGGGCCTATGTGAGTGGCCTATGCGGACTACGGGAGTCCAGGATTAGGCTTGCATAATGATAATATGGGCGAGTGGCCCTGCTTCGATCATTCGCAGCCTAGAAAAGACCTGTTACAGTTTACCTATTATTGCTCTTGTTTATGATGTGGCACTATGTGCGGTTACTTTGGTTGTTTCATACATAATTGTAAGAATTGGTTTTAAAAATGTTATGATTTCATTTAAGTACTTTACAGTTTCACATACTTGGTACCTGTTGTACTGACCTCCTTCGGGGGGCTGCGTTCATGCCGCAGGTAAGCAGCGGCAGTCTAGATCCACATCCTTAGGATCTCTTTGCTTTGGTGTCAGGAGCTCCATCTTCTCCGGAGGCTCTACTTTTGGGTATGATCTCCCTGTTGTAGATAGTTTTGTACTGGAAGGGTATGGCGGGGCCCTGTCCCGCCATAGTTGTTTACTTCCTTAGAGGTCTGTAGTCCTGTTGTACAGTAAGGATGTAAACTGCCAGATTTTGGTTTATATATATTATGCCGAAAGGCGACTTTTCTCATATAAACTGTGTCTAAATTTTCCTTGATTCATGTCTTGTTTTATATTCCGCTGATTTTCTCTGATGTATGGCTACTTGGGTGCCCGGGTAAGGCACCAGTCACGGGCCCCGGAACGGGTCGTGACAAAAATTGTGCTAAGTCTTGAAAGCTCTCTCCCCCCCTTTGTGTTGAAGTTCTCGTCCTAGCCTCCCCCTCCCCCCTTGGTGAGGCCCTCGCCGAGCCCTCCCATGGCCGAAAGTACCCCCCTACTCCTAGTGGTGCTAGCCGTGGGGTACCCCCCCTACCTTGAGTTGTTTTCGTAAAATACACCCCCACCTTGGTAGAAATACTCTTCAAGTATTGTTACTATACCAAAATACCTTGACCCATATACCTTGAAGTATTCCAAGGTTACACTTATACGAAAAGCCCAAAAATACTAATATACTTCCCTTCAGTCACAAAACACAACCCTAAGGAAATCTTCATAGCCGATTGAAGTATTAAGAAGAAGTTGCGTAGAACTTCTAAGGGTTGTTTGGAGGCGGGAGCGCCGAGTAGGAGCTAAACGTTGCTCAGGATCGACATTAAACATTGGATAATATTGGGCTTATCGAGGTAAATACCCTTGTCCTTATTGTAATTAGAAATTACATACTGTAGTAGTAGAAATGAATATAAGATTCATAAAAGAGAGGTGAACTGTAATAGAAGAATATTAAAGAAGAAGGATTAAACTGTACTTACATAGGACTGTATTTACAGTAGACTTGTGTAGCTTAGCGGGTAGGGAAGTGCTGCCCGATTTTCCGTAGAATATAAAACCTACCGCTTAGAATGTTCTACAGAGTAGTCTAGACTTTGATAGACTCGTATAACCTTTATAGGTTGAAAGTTCTGCAAGTAGCGTGTTCTACTTGAAAGGTGGACAAGGCTAGCCGGGTTATAGCCGTGGAACGTTTTGCTAATAGTCGATAATCGTCGCGAGGTATGTGATTCTTCCTATCCACTTGAGCATGATATTTTAAATATATATATATAGTACGGTAGACGTACGTGTGTTAACTGAATAATAATTACGACAATGTCTTTTGACTTAAGCCTGAATAATCTTGAAGTATTTCAAAAGAATACTGAATCATTTTTAACAGAAGAGTAATGCTTGGTTTTAAAAGCTTAAGAGTTATACTAGCTTTATGGGAAGTTAGGTATAACGACTTAAGAGAGATAAAAAGAATGATTTATCGATTTAAGAAGTTAAGAGACTTGATCTTAAAAGATAAGAGACTTGACTTAATTAAATTAATATGAATTTTGTGTGAAACCTCATTCGTGAGAAATGAGTACTTGGTTTTTAAAAGCAATAAGGTTTTACTGATTTCGGAAATCAGAATAAGTATCGAACAAACCACAACAGCGCTAATAAAGGGAAATGTTTTGACTAATAAAGTATTATTAAAACCAGTAGAAACTTCCATCTGCATAGAAGCTAAGATGAGACAAAATGATATTACATTTCCTAGATCATGGCTGCTGTAATAAGATTGTTATGAACAAAAATAACCTACTCACATATAAGGTATATGTTTCTCAAATTGTTTTAAAGGCGAATTACGTCATTAAGTGATTAAAAACTATGAACTACGAAACCTTTCAAAAATGAGAAACTTGAGTAATTGAAATTAGGCAAACTTGAACGTTTGGAAAAGAATGTTGTTACTTGATTTTACAAAGAGAAGTGTTTTGATTTACTTCAAAAGATAGTCACTCTATTTTTATATACTACGGGTATTGTGTGACTTTTGTGAAAGTAACGTATCTTTTAAAGAGTTAATGTATGAAGTACTTTGGGGATAAAAACCCGATCTTGTTAATCATATAGTAGAAAGTACCTTGTGTGAATAACTTGATTGTGTTGGTTTGTGATAGCCTTGTAATACTTTCTTGTTGATTTGATAAGTAAACATGCTAGGATGCTACGTGTGTTAGTATCTTGTGATGTTTGTGTAAAGGGGTTTTCCCTCGATTGCGCTTAAGTTGTTTAACTATCAGCCGTTATGTTGGTATTGTACCACTCACCTTGACATAATCCCGGAGGTTAAGCTGCCCTCCGATGCGGGGTAGAATCAAAGTGCATGTGACCTATGATTCGAGAATACCTCATGCGGGTCCCGGGGCCTGCGCGAGCTACGAGAGCTCGAGTTAGTGTGCGGCCTTTATGGTCATGCGGTCTATGTGGCCACGCGGATGCGAGTCGAGCGGATGCCGGGAGTAGCTACCGACGCGGAATACCTCATGCGGGCCTATGAGGTTGGCCTATCGCGAGTCGTGGGAAGTTCGGGGCTAGACGCGCGCATTAGATATCGCGGCGAGTGGCGGCTTTGATCATGTGACGGCAGACAGATCTCATGATCTGATTTATTACCCTGTTGGTACTGTGGGTTTTAGTAGTCGGCTATGCCTTCGTACTTACCCCGTACGGTTTTATTATGACACAGGTGGGACCTGGTGTTCATGTGTGTTCCTTTGTGCTTTTATATCATAGATCGCCGCGTGAGAAAGGTATTCCACGGGCATGATTGATGTTATGGGCGTGAGACCCATAGTGATATTTGAGTGATGACTTTGAGGCGTGAGTCCACGACTTGACATGATCGCTATTTATTGTGAAGCGTAGTTTGGTTATCATACATGTCTCGCTTTATATAGACTACTATGATTTCATTTACGATTTTTCAATTTCACATACTTGGTACTGTTATGCGACCTCCTTGAGTGCGTTCATGCCGCGTGTAAGGTACACCGCCGTTGATCCTAGCTCTCGTGGTCCTGATTCAGCGTTTGGGAAGCTCCGTTTCTCCGGAGGCTTATCAGTGGTATAGTCCCCTGTGGTTGTAGGTGCTTACATTCAGGGGTATGGCGGGACCCTGTCCCGCCATTATTGTCGTGTCATTCTTAGAGGTATGTAGTACTGTTGTGGGCAGAATTGTAAAAAGGGATGTAACTGGTCTAGTTGATTTATATATATGCCGCAAGGCAAGTTTTTCTCAGATAACTGTTTTTCAATTCACTTTATTCATGTCTTGTTTTATATTCCGCTGATTACTCTGATGTTGTATCACTAGGGTGCCCGGGGTAAGGCACCAGTCACGGGCCCGGGTTCGGGTCGTGACACATCATTTACAAGCCCAACTCACAATAGTACTACAGACCTCCAAGAGTTTTAATAACAACTACGACGGGACAGGGCCCCGCCATACCCCTGAATGTACAAGAACCTACAATCTCAGGGAAACATACCAAAAGATAAGCCTCCGGAGAAACGGAGCTTCCCAAAACGCAGAACTGTGATCCTAAGAGAGAGGATCAACAATCGGTGTACCTTACTGCGATAAACGCAGCCCGGGCGAGGTCGATAACCGTACCAAGTATGTGAACGAAAATATCAGAATGAAATCATAACATTCTAAAACAAATCCACAGATATGTATGAAAAACCAATCAACAGTACATAGTGCCATAGCATAAACAAGAGCAAATAGGTCTAACCCAACCGGTTCTTTCTAGACCGCCAATGATCGGAGTGGGGCCATTCGCCCTTAGTATCATTGTGCGAGTCCTAATCCTGGACTACCGTAGTCCGCATAGGTCACGTGGACCCGCATGAGGTATTCCTCGCATCGAGGGTAGCTAACCCGCGGCATTTCCTGGACTCCCGCAATCCGCATAGGCCACATGGACCTGCATGAGGTATTCCTCGCATCGGCGTAATACACCTGGAGTGATTCCTGGACTACCGTAGTCCGCATTGGTCACGTGGACCCGCATGAGGTATTCCTCGCATCGGGGGTAGCTAACCCGCGGCATATGAATAACGTAACATGTCAGGGGGGTAAGTGATATAATATAAGCACAACCGGCTTATCGTAAACAACATAAGCACAACAAGAAAACCCCCTTACCACAAAAAGTCTCAAGACACTAATGCCCGTAGTATCATAACATGTTTACTTATCAAACCAGAGACATGTATGATAACCAGACTACAGTACACAATATATAAGCAGTCATGCCAAGTCAGAGACTCACGCCCTCAAAGTCATCACTCAAATATAACCATGGGTCTCACGCCCGCAATATCAATCATGCCCGTGGAACTCCTTCCTCACTGCCGGCAGTCTTGATATAATGTAACACCAAAAAGTACACATGAACACCAGGTCCCACATGTGCCTTGAAACAACCGTACGGGTCAAGTAGGACAACCACACACCAGATCCAGCCTGTATCATAAAACTGACCGGGGCAAGTACGAAAGCCAACTACCAGAACCAGCCTGCATCAGCAACGACCGGGGCAAGTACGGAGGCTAACTACCATATCCTGCCTGGGTCATCAACCTCATGGAGAGCTAGTCCATGGCATAACAATAATAATGTCCAACTAAACAACAAGATAACCGGCCCTCCATCGAGAGACGCGGTAGCATAGAAGTAAAACACTTGCACAACAAAGGCTATCACAACTAGCATAAGCAAGTTTAACATACTCTTAGACTCTCATTTTATGCCAAAAATCCGGGTTTTAACCCCAAAGTAATACATACTTCAACTCTCTTAAAAAGATCCATTTTTAAGTAAAAACCACGCGATATTAATACCCGTAGTATCAAAATAGAGTAACTATCATTTTAAGTAAACCAAAACAATACCATGCCTTCTTTTTAAACCAAAACCAGACAATAACATGCCTTCCTTTTAAACCAAATCAAGACAATACCATGCCTTCTTTTTAAACCAAATTAAGACAATACCATGCCTTCTTTTTAAACCAAATTAAGACAATACCATGCCTTCCTTTTAACCAAAACACTTCTCCGTTTTAAGTAACAATATACTTTTCAATATAGTTTAAGTTTCATAATCTTAAAATCAAATCTCGTAACTTTGAAAACCAAGTCTCATAACTTTTAAATCAAATCCCATAACTTGGGAAATTAAGTCTCATATCTTTTAAAAATGTCAAGTTACCATTTAAAATCCAATAATAAAACCATTCTTTCGTTTTTATAAAGTCGTTATAACTAACTTCCCATAAAGCTATTATAACACTTTATGTTAAAAACCAACCAAAACAACTATAATCATTTATGAGACCAAGAGGATTTATTCTTTAACAACCAATTACCCATTACTCACGAATAAGGTTTCACAACTTTTCAACATAATTCAAGTCCTTAACATTTCATATCAAGTCACTTAACTTTAAAATCAAGTCAAGGACACAAAAAAAAGGAAGTCAAACTCCTTTAACACATGTGCGTCTACCGCACTATATATTCCACACAAAAAAAGAAGTGAATCCTCTCTGACCTATTCTTATGTATCAGTTATGCCTCCACGAAAGGCGACCAGGGCCCATAAGGGCAAGGCTGCAGCAGGAGCTGCTAGCGGTACGCAGAGGGTTACTAGGACTCAGGACCAGACTATGCCTGAGGTTTTGGGCGGGTCGGCGAGTTCAGCCACTACAGATTAGAGGCGACGGCCGTAGCTCCAGAGGTTCCGATACCTGAGCCTCCGCCTGCAGCGAGGAAGAGTATAGAGATTACAGAGCGGTCAGTTGTTGACTAGCATAGTGGCGGACGGCAGAGCGAGAGCATGTAGCTAACCCTAGAGCCGACAGTTTGCGGATTCGGGATTTTCTGGGTTGCCACCCACCCGAGTTCTATTGTTCGAGATCTGAGGAGGATCCTCAGGAGTTTATTCGCCAGTTACAGTGGACTATGCAGGTGCTTAGGGCCTCGGAGACAGAGTCAGTTGTGTTAGCTTCTTACCGGTTACGCGATATTGCGTTGAACTGGTTTGAGTCATGGGAGATGTCTAGAGGTGTGGGTGCTCTTCCAGCCGTGTGGGATGAGTTCAAAGAGGCCTTTCTTGATCACTTTTTACCTCCTGAGATGAGGAGAGCCCGCATGGATAGATTCTTGACATTGAGACAGAATGGGAGGACTATCAGAGAGTACAACCTGGAGTTTGACTCATTGGCTAGGTATGCGCTCACCATTGTGGCTGACATGGCAGACAGAGTTCATCGCTATGTGATTGGTCTAGACCATCATATGATTACTGCATGCTTGGGAGTGGCCCTCCAGCCAGGTATGAATATTGCTAGGATGCAGGCTTATGTACAGGGGATAGAGGACCGGGAGATAGAGGATCATCCAACCCCAGGCCAGCCCAAGAGGGCCAGGTCAACAGGGTTCCAGGGAAATTTTCTAGGTGGACAGCCTTAGCAGCAGACTAGGTCCACATTTCAGCCGGCATAGAGTGCCCTTTCTCGGTTTTCTGGCAGGAGGGTTGATCAGTCGGGTTATTCAGGAGCGGGTCAGGGCTCCACGACATCGGGGTTTCAGGGAGGCAGAGACCATAACCGATTGAGACCGCCCGTATCTCGGTGTGTTCGATGCGGTAGATCTCACCCGGGCGAGTGTCGTATTACTTCGGGAGCTTGTTTCTCTTGTGGCCAGCAGGGCCATATGAAGAGGGATTGTCCGACCAGAGGCGGCGGGGGTGGTATGGTTCAGCCGACATGGTCAGTTGCCGGGTCTTCTTTTTCTGTGGTTATGCGCCCCTGAGGGCAGGGTGTTCACAGACCGGCAAGCCGCGACAGAGGTCGTGGTGGAGGTCCTAGTTCTAGCGGTCCACAGAACCGCATATATTCCTTAGTCAGTCGGCAGGATCAGGAGGCTTCCCCGGACGTCGTCACAGGTACATTATTGATTTCATGCTGTGACGTTTATGCTTTGATAGATCCAGGTTCTACCTTGTCCTATGTGTCCCCTCTTATTGCTGGTAGAATCGGGATAGAGCCGGTGTCGATAGAGCCTTTTGAGGTAGCTATGCCATTGTGTGATTCAGTGTTAGCTGAGCGGGTATACAAAGGTTGCCCGGTGTTTATTTACAGTCGTCAGACCCTAGCAGACTTGATAGAGTTGGAGATGACCGATTTTGACGTCATTATGGGTATGGACTGGTTGGCTTCTTGTTATTGTCACACCCCGAACCCCGGGCCCGTGACTGGTGCCCTACCTGGGCACCCTTCTACCTTAACAACTAAGTAGACTGCGGAAATTAAATAACACCTCACTTTTTTTTTTAAAACCAGCATACGTGCAAGGGCAAAGCCGACAAGGCTGCCATAATATACATAAACAAAAGACACTACACCGTACATGAGTCCAATCCCACATATGAATACAAACCTCTAAGAGTTTTACTGAACTGTGACGGGACAAGGCCCCGCCGTACCCATAACTATACAAAAGCCTGTACTGAAAGAACTTATACCAAAAAAAGATAAACTCCCGAACAGAAGGAGCTATCCACAAACTCGAAGGTGGTCCTACACTGCCGCCACCAAACAACAGCGTACCTAAACTGCGGCGTGACGCATCCCCGGGCGAGGTCGATCTGAAGAATGTACCAAGTATGTGAGCGATGAAATCGTAATGAAATCATAACGATCTAACAAAGCAGAGACATGTATGATAGCCAACCTACGACACAATACATAAACAAATCATATCAAGTCGGGACGTGCCTCAAAGTCATTACTAAAATATAACCATGGGTCTCACGCCCATAATATCAATCATGCCCGTGGAATCCTTCCTCACTGCCGGCAGTCCATGATGTAATACAACATCAGTAAGCACACTGAACCTTACAATCATGAGAGTAAATAGTAGTATACTCTCACTATAAAATAGGAAGCTCACGATCAAAGCAGGACCACCCGCCCGCAGTATCATTAAGCAATCCTACTCCTGGGACTATTTCACCCGCATAAGTCGCGTGGACCCGCATGAGGTATTCCTCGCATGGGACTATTTCACCCGCATAAGCCCTTACAGACTCGCATGAGGTATTCCTCGCATAGGCTGGACCCGCCCGCATGGGACTATTTCACCCGCATAAGTCCTTACGGACCCGCATGAGGTATTCCTCGCATCGTGGGTAGGAAATCCACGGAATATGCAAATGCCACAAACCCGGGGAATGACCCCGAAATGACTGATATACCAATAGCACACAACCGACTATTACCAACACACATAGGCAATTCTCAATTAAACAAGCCAAAGTACTTATCAAGGCACACTTAGAATAATTCTCAATTAATCAAGCCAAAGTACTTATCAAGGCACACATGGAATAATTCTCAATTAACAAGCCAAAGTACTTATCAAGGCACACTTAGACTAATTCTCAATTAATCAAGCTAAAGTACTTATCAAGGCACACATGGAATAATTCTCAATTAAAAAGCCAAAGTACTTATCAAGGCACACTTAGACTAATTCTCAATTAATCAAGCCAAAGTACTTATCAAGGCACACTTAGACTAATTCTCAATTAATCAAGCCAAAGTACTTATCAAGGCACACATGGAATAATTCTCAATTAACAAGCCAAATGTCACGACCCGAACCCGGGCCCGTGACTGGTGCCTTACCCCGGGCACCCTGGTGATACAACATCAGAGTAATCAGCGGAACATAAAACAAGACATGAAACAATGTAAAGAAGACACATGTTTATCTGAAGAAAAGTTGCCTTTCGGCATATATATATAACAACTTAGATCCGAACAGTTACATCCCATTACAACTCTGCCCACAAAGCATTACTGCACTTATGAAAGATATGACAACAACGACGGGACAGGGCCCCGCCATACCCCTGAATGTAAGAACCTACAACAACAGGGGATTATACCAAAGATAAGCCTCCGGAGAAACGGAGCTTCCCAAACGCTGAACTGTGACCCTAAGAGCGAGGATCAACACTGGTGTACCTCTACCTGCGGCATGAACGCAGCCCCAAGGAGGTCGACAACAGTACCAAGTATGAAATGGCGAAAATACGTAAATGAAATCATAGTAGTCTATATAAAGCGAGAGACATGTATGATAACCAAACTACGATTCAATAAATAAGCGATCATGTCACGCCGTGACTCACGCCTCAAAGTCATCACTCAAATATAACTATGGGTCTCACGCCCGCTGTGTCACAATAGACCGATGCGGGGTAAGTGCGAAGGCATAGCCGACTACTAAGACCAGCGCACCAACAATGCCATAAATCGTATCACGAGGTCTTTCTAGACCGCACCACATGATCGGCCGCCACTCGCCTCGATCAATGCGCGTCTAGTCTGGAGCATACCGATGCTCGCATAAAGCCACACATAGGCCCGCGTGAGGTATTCTCGACGGCGGTAACCCCTGCACTCTCCGGACTACCGCACCGCATAGTCTCAATAGACCGCGTAGTCCCATGGACCGCATAGGGCATCCCCGACGGATAAAACACCGAATGATCAATCACGAGCATACCGCGCTCGCGTAGTCACACGCATCGTAGGCCGTATAGACCCGCATCAAGGGTGGCAAGCCCTCGGTATATCAAGTCAAGGGGGTATGTGATATAATAACAGTACAACGGGCTTAACGTTTAACAACGTAAGCACAACAAGGGAAAACCCCCTTTACACAACCATCACAAGATACTAACACACGTAGCATCCTAGCATGTTTACTTATCAAATCAACAAGAAAGTATTACAAGGCTATCACAAACCAACACAATCAAGTTATTCACACAAGGTACTTTCTACTATATGATTAACAAGATCGGGTTTTTATCCCCAAAGTACTTCATACATTAACTCTTTAAAAGATACGTTACTTTCACAAAAAGTCACACAATACCCGTAGTATATAAAAAATAGAGTGACTATCTTTTGAAGTAAATCAAAACACTTCTCTTTGTAAAATCAAGTAACAACATTCTTTTCCAAACGTTCAAGTTTGCCTAATTTCAATTACTCAAGTTTCTCATTTTTGAAAGGTTTCGTAGTTCATAGTTTTTAATCACTTAATGACGTAATTCGCCTTTAAAACAATTTGAGAAACATATACCTTATATGTGAGTAGGTTATTCTTGTTCATAACAATCTTATTACAGCAGCCATGATCTAGGAAATGTAATATCATTTTGTCTCATCTTAGCTTCTATGCAGATGGAAGTTTCTACTGGTTTTAATAATACTTTATTAGTCAAAACATTTCCCTTTATTAAGCTTTGTGGTTTGTTCGATACTTATTACGATTTCCAAATCAAGAAACCTTATTGCTTTTAAAAATCAAGTACTCATTTCTCACGAATGAGGTTTCACACAAAATTCATATTAATTTAATTAAGTCAAGTCTCTTATCTTTTAAGATCAAGTCTCTTAACTTCTTAAATCGATAAATCATTCTTTTTATCTCTAAGTCGTTATACCTAACTTCCCATAAAGCTAGTATAACTCTTAAGCTTTTAAAACCAAGCATTACTCTTACATTAAAAATGATTCAAGATTCTTTGAAATACTTCAAGATTATTCAGCTTAAGTCAAAAGGCATTGCCGTAATTATTATTCGATTAACACACGCTTCACCGCACTATATATATATATATATATTTAAAATATCATGCTCAGTGGATAGGAAGAATCACATACCTCGCGACGATTATCGACTATTAGCAAAACGCTCCACGGCTATAACCCACTAGCCTTGTCCACCTTCAAGTAGAACACGCTACTTGCGTAACTTTCAACCTATAAAGGTTATACGAGTCTATCAAAGTCTAGACTACTCAGAGAACATACTAAGCGGTAGGTTCTCTATTCTACGGAAAATCGGGCAAGACTTCCCTACCCGCTAAGCTACACAAGTCTCATCAGAATACAAATTCTATGTAAATCAGTTTAATCCTTCTTCTTTAATATTCTTCTATTACAGTTCAACTCTCTTCTATGAATCTTATATTCATTTCTACTACTACAAGATGTAATTTCTAATTACAATAAGGACAAGTGGTATTTACCTCGATAAGCCCAATATTATCCAATGTTTAATGTCGATCCCGAGCAACGTTTAGCTCCTACTCCGGCGCCCAACTCGCTCCAAACAACCCTTAGAAGTTCTACGCAACTTCTTCTTAATACTTCAATCATGAAGATTTCCTTAGGGTTGTGTTTTGTGACCGACGGAAGTATAATAGTATTTCGGCTTTTCAGATAAGTGTAACCTTGGAATACTACAAGGTATTTGGGCGAGGAATTTTGGAATAGTAACTATACTTGAGAGTATTTTCTACCAAGAGGGTGTATTTTACGAAACAACTCAAGGTAGTGGTACCCATCAATTAGCACCACTAGGAGGATACTTTCGGCCAAGGGGAGAGGCTCTCGGCCAAGGGCCTCACCAGGGAGGGAGGCTAGGGCGAGAACTTCAACACAAAGGGGACGAGCTTTCAACACTTAAAAAAATTTTGGGATTAAGAAGTCTTCAAGTTAGGGGGGTATTTATAGGACAATCAAGGGCCAAGATCATGCCACGTAGTAGGCAAGTGTAGGGTGTGGAATTGGACAAGTGTGTGTGGGTCCCACCTTATCTATCTAACACACAAAAATATCCTACCAACTATTGACTTGCAAATCGTCCAAGCCGTCCCACACTCCACCAACTTGAGGGTGACAAGTGTCGCCCTCTCGTTGGTCCAAAATATTTCGTCTCTCGGAAAAATCCTCAAAATTTAAAAATGACATAGCCGGAATTTTCCCTTCGCAAGTTATGTAAAACGTTTCGTCGAAAAACGATTCTAATCGGGTGTTGTGCACAAAATATTTTCGTCCATGCCTACTTAAAGTTCAAACTTTTCTACGTACGTCCCCACGTACATACTCTGGAAATACGGGGTATAACACCAAAGTACTTATCAAGTCACACTTAGACTAATTCTCAATTAATCAAGCCAAAGTACTTATCAAGGCACACTTAGAATAATTCTCAATTAATCAAGTCAAAGTACTTATCAAGGCACACATGGAATAATTCTCAATTAACAAGCCAAAGTACTTATCAAGGCACACTTAGACTAACTCTCAATTAATCAAGCCAAAGTACTTATCAAGGCACACTTAGAATAATTCTCAATTAATCAAGCCAAAGTACTTATCAAGGCACACATGGAATAATTCTCAATTAACAAGCCAAAGTACTTATCAAGGCACACTTAGACTAACTCTCAATTAATCAAGTCAAAGTACTTATCAAGGCACACACGGAATAATTCTCAATTAACAAGCCAAAGTACTACGTACGTACATTCTTTTCAAAAGACTCCTTTTTATGTAAAATCCCAAGATACTAACACCCGTAGTATCAAGGTGTGTCTATTTTTCAAAGTAAGTTACTACACTTTTAGAAATATCATTTCAAAGCTTGAAATCAAGTAACTTCAAATTTTCACAATCTAGGCAACTTATGCCCAATAATCAAAATAGACAACTTTCTTAACCTTCCATAAAGCCGTTATAACCAACTTCCCATAAAGCCGTTATAACCCTTTATGGTTTTAGACAATTTCATTCTTTTTATAACCAAGAGACTTATACTTAAAACCAAGTATCACAAACTTTCAAATCAAGTTTCTAAACTTTCCAAAAATACTTCGAGTCTCTTAATATATAGAAAACAAGTTTCTTCTACTTTTAAACCTCAAGTAACTCACACCTTTAAAACAAGTTACTTCTCTTAAATCATGTCATTTCTCCTCTTTTAAAACAATTTAAGTAAATCACTCCTTTGACTCCCCTAAAGTCATTCTAATGACCTTTAGGTTTTGGAACTAAGGCACTAGCCAAAAGATTTGGAAACCACTTTCTTTTCAAGACTCTATGTACTTTAAGTAGAAATACTTTCACTTTTAAGAATCCAACTTCACTAAGGCAATGTATTATACAACTTACAATTTAAACATCAAAGTACAATCAAGGAAGTACATAGAACAAATTCTATTTTAGGCAATCCAAATACAACCAAGGAATAGATCATTTAAGGAGTAGGAAATACTTTCTTTATCTTAAGGAATCATGATAGAAGAAGAGATAGTTCACATACCTTTTTGGCTAAATACACAAGCTAAGCCGAATACGCCGTACGTAGGATTGTCAACCTATAATGGTCACAACAAGACTATCAACTTCTAGTCTCTAACGTAGAATAATACTAAGTATACGATCTCTAATTCTACGGAAAATCGGGCAACACTTCCTTTGTTTCTACTCACTTTGCCACCTTTTTCAAGGCCGAATACAATAACCAACACGCCACATTTAAGGCTCAAAACATCAACCAAACAAAGGGGATTACACGCCTTACAATACGTGTAAAATTCCACCCCACAATTCATACGAAGTAGTATAAAAATCCAAGCCATTCTCGGCCAACTTATAACCAACAACACTAAGTCTTTTCCAATCCTTTTCAATTCCAAGTTCTAAGGTCTAACATGTTATATAGTTATAAACCACTTCAACAACTACAATTTCCTTCTTACACAAATACGCGACTTAAACGAATAATCAACTTGAATTGTAGTCTTAAGGCTAAACATGCTAGTTTTCGGATTAGGGTTCCAATAGCCAATATAATTATCAAACTTCATACAATACATCTCATGCTTGCTAATAACCATAGCTACAATCAATAAGTAAACTTAATTGCTAAAACGACAAAATTTATACCTTTCCAAGCCCTTAAAATTTCCAAGATTCAAAGTCGCGCCTTAGCAATTCTTAGCTCCTTTCCTTAGGTTCCAATCCGCTCAAGCACTCCTGAGGCCTATGAAGAACCCATCTTCAAGTTCCAACTTCAAAGTTGAAGAACTCCTTTAGTTTCCGCCATGACTAATACAAAACGCTGCTTTTTCCGAAATCTTTCTATTGAGATATCCTTACCATACCCTAAGGGACATTGGGTTAAAGTCTTGTGAACAAAGGATCAAAACTACAAAATTTTCTTGTTGGAAAATCACTAAAGCCGAGAGCTATAGTTCTTGCACAAGAGTTGTCTAATTTTTCTAAGTGTAAAATGCCAAGTCTTGCTACTAGTTGAGTATATAAAACACATTGGAGGGTCTAGATTGTAACAATTGTGTGGCTTGGATGAAGATCACATGGATCAAGCCCAAGTGGCAAGTTGACAAGTCAACAATGTCATGCTAGCAAGACTAATCTTTTACCTTGGTCAATGACCATTCTACCCTTACAAATTTTCGACCAAGACCAAGTGTGAGGGTGCCACGTGTCGCACTCTCATTCGTCCATAAAAATTCTGTAACCCTCGTGGGCCCCGCAAAACGTAAAATTCCTCGGGTGGGCCCACGTGACCAAATCCGTAAAATAAATTTCCATAATGCTAACAAGTTCCATACTCTTCAAATAATACATTTTGAGAATCCAAATCTCATCAACGAACATTTTTCCTTTCCGACACTCGGAAGATTTTCCGTCGGAAAAACAATTCTTCCTTTCGTACTAATTTCCAAGTCTTGATTCCTTACGTACATTCACTTATACATGTCCTGGACTTACGGGGTGTAACATTCTTCCCCCCTTAGAAACATTCGTCCCCGAATGTTCTTAGTCGGTTGCCAAGCTATACAAACTCCGGCATAAACTCTATACTATGCCTGTCAAACAAAAATGCACAAGACCAACGATGCCACACATGGTCACCACAACATACGTACAAAATCTCAATATTGTTTCTTGTTCCCCAATCCTTGGAGTTACTATCCAAACTTGGCCACTATGCTACTTACATTCCCGTTAAGACTCTTCTCGGTCCTTACGACCTGATTCCGGTGGAACGCGTCCACATACTCGTACAACGATCAACTAACATCACCTCATTCCATACTACCGGCTGACCCGAAATGAGTCCATAACCCGACTCATTGTCACACTTAACTTCTCATTCTTAGTCTAAAAATAAATCTTTCTCTTATCTCAACGTACTTCTCACCCTATCCCCCTATCACTAGAGGTTCGTCACATAGGTCGAAGTATTTCTACCGTACATTCTTCCCTATTGGTCTTACACTGTTATGGGGCAATTACAACTTGTGAACTCTACACAACTATAGTCTCAGTTCACTTATCATTCTTGTCAACATTCTTAACCTTTCACGTTACTAATCAAAGTATCCCTACCTCTGGGGTACTATCACTTTACAACTCTAGCAACAAGGGAAAACATATATGCTAGGGCGAAATCTGAATCTAACAATGCACGTATGATTCAAAAAGAATCGAAATATACCTGTAACCCCGTGCGATGTCGCCTCCTGATCCTGCCCAGTAGTCACGTCATCTATGCGGTTCGAAGGACCGCCAGAACTATAAACTCCACCCTGACCTCTACCACGCTGGGGCCGACATCCAACACCCGCTGGGGGACGCACAGCTGTGGAGGAAAGGGAACCAACTACCGGCCTCATAGGCTGAGCCACCTCACCGGTGCTCCTTTTAAAAGGACATACCCTCAGAGTATGGCCCGGACGGCCACAATAAAAACAAAGACCCGTGCCATAATGGCATTCCCCCAAATGACGCTTACTATATCGGAAACACTGAGGAAAAAGTGGCCTCGATCGAGAAACCTCGCTTCCTCTGAGAACCTCGACCCCTGGAGCTTGGACCGGCTCCTAAATACCTTGTGGGGTCCAATATCCCACCTGTGAACTGCGGGGGTATGTACTGGGTAGGCTGGGACGAATATCTCATTCGTTGCTGAGGCAGCTCGTCCAAAAACTCACCGGAATAACCAACCGGTCTAGCCCTCTTACGCAGATCTCCGCGCTGGCCCTCTACCCTCTGTACACCTGTCTGTACTGGCCGAATAACCTCCTGCTGATGAAACTGTAGCACGACTATCTTGGTCAATAACATAACTGCTTCCCTCATGACCCTATAGTCTTCTCCTAACTGAGAAACTGGAGGCTCTGGTGCTGGGGCCTCAAAACCTGGCGCAGAAGAACTCGCCGATCATGGAACAACATCCAGTATACCACAGGCATAAGCCCTATCAACTCTCTGAGTCCGACTAGTAGCTCTCGCTACTCTTTTGCCCTTCCAGGTGGCTGTTGCCTCGAGGCATAAGCAGAACAAAAATTACGTCAGAGAGGAATTATCTTACTAACACAGCTCTATGGCACGATCTTAGAGTGAGAAGAATAGAAACCAACTCCTAAAAGTTTTGTAGCCTCCTGTTTATTGGTGTGGCGCGCAACACACCGATAATCAAGACTCTACTAGACACGGTCTGTAGATATTCCGAGGATCGATCGCTCGATACCACTCACACCCCAACCCCGGTCCGGATCGTGCCCTACCCGGGCACCTTCTACCTTAACAACTAAGTAGATCGCGGAAATTAAATAACACCTCAATTTTTTTAAACCAACATACGTGCAAGGGCAAAGCCGATGCGCCGCCATAATATACATAAACAAAAGACACTACACCGCATATGAGTCCAATCCCACATATGAATACTGCACTTCTAAGAGTTTTATCAATCAGGAAGTGACAAGGCCCCGCTGCACCCATAATCAGATAAAAGCCTCATCTTGAAAGAACTTATACCAAAAAGATAAACTCCGAATGTATGAGCTATCCACAAACTCGAGGTGGTCCTACACTGCCGCTCACCAAACAAACCTAAACTGCGGATTGAACGCAGCCGGCGAGGTCGACAAGAATGTACCAAGTATGTGAAGCAGTATCAGTAATGAAATCATAATCTAACAAAACAGAGACATGTATGATAGCCAACCTACGATACAATACATAAACAATCATATCAAGTCGTGACGATGCCTCAAAGTCATTACTAAAATATAACCATGGGTCTCACGCCCATAATATCAATCATGCCCGTGGAATCCTTCCTCACTGCCGCCATTCCATGATGTAATACAACATCAGTAAGCACACTGAACCTTACAATCATGAGAGTAAATAGTAGTATACTCTCACTATAAAATAGGAAGCTCACGATCAAAGCAGGACCACCCGCCCGCAGTATCATTAAGCAATCCTACTCCTGGGACTATTTCACCCGCATAAGTCGCGTGGACCCGCATGAGGTATTCCTCGCATGGGACTATTTCACCCGCATAAGCCCTTACGGAATCGCATGAGGTATTCCTCGCATAGGCTGGACCCGCCCGCATGGGACTATTTCACCCGCATAAGTCCTTACGGACCCGCATGAGGTATTCCTCGCATCGTGGGTAGCAAATCCACGGAATATGCAAATGCCACAAACCCGGGGAATGACCCCGAAATGACTGATATACCAATAGCACACAACCGGCTATTACCAGCACACATAGGCAATTCTTAATTAAACAAGCCAAAGTACTTATCAAGGCACACTTAGAATAATTATCAATTAATCAAGCCAAAGTACTTATCAAGGCACACATGGAATAATTCTCAATTAACAAGCCAAAGTACTTATCAAGGCACACTTAGACTAATTCTCAATTAATCAAGCCAAAGTACTTATCAAGGCACACTTAGACTAATTCTCAATTAATCAAGCCAAAGTACTTATCAAGGCACACATGGAATAATTCTCAATTAACAAGCCAAAGTACTTATCAAGGTACACTTAGACTAATTCTCAATTAATCAAGCCAAAGTATTTATCAAGGCACACTTAGAATAATTTTCAATTAATCAAGTCAAAGTACTTATCAAGGCACACATGGAATAATTCTCAATTAACAAGCCAAAGTACTTATCAAGGCACACTTAGACTAACTCTCAATTAATCAAGCCAAAGTACTTATCAAGGCACACTTAGAATAATTCTCAATTAATCAAGCCAAAGTACTTATCAAAGCACACATGGAATAATTCTCAATTAACAAGCCAAAGTACTTATCAAGGCACACTTAGACTAACTCTCAATTAATAAAGTCAAAGTACTTATCAAGGCACACATGGAATAATTCTCAATTAACAAGCCAAAGTACTACGTACGTACATTCTTTTCAAAAGACTCCTTTTTATGTAAAATCCCAAGATACTAACACCCGTAGTATCAAGGTGTGTCTATTTTTCAAAGTAAGTTACTACACTTTTAGAAATCTCATTTCAAAGCTTGAAATCAAGTAACTTCAAATTTTCACAATCTAGGCAACTTATACCCAATAATCAAAATAGACAACTTTCTTAACCTTCCATAAAGCCGTTATAACCAACTTCCCATAAAGCCGTTATAACCCTTTATGGTTTTAGACAATTTCATTCTTTTTATAACCAAGAGACTTATACTTAAAACCAAGTATCACAAACTTTCAAATCAAGTTTCTAAACTTTCCAAAAATACTTCGAGTCTCTTAATATATAGAAAACAAGTTTCTTCTACTTTTAAACCTCAAGTAACTCACACCTTTAAAACAAGTTACTTCTCTTAAATCATGTCATTTCTCCTCTTTTAAAACAATTTAAGTAAATCACTCCTTTGACTCCCCTAAAGTCATTCTAATGACCTTTAGGTTTTGGAACTAAGGCACTAGCCAAAAGATTTGGAAACCACTTCCTTTTCAAGACTCTATGTACTTTAAGTAGAAATACTTTCACTTTTAAGAATCCAACTTCACTAAGGCAATGGATTATACAACTTACAATTTAAACATCAAAGTACAATCAAGGAAGTACATAGAACAAATTCTATTTTAGGCAATCCAAATACAACCAAGGAATGGATCATTTAAGGAGTAGGAAATACTTTCTTTATCTTAAGGAATCATGCTAGAAGAGGAGATAGTTCACATACCTTTTCGGCTAAATCCACAAGCTAAGCCGAATACGCCGTACGTAGGATTGTCAACCTATAATGGTCACAACAAGACTATAAACTTCTAGTCTCTAACGTAGAATAATACTAAGTATACGGTCTCTAATTCTACGGAAAATCGGGCAACACTTCCTTTGTTTCTACTCACTTTGCCACCTTTTTCAAGGCCGAATACAATAACCAACACGCCACATTTAAGGCTCAAAACATCAACCAAACAAAGGGGATTACACGCCTTACAATACGTGTAAAATTCCGCCCCACAATTCATACGAAGTAGTATAAAAATCCAAGCCATTCTCGGCCAACTTATAACCAACAACACTAAGTCTTTTCCAATCCTTTTCCAATTCCAAGTTCTAAGGTCTAACATGTTATATAGTTATAAACCACTTCAACAACTACAATTTCCTTCTTACACAACATGCGACGACTTAAACGAATAATCAACTTGAATTGTAGTCTTAAGGCTAAACATGCTAGTTTTCGGATTAGGGTTCTAATAGCCAATATAATTATCAAACTTCATACAATACATCTCATGCTTGCTAATAACCATAGCTACAATCAATACGTAAACTTAATTGCTAAAACGACAAAATTTATACCTTTCCAAGCCCTTAAAATTTCCAAGATTCAAAGTCGCGCCTTAGCAATTCTTAGCTCCTTTCCTTAGGTTCCAATCCACTTCAAGCACTCCTTAGAGGCCTATGAAGAACCCATCTTCAAGTTCCAACTTCAAAGTTGAAGAACTCCTTTAGTTTCCGCCATGACTAATAATACAACGTGCTTTTTCAAATCTTTCTATTGAGATATACTTACCATACCCTAAGGGACATTGGGTTAAAGTCTTGTGAACAAAGGATCAAAACTACAAGATTTTCTTGTTGGAAAATCACTAAAGCCGAGAGCTATAGTTCTTGCACAAGAGTTGTCTAATTTTTCTAAGTGTAAAATGCCAAGTCTTGCTACTAGTTGAGTATATAAAACACATTGGAGGGTCTAGATTGTAACAATTGTGTGGCTTGGATGAAGATCACATGGATCAAGCCCAAGTGGCAAGTTGACAAGTCAACAATGTCATGCTAGCAAGACTAATCTTTTACCTTGGTCAATGACCATTCTACCCTTACAAATTTTCGACCAAGACCAAGTGTGAGGGTGCCACGTGTCGCCCTCTCATTCGTCCATAAAAATTCTGTAACCCTCGTGGGCCCCGCAAAACGTAAAATTCCTCGGGTAGGCCCCACGTGACCAAATCCGTAAAATAAATTTCCATAATGCTAACAAGTTCCATACTCTTCAAATAATACATTTTGAGAATCCAAATCTCATCAACGAACATTTTTCCTTTCCGACGCTTCGGAAGATTTTCCGTCGAAAAACAATTCTTCCTTTCGTACTAATTTCCAAGTCTTGATTCCTTACGCATTCTCTTATACATGTCCCGGACTTACGGGTGTAATGATTATGCCAACGTTGGATCAGATAGACAAAGTTGGTCCGATTCCGCTTCTGGTGAGCCGGTTATCGAGTGGAAGGGCAACACAACGTCGCCGAGGGGTAGGTTTATTTCTTACCTCAAGGCTAGGAAAATGGTGCGCAGAAGGGTACATCTATCATCCGTTCGTATTCGATACAGAGGCCGAGGTGCCACTCTTGATCGATTCCGTGGTTAGAGAGTTTCCGGATGTATTCCCGCACGATCTTCTCGTATCCCTCCTGAGAGGGAGATTGAGTTTTGTATTGATATGTTGCCAGACACTCGGCCTATATCTATTCCGCCGTACAGGATGGCACCTGCTGAGTTTAGAGAGTTGAAGGACCAGCTGAAAGATTTGCTAGAAAAAAGCTTTATCAGGCCTAATGTTTCTCCATGGGGAGCGCCGGTTTTGTTTGTAAAGAAGAAGGATGAGACGCTGCGTATGTGTGTTGACTATAGGCAGCTGAATAAGGTAACCATCAAGAATGCATACCCTCCCCGTGATTGATGATTTTTGACCGCCAGGTGGTGCGAGGTGTTTCTCCAAGATAGACTGCGGTCCAGTTATCATCGCACGAAGTTAGAGAGGCAGATATCCCAAAGACTGCATTCAGGACCCGGTATGGGCACTATGAGTTCAGGGTGATGTCTTTCGGTTTAACCAACGCTCCAGCGGTATTTATGGATTTGATGAACCGGGTGTTCAAGCCATTTTTGGATACGTTTGTTATAGTATTCATTGATGACATTCTGGTTTATTCGCGTACATAGCAGAAGCATGCAGATCACTTGAGGACGGTACTTGGGGTCCTCCGGAGCCGGCAGTTGATCACCAAGTTCTTCAAGTGTGAGTTTTGGTTGGCCTCAGTGGCATTCTTGGGGCACATTATTGGGGCTGACGGTGTTCAGGTTGATACGGCAAAGATTGAGGCGGTCAAGTCTTGCCCGAGACCTACTACTCCGACGGAGTTGCACAGTTTCTTAGGGCTGGCAGGTTATTATCGTAGGTTTGCAGAGCAGTTTGCTTCGATATCAACACCGTTGACTAGGCTGACTCAGAAAAAAGCTAAGTTCCAGTGGACAAAAGCTTGTGAGAAGGGCTTCCAGTTACTGAAGGAAAAGTTGACGACGGCTCCAGTTCTTACTCTTCTCGAGGGGTTAGAGGGCTACGTGATTTATTATGATGCCTCGGGTATCGGGCTAGGGTGCGTATTGATTCAGCACGACAAGGTTATAGCCTATGCTTCCCGGCAGTTACGGAAGCATGAGAGGAATTACCCTACCCACGACTTAGAGATGGCCGCATTTATTCATGCCTTGAAGATTTGGAGACATTATTTATATAGGGTTCATGTGGATATTTATACAGACCACAAGAGCCTCCAGTACATCTTCAGGCAGATGGAGCTGAACTTGCGACAGAGACGGTGGTTAGAGTTGTTAAAGGATTATGATGTTGATCGATGGGGAGCCTGTCAGAGGTACAACCAGATAGACAGGACATGGTCCGTCAGATCCATCAGCTAGCGAGGCTTGGGGTTCGATTGGTCCATATCGATGATAGTGGGGTACGGGTTCGTGAGATTTCCGAGTCTTCCATCGTTGATGAGGTGAAGAGGCGACAGTATGAGGACCCAATTATGATTCGGTATCGAGATACGACTCTTCTAGAGGAGAAGAGTCTATTTGAGGTAGCGTCTGATGGGGTGCTAAGATTTGAGGGCAGATTGTGTGTTTTCGATGTTGCAGGACTTCGTCAGCAGATTCTGGGGGAGGCACACAGTGCTCGTTATTCTATTCATCCGGGGTCGACTAAGATGTACCATGACCTCAGATGTATGTATTGGTGGGATGGCCTGAAGAGGGACGTGGCATGTTTTGTTGCTCAGTGTCCTAATTGTCAGCAGGTCAAGGTTGAGTACCAGAAGCCCGGTGGGCTATTGAAGGCTATTGATATTCCGACATGGAAGTGGGAGGTGATCAACATGGATTTTGTTACAGGGTTACCTCGTACTCAGAGGAAGTATGATTCCATCTGGGTTATTGTTGACAGGCTGACGAAATCATCCCACTTTCTTCCAGTCAGGACTACGTATTCGGCTGAGGATTATGCCAGATTGTATATCAGGGAGATTGTGAGACTGCACGGAGTCCCTATATAGATTATATTAGACAGAGGAGCCCAGTTTACGGCTAACTTCTGGAGGTATTTCCAGAAGGGGTTAGGGACACAGATGAGTCTCGGTACTGCGTTTCATCTTCAGACCGACGGGCAGGCAGAACGTACTATCCAGACACTTGAGGATATGTTGAGGGCCTGTGTTATTGATTTCAGGGGTAGCTGGGAGGATCATTTGCCTCTTGTAGAGTTTGCTTATAACAACAGCTACCATTCTAGCATTCAGATGGCGCCATATGAGGCTTTGTATGGGCGGAAGTGTAGGTCGCCGATTGGTTGGTTCGACGTGGGCGAGGTTCAGTTAGTTGGGCCAGACTTGATTCAGCAGGCTGTGGATAAGGTAAAGCTTATCCAGGAGAGACTGTTTGTCACGACCCGACCTCGGGCCCGCGACTGGTGCCTTACCCCGGGCACCCTAATGATAATACATCAGAGAAAATCAGCGGAAATAAAAACTCATAGACATGAAACAATATAAAATAGGAAACAGGCTAACCAAAACGGTCACCTTTCTGCATATATATATAAACCTGAACAGTTACATCCTTTACAAGCCCAACTCACTACAGTACTACAGACCTTTAAGAGTTTTTATAACAACTACGACGGGACAGGGCCCCGCCATACCCCTGAATGTACAAGAACCTACACTCTCAGGGAATCATACAAAAAAATAAGCCTCCGGAGAAACGGAGCTTCCCAGTACGCAGAACCGTGATCCTATGAGCGAGGATCAACAACCGGTGTACCTCTACCTGCGGCATGAACTCACTTCAAGGAGGTCAAGACAATGTACAGTATGTGAAATCAAAATATCAGAATGAAATCATAACAGTCTATATAAAACAGGAGACATGTATGATAACCAAACTACAGTACACAATATATAAGCAGTCATGTCAAGTTAGGGACTCACGCCCTCAAAGTCATCACTAAAATATAAACATGGGTCTCACGCCCGCAATATCAATCATGCCCGTGGAACTCCTTCCTCACTGCCGGCAGTCTATGATATAGTATAACACCAAAAAGTACACATGAACACCAGGTCCCACCTGTGCCATAAAAACCGTACGGGCCAAGTAGGAAAACTACACACTAGATCCAGCCAGCATCATAAAACTGACCGGGTCAAGTACGAAGGCATAGCTACCAGATCCACCCTGCATCATCAACTGACCGGGGCAAGTACGAAAACCAGCTACCAGAACTAGCCTGTCGCCACGAGATATGACCGGGGCAAGCACTGCATCCATCTACCAGAGCCTACCGTATCAACAATGCTATAAAACTGACCGGGGAAAGTACGAAGGCCAACTACTGTGTACCTCTCTGCGCGCGCCGATCGGCAAGTACGAGCCAACTACCGAGCGCTGCGTCAACAACCAGATTCCACCTGCGTCACGAAGCTGACCGAGGCATGTACGAAAGCCACTACCAGATCCACCCTGCATCACGTCTGTTACACCCCGTAGTTCCAGGGTATGTATGTGAGGACGTACGTACGAGAATACGACATTAAGATTGGAAAGGAAGAAAGATTTGATTTTCCGGAGATTGTGAAGGAAAAATGTTCGTAAATGGGAATTGGATTCCCAGATTTGGTATTTGAACTTCTTGGAATATTAGAGAATTATGGATTTTATTTTCCGGAATTGGTCACGTGGGGCCCACGGGAGGAATTTATGGTTTTGTGGGGCCCACATTGTTTTCAAGATTTTGGTCATTGTGGATGTTTCCGGGAGATGAAATATTTTGGACCAATAGGAGGGCGACATGTCTCACCCCTAGGTGGGCCATGTTGGCCGAAATCCTCATGACAAGTGGCCAAGACAAGTGGCCAAGTCTTGCAAGATATTTTGTGTGGACAAGTGGCTTGTGGGACCCACACACACTTGTCCCCAATCTCAACCACACACTTGTTTTCATCCTAGCCCTTGGTTGTCTTATATATCCAACCCTTGTTGATGAAATCTTCCACACTTAGCCATTTCAAGACTTGAAAAATCCTCTCTCCCTTAGACATTGCTCTCGGTTTTGCCTTGTGTTCTTGAGCAAGATTTGTCCAATAATTCTTAAACTTTTAAGTGTTCTTCCTTAAGGTGTTAGGAATATTGTGAACCAAGAGTTAGACAAGATTTCACACCCCTAGCCTATTTAAGTTGCCTTGGCCGAAACTTGACAAGCTTGGAACCCTAAGTGTTCTTCACTTTTTGGAGTTGAATCTTGAAGAGAAGTTGGTTAGGAGCTTCTAAGGGTTGCTTGTAGCGGATTAGAACGTACGGATTTGGAGCTAAGCTTGCTAAGGAGCGACTTTAAGTTCTTGGATATTTTTGGGCTCTTTGAGGTAATGAACCTTGTCCTCATTGTGAAGTTGGATATTATATATGTTGGAAGTATATTATGGAGTATGAGATATGTGGAATAAGGTTTGGAAAGATTTGGATCTTGTTAACTTGTTAAAAAGGAGAATTGGCATGTTAGCCATTAAAATGGTAAAAACGTATCTATTACCTGTCAACAGTAATAACAAAGTAACTATAACTTATATGAAGATTGGAATATAAGTTGGAGGATTAAAGAAATAATTCCGGCATGCTAGCCGAAAAATTGGATAAGTATGATTATTATAAGTTGGCCAAGAACACCAACTAATGGACTAATGGACTGTATTTACATTGGACTGTATTTACTTTGGACTATGGACTTGTTCCATTTCGGTTTTTATGTTGTTGTTGATGTTTTAAGGGGATGATTTTTTAACACGTCCGTTTAGGCGTGTGATCCCCTTTTTTAGTTGTTGAATTGTTGCGCCTTTAATATGGCATGTTGGTTACTGTTATCGGGCCTTGAAAAAGGTGGAAAAGTGCGTAGAAACAGGGGAAGTGCTGCCCGATTTTCCGTAGAATAAGAGACCCTATACTTAGAAATATTCTACGAAGAGATCTAGAAGTTAATAGACGTATTATGGCCATTATAGGGTGAAGTACTACGAGTAGTGTATTCTACTTGAAGGGTGGAAAAGGCTAGCAAGGTTATAGTACTTTGGAGCATTTTGCTACTTGTCGATAATCGTCGCGACGTATGTGATTCTTCCTATCCTCTCTAGCATGATTGTTGTGAACTATATAGTACGGTAGACGTACGTGTGTTAAATGAGTTTGGTTTGTTTTAAAAATAAAGTGTTATAATGGCTTTATGGAAAGTTAGTTATAACGACTTTATGAAGATAAAAGAATGGTTTGTTGATTTTGAAGGACAAGAGACTTGATCTTGAAAGATAAGAGACTTGACTTGTAAATGTCTTGATTTTGGGAAAAGAGAAGTAACCTGGTTTAAAAGTATAAGTAACTTGTTTTTAAATATTGAACTTATCTCGATTGGAAAAGTATATGTGGCTTGGTTTTAAAAGGTGTGAGTACCTTGATCCTAAAAGAGTGAGTTACTTGGGTTTTAAAAGAACACTTGACGTTGTTTTAAAAGTGTAAGCCACTTGGTTTAAGAAGTATAAAGTACTTGATTTAAACATGAACGTGTTTTGATGCTATGGATATTAGTATCATGTTGTTTTACGTAAAAAAAAAGATCTTTTTGAAAGAATGAAGGTATGTAGTACTTTGGGGTTAAAACCCGGATTTTTGGCATAAAATGAAAGTACTTGGAGTTGATAAAATTGATGAATCAGTTTACATGTTAGTAAAAGTCTAAAAGTACGTTGAACTTGCCTATGCTTGTTGTGATAGCCTTTGTTGTGCAAGTGTTGTATTTCTATGCTACCGCGTCTCTCGATGGAGGGCCGGTTGTCTGGTTGATTGCTTGGACATACTGACGCGTTGGATGGTCCACGGGTATGCTTCCACTATGAGTGTTATCTTGTTATTTCCTTTGGACATACTGACGATATGGATGGTCCACGGGTATGAGTCCACTAGGATGGTTCCATGGCCATGCTTATACCGAGGTAAGATGCCGGGGCATGCGGCCATGGTGCGGGTTAAATTCCCGGGTTATGTTATTAGTCCATGGACCGCTAATCCATGAAGCTTGCCGCAGTGGCGAGCGATCACGGGCTTGATTTGTACATGTGGTTATAGGCACACTTTAGATACTTGTCCTGGTAATTTCTCATGTATCGGCAGGCTCTGGTAGATAGCTTAAGATACTTGCCTCGGTCATATCTCGTGAGACGGTAGGCTCTGGTAAGTTGGCTTCCGTACTTGGCCCGTAAAGTTTTATGACTAGTTTTTGGATCTGGTAGTTGGCTTCCGTACTTGGCCCGTAAAGTTTTATGACTAGTTTTTGGATCTGGTAGTTGGCTATTCTACTTGGCCCGATCGGTTTTATGACGCAGACAGGATCTAGTGTTCAGGTTCACATGTGGGTGTTGTTTTACATCATGTACTGCCGGCAGTGAGGAAGGAGTTCCACGGGCATGATTGATATTATGGGCGTGAGACCCATAGTTATGTGTGAGTGATGATTTTGAGGACATGCGTCCCTAACTTGACATAACTGTTTATTTATTGCGAAATTGTCTTTTAAAAATGATGAAATGTGATTTCATTACAGTATTTTCAGTTTCACATACTTGGTACCTGTTGTACTGACCTCCTTTGGGGGGCTGCGTTCATGCCGCAGGTAGAGGTACACCAGTTGTTGATCATCGCTCATAGGATCACAGTTCTGCATTTGGGAAGCTCCGTTTCTCCGGAGGCTTATCTTTTGGTATAGATTCCCTGTCATTGTAAGTACTTGTACATTCAGGGGTATGGCGGGGCCCTGTCCCGTCATAATTGTTATAAAAACTCTTAGAGGTCTGTAGTACTGTTGTGAGTTGGGCTTGTAAAGGATAACTGTTCGGGTTTTATATATATATACAGAAAGGTGACCGTTTTGGTTAGCATGTTTCTTATTTTATATCTTGTTTCATGTCTATGATTTTATTTCCGCTGGTTTTTTCTGATGTGTTATCACTAGGGTGCCCGGGGTAAGGCACCAGTCGCGGGCCTGAGGCCGGGTCGTGACAACGTCGCTGACCGGGGCAAGTACGTAGGCTAACTACCAGGTACCTCCTGCATCACGACTTCATGGGGAACTAATCCGTGGAATACAACAACAATGGAAGCATACCCGTGGGCCACCCAACGTGTCAGTATGTCCAAGTAAATAACACGATAAAGAACTGACCGGGGAAAGTACGAAAGCCAACTACCAGATCCACCCTGCATCAGCCACGACCGGGGCAAGTACGGGGGCTAACTACCAGATACCGCCTGCGTCACTAAACCTCATGGAGAGCTAGTCCATGGAATAACAATCCTAATGGAACCATACCCGTGGGCCACCCAACGTGTCAGTAGGTCCAAGGAAATAACAAGATAACCGACCCTCCATCGAGAGACGCGGTAGCATAGACATACAACGCTTGCACAACAAAAGCTATCACAACTAGCGTAGGCAAGTTTAACATACTCCTGGACTCTCATTTTATGCCAAAAATCCGGGTGTTTAACCCCAAGTACTACATACTTTAATTCTTTCAAAAAGATCTCTTTTCTTTCACAAAAGTCACACGATACTAATACCCGTAGTATCAAAATAGAGTAACTCTCATTTTAAGTAAACCAAAACAATTTCCATACCTTCCTTTTAAATAAACCAAGACAAAATCATGTCTTCCTTTAAAACCAACTCAAGACAATACCATGCCTTCCTTTTAAACAAAAACACTTCTCCTTTTTAAAGTCAAGTAACAATATACTTTTCAAAATAGTTTAAGCTTCATAACTTCAAATTCTCAAGTCTCTTCTCTTTTAGAAATCAAGACCTTACATCAAAGTCTCAAAATCTTTAAATCCAATCTCGTAACTTTGAAAACCAAGTCTCATAACTTTTAAAAATATCAAGTTACCGTTTTAAATCCAATAATAAAACCATTCTTTCGTTTTCATAAAGTCGTTATAACTAACTTCCCATAAAGCTATTATAACACTTTACGTTTTAAACCAACCAAGGACAACTACTCTCATTTCTGAAATCAAGATAACATTATTCTTTTAAAGACCAAGTACCCATTACTCACGAATGAGGTTTCACAACTTTTTAACACAATTCAAGTCCTTAACATTTCATATCAAGTCACTTAACTTTAGAATCAAGTCAAGGACACACAAAAAGGAAATCACACTCCTTTAACACACGTGCGTCTACCGCAATATATATTTCACAAATAATAATGCTCAAGAGAATAGGAAGAATCACATACCTCTTCGGCTTAATCGACTATCCAAGTCGAGTATGCCGCGCGTAGAATATCCACCTATAATAATAAAACACGTCTATCAACGTATAGATCTATTCATAGAATATTTCTAAGTATAGCGTCTCTTATTCTACGGAAAATCGGGCAGCACTTCCCCTGCAACTACGTACTTTTCCACCTTTTTCAAGGCCCGAAAACAATAACCAACATGCCACATTTAAGGCGCAACAATTCAACAACTAAAGAAGGGGATTACACGCCTAAACGGACGTATAAAATTCTGCCCCTATAAACAACCAAAACCGAAATGGAAACAAGTCCATAGTCCAAAGTAGAGACAGTCCAATGTAAATACAGTCCAATGTAAATACAGTCCAAAGTAAATACAGTCCAATGTAAATACAATCCAATGTAAATACAGTCCAAAGTAAATACAATCCAATGTAAATACAGTCCATTGTAAATACAGTCCATTAGTTGGTGTTCTTGGCCAATTACTACAATCAAACTTATCCAATTTTCGGCTAGCATGCCGGAATTAATTCATTAATCTTCCAACTTATATTCCACTCTTTATATAAGTTATAATTACTTTGTTATTATCATGATGTGTAATAGATAATGCTTCACCATTTTAATGGCTAACATGCCAATTTCCATTTCAACAAGCTTACAAGATCCAAATCTTTCCAAACTTCATTCCACATATCTCATACTCCATAATATACTACCAACATAAATAATATCCAACTTCACAAGGAGGACAAAGTTCATTACCTCAAAAAGCCCAAAAATATCCAAGAACTTAAAGTCGCTCCTTAGCAAGTTTATCTCCAAATCCTTACGTTCCAATCAACTACAAGCAACCCGTAGAAGCTCCTAACCAACTTCTCTTCAAGATTCAACTCCAAAAAGTGAAGAACACTTAGGTTCCAAAACTACCAACTTTCGGCCAAGGGGTACATTTAAGGCTAGGGGTGTGAAATCTTGTCTAATTCTTGGTTCACAATCTTCCTAACACCTTAAGGAAGAACACTTAGGAGTTTAAGAATTATTGGACAAATCTTGCTCAAGAAATAAGGGCTTGGCCGAGAGCACTAGGGAGAAAGAGGGAGGATTTTTCAAGTCTTGAAATGTTCTAAGTGTGGAAGATTTCAACAACTAGAGGTGTATGTATAGGACAACCAAGGGCTAGGAAGAAAGCAAGTGTGTGGTTGAGATTGAGACAAGTGTGTGTGAGTCCCTCTTGTCCACTTGTCCAACAAAATATCTTGCAAGACTTGGCCACTTGTCTTGTCCACTTGGCATGAGGATTTCGGCCATATGGACACATGGGGGTGAAACATGTCTCCCTCCTATTGGTCCAAAATATTTCATCTTCCGAAATATCCATAATCGGTCAAAATCTCGAAAATAATGTCGGCCCCACAAAATCGTAAATTTCTTCCGTGGGCCCCACGTGACCAATTCCGGAAAATAAAATCCATAATTATCTAATATTCCAAGAAGTCCAAATACCCAATCTGGGAATCCAATTCCCATTTCCGAACCTTTTCCTTCACAAAAACCGGAAAATTTTCCGTCGGAAAAATCAAATCTTTCTTCCTTTCCAATATTAATGTCGTATTCTCGTACGTACGTCCTCACATACATACCCTGGAACTACGGGGTGTAACATTCTTCCCCCCTTAGAAACATTCGTCCCGAATGTTCCTTCAAGGTCTCCAACCATACATGCGCCGGTATAGTCTTCAATACTCTACTTACAAAACCAATTATGCCACACATGACCATAATATAACACACGCGCAATACTTAAATCCAAGCCAACGAAGAATCACATCTAAAGTGTAACATCACAATTAACTCCCACTCATGGTCTAAAGGATACTCTCTTCGCACCTTTACTTCATATAAATAATCACTCCCATACTTTTAACACATGTTCGCTCCTTTTCTTACTCGTCATACTCTCCTCGTACAACCGAACTCCTTCTAGTATACGTACCACACTTCAGTCATCGCTTCAGTCTTTTTCAAAACCCTGGAGTTACCACCTCCAAACTTGGTCATCTCACTAGCTTCAATTTCCTTTTAAGGCCATTCTCGGCCTTCACGACCCGGTTCTGGTCGAACGCGTCTACGAACTCATACAATGGTTACCTAGACTTGGGCCTTGCACCCTCGTGACCCTATCACATAGCGGGACCACCTCAAACTGACCCCACTTCATTCCGGGATGCGGGTTGACCCGTGAATGATCCTCAACCCGACCCATTTCGTACCAAACTCTTGTTCTCATCCGGAACAATCTTACTTATTCACGTCATGAAAGCTACCACTTTCATTCCACACAACCCATGGAATTATCACACCAATACTCCACGCATATAACGTACTTCGACTAATATCCACCGTAAAATCTTTTACTCAGGACGGCCTTACATCTAAGGTCTCTACGGTTATCAAAATTCTACGGTTCATAATCACCATGTCTCCAAACTTACCCTTTCTACTAACCAGGCTATCTTAAACACAATTTAACATAATACTATCAGAGTATAACCCATACTAGTCTCTAAAGGGTTGAAGATATACCTGTAAATATTGCTCCGCTTCCCTTTGCCGCGCTAATCATAATCCTGCCCTGCAGGGCGCCTAGCTATAGAAGGCGATGAACCCGCAACTGATCCTGTAGGCTGAGTCATTCCACCTGTATCCCTCCTACTAGGACATTTTCTCATCACATGGCCCTGACGGCCGCAGGTAAAACAAGCACCAGTAAAAAGACGACATTCCCCGGGATGACGCCTGCCACATCGTGAACACTGAGGGAAAAATGAATCCGGCTGGCTAGAACCTATGTATATCTGTGAACCAGAAGCCCTGGAGCTCTGACCAGCTCCTGAATACCCCGAACGTCCTGAAGACTGTGGAGGACCACTCTGTACTGGCGGAGGCGCATATCCAGTCTGCGGCTGAGGCTGCCTGCCTTGAAAGTTACCAAAGGACCCTGCTGTCCTGGCCCTCTTCTGCTGATCTTGGTCATTCCGTCGACCTCTACGTTCCTCAGTCTGCTGCGCATAAGCCTGCATGCGGGCAATGCCTATGCCTGGCTGAAGAGCTACTCCTGTACAACCCTCTGCTAGATAATCGTCAAGTCCTGTGATATAGCGGTGCACTCTATCCTCCCTGTTTTCCCAATCCTAGCTAGTAACTGGGCTATCTCTTTGTAATCCATATCCTCTGTTTCTGGTCGTGGAACCGAGGCTCGAATATCTGGCCTCGAGAGAAATACCGCGCCGCGCTAAACTCTATCGGGCGGCGTCGCAGAACTCCCCGTATGAAGTACCACCTCAGGTAATGACTGGGCATGTGCCCTCGCAATCCTCTGTGTTCTATCCGCAGCTCCCTCTGCTGCCTTGCCCCTCTGGGCCCTGTTTGCCTTGCGTAGAGGCATAACTGGTACATAGGAATACGTCAGAGGGAGTCCAACTTATAACACAGCTCTAAGGCACGATCTCAGAGTGAGAAGAATGGAAACTAATCCTAAATATCCTGCAGCCTCCTGATTATAGGTGTGGTGCACAACACGCCGATAATCAAGACTCTACTAGATACGGTCTGTAGACACTTTCCGAGGACTAACTGCTATGATACCACTTTTGTCACGACCCGACCTCGGGCCCGCGACTGGTGCCTTACCCCGGGCACCCTAGTGATAATACATCAGAGAAAATCAGCGGAAATAAAAACTCATAGACATGAAACAATATAAAATAGGAAACAAGCTAACCAAAACGGTCACCTTTCTGCATATATATATAAACCTGAACAGTTACATCCTTTACAAGCCCAACTCACTACAGTACTACAGACCTCTAAGAGTTTTTATAACAACTACGACGGGACAGGGCCCGCCATACCCCTGAATGTACAAGAACCTACACTCTAAGAGAATCATACCAAAAGATAAGCCTCCAGAGAAACGGAGCTTCCCAGTACGCAGAACCGTAATCCTATGAGCGAGGATCAACAACCGGTGTACCTCTACCTGCGGCATGACGCGGCCCGAAGGAGGTCGATCTGACAGTACCAAGTATGTGAAACTGAAAATACTGTAAATGAAATCCTAACAGTCTATATAAAACAGGAGACATGTATGATAACCAAACTACAGTACACAATATATAAGCAGTCATGTCAAGTTAGGGACTCACACCCTCAAAGTCATCACTCAAATATAACCATGGGTCTCACGCCCGCAATATCAATCATGCCCGTGGAACTCGCCCGCCATCGTGATCAATGATATAGTATAACACCAAAAAGTACACATGAACACCAGGTCCCACTTGTGGCATAAAAACCGTACGGGCCAAGTAGGAAAACTACACACGAATCCGGCCCGTCATAAAAGCGGCCGGGGCAAGAAATGCGAAGGCATAGCTACGGATCCACCTGCATCATCAATCGGCCAGGGGCAATCGAAAGCGGCTACCAGAACCAGCCTGTCGCCACGAGATATGACCGGGGCAAGCACTGCAGCCATATACCAGAGCCTACCGTATCAACAATGCTATAAACCTGACCGGGGCAAGTACGAAGGCCAACTACCAGGTACCTCCTGCGTCGCGCAGCCAGCAAGAACCGTCGAGCCAACTACGAGCGCTGCGTCAACAACCAGATTCCACCTGCGTCACGAAGCTGACCGCGACAAGTACGAAAGCCACTACCAGATCCATCCTACATCACGTCACTGACCGGGGCAAGTACGTAGGCTAACTACCAGGTACCTCCTGCATCACGAGACTTCATGGGGAACTAATGTGTGGATGGAAGCATACCCGTGGGCCACCCAACGTATCAGTATGTCCAAGTAAATAACACGATTAAGAACTGACCTGGGCAAGTACGAAAGCCAACTACCAGATCCACCCTGCATCAGCCACGGCCAGGGGCGATGCGAGCTAACTATCGAATCACGCTGCGTCACTAAACCACATGGAGAGCTAGTCCATGGAATAACAATCCTAATGGAACCATACCCGTTGGCCACCCAACGTGTCAGTAGGTCCAAGGAAATAACAAGATAACCGACCCTCCATCGAGAGACGCGGTAGCATAGACATACAACACTTGCACAACAAAAGCTATCACAACTAGCGTAGGCAAGTTTAACATACTCTTGGACTCTCATTTTATGCCAAAAATCCGGGTGTTTAATCCCAAGTACTACATACTTTAATTCTTTCAAACAAAATCTCTTTTCTTTCACAAAAGTCACACGATACTAATACTCGTAGTATCAAAATAGAGTAACTCTCATTTTAAGTAAACCAAAACAATTTCCATACCTTTCTTTTAAATAAAACAAGACAAAACCATGCCTTCCTTTAAAACCAACTCAAGACAATACCATGCCTTCCTTTTAAACAAAAACACTTCTCATTTTTAAAGTCAAGTAACAATATACTTTTCAAAATAGTTTAAGCTTCATAACTTCAAATTCTCAAGTCTCTTCTCTTTTAGAAATCAAGACCTTACATCAAAGTCTCAAAATCTTTAAATCCAATCTCGTAACTTTGAAAACCAAGTCTCATAACTTTTAAAAATATCAAGTTACCGTTTTAAATCCAATAATAAAACCATTCTTTCTTTTTCATAAAGTCGTTATAACTAACTTCCCATAAAGCTATTATAACACTTTACGTTTTAAACCAACCAAGGACAACTACTCTCATTTCCGAAATCAAGATAACATTATTCTTTTAAAGACCAAGTACCCATTACTCACGAATGAGGTTTCACAACTTTTTAACACAATTCAAGTCCTTAACATTTCATATCAAGTCACTTAACTTTAGAATCAAGTCAAGGACACATAAAAAGGAAATCACACTCCTTTAACACACGTGCGTCTACCGCACTATATATTTCACAAATAATCATGCTCAAGAGAATAGGAAGAATCACATACCTCTTCGGCTTAATCCACTAGCCAAGTAGAGTATGCCGCGCGTAGAATATCCACCTATAATAATAAAAAACGTCTATCAACGTCTAGATCTTTTCGTAGAATATTTCTAAGTGTAGCGTCTCTTATTCTACGGAAAATCGGGCTGCACTTCCCCTGCAACTACGTACTTTTCCACCTTTTTCAAGGCCCGAAAACAATAACCAACATGCCACATTTAAGGCGCAACAATTCAACAACTAAAGAAGGGGATTACACGCCTAAACGGACGTATAAAATTCTGCCCTTTTAAACAACCAAAACCGAAATGGAAACAAATCCATAGTCCAAAGTAGAGACAGTCCAATGTAAATACATTCCAAAGTAAATACAGTCCAATGTAAATACAGTCCATTAGTTGGTGTTCTTGGCCAACTACTACAATCAAACTTATCCAATTTTCGACTAGCATGCCGGAATTACTTCATTAATCTTCCAACTTATATTCCACTCTTTATATAAGTTATAATTACTTTGTTATTACTGTTGACAGGTAATAAATACGTTTTTACCATTTTAATGGCTAACATGCGAATTTCCATTTCAACAAGCTTACAAGATCCAAATCTTTCCAAACTTCATTCCACATATCTCATACTCCATAATATACTACCAACATAAATAATATCCAACTTCACAAGGAGGACAAAGTTCATTACCTCAAAAAGCCCAAAAATATCCAAGAACTTAAAGTCACTCCTTAGCAAGTTTAGCTCCAAATCCTTACGTCCAATCTGCTACAAGCAACCCATAGAAGCTCCTAACCAACTTCTCTTCAAGATTCAACTCCAAAAAGTGAAGAACACTTAGGTTCCAAAACTACCAACTTTCGGCCAAGGGGTACATTTAAGGCTAGGGTGTGAAATCTTGTCTAATTCTTGGTTCACAATCTTCCTAACACCTTAAGGAAGAACACTTAGGAGTTTAAGAATTATTGGACAAATCTTGCTCAAGAAATAAGGGCTTGGCCGAGAGCACTAGGGAGAAAGATGGAGGATTTTTCAAGTCTTGAAATGTTCTAAGTGTGGAAGATTTCATCAACTAGAGGTGTATGTATAGGACAACCAAGGGCTAGGATGAAAGCAAGTGTGTGGTTGTGATTGAGACAAGTGTGTGTGGGTCCCTCTTGTCCACTTGTCCAACAAAATATCTTGCAAGACTTGGCCACTTGTCTTGTCCACTTGGCATGAGGATTTCGGCCATATGGCCACATGGGGGTGACACATGTCGCCCTCCTATTGGTCCAAAATATTTCTGTTACTCCCCGTAGTTCCAGGGTATGTATGTGAGGACGTACGTACGAGAATACGACATTTAATTTAGAAAGGAAGAAAGATGTGATTTTTCGACGGAAAAGTTTCCGGATTTTGTGAAGGAAAAAGGTTCGTTAATGGGAATTGGATTCCCAGATTTGGTATTCAGACTTTTTGGAATATTTGAGAATTATGGAATTTTATTTCCGGAATTGGTCACGTGGGGCCCACGGTGAAAATTTACGGTTTGTGGGGCCCACTTTATTTTCGGATTTTTGGCATTACGGATATTTTCGGAAGATGAAATATTTTGGACGAGTAGGGGGGGCGACACGTGTCACCCCCATGTGGCCATGTTGGCCGAATGGTAGGAAGACAAGTGTCCTTGGACGGTTTGGTAGTGGACAAGTGGCTAGCCACTTGTCCAAATTTTGTGGTGGACATGTGGTTGGTAGAATCCACACCCACATGTCCCCAATCTACACCACACACTTGCCTATATCTTGACCATTGATTTCTCTATAAATACCCCCTTAGTGCAAGACATAATATCATCCACACTTAAAGATTTTCCAAGGCAAAAATATCCCCTCCCTTTGTGATGTTCTCGTCCAACCCCCCCCCCCCCCACTTTGTGTAGAAAATACTTCAAGTATTGTTGTATTATCCCAAATACCTTAGCCTAGTATTCCTAGTAGTATTCCAAAGTTATTTCAATACTAAGAGCCCGGAAATACTACTTTATTCCAATAGTCGCAAAAAATGAAGCCCTAGAAAAATATTCATAGCTTAGATGAAGTGTTAAGAGAAGTTGTTTAGAAACTTCTAAGGGTTGCTTGGAGTGGGTTGGAGCGTAAGGAATTGGAGCTAAACGTTGCTCAGGATCGACTTATAATCTTGGATAATTTTGGGCTTATTGAGGTAATGATCTTTGTCCCCCTATTGTAATTGGATATTACATATTGTAGTAGTTTAGAATTGAGTATAAGATTTATTGGAAGGATAATTATAGAAAATTGAACTGTATTTACATTGGACTGTATTTACAGTAGACTTGTAGTATTATTGTGGGGCAGTATTGTACACGTCCGGTTAGACGTGTAACCCCCCCCCCCCCCCTTTGGAGTTGTTGGCTTGGTAGCGGGCCTTGATAGAGGAGGAGACTTATGTGGTTGCGAGGGGGGGGGAGGTGCTGCCAAAATTTCCGTAGAATAGGAACCTTGTACTTGGAATTGTGCTACAAAGAGATCGAGAAATTGATAGACGTTTTGTGGCCTTTTTAGGTGGAAGTACTGCGAATAGCGTATTCTACTTGAAGGGTGGAAAAGGCTAGCAGGGTCACAGTACTTTGGAGCTTTTTGCTTTTTGTCGATAATCGTCGCGAGGTATGTGAACCTCTTCTATCTTTTCTAGCATGATTGTTGTGAACTACGTAGTACGGTAGACGTACGTGTGCTAAACAAATTTGGTTGGTTTAAAACATAAAGTGTTATAACGGCTTTATGGGAAGTTTGTTATAACAACTTTATGTAGGTAAAGGAATGGTTTGGGGTTTTTAAAAGATAAGAGACTTGACTTATAAATGACTTTTTATGAAGTGTTAAGGACTTAAAGGGTGTTAATAAGTTGTGAAACCGCATTTTTGAGAAATGGGTAATTGAGTTTTAAAAGGAATAAGTTATATTGATTTCAGAAATGAGAATAAGTATCGAACAAACCACTGCAGCGTTAATAAAGGAAAATGTATTGACAAATAATTAGTTATATTAAAACAAGTAGAAACCTCCATCTGCATAGAAGCTAAGATAAGACAAAATTGTATTACATTTCCTATACCATGGTTTCTTTAATAAGATTATTAATAACAAGTATTGTGTTTTTCTTAAAATCCAGAGTAAGGAACTGGTTTTCTAAAAGAAAAGAGACTTGAGGAATTTTAAGTGTTTTGGTTTAAAAGAAAGGCATGGTTTTGCCTTAAGATGGTTTTAAAAGAAGGTATGGAAATTGTTTTGGTTTACTTAAAAAGATAGTTACTCTATTTTTTTTACTACGGGTATTGTGTGACTTTTTGAAAGAAATGGATCTTTTTAAAAGAGTTAAAATACGTAGTACCTTGGGGTTAAAATCCGAATTTGTTGTAATAAAATGAAAGTCTATGAGTACGTTGAACTTGCCTATGCTTGTTGTGATAGCCTTTGTGTGCAAGTGTTTTGATTCTGTGCTACCGAGTCTCTCGATGGAGGGTCAGTTATCTTGTTATATCCTTGGACCTACTGACACGTTGGGTGGCCCACGGGTATGGTTCCATTAGGATTGTTGTTCCATGGACTAGCTCTCCATGAGGTTTTACTGATTCAGCTTTGGTATCTGGTAGTTGGCTCTCGTACTTGCCGGCCGTGGATTGATTCGGCTTTGGTTCTGGTAGTTAGCCTTCGTACTTGCCCCGTTCAGTTTTGTGGCGAAGTCTCGTGACTACGGTTGTGATCTGGTGGTTAGCCTGGTTACTTGCCCCTGTCAGCTACGTGGTGCAGAGAGGATCTGGAAGAGGTTATCGCACTTGCCACGTGTCAGCTTCGCGAGTCAGTGTTTGGACGAAGTCTCGTGATACAGGGTGGATCTGGTGGTTAGCCTACGTACTTGCCCCGGTCAGTGACGTGATGCAGGGTGGATCTGGTAGAGGTTATCACACTTGCCCCGGTCAGCTTCGTGATACAGTTATTTAGTATTGTTGGTACGGTAGGTTCTGGTAGTTGGCCTTCGTACTTGCCCCGTACGGTTCTTATGACACATGTGGGACCTGGTGTTCATGTATACTCCTTGGTGTTATTACATCATAGATTGCCGGCAGTGAGGAATGTATTCCACGGGCATGATTGATGTTGTGGGCGTGAGACCCATAGTTATATTTGAGTGATGACTTTGAGGGCGTGAGTCCCTGACTTGACATGACTGTTTATATATTATGGACTGTAGTTTGGTTATCATACATGTCTCCTGCTTTATATAGACTGTTATGATTTCATTTATAGTATTTTCAGTTTCACATACTTGGTACTGTTATCGACCTCCTTCGGGCTGCGTTCATCCGCAGTAGAGGTACACCGATTGTTGATCTCGCCATAGGATCGCGATTAGCGTTTGGGAAGCTCCGTTTCTCCGGAGGCTTATCTTTAGGTAAAGTCCCCTGTCATTGTAGGTACTTGTACATTTAGGGGTATGGCGGGGCCCTGTCCCGTCATAGTTGTTGTTTTATTCTTAGAGGTCTGTAGTACTGTTGTGGGCAAGGTTTGTAAAAAGGATATAACTGTTCAGGTTTTATGTATATACATGAAGGCGACCGTTTTGGTTAGCCTGTTTTCTTATCTTGTTTCCTGTTTAAGTTTTTATTTCAACTGATTTTCTCTGATGATTGTATCACTAGGGTGCCCGGGGTAAGGCACCAGTCACGGGCCCGAGGTCGGGTCGTGACAAAAGTGGTATCAGAGCAGTTAATCCTCGAAAAGTGTCTACAGACCGTGTCTAGTAGAGTCTTGATTATCGGTGTGTTGTGCACCACATCTATAATCAGGAGGCTACATGATATTTAGGATTGGTTTCCATTCTTCTCACTCTGAGATCGTGCCTTAGATCTGTGTTATGAGTTAGACTCCCTCTGACGTATTCTCATGTACCAGTGATGCCTCCGCGCAAGGCAACCAGGGCCCAGAAGGGCAAGGCAGCAGAGGGAGCTGCGAGTAGAGCACAGAGGGTTACGAGGGCACAGGCCCAGTCTTTACCTGAGGTGGTGCTACAGACGGTGGATTCTACGATTCCGCCAGCCCCAGCAGAGTTTAGAGCAGCAGCGATAGCTACTGAGGCCACGATATCTGAGCCTCCAGTCCCACGACTAGGAACAAAGGATATGGGTTAAAAGGAGATGGCCCAGTTACTAGTTAGGTTTATGGCGAGAATTGAGGACAAACGGGAGCCGGTGGTACCAGTAGTGCACCCCAGGGCCGATAGTTGGAGACTTCGGGACTTAAGTTGCGATCCGCGATTTTCTATGGATCGAGGCGAGATGACCCTCGGGAGTTTATCCAAGCGATTCTGATGGATCATGAGAGTGATCAAGGCCTCAGAGGCAGAGTCAGTGATATTGGGTTCGCATCGGCTGCGTGCAGTCGACTGGTTTGATTCATGGGAACTGTCCCGGGGGGAGCATGCACTTCCAGCTGGTTGGGACGAGTTCTCAGGGGCATTTCTTGCACATTTATTGCCTCCCCAGATGAGGAGGGCTCGGGCCGACAGATTTTTGACGTTGAGGCAGAACGGGCGTACGGTTCGGGAGTACAGCGTAGAGTTTGACTCATTAGCCCGGTATGTCCCCGCATTAGTGGCAGACATGGAGGATAGGGTGCACCGATATGTCACAGGACTTGATGATTATTTAGCGGAGGGTTGCACAGGAGTAGCTCTTCAGCCGGGCATGGACATTGCCGTATCTGAGCTTATGCGCGAGGATGGAGGAACGTAGAGACCGGCGTAGGGACCGAGATCAGCATAAGAGGGCGAGATAGCGGTCCTTGAGAACTCAGAGACAGACCGCCTCAGGCGAGCTAGTTATACACCTCCGATCTGAGTGGTCCTCCGCGATTTCGGGCATCCAGGTATTCGGAGGCGGGTCGAGCTCCTGTGTTTGAGTTTCGGGAGTAGGGGTGTTAGTCTGAGGAAGCCACCTCTACCTCGGTGTAGTCGATGTGGTAGAACCCATTATAGGGAGTGTCGTGCTAGTTTGGGAGATTGCTATACTTGCGGCGGCGGGTTTTTGCGAAGGAGTGTCCGACCAGAGGTAGCGCGGCAAAGGGAAAGTGAAGCAGTAGTTACAGGTATATCCTTAACCCTCTAGAGATTTGTATGCGTGATATGATGATTTGTTTTTTGTGTTGAGTGCTATGTATGTATAGCATTGTGCTTATAGCAAATTAGAAAACATGGGTGGTTGAAAAGGTAAGTATGGAGACATGAAAGGTGTGAACCTTAGAATATTACACGTTGAGACCTTAGATGTAAGGCCGTCTTGAGTAAAGGATTTTGCAGATGATCCTTGTCGGAGTGCATTATATGCATAGGGTGTATTAGTGTGATAATTCCATGGGTAGTGTGAGATGGAAGTGGTAGCTTTCATGACGTGAATTAGTAAGATTGTTTCGGATCGGGGAACGAGAGAGTTTGGCGCGATAGTGGGTCGGGTTGAGGCCAGATCGCGGGTCAACCCGCAGCCCGGAATGAGGTGGGGTCAGTTCGAGGTGGTCCCGCCGGATGGTAGGGTCACGAGGGTGCTAGGCCCAGGTTTAGGTAACCATCGTATGAGTTCGTGGATGCGTTCGACCAGAATCAGATCGTGAAGGCTGGGAATGGCCTTGAAAGAATTTGAGGCTAGTAAGATGACCAAGTTTGGAGGTAGTGACTCCAAAGGTTTTGGAAACTGAAGTGATGACTGGAGTATGGTACGTGTACTAGAAAGAGTTCGGGTGTACGATAAGGGTACGACAAGTAGGGAAAGAAGTGAACATGTGCTAAGAGATGGAAGTGATCATTTTTGTGAAGTAAAGGTCACGAAGAGTATCCTTTGGACCGGGAGGCGAGTTAGTGTTGTTTTACATCTTGAGGTGATTTCGTTGGCTTGGATTTGGGTTTGTGGCGTATGTTATATTATGGCCATTGATGGCATGATTGGTTTCGTAAGTATAGTAGTGAAGACTATCTGCAGACACGTATGCGTTTGGAGACTTAGAAGGAACATTCGGGACGAATGTTTCTAAGGGGGGAAGAATGTTACACCCCGTAGTTCCAGGGTATGTATGTGAGGACGTACGTACGAGAATACGACATTTAATTTAGAAAGGAAGAAAGATGTGATTTTTCGACGGAAAAGTTTCCGGATTTTGTGAAGGAAAAAGGTTCGTTAATGGGGAATTGGATTCCCGATTTGGTATTCAGACTTTTGGAATATTTGAGAATTATGGAATTTTATTTCGGAATTGGTCACGTGGGGCCACTTGGAAAATTTACGGTTTGTGGGGCCCAATTTATTTTCGGATTTTTGGCATTACGGATATTTTCTAAGATGAAATATTTTGGGCGAGTAGGGGCGACACGTGTCACCCCATGTGGCCGTGTTAGGCGAATGGTAGGAAGACAGTGTCCTTGGACGGTTTGGTAGTGGACAAGTGGCTAGCCACTTGTCCAAATTTTGTGGTGGACATGTGGTTGGTAGAATCCACCCACATGTCCCCAATCTACACCACACACTTGCCTAGATCTTGGCCATTGATTTCTCTATAAATACCCCTTAGTGCAAGACATAATATCATCCACACTTAAAGATTTTCCAAGGCAAAATATCCCCTCCCTTTGTGATGTTCTCGTCTCTCCCCCCCCCCCCCCCCACTTTGTGTAGAAATACTTCAAGTATTGTTGTATTATCCCAAATACCTTAGCCTAGTATTCCTAGTAGTATTCCAAAGTTATTTCAATACTAAGAGCCCGGAAATACTACTTTATTCCAATAGTCGCAAAAAATGAAGCCCTAGAAAAATATTCATAGCTTAGATGAAGTGTTAAGAGAAGTTGTTTAGAAACTTCTAAGGGTTGCTTGGAGTGGGTTGGAGCGTAAGGAATTGGAGCTAAACGTTGCTCGTGATCGACTTATATCTTGGATAATTTTGGGCTTATTGAGGTAATGATCTTTGTCCCCCTATTGTAATTGGATATTACATATTGTAGTAGTTTAGAATTGAGTATAAGATTTATTGGAAGGATAATTATAGAAAATTGAACTGTATTTACATTGGGTGTATTCTGATGAGACTTAGTATTATTGTGGGGCGATTGTACACGTCCCAGGTTAGGCGTGTAACCCCCACTTTGGAGTTGTTGGCTTGGTAGCGGGCCTTGATAGAGGAGGAGACTTATGTGGTTGCGGGGAGAATCTTCTTAGAAATTTCGTAGAATAGGAACCTTGTACTTGGAATTGTGCTACAAAGAGATCGAGAAATTGATAGACGTTTTGTGGCCTTTATAGGTGGAAGTACTGCGAATAGCGTATTCTACTTGAAGGGTGGAAAAGGCTAGCAGGGTCACAGTACTTTGGAGCTTTTTGCTTTTTGTCGATAATCGTCGCGAGGTATGTGAACCTCTTCCTATCTTTTCTAGCATGATTGTTGTGAACTATGTAGTACGGTAGACGTACGTGTGCTAAACGATTTTGGTTGGTTTAAAACATAAAGTGTTATAACGGCTTTATGGGATGTTTGTTATAACAACTTTATGTAGGTAAAGGAATGGTTTGGGGTTTTTAAAAGATAAGAGACTTGACTTATAAATGACTTTTTATGAAGTGTTAAGGACTTAAAGGGTGTTAATAAGTTGTGAAACCGCATTTTTGAGAAATGGGTAATTGAGTTTTAAAAGGAATAAGTTATATTGATTTCAGAAATGAGAATAAGTATCGAACAAACCACTGCAGTGTTAATAAAGGAAAATGTATTGACAAATAATTAATTATATTAAAACAAGTAGAAACCTCCATCTGCATAGAAGCTAAGATAAGACAAAATTGTATTACATTTCCTAGACCATGGTTGCTTTAATAAGATTATTAATAACAAGTATTGTTTTTTACTTAAAATCCAGAGTAAGGAACTGGTTTTCTAAAAGAAAAGAGACTTGAGGAATTTTAAGTGTTTTGGTTTAAAAGAAAGGCATGGTTTTGCCTTAAGATGGTTTTAAAAGAAGGTATGGAAATTGTTTTGGTTTACTTAAAAAGATAGTTACTCTATTTTTTTTACTACGGGTATCGTGTGACTTTTAGAAAGAAATGGATCTTTTTAAAAGAGTTAAAATACGTAGTACCTTGGGGTTAAAATCCGAATTTGTTGTAATAAAATGAAAGTCTATGAGTATGTTGAACTTGCCTATGCTTGTTGTGATAGCCTTTGTGTGCAAGTGTTTTGATTCTGTGCTACCGAGTCTCTCGATGGAGGGTCGGTTATCTTGTTATATCCTTGGACCTACTGACACGTTGGGTGGCCCACGGGTATGGTTCCATTAGGATTGTTGTTCCATGGACTAGCTCTCCATGAGTTTCTTGATTCGACTTTGGTATCTGGTAGTTGGCTCTCGTACTTGCCCCGGTCGTGGCTGATTCGGCTTTGGTTCTGGTAGTTAGCCTTCGTACTTTCACCGTTCAGTTTTGTGGCGAAGTCTCGTGACTACGGTTGTGATCTGGTGGTTAGCCTGGTTACTTGCCCCCGTTAGCTACGTGGCGCGGGGAGGATCTGGTAGAGGTTATCGCACTTTCCACGTGTCAGCTTCGCGAGTCAGTGTTTGGACGAAGTCTCGTGATGCAGGGTGGATCTGGTGGTTAGCCTACGTACTTGCCCCGATCAGCGACGTGATGCAGGGTGGATCTGGTAGAGGTTATCGCACTTTCCCCGGTCAGCTTCGTGACGCAGTTTGTCAGTGTTTGGACGAAGTCTCGTGATGCAGGGTGGATCTGGTGGTTAGCCTATGTACTTGCCCCGGTCATCGACGTGATGCAGGGTGGATCTGGTAGAGGTTATCGCACTTGCCCCAGTCAGCTTCGTGATACAGTTATTTAGTATTGTTGGTACGGTAGGTTCTGGTAGTTGGCCTTCGTACTTGCCCCGTACGGTTCTTATGACAAAGGTGGGACCCGGTGTTCATGTGTACTCCTTGGTGTTATTACATCATAGACTGCCGGCAGTGAGGAAGGTATTCCACGGGCATGATTGATGTTGTGGGCGTGAGACCCATAGTTATATTTGAGTGATGACTTTGAGAGCGTGAGTCCCTGACTTGACATGACTGTTTATATATTATGGACTGTAGTTTGGTTATCATACATGTCTCCTGCTTTATATAGACTGTTATGATTTCATTTATAGTATTTTCAGTTTCACATACTTGGTACCTGTTATCTTGACCTCGCCGAAGCTGCGTTCATCTGCAGTAAGTACACGATTATTGATCCTCGCTCATAGGATCGCAGTTCAGCGTTTGGGAAGCTCCGTTTCTCCGGAGGCTTATCTTTTGGTAAAGTCCCCTGTCATTGTAGGTACTTGTACATTCAGGGGTATGGCGGGGCCCTGTCTCGTCATAGTTGTTGTTATATTCTTAGAGGTCTGTAGTACTGTTGTGGGCAAGGTTTGTAAAAAGGATATAACTGTTCGGGTTTTATGTATATACATGAAGGCGACCGTTTTGGTTAGCCTGTTTTCTTATCTTGTTTCCTGTTTAAGTTTTTATTTCCGCTGATTTTCTCTGATGATTGTATCACTAGGGTTCCCGGGGTAAGGCACCAGTCACGGGCCCGAGGTCGGGTCGTGACAATTTCATCTTCCGAAATATCCATAATCGGTCAAAATCTCAAAAATAATGTGGGCCCCACAAAACCGCAAATTTCTCCCGTGGGCCCCACGTGACCAATTCCGGAAAATAAAATCCATAATTCTCTAATATTCCAAGAAGTCCAAATACCAAATCTGGGAATCCAATTCTCATTTCCGAACCTTTTCCTTCACAAAAACCGGAAAATTTTCCGTCGGAAAAATCAAATCTTTCTTCCTTTCCAATCTTAATGTCGTATTCTCGTACGTACGTCCTCACATACATACCCTGGAACTATGAGGTGTAACACTGTTAGAAGCTCAGAGTCGGCAGAAGTCTTATGCAGATAATCGGCGTCGACATTTGGAGTTTCAGGTAGACGATTGGGTCTTCTTGAAGGTATCACCCATGAAGGGTGTGATGAGGTTCGGAAAGAAGGGAAAACTTAGCCCAAGGTACATTGGGCCCTACCAGATCATCCGTAGAGTAGGCAAGGTTTCCTATGAGTTGGATCTGCCATCGGACTTAGAGGCGGTACATCCGGTCTTCCACGTGTCTATGTTACGGAAGTGTATCGGAGATCCGTCGAGAGTTTTCCCAGCTAGCGAGGTCCAGGTGACAGAGGGGTTATCGTATGAGGAGAGTCCCATAGCGATACTCGATCGCCAGGTCAGGCGACTGCGGACCAAAGATGTGGCCTCCGTCAAGGTTTTGTGGAGGAATGATAATAGGGAGGAGATGACGTGGGAAGCGGAGGAGGACATGTTGAGGAAGTATCCTCACTTATTCTCTACACCTTCAGGTAATTCATTTCCCTTACTTGTCAAGCTTTAATTTAAGTATTTTGCTTAAGTGCTATTATGTGGCCACGTGTGGAATTATTGGTATGTAGGGGTTGTAAAAAGAGAATATGTCGCTATCTATGAGTTTGACTCCGAAAGAACATTTGGGGACGAATGTTTCTAAGGGGGGAAGAATGTTACACCCCGAAATTTCGGGACATGTTTATAAGAACGTACGCAAGAACTCAAAAATGTTAAGATTTGAGACTAGTAAAAATTTATCGGAATTATGAAATTGTCGGAAAACGAAATATTGCGACGAATGGGAGGGCGACACGTGTCACCCCCTTAGTGGTCTTGACGAAATGGACATGGCTAAAATGGTCATTTGACCATAATTAAGATGACCAAGTCTTGCTAAGTCTAAGAGCTTGATATAATTGACTTAGTCAAAGGGCCACTTGGCTTGATCTTTATTGAATTGTATCTAAGCCACCCATTTGTTCAAATCTTGACCCTCCATAGTGTTATATATGTATACTAGTAGCAAGACAAGCTTCTACACTTAGAAAATTTTCAAGAAACTTTGAAGACCTCATATGTTGCTCTCGGGTTTAGGGTTCCAAAAGAAGAAAAAAATTTCATTTGTTGTCCAATAATCTCCACACTTTAAACCAAGGTTCCTAAGGGTATTGTAAGGGTATCTCAATAGAAAGATCCCAGAAAAATATCGTTTTCGTATTAGTCGCAAGGTGAAAACCTAGTCACTTTCCTAGGTTTGGATTGGATATTGAAGGAATGTTGTTTGTGATCTTCTAAGGGCTTCAAGTGACGGATTGGAGTGTATAGGAGAAGAGCTAAGTTGCTAGGGAGCGACTTCGGATCTTGAAGTTGGATTAAGGCTCGTTAAGGTAACAATCTTGTTCTCTTAAGTGTTATAAGATTACATATTATTGTAGCCTTACATTTTAACTAGCATGATGTATATGTATTAAAGATTGATAAGTGTTATGGATATTGGAAGCCTAAAATCCGAAATGACATTCTAGCCATTTGAAATTGAAATACAAGTTGGTCGGTAATTAGAATCGTCGCATGTTATCTACTTGAAGATTGTAGTAGTTATAATCGATTGCGGCTTGATAACATGTTATACTAAACAACTTGGATTGAAAAGGAATTGGAAAGAAGACTTTGTGTTGTTGTACCTCAAATTGCCGAAAATGACATTGTATTTTGGACTAGTTTGATATCAATTGTGGGGCGGAATTTTACACGTCTTGTAGGCGTGTAATCCCCTATTGTTAACAACATTGTTGAGCCTTAAATGTGGCGTGTTTGGTTATTGAATTCGGGCCTTGAAAAAAGTAGAAAAATATGTAGAAACAAAGGAAGTGATGTCCGATTTTCCGTAGAATTTAGTGACTTGTACTTAGAATATTCTACGTTTGAAGTAAAAAGTTAATAGACGTATTATGGTCATTATAGGTTGACATACTACGTACGGGGTATTGGACTTGGCAAGTGGATTGAACCGAAGAGGTATGTGGAACTTTTCTATCTCTTGAGCATGAATAGTTATAAATATTGTTAAACCCCGTAGTTCCAGAGTATGTAGGTGAGGACGTACGTACGAGTGTATAACCCTAAGTACGAAAGGGAAGAAAATTTTGAATTTTTTTCGACGGAAAATATTCCGAACCTCGTGGAGGAAAAAGGTTTATTATTGAGAATTGGATTCTCAACTTGGGTATTTAAGACTTTTAGAATTTATAAGAATTATGAATTTTATTTTTCGGAATGGGTCACGTGGGGCCCACGGGAAAATTTACGGTTTTGTGGGGCCCACATTATTTTGAGTTTATGGACCAATTATTGGGATTGTGGGGAGATGAAATATTTTGGACCAATAGGGGGGCGACACGTGTCACCCCCATGTGGCCATGTTGGCCGAATTGGTGAGACATGTGGCTAGCCACTTGTCTCAAGTTTGTCTTGCTTGGACAAGTGGCTTGTGGGCACACACTTGTTCCCCAATCTCACCACACACTTGCTTGCATCCTAGCCCTTGGTTTTCTTATAAATACCCCCCTTGTTGCAAGACTTCATCCACACTTGAATTATTTTTCCAAGGCAAAATACTCCCTCCCCTTTGATAGTGCTCTCGGCTTTGGCCTATGTTCTTGACCAAAATTTATCCAAAAATCCTTAAACTCTTAAGTGTCCTTCCTTGAGGTGTTAGAAAGGTTATTAACCAAGTGTTAAACAAGATTTCACACCCCTAGCCTTTGAAATACCCCTTGGCCGAAACTGGTAGGTTTGGAACCTAAAGTGTTCTTCACTTTTTGAAGTTGGATCATGAAGAGAAGTTAGTTAGGAACTTCTAAGGGTTGCTTGGAGTGGAGTGGAACGTAAGGAATTGGAGCTAAGATACCTAAGGATCGACTTTTAATCATTGGAAAATTTTTGGCTTAACGAGGTAATGATCTTTGTCCTCCTATTGTAATTGGATATTACATGTTGTAGTAGTTTATATTTGAGTATATAATATGTGGAAGGAAGATTGAAAAGAAATGAACTGATTTATATATTGTGGGGCAGCATTTTACACGTCCAGTTAGGCGTGTAATCCCCTTTGAGTTGTTGTATTATTGCGCCTTAAATATGGCATGTGGGCTATTGATATCGGGCTTTGAAAAAGGTGGAAAAGTACGTAGTTACTGGGGAAGTGCTGCCCGATTTCTCGTAGAATAAGAGACGCTTTACTTAGAAATATTCTACGAAGAGATCTAGAAGTTGATAGATGTGTTATGGTTGTTATAGGTGGATATTCTACGTGCGGCATACTCGGCTTGGCTAGTGGATTAAGCCGAAGAGGTATGTGATTCTTCCTATACTCTTGAACATGATTGTTGTGAACTATATAGTAAGGTAGAAGTATGTGTGTGAAATGAATTTGGTTTGTTTAAAGCATAAAGTGTTATAATGGCTTTATGGAAAGTTAGTTATAACGACTTTATGAAGATAAAAGAAAGATTTGATTTTGACAGCTAAACGACTTGATTTTGAAAGTTAAGAGACTTGATCTTGAAAGATAAGAGACTTGACTTATAAATGACTTGATTTCGGAAAAGGAGAAGTAACTTGATTTAAAAGTATAGGTTACTTGTTTTGAAAAGAGTGAGTTACTTGTGTTTTAAAAGTATACTTGATGTTGTTTTAAAAGTGTAAAACACTTGGTTTAAAAAGTATAGAGTACTTGATTTTAAAGGTCTTGTAAAGATTTTCTGAAGGTGTAGTAATTTGGTTTGAAAAGAAAATGTGTTTTGATACTACGAGTATTAGTATCGTGTGGCTTTTACGTAAAAAGTGGTCTTTTTGAAAGAATGAAAGTATGTAGTACTTTGGGGTTAAAACCCGGATTGTTGACATAAAAATGAAAGTACTTGGAGTTGATAAAATTGGTGAATCAGTTTACATGTTAATAAAAGTCTAAGAGTACGTTGAACTTGCCTATGCTTGTTGTGATAGCCTTTGTTGTGCAAGTGTTGTATTTCTATGCTACCGCGTCTCTCGATGGAGGGCCGGTTATTTGGTTGTTTGCTTGAACATACTGACACGTTGGGTGGCCCACGGGTATGTTTCCACTATAAATGTTATCTTGTTATTTCCTTGGACATACTGACACGTTGGGTTGCCCACGGGTATGCTTCCACTATATTGTTCCTTTGGGCATACTGACACGTTGGATGGTCCACGGGTATGCGTCCACTCGGATTGTTCCATGGCCATGCTTTCACCGATGTAAGATGCCGGGGGCATGCGGCCATGGTGCGGGTTAAATTACCGGGTTATGTTATTAGTCCATGGACTGCTAATCCATGAAGCTTGCCGCAGTGATGAGTGGTCACGGGCTTGATTTGTACATGTGTTACAGGCACACTTTAGATATTTGTCCTGGTCATTTCTCGTGTATCAGCAGGCTCTGGTAGATAACTTAAGATACTTGCCCCGGTCATATCTCGTGAGACGGTAGGCTCTGGTACGTTGGCTTAAGATACTTGCCCCGGTCAGTTGCATGATGCATGAATTGGATCTGGTAGTTGGCTTCCGTACTTGGCCCGTAAAGTTTTATGATGCAGGAATTGGATCTGGTAGTTGGCTTCCGTTCTTGGCCCGTAAAGTTTTATGATGCAGGAATTGGATCTGGTAGTTGGCTATTCTACTTGGCCCGATCGGTTTTATGACGCAGGCAGGATCTAGTGTTCAGGTACACATATGGGTGTTGTTTTACATCATGTACTGCCGGCAGTGAGGAAGGAGTTCCACGGGCATGATTGATATTGTGGGCGTGAGACCCATAGTTATATGTGAGTGATGATTTTGAGGGCATGCGTCCCTGACTTGACATGACTGTTTATTTATTGTGAAATGGTCTTTTAAAAGGATGAAATGTGATTTCATTACAGTACTTTCAGTTTCACATACTTGGTACCTGTTGTACTGACCTCCTTCGGGGGGCTGCGTTCATGCCGCAGGTAGAGGTACACCGGTTGTTGATCCTCGCTCATAGGATCACGATTCTGCGTATTGGGAAGCTCCGTTTCTCCGGAGGCTTATCTTTTGGTATGGTTCCCTGTCATTGTAGGTACTTGTACATTCAGGGGTATGACGGGGCCCTGTCCCGTCATAGTTGTTATATCAAATTCTTAGAGGTCTGTAGTCCTGTTGTGAGTTGGGCTTGTAAAGGATGTAACTGTTCAAGTTTTGATATATATATGCAGAAAGGTGACCGTTTTGGTTAGCCTGTTTCTTATTTTATATTGTTCCATGTCTATGAGTTTATTTCCGCTGGTTTTTCTCTGATGTAGTATCACTAGGGTGCCCGGGGTAAGGCATCAGTCTCGGGCCCGAGGTCGGGTCATGACAAAAGTGGTATCAGAGCAGTTAATCCTCAGAAAGTGTCTACAGACCGTATCTAGTAGAGTCTTGATTATCGGCGTGTTGTGCACCACACCTATAATCAGGAGGCTATAAGATATTTAGGATTGGTTTTCATTCTTCTCACTCTGAGATCGTGCGATAGAGCTGTGTTATAAGTTGGACTCCCTCTGACGTATTCTTTTATACCAGTTATGCTTCAACGCAAGGCAACCAGGGCCCAGAAGGGCAAGGCAGCAGAGGGAGCTGCTAGTAGAACACAGAGGGTTACGAGGGCACAGGCCCAGTCATTACCTGAGGTAGTTCTTCAGACGGCGAGTACTACGACGCCGCCACGTGAGAGTTTAGAAGCGGCGGTCTCTACCGAGGCCTGATACGAGCTCGATCCACGGCCAGTAACATAGGATATGGGTTACAAGGAGATGGCCCAGTTACTAGCTAGGATTGTGGCGAGGCACGAGGACAGATGGGAGCCGGTAGTACCGGTGGCACACCCCAGAGCCGATAGTTTGAGGCTTCGGGACTTCTTGAGTTGCAGTCCACCAGAGTTCTATGGATCGAAGCGAAGAAGATCTCGGGAGTTTATTTGTGATTCTGCGGATCATGAATGTGATCAAGGCCTCGGCGGAAGTCGGTGGTATTGGGTTCCACATCGGTGCGTGATATTGCGATCAGCGGTATGATTCATGGAAGCGTCGGGGAGCATGCGCTTCCAGCTGGCTGGGACGAGTTCTCGGAGGCATTTATTAACCACTTCTTGCCTCCACAGATGAGGAGAGCCCGGGTGGATATGTTTTTGATGTTGAGACAGAATGGGTGGACGGTTCGAGAGTACAACATAGAGTTCGACTCATTAGCTCGGTATGCCCCCACTCTTGTGGCAGACATGGAGGATAGAGTGCACCGATACGTCACGGGACTTGATGATTACCTAGCAGAGGGTTGTATGGGAGTAGCTCTTTAGCCGGGCATGGACATTGCCCGCATACAGGCTTATGCACAGGGGACTGAGGAACGTCGAGATCGATAAAATGACCGAGATCAGCATAAGAGGGCCAAGACAGCAGGGTCCTTTGGTAACTTTCGAGGCGGACCGCCTCAGCAGCAAACTAGTTATGCGCCTCCGCCAGTACAGAATGGTCCTCCACAGTTTTTAGGACGCCCAGGGTATTCGGGAGCAGGTCAGGGCTCCAAGGGTTCATGTTTTCGGGGGAGTAGGGGTGTTGGCCAGATGAAGCCACCCCTACCTCGGTGTGGCCAATGTGGTAACCCCCATGCGGGGGAGTGTCATGGTATTCAGAGAGCTTGTTTTACATGCGGCCAGCAGGGCCATTTTGCGAGAAATTGTCTGACCAGAGGTAGCGCAGATGTTAAGACTCATCTTTCGGGATCGGTAGCGGATTCATCGCCTTCTATAACTATGTGTCCAGCAGGGCAGGATTATGATTAGAGCGACAAAGGGAAAGTGAAACAATAGTTACATGTATATCCTTAACCCTCTAGAGACTAGTATGCGTGATAAGATGATTATATGTTAAGTGTTATGTTCGGATAGCATTGTGTAAATAGTGTTTAAGACACCTGGTTAGAAGGAAAGGTAGGTTTGGGTGTATGGGGATTGTGAGCCTTAGAATATTACACGTTGAGACCTTAGATACAAGTCCGTCTTGAGTAAAATATTTGCGATTGATCTTGGTCGGAGTACATAGTATATGTGGAGTATATTTGTGTGATAAGTCCATGAGTGGTGTGAAATGAACGTGGGTAGTTAAGCTAAGGAGACCACTAGGGTTTCATAACTTGAATAGTGAGATTTGTTCCGGACAAGAAATGAGGAGTTAGTACGTTGGTGGGTCGGGTTGGGGACCAATCGCGGGTCAACCCGCCACCCGGAATGAAGTGGGGTCAGTTTGAGGTGGTCCCGCTAGGTGATAGGGTCATGAGGGTGCAAGGCCCAGGTCTAGGTAACCTTTGTACGAGTTCGTAGACGCGTTCGACCAGAATCGGGTCGTGAAGGCTGAGAATAGCCTTAAAGGAAATTGAAGCTAGTAATGACCAAGTTGGTGGTAGTAACCCCAAGATTTTGAAAGCTGAAGCGATGACTGGAATGTGGTATGTGTACTAGAAAGAGTTCGGGTATACGAGAAGGGTACGTCGAGTAAGAAAAGAAGCGAACTTGTGTTAAAAGAATGGAAGTGATCATTTTTGTGAAGTGAAGGTGCGAATAGAGTATCCTTTAGACCATGAGTAGGAGCTAATTGTGATGTTATGCACGTTAGAGGTGATTACTCATTGGCGTGGATGTAAGTATTGCGCGTGTGTTATATTATGGCCATGTGTGGCATAATTGGTTTTGTAAGTATAGTAGTGAAGACTATACCGGCGCATGTATGTTTGGAGACTTAGAAGGAACATTCGGGATGAATGTTTCTAAGGGGGGAAGAATGTTACACCCCGTAGTTCTAGAGTATGTAGGTGAGGACGTACGTACGAGAGTATAACCCTAAGTACGAAAGGGAAGAAAATTTTGAATTTTCGACGGAAAATATTTCGAACCTCGTGGAGGAAAAAGGTTTATTATTGAGAATTGGATTCTCAACTTGGGTATTTACGAATTTTAGAATTTATAAGAATTATGGATTTTATTTTTCGGAATGGGTCACGTGGGGCCCACGGGAAAATTTACGGTTTTGTGGGGCCCACATTATTTTGAGTTTATGGACCAATTATTGGGATTGTGGGGAGATGAAATATTTTGGACCAATAGGGGGGCGACACGTGTCACCCCCATGTGGCCATGTTGGACGAATTGGTGAGACATGTGGCTAGCCACTTGTCTCAAGTTTGTCTTGCTTGGACAAGTGGCTTGTGGGCACACACTTGTTCCCCAATATCACCACACACTTGCTTACATCCTAGCCCTTGGTTTTCTTATAAATACCCCCGTTGTTGCAAGACTTCATCCACACTTGAATTATTTTTCCAAGGCAAAATACTCCCTCCCCTTGGATAGTGCTCTCGGCTTTGGCCTATGTTCTTGACCAAAATTTGTCCAAAAATCCTTAAACTCTTAAGTGTCCTTCCTTGAGGTATTAGGAAGGTTATTAACCAAGTGTTAAACAAGATTTCACACCCCTAGCCTTTGAAATACCCCTTGGCTGAAACTTGTAGGTTTGGAACCTAAAGTGTTCTTCACTTTTTAAGTTGGATCTTGAAGAGAAGTTGGTTAGGAACTTCTAAGGGTTGCTTGGAGTGGAGTGGAACGTAAGGAATTGGAGCTAAGATTCCTAAGGATCGACTTTTATTCATTGGAAAATTTTGGCCTTATCGAGGTAATGATCTTTGTCCTCCTATTGTAATTGGAGATTACATGTTGTAGTAGTTTATATTTGAGTATATAATATGTGGAAGGAAGATTGAAAAGAAATGGACTGATTTATATATTGTGAGGCAGAATTTTACACGTCCAATTAGGCGTGTAATCCCCTTTGAGTTGTTGTATTATTGCGCCTTAAATGTGGCATGTTGGCTATTGATATCGGGCCTTGAAAAAGGTGGAAAAGTGCGTGAATTCTGAGGAAGTCTTTGCCCGATTTCCCGTAGAATAAGAGACACTTTACTTAGAAATATTCTACGAAGAGATCTAGAAGTTGATAGATGTATTATGGTTGTTATAGGTGGATATTCTACGCGCGACATACTCGGCTTGGCTAGTGGATTAAGCCGAAGAGGTATGTGATTTTTCCTATACTCTTGAGAATGATTGTTGTGAACTATATAGTACGGTAGACGTACGTGTGTGAAATGAATTTGGTTTGTTTAAAACATAAAGTGTTATAATGGCTTAATGGGAAGTTAGTTATAACGACTTTATGAAGATAAAAGAAAGATTTGATTTTGAAAGCTAAACGACTTGATTTTGAAAGTTAAGAGACTTGATCTTGAAAGATAAGAGACTTGACTTATAAACGACTTGATTTCGGAAAAAGAGAAGTAACTTGATTTAAAAGTATAGGTTACTTGTTTTGAAAAGAGTGAGTTACTTGTGTTATACCCCGTATTTCCAGAGTATGTACGTGGGGGCGTACGTACAAAAGTTCAACCTTAAAGTTAAGGTTTAGGACGAATTTGTGCACAACTCACTAAAAGAATCGTTTTCCGACGAAACGTTTAACAAAACTTGCGAAGGGAAAATTACGGCTATGTCATTTCTAATTTTTGCGGATTTTTCCGAGAGACGAAATATTTTGGACCAACGAGAGGGTGACACTTGTCACCCTCAAGTGGCGGGATTTGGACGACCGTGGGGCGTTTGTGGCCTTCTGAAAGTCAAGGTTAGGTAGGATATTTTTGTGTAGTAGATGGATAAGGACACTTGGGTGAATCCCACCTCCACTTGCCCTCCACTTGCCTTCATCCTAGCCCTTGAAAGCCCTATAAATACCCACTTTGATGAAGAGTTCTTCATCCAAATCATTCTTCCAAGTCTTGAAATCTCCCTTCCCCTGAGAGCTTTCGTCAAGCCTCCCTTTCCCCCTCTCTTGAAGAGCTAAGGTGAGGCACCCTCCTCCCCTTTTCATTGTAGTCTCGGCCAAAGTATCCCCCTCTTGGTATAAATACTCACCAAGTATTGTTATTATCCTCAAATACCTAGCCAGTATATCCTTTAGTATTTCCAAAGTTACCTCTATCGTGAAGTCAGGAAATACTACCTTGTATTCCTATAGTCGCTAAACGAAACCCTAAGAGAAACTTCATAGTTGGTTGAAGTAGAAAGTAGAAGTTGTGTAGAAACTTCTAAGGGTTTCTTGGAGCGGATTGGAGCATACCGATTAGGAGCTAAACCTCGCTCAGGATCGACTTATATCTTGGATAATATTAGGCTTATCGAGGTAAATAATCTTATCCTTCTATTGTAATTAGAGAATACATACTGTAGATGTATAGAAATAAGTATAAAATACATAGAAGGATATTAAAAGAGAGAATTGAACTATAATCACATCAGAAGATTTAAAGAAGATTGAACTATACTTACATAGAATTTGTATTTCTGATGAGCTTGTATAGCTAGGGTAGGAAGTCTTTGCCGATTTTCCGTAGAATTAAGAACCCTCTGCTTAGAACTTTCTACAGAGTAGTCTAGACGTTGATAGACGTATTTGACTATTATAGGTCGATACTCTGCGCGCGACATATTCGACTTGGCAGGTGGATTTCGCCGAGAAGGTATGTGATTCTTCCTATACTCTTGAGCATGATATTTTAAAATATATATATAGTACGGTGAAGCGTCGTGTGTTAATGAGCGTAGTTTTCTTGCAATGTCGTTTGACTTAAGCCTGAATAATAAGAATCTTGAAGTCTTTCAAAAGAATTATAAATCATTTTTGAAAGAAGAAGAATATTTGTTTTTAAAACAAAAAGCTTAAAGAGTTATACTAGCTTTATGGGAAGTTAGGAATAACGACTTAAGGAAGATAAAAGGGACAGTTTACTTGTGTGTTTATAAAAGACTTGTATTGATTTCTGGAAAGTACAGTAAGATGGTTTGTTGAGTAGACATATTGTGATGTTATGTGTGTTAGTATATTGTAACGTTTGTGTAAAGAGGTTATTCTTATTTGTGCTTATGTTGTTTTAACGGTAGTTGTTATGTTAGTATTATATCACTCACCTCTTGACATGATCTGGGGGTTAAGGCGCCTCCGATGTGGGGTAGACTCGGTGATGCAGGACCATGATTCGAGAATACCTCATGCGGGTCCAGGGGACCTATGCGGAGCTACGATAGTTCCAGGTTAGTGTGCGGGGTTATACCTCATGTGGTCTATGTGTTCATGCGGACTACGAGTCCAGGACGATGTCGGGGAGTAGCTACCCTCGATGCGAGGAATACCTCATGCGGGCCTAGGTGGCTATGCGGACTCTGAGTCGAGATTAGGCATGCATAATGATACTATGGGCGATTGGCCTGCTTGATCATTCGCGGCCTAGAAAAGACTATTCTGATTTACCTATTGTTGCTCTTGTTTATGATGTGGCACTATGTGCGGTTACATTGGTTGTTTAAATGCATATTTGTAAAATTGGTTTTAAAATGATATGATTTCATTTAAGTACTTTCTGATTTCACATACTTAGTACTGTTGTCTTGACCTCCTTGAGGCTGCGTTCATGCGCCGCGTAAGGGAAGCAGTGCTAGATCCGCATCCTTAGGATCTTTTGCTTTGGTGTCGGAGCTCCACCTTCTCCGAGGCTCGACTTTTGGGTATGATCTCACTGTTGTGTAGATAGTTTTGTACATTCGGGGTATGGCGGGGCCACTGTCACGTAGTTGTTTACTTCCTTAGAGTGCGTAGTCCTATTATGCAGTTAGGATGTAAAGCGCGATTTTAGTTTATATATATATATGCGAAAGCGCGCACTTTTCTCGAGATAAAATGTGTCTCATTTACAATTGTTTCATGTCTTGTTTTTATATTCCGATTACTCGATGTATGACTACTTGGGTGCGGGTAAGGCACGATCCACGAACCGGGCAGTCGTGACAAAAGTGGTATCGAGCGATTAATCCTCGGAAGGTTTCTACTGAACCGTATCTAGTAAGTCTTGATTATCGGTGTGTTGTGCACCACCTATAATCGGAGGCTATAGGATATTTAGGATTGGTTTCCATTCTTCTCACTCTGAGATCGTGCCTTAGAGCCGTGTTATAAGTTGGACCCTCTAACGTATTCCTTTTACATGTGATTATGCCTCCACGTAAGGCAACCGGGCAGAAGGCAAAGCGGCGGAGCTGCTAGTAGGACAGAAAGTCACGAGGCTCGGACCGATCTATACGAGGCAGCGAGTTCCGCACGACGCCGCCGCATGAGGTTTAGGGCGCAGCGATGGCTGATGAGACCCGATACTGCACCTCGTTCCACGGCTGGAGCGGATGAGATGGAATTCTGAGAGATGGCGATTCACGGCGGGATCGTGGTCGACATGAGATAAGGCTGGATCGCGATTCCGGCTCAGCGATACTGCGCAGTTCACGAGAATCGACGATTTGCGGCTATGGGATTTTACGAGTTGTAGCCCATCGAGTTACGGGTCGAGGCACGAGGATGATCCGCGAGAGTTCATCCGTCGATTCTGAGAGGATCGTCACAGTGATCAAGGCTTGAGACCGTCCGTGATCTTCGGTTCCACGTAAGCTGCGTGATACCGCGATCGATTGGTTCGGTCGTGGGAGTTATCCGGGAGAGCAGCGTCCCAGTACTTAGGATGAGTTCTCGGAGGCCTTTCTCACTCACTTCTTGCCTCCGCGGATGAGAGGCGCGGTAACAATTTTGTTCTTTGAGGCGAGAAGGGGCCTTGATTAGGAGTACAACGTTGAGTTCGATTCGTTGGCTCGATATGTCCCTGCGTTAGTAGCGATATGGAGGGCGGTGCATCGCTACGTCACCGGCTAGATGATTATATGGCGAGTCTTGTGCGGGTGTGGCTCTTGACCAGCATGGACATTACCGCGTCTGAGCTCGCGCACTTGGATGCGAGGCGTAAGCGGCGGGTTGTGACAGCGGCGAGAAGACCGGGGCGGCGAGTCTTTTGGTAGCTATCCGGGGTGGGCGGCCTCGGCGATCTGGGTGCACCACGGCCGGCTCGAGCACTCGCTCGCTCCGTTCAGACACGGCCGAGTATTCGGGCGGTCGGGGCCCGTGACTTGGACTTCCAGTAGCGAGAGTGCTAACCGATCGAGACCACCCCGCCGGTGTGGCGATGTGGTAGATCCCATCTCGGGAGTTGTGCTCTACCGGGAGGTTGCTACACTGTGGCAGCGGGGCCACTTTGCGGACTGTCCGACTAGGGCGGCGCGAGTGGTAGAAGTCACCTACGTGTTCTTTCAGGGTCTTCTTCGTCTCCTACGATTTACTCGCCGGAGCAAGGTACTCATGGGCAGCGAGTCGCGGAGTCGTGGCGCGGTCCCGATTCTAGCGGTCCTCGAATCGCATTTATGCCTTGTCGGCCGGCGGGACCGTGAGGCCTCACTGATGTAAATCCACAGTACTTTATCGAGTTTCTGTTGTGGCGTGTATGCCTTGATTGATCCGGTTCTACTCTGTCCTATATATCTCCTTATTGCTAGTAGGATAGGGATAGAGCACGAGTCCATAGACCACTTCGAGGTAGCTACGCGATGGGTGATTCGGTGGTAGCTCGGCGGGTATATAGGGCTTGTCCGGTGACCGTATCGATCGTCGGACCACTGGCGACTTGATAGAGTTGGATATGGCGATTCGATGTGATCATGGGTATGGATTGGCTAGCTTCTTGCTACGCCAATGTAGACCGCGAGGAGAGAGTGGTGCGGTTCCGATTTCACGAGGCCGGTTGTTGAGTGGGAGGAACACCGTATCGCCAGGGGTAGGTTTATTTCCTACCTCAAGGCTAGGAAGATGGTGCGAAGGGTATTTTTACCATCTCATTCGGGTGTTTGATCACGAGGTGCGGTACCAGATTTTGATCCGTTCGATGGTCGAGAGTTCCCAGACGTGTTTCGCACGACTTCGGGTATCCCTCCGAGAGGAGATAGAGTTTTGTATCGATGTCTTTGCGGACACTCGGCCTATTTCCATTCCGCCATACGAATGGCACTGCCGAGTTGAGAGAGTTGAAGGACCGGTGAGAGATTTCTTTGGAAAAGGGCTTCATCGACCTAGTGTTTCTCGCAGGAAGCCGGTATTGTTCGTGAAGAAGAAGGGCGGGGCCAGCTGCGCATGTGTGATTACTGGCGGTGAACAAGGTGACCATTAAACGAATACCCCTCCCGAGATTGATGATTTGTTCGACCGTTGCGAGCGCGAGATGTTTCTCAAGATCGATCTGATCGGGCTATCATCAGTCAGTCGAGAGGCGGATGTCCCTGGGCGCATTCCGGACGTGCGGGCATTATGAGTTCGGTCATGTCTTTCGGGTTGACCAATGCTCGTGGTATTCATAGATTTGATGAACCGAGGGTTCAAGCCATGCTTGGATACGTTGGTGATAGTGTTCATTGGTGTCATTTTGGTTTATTCTCGCTCAGAGGACGAGCATGCGGAGCATTTGAGGTTGTGTTGAGAGTTCTCCAGACCGTGATTATCGCCAAGTTTTCCAAATGTGAGTTTTGGTTGGCCGGTGGCTTTTCTTGGGCATATTGCCGGGTGATGGAATTCGGTGGATCTGGCCAAGATCGAAGCGATCGAGGACTTGGCCTGAACCTACTACTCAGGCAGTGCGCAACTTTACGGGCCTCGCGAGTTATTATCGGTTCGTGGAGAAGTTTGCTTCTATCTTTGCACCATTGACTAGGTGACTCGGAAAGCGGCTAAGTTTGATGGTGATGCTTGTGGCGGGGTTTCCGATTCTTGAAGGAGGCGGCCGCCCCGTTCATACTCTTCCGGAGGTCGACGGTTATGTAGTGTATTGTGATCGTCGAGCGTTGGGCTCGGATGTGTGTTGATGCGGTGGGTAAGGTTATAGCGTCACGCGTCCGACTTAAGAAGCATGAGAGGAACTACCCACCGATGATTTGGAGTTAGCGTGGTGATTCACGCCAAGATCTGGAGGCACTATTTGTATGGGGTTCATGTGGATATTTATACAAACCACAAGAGCCTCGGTATATCTTCGGCGGAGGAGTGAACTTACGGCGAGAGGCGGTGGTTAGAGTTACTCAAGGATTATGATGTTGATATCTGTACCACGGGAAGGCCAACGTTATGGCGAATGCTCTTAGTCGTAGGTCGATGGGAAGTCTATCGGATGTGCGGCGGAGAAGAGGGGCATGGTCGCGAGTTACATCGACTAGCGAGCCTTGGGGTCCGATTGATTGGTTACGATAGCGATGGGGTTTGAGTTCGAGAGGTTGCCGAGTCTTCCATCGTCGTCGAGGAGGTGAAGAGGCAATTTGAGGATCCGGTTTTGATTCGGTATCGTGATACGGCTCTTCGTGAGGAAGGGTCCTTTTGAGTAGCACGATGGGGTGCTAAGGTTTGAGCGAGTTGTGTGTTCCGGATATTGCGGGACTTGGCGTGAGTTCTAGGAAGCACACGTCGCGTTACTCTATCCATCCGGTCGACCAAGATGTACCACGACCTCGGTCGTGTATTGGTGGGATGGCTTGAAGAGGGCGTTGCGAGTTTGTAGCTCGGTGCGTGTTGTCGTGGTGAAGATAGAGCACGAGGCTGGTGGATTATTGCGACGATAGAGATCCCGACACGGAAGTGGGAGGTGATCAACATGGACTTTATCACGGGATTACCTCGCACTCGGAGAGCATGATTCTATCCAGGTTATCGTCGACAGTGGCGAAATCAACCCACTTTCTTCCCGTCGGGACGACTTTCGGTGAGGACTATGCGGACTTTACATCAGAGAGATCGTGAAGCTGCATGGAGTCTATTTCTATCATTTGAGCAGAGGAGCCCGGTTTACGGCTAACTTACGGAGTCTTTCGAGAAGGTCTAGGGGCGCATGTGAGCACAGTCTTCGCATTCCATCCTCGAGACGGACGGACGGCGAGCACACTATCCGAACTCTTGAGGATATCTTTGCGAGCTGTGTTATTGACTTCGAGGTAGTGGGAGGATCATTTTCCTCTAGTTGAGTTTGCGTATAATAGCTACCACTCGGTATTGAGATGGCGTCTTATGAGGCCTTGTATGGGAGGAAGTGCGATCGCCGATAGGCTGGTTTGATGTGGCGAGTGCGATTAGTAGGACGGACGTCTGTGACGATGGATAAGGTGAAGCTTATCGAGGCGATTCTTGTATTTCGAGTCGACGAAGTCATATCACGGATCATCGTCGTCGGCATCCGAGTTCGAGGTTGATGATTGGGTTTTCTGAAGGTTTCGCCCATGAATGGTGTGATGAGATTCGAGAAGAAGGAAACTTCGGCCCAGGTACATTGGGCGTATCAGTTGTCCGCGAGGTAGGCAAGGTTGCCTATGAGTTGGATCTGCCGTCCGTCCGGAAGCGATGCATCGGTGTTTCATGTTTCTATGCTGAGGAGATGTATCGGGGATCCATCTAGGGTACACCCGATGGACGATGTCCAGGTGACCGAGGGGTTATCGTATGAGGAGATTCCCATAGCGATAATCGATCGTCAGGTTAGGCGTCTGCGGACGAGGCGTGGCAGTCAAAGTCTTGTGGCGGAACGAGCTCAGGGAGGAGATGACGTGGGAAGATGAGGAGGACATGAGGCAGAAGTATCCTCACCTATTCCCCACGCCTCCAGGTAACTCACTTTCCTACTTGTAAATTTCCATTGACCTATTTGCTTAAGTGTTGTATTGTGGCCATGTGAGGCATTTGCAAACTGTTTAAGTTATGAAGAACCTTATCGTTGTATGTCTTGGGAAGGAACATTCGGGACAATGTTTCTAAGGAGGGGATAATGTTATACCCCGTATTTCCAGAGTATGTACGTGGGGGCGTACGTACAAAAGTTCAACCTTAAAGTTAAGGTTTAGGACGAATTTGTGCACAACTCACTAAAAGAATCGTTTTCCGACGAAACGTTTAACAAAACTTGCGAAGGGAAAATTACGGCTATGTCATTTCTAATTTTTGCGGATTTTTCCGAGAGACGAAATATTTTGGACCAACGAGAGGGTGACACTTGTCACCCTCAAGTGGCGGGATTTGGACGACCATGGGGGCGTTTGTGGCCTTGCACAAAGTCAAGGTTAGGTAGGATATTTTTGTGTAGTAGATGGATAAGGACACTTGGGTGAATCCTCACCCTCCACTTTCCCTCCACTTGCCTTCATCCTAGCCCTTGAAAGCCCTATAAATACCCCACTTGATGAAGAGTTCTTCATCCACAAATCATTCTTCCAAGTCTTGAAATCTCCTTCCCCTCTAGAGCTTTCGTCAAGCCTCCTTTCCCACTCTCTTGAAGAGCTAAGCTGAGTCACCCCTCCCCTCCCCCTTGTCCTGGTAGTCTCGGCGAAAGTACCCCCCGCGTGGGAGACATACTCTCCAAGTAGGGTTCTTCTCCTCAAATCCCCTCGCCGTCTATCCGTTAGTATTTGCAAAGTTACCTCTATCGTAGAGTCCGAAATACTACCTTGTATTCTATAGTCGCTAATGAAACCCTAAGAGAAACTTCATAGTTGGTTGAAGTAGAAAGTAGAAGTTGTGTAGAAATTTCTAAGGGTTTCTTGGAGCGGATTGGAGCATACCGATTAAGAGCTAAACCTCGCTCAGGATCGACTTATATCTTGGATAATATTGGGCTTATCGAGGTAAATAATCTTATCCTTCTATTGTAATTAAAGAATACATACTGTAGATGTATAGAAATAAGTATAAAATACATAGAAGGATATTAAAAGAGAGAATTGAACTATAATCACATCAGAAGATTTAAAGAAGATTGTTGTACTTACATAGGATTTGTATTCTGATGAGACTTGTATAGCTTAGGGTAGGGAAGTCTTTGCCCGATTTTAGTAGAATTAAGAACCCTCTGCTTAGAACTTTCTACAGAGTAGTCTAGACATTGATAGACGTATTTGACTATTATAGGTCGATACTCTGCGCGCGACATATTCGACTTGGCAGGTGGATTTCGCCGAGAAGGTATGTGATTCTTCCTACACTCTTGAGCATGATATTTTAAAATATATATATGATGCGGTGACGTGCGTGTGTTAACTAACGTAGTTTTCTTGCAATGTCTTTTGACTTAAGCCTGAATAATAAGAATCTTGAAGTCTTTCAAAAGAATTATAAATCATTTTTGAAAGAAGAAGAATATTTGTTTTTAAAACAAAAAGCTTAAAGAGTTATACTAGCTTTATGGGAAGTTAGGAATAACGACTTAAGGAAGATAAAAGGAACAGTTTACTTGTGTGTTTATAAAAGACTTGTATTGATTTAGAGAAAGTACAGTAAGATGGTTTGTTGAGTAGACATATTGTGATGCTATGTGTGTTAGTATCTTGTAACGTTTGTGTAAAGAGGTTATTCTTATTTGTGCTTATGTTGTTTAACGGTAAGCTGTTATGTTAGTATTATATCACTCACCTCTTGACATGATACCGGGGGTTAAGTTGCCTCCGACGCGGGTAGACTCGAGCGATCCAGGACCGTGATTCGAGAATACCTCACGCGGGTCCAGGGACCAATGCGAGCTACGAGAGTTCCGTGTTAGTGTGCGGGTTATACCTCATGCGATCTATGTGGCCATGCGGACTACGAGTCCGGGGCGATGCCGGAGTAGCTACCGATGCGAGAATACCTCACGCGCCTAGGTGGCCTATGCGACTACGAGTCGAGATTAGGCATGCATAATGATACTATGGGAGATTGGCCTGCTTGATCATTCGCGGCTAGAAAAGACCTTACGATTTACCTATTGTTGCTCTTGTTTATGATGTGCACTATGTGCGATACATTAGTTGTTTCATGCGTATTTGTAAAATTGGTTTTAAAATGATATGATTTCATTTAAGTACTTTACGATTTCACATACTTAGTAATTGTTATCGACCTCCTTCGGCCGCGTCATGCCGCAGTGGGAAAGCAGTGCTAGATCCGCATCCTTATGATCTTTTGCTTTGGTGTCGTGAGCTCCACCTTCTCCGAGGCTCGACTTTTAGGTATGATCTCCTGTTGTGTAGATAGTTTTGTACATTCAGGTATGGCGGGCCCTGTCCCGCCATAGTTGTTTACTTCCAGAAGTGCAGTAGTCCTATTGTACAGTTGGGATGTAAACTGCCAGATTTTGGTTTATATATATATATGCCGAAAGGCGCCCTTTTCTCAGATAAAATGTGTCTCATTTACAATTGTTTCATGTCTTGTTTTTATATTCCGCTGATTACTCTAATGTATGACTACTTGGGTGCCCGGGTAAGGCACCAGTCACGGGCCCCGGAACGGGTCGTGACAACTTGGGTTTTAAAAGTATATTTGATGTTGTTTTAAAAGTGTAAAACACTTGGTTTAAAAAATATAGAGTACTTGATTTTAAAGGCCTTGTAAAGATTTTCTGAAGGTGTAGTAATTTGCTTTGAAAAGAAAACGTGTTTTGATACTACGAGTATTAGTATCGTGTGGCTTTTACGTAAAAAAGAGGTCTTTTTGAAAGAATGAAAGTATGTAGTACTTTGGGGTTAAAACCCGGATTGTTGACATAAAAATGAAAGTACTTGGAGTTGATAAAATTGGTGAATCAGTTTACATGTTAATAAAAGTCTAAGAGTACGTTGAACTTGCCTATGCTTGTTGTGATAGGCTTTGTTGTGCAAGTGTTGTATTTCTATGCTATCGCGTCTCTCGATGGAGGGCCGGTTATCTGGTTGTTTGCTTGGACATACTGACACGTTGGGTGGCCCACGGGTATGCTTCCACTATAAATGTTATCTTGTTATTTCCTTGGACATACTGACACGTTGGATGGCCCACGGGTATGCTTCCACTATATTGTTCCTTTGGGCATACTGACACATTGGATGGTCCACGGGTATGCGTCCACTCGGATTGTTCCATGGCCATGCTTTCACCGATGTAAGATGCCGGGGGCATGCGGCCATGGTGCGGGTTAAATTACCGGGTTATGTTATTAGTCCATGATCGCTAATCCGTGAAGCTTGCCGCGATGATGAGTGGTCACGGGCTTGATTTGTACGTGTTATTCTGCACACTTTAGATATTTGTCTGGTCATTTCTCGTGTATCGTGACTCGATAGATAGCTTAAGATACTTGCCCGGTCATATCTCGTGAGGCGGTAGGCTGCACGTGCGTTGGCTTTAGATACTTGCCGGTCGGTTGCGTGATCAGAATTGGATCGTAGTTGGCTTAGTGCCTTGGCGTAAAGTTTTATGATGCAGGAATTGGATCTGGTAGTTGGCTTCCGTACTTGGCCCGTAAAGTTTTATGATGCAAGAATTGGATCTGGTAGTTGGCTATTCTACTTGGCCCGATCGGTTTTATGGCCGGCGAGGATCTAGTGTTCAGTACACATAGGGTGTTGTTTTACATCATGTCTTGAAGCGGTGAGGAAGGAGTTCCACGGGCATGATTGATATTGTGGGCGTGAGACCCATAGGTATATGTGAGTGATGATTTTGAGGGCATGCGTCCCTGACTTGACATAACTGTTTATTTATTGTAAAATGGTCTTTTAAAAGGATGAAATGTGATTTCATTCTGATGCTTTCAGTTTCACATACTTGGTACTGTTATCGACCTCGCTTTGAAATTGCGTTCATACCACGGTAGAGGTACACGGTTGTTGATCCTCGCTCATAGGATCACGGTTACTGCGGATTGGGAAGCTCCGTTTCTCCGGAGGCTTATCTTTTGGTATGGTTCCCTGTCATTGTAGGTACTTGTACATTCAGGGGTATGGCGGGGCTCTGTCCCGTCATAGTTGTTATATCAAATTCTTAGAGGTCTGTAGTCCTGTTGTGAGTTGGGCTTGTAAAGGATGTAAGCTATTGTGTTTTGATATATATATGCAGAAAGGTGGCCGCTTTGGTTGCTTTGTTTCTTATTTTATATTGTTCCATGTCTATGAGTTTATTTCCGCTGGTTTTTCTCTGATGTAGTATCACTAGGGTGCCCGGGGTAAGGCACCAGTCTCGGGCCCGAGGTCGGGTCGTGACAAATATATAGTACGGTAGACGTACGAGATTTTGACGAATCTAGTCCATTTGATATCATTGGCTTATCTTAAGAATGTCCAAGTTGGTTGAGTTAGGGAATTAACTCACTTGTTTAAAAATATTAAGGATATCTAAATTTCTAAAAGTTAAGAGACTTTAAGTATTTTGAAAGTATATGATACTTGTTTTGTTTGGAAAGTTTAAGTCTCTTGGTTATAAAGAAGAATGTAAGTATCTAAGGTATAAAGCTAGTATAACGACTTTATGGGAAATTGGTTATAATGGCTTTATGGAAAGTTAAAAAGAGTGGTTTACCCTAAGTAATGTAAGTAATGATAAATGACTTGAATTAATGAAAGGCAAATTGATTTGAAGGCATCAATTGCTTAAGGTTTTAAAAGAAAGAAGTCACTTGATTTAGAAGCCTATAAATGTATTTCTAAAAGGTATTGTGACTTGTCTTGAAAAGTAGTTATGACTTGATACTACGGTTATTAGTATCTTGGAAGTTTTATATGAAAAAAGTCATTTTAAAAGAGTAGAAGTACGTAGTACTTTGGGTTAAATTCCCGGATTTTTATAATGACATGTTAGTGCCTTAAGTAAACTAAAATGATAGTGTTTATGAACAAAGCTAATAAGAAGTTAGGGGATTTCTTAAATTGCTTGTGTTATGTATGATAAACCGGTAGTGCTTATGTTATGTATGATAGCCGGTTGTGCTAGGGATATATATTGTTCATTACGGGGGTCATTCCCCGGGTTTGTGGCATTCGTATATTCCGTGGATTTGCTACCCATGATGCGAGGAATACCTCATGCGAGTCCGTAGGGCTTATGCGGGTGAAATAGTCTTATGCGGGGCGGACCAGTCCTATGCGAGGAAGTTACCTCATGCGGGTCCACACGACCTATGCGGGCGGATCTGATCATGCGAGAAGTTACCTCATGCGGGTCCATACGGCCTGTGCGGGTGAAATAGTCCCAGGAGTAGGATTGCTTAATGATACTACGGGCGGGTGACCCTACTTTGATCATGAGCCTCCTATTTTTATGCAGTAAAGTATACACTTGTTTACTCTCATTGTTAGTGTCACGACCCGACCCCGGGGCCGCGACTGGTGCCCTACCGGGGCACCCTGTCAGGTATACATCAGAGAATAGCAGCGGAACATACATACACAAAACCTGAATATAGCAACATCACTGGCTAGCCGACAAGGCCGCCTTTCATAGGTTTAACATACTCAAAAGTAAACCGTACAACTTGTTCTTACAGCCCAAACCACAAACGTGACTACAGACCTCTAGGAATAACAACTGTGGCGGGACAGGGCCCCGCCATACCCCTGAATATACAAAAGTCTACAACTTCAGGGAACCGTACCAAAAAGGCAAGCCTCCGGAGAAATGGAGCTTTCCGAGAACTGATCAGTGATCCTAAGAGTACGGATCAGCAAGCTATGTACCTCAACCTGCGGCATGAACGCAGCCCCCCGAATGAGGTCAGTACAACAGGTACCAAGTATGCGAAACTGAAAAATACTGTAAATGAAATCATAACAATCTATATAAAACAAGAGACATGTGTGATAACGAACCACGATCTGCGATATATATCGTGATCGTATCAAATCGGGGTCTCACGCCCGTAAAAATCATTACTCAAATATAACCCGGGAATTTAACCCGCCCAATGGCCGCATGCCCCGACATCTTACCTCGGTATAAGTATGGCCATGGAACCATCCTAATGGAAGCATACCCGTGGGCCACCCAACGCGTCAGTATGTCCAAACTCAATAACAAGATAACACTTACCATGGAAGCATACCCGTGGGCCACCCAACGCGTCAGTATGTCCAACCAAATAACACGATAACACTTACCGTGGAAGCATACCCGTGGGCCACCCAACGCGTCAGTATGTCCAACCAAATAACAAGATAACACTTACCGTGGAAGCATACCCGTGGGCCACCCAACGCGTCAGTATGTCCAACCAAATAACAAGATAACACTTACCGTGGAAGCATACCCGTGGGCCACCCAACGCGTCAGTATTGTTATACCCCGTAGTTACAGGGTATATATGTGAGGATGTACGTGCGAGAATACGACAGAAATTTTGGAAAGAAAGGAAGATGTGATTTTTCGACGGAAAAGTTTCCGGTTTTTGTAAAGGAAAAGGTTCGTTAATGGGAATTGGATTCCCAGATTTGGTATTCGGACTTCTTAGAATATTTGAGAATTATGGAATTTTATTTCCGGAAATGGTCACGTGGGGCCCACGGGTGAAATTTACGGTTTCGTGGGGCCCGCTTTGTTTTTGAGATTTTGGCCATTATGGATATTTTCGGGAGATGAAATATTTTGGACGAGTAGGAGGGCGACACGTGTCACCCCCCTAGGTGGCCCTTGGCCGAAATTAGCTAGACAAGTGGCAAGACAAGTTGCCAAGTCTTGCTAGATATTTTTGTGTGGACAAGTGGCTTGTGAGACCCACACACACTTGTCCCCAATCTCAACCACATACTTGCCTTCATCCTAGCCCTTGGTTGTCCTATATATGCACCCTTTGTTGATGAAATCTTGCACACTTAGATATTTCAAGACTTGAGAAAAACCCTCCCTCTCCCTTATGTTGCTCTCGGCCATAGTGCATTTACTTGACCTAAATTTGTCCAACAATTCTTAAACTCTCAAGTGTTCTTCCCTAAGGTGTTAGGAAGATTGTGTACCAAGAGTTGGAAAAGATTTCACACCCCTAGCCTTTTCTTCATGCCTTGGCCGAGAGTTGTCACCTTGGAAAACCTAAGTGTTCTTCACTTTTTGGAGTTGGTTCTTGAAGAGAAGTTGGTTAGGAGCTTCTATGGGTTGCTTGTAGCGGATTGGAACGTAAAGATTGGAGCTAAGACTTGCTTGGAACGACATTAAGTTCTTGGATAGATTTTGGGCTATTTGAGGTAGTAAATCTTAACCTCTTTGTGAATTGGTCATTATACATATATTATAAGTATATTATGGAGTATATAATATATGGAGTAAAGTTTGGAAGAGATGGATCTTGTTAACTTGTTAAAAGAAAGGATTGGCCGTTTGCCATTAAAATGGTAAAAACGTATCTTACTTGTGAAGAAGTAATTAACAAAGTAACTATAACTTATATTAAGATGGAATATAAGTTGGATGACTAATGAAGTAATTGGATAAGTAAAATGGACAAAGTTGGCCAAGGACCCCAACTTAAGGATCATTTACTTTGGACCGTATTTACTTTGGGACCGTATTTACTTTGGATGTATTTACATTGATGTATTTACATTTACATTAAGGGAAGATTTTTCAATCGCGTTCCGTTTGGGCGTGTGATCCCCTTTTTACTTATTGTATTGTTATGAAGGCGTGATAGTAAACCGTGTTACCGGTTGGCCGCGTAATCCCCTTCTTTTACTTCTTGTTATTATGGAGGCGTGATAGTAAACCGCGTTACCGTTTGGGCGTGTAATCCCCTTCTTTATGTTGTTTAATTATTACGCCTTATATATATATATGGTATATATATTACGGTTATTCGGGCCTTGGAGAAAGATGGAAAAGTGAGTAAAAACGGGGGAAGTGCTGCCGAATTTTCCGTAGAATTAGAGGGCTTTTTATTGGTATAAGTCTTCAATGGTAAGAAAGGTCTGATAGGAGTACTATGACCATTTTAGGAGTGGAGTACTACGTGTGGCGTGATCTACTTGGCTTAAGGAGTAGCCGACGGGTTGAAGTACTTGGAGCGTTTTGCTATTTGTCGATAATCGTCGCGAGGTATGTGAACCTCTTCCTATCCTTTCTAGCATGATGCTTTGTAAACTATGTAGTACGGTAGACGTACATGTGCTAAATGAGTTGGTTGGTTTAAAACATAGGGTGTTATAATAGCTTTATGGGAAGTTAGTTATAACGACTCTATGTAGGTAAAAGATTGGTTTATTGATTGTAGGAGTTAAGAGACTTGATCTTGAAAGATAAGAGACTTAACTTGTTTTACTTAGTTATTAACATTTTGTTAAAAGTGTTGTGAAACCTCATTCGCGAGTAATGAGTACTTGGTTTTAAAAAGAATAATGTTTCTTGATTTGAAATGAGAATAAGTGTCGAGCAAACCACAAAGAATACTAATAAAGGAAAGTATATTGACAAATAACTAATTGTTATTAAAACCAGTAGAAACCTCCATCTGCATAGAAGCTAAGATAAGACAAAATTGTATTACATTTCCTAGATCATGGCTGCTGTAACAAGATTGTTGTAAACAAGAATCAACGGCTCACGTATAAGACATATGTTACTCAATTGTTTTAAAAGAGATTAAGACTATGAGTTATGAAACCTTTCTAAAATGAGAAACTTGAGCATTTGAAATTAGGCAAACTTGAACGTTTGGAAAATAATGTTGTTACTTGATTTTACAAAGGGAAGTATTTTGGCTTAAAATGATAGTACCTTAAGTTGTGTGTAACTTGCCTATGTTTGCGTGTGATAGCCTTGTTGTGCAAGTACTGTATTTTACTTGACTACCGGTTCATGGGATGAACCGGGAATGTATTTCACCCGACTACCGCGTTCATGGGATGAACCGGGAATGTATTTCACTTGACTACCGCGTTCATGGGATGAACCGGGAATGTATTTCACTCGACTACCGCGTCCATGGGATGGACCGGGAATGTATTCCATCCGACTACCGAGTCCATGGGATGGACCGGGAATGTATTCCATCCGACTACCGAGTTCATGAGATGAACCGGGAATGTATTCCACACGTTTCTATACTGGGTCCATGAGATGGGCCGAGACATGTTATACGTATCACATGGTTTGTACCTAGGCCGCAGTGAGGAAGGAGTTCCACGGGCGTGAGGATGACTTTGAGGCGTGAGTCCACGACTTGACATGATCGCTTTTATGTTATGAAATGTAGTTTGGTTATCATACATGTCTCTGCTTTATATGTATTATGATTTCATTTCTGATATTTTCGATTTCACATACTTGGTACTGTTGTCGACCTCCTTCGGGGCTGCGTTCATCTGCCGCAGTAGAAGTACATCGGTTGTGGATCCTCGCCATGGATCACAATTCGGCGTGTTGGAAGCCCCGTTTCTTGGTGGCTTATCTTTTGGTATGTTACCTGAGTCAGCAGGTTCTTGTACATTCGAGGTATGGCGGGGCCACTGTCCGTCATAGTTGTTGTCACTTCTTAGAGTGCATGTAATCTTGTTGTGGCGAGTTGTAAAAAGGATAACTGTTCGGGTTTTTATGTATATATACAGAAGGCAACTGTTTTGGTTGGCCTGTTTATTTATCATGTCTCTTGTTTCATGTTTATGTTTTTATTTCCGCTGATTTTCTCTGATGTTGTATCATGAGGGTGCCCGGGGTAAGGCACCAGTCACGGGCCCCGGTTCGGGTCGTGACAAGTATGTCCAACCAAATAACAACCCGGGGTCTACCCCGTAAGAATACATAACCTAGCACACCCGACTATCATACTTAACATAAGTGCTACTGGCTTATGATAACACAAGCAAGTTAAGAAATCCCCTAACTTCTCATTAGCATTATTAATATATCCTCTCATTTTAGTTTACTTAAGGCACTAACGTGTCATTTAAGGGAAAATTCGGGAATTCAACCTAAGTACCACGTGTTTCTAACCACTTAAGAAATGACCCCTTTTCATATAAAACTTCCAAGAGACTAATAACCGTAGTATCAAGTCACGACAACTTTTCAAAGCAAGCCACATTTACCTTTAAAAATGCAATAGGCTTCTAAATCAAGTGACTTCATTTCTTTTAAGACCTTAGGCAATTAATGCCTTAAAACAATTTGCCTTCCACAAATTCAAATCCTTTATCCGTACTTATTTTACTTGGAGTAAACCTTTCCTTGTTAACCTTTCATAAAGCCAATACAACCAACTTCCCATAAAGTTGTTATATTACCATTATACACTAGTCAAACACATCTCCCTATATCCAAGGGACTTATACCTTAAAACGAAACAAGTATCATATACTTAAAACAAGTGAAAAATGTCAAATCTTGTACGTCTACCGTACTACATAGGTACAACTACTCATGCTCAAGAGATAAGAAATCTCCACATACCTCTTCGAAAATTTTAAGTCTTACTCCTTTCGTACGCTCTCATACGCATGGCCAGAACTACGGGGTATAACATTCTCCCCCCCTTAGAAACATTCGTCCCGAATGTTCCTTCTTGCCTTACTCAAACCACAATCCCAACATAGACCCTCTTAACTATTCTTTTTGCAAACTCGAACTCCTTCTAGTATACGTACCACACTCTTGTTCCCGATCCGAGACAATCTCTCTATGCAAGTCACGAAAAACCTAGTGGTTTCCTTAGTTTAGCTACCCACTATCATTTCACACTACTCATGGACTTATCACCCAAGTATACCCCACGTATACTATGTTCCTCGACAAAGGTCCCCTGTAGAATCTTTCACTCAAAATGGCCCTGTATCTAAGGTTCCCACGGTTATCAGAATTTTAAGGCTCATACTTCCATGTCCCCAAACTTACCCCTTCTACAAACCAGGCTTAATAAAATCACAATTTACATAAAATTACCCGCACATAACACTTAACACGTAACCATCTTATCACACCCACTAATCGTTAGAGGGTTAAGGATATACCTGTAACTACTGCTTCACTTTCCCCTTGTCTATCTAATCATGATCCTGCCCTGCACGGCGCATAGCAAAAGAAGGCGATGAACCAACCACTGATCCCGAAGGCTGAATCTCTTCATCCGTGTTATCTCTGGTCGGACAGTTCCTCGTAAAATGGCCTTGCTGGCCGCATGTAAAACAAACTCCCCTACCAGCACGACACTTCCCATCGTGGAGCCTACCACATCGGCCACAACGAGGTAGGGGTGGCCCCATCTGACTAACATCCCTTTTCCCTCGAAAACCTGAAACCTTGGAGCCCTGACATGCTCCTGAATCTCCCGGACGCCCTGAAGACTGTGGTGGAGTACTCCGTACTGGCTGAGGCGTATAACTAGCCTGCTGCTGAGGCGGTCCGCTTCGAAAGTTACCAAAGGACCCTGCTGTCTTGGCCCTCTTCTGCTGATCTTGGTTATTCCGTCGACCTCTACGCTCCTCACACCCAAGTGCATAAGCCTGCATTCGGGCAATGTCCATGACCGGTTGAAGAGCTACCCCCGTGCAACTCTCTGCTAGGTAATCATCGAGCCCCGTGACATAGCGGTGTACTCTGTCTTCCATGTCTGCCACTAAAGCGGGTACATACCGAGCCAACGAGTCAAACTCTACGTTGTACTCCCGGACCGTCCGCCCACTTTGTCTCAGCGTCAGAAATCTATCCTCCCGCGCTCTCCTCATCTGCGAAGGCAAGAAGTGTGCAAAAATTCCTCCGAGAACTCGTCCCAACCAGCTGGAGACGCATGCTCCCCCCGGGACAGTTCCCATGAATCAAACCAGTCGACTGCAGTATCACGCAGCCGATGTGAACCCAAAACTACCGACTCTGTCTCCGAGGCCTGGATCACTCTCATGATCCGCTGCAACTGTCGGATAAACTCCACGAGATCATCTCGCCTCGACCCATAGAACTCGTGGCTCGCAACTCAAAAGTCCGAAGTCTCGAGCTATCGGATCAGGGTGAACTACGTATAACTTGGAAACCGCTTCTCCCTGTCCTCTTGCCTTGCCACTATCCTGGCTAATAACTGGGCCATCTCCTTGTAGCCCATATCCTGCTCAGTGCCGTAATGGCGAGGCTCGTGTACCGCGGTCTCGATGGCACGCCGCTCCGAACTCGGATAGGGTTGGCGACGTCGTGGAACTCGCCGTCTGAAACATCACCTCAGGTAAAGACTGGGCCTGTGCCCTCGTAACCCTCTGCATCCTACTTGCAGCTCCCTCAGCTGCCTTGCCCTTCTGGGCTCTGGTTGCCTTGTGTGGAGGCATAACTGGTACATAAGAAGAGGTCAGTAAGGATTCAACCTAGTAGGACAACTCTACTGCACGATCTCAGAGAGAGAAGAATGGAAACCAATCCTAAATGTCCTGCAGCCTCCTGATTATAGATGTGGTGCACAACACACTGATAATCAAGACTCTGCACACGATCTGTAGGACACTTTTCGAGGACTAATCGCTCGATACCACATTTGTCACGACCCGACACAGGGCGCGATCGGTGCCCTGCCGGCACCACCGTATACATCGTCAGAATAGCGTGAACATACATACACAAAACCTGACTATAGCAACATCACTGGCTAGCCGACAAGGCCGCATTTCATAGGTTTAACATACTCAAAAGTAAACCGTACAACTTGTTCTTACAGCCCAAACCACAAACGTGACTACAGACCTCTAGGAATAACAACTGTGACGGGACAGGGCCCCGCCATACCCCTGAATATACAAAAGTCTACAACTTCCGGGAACCGTACCAAAAGGCAAGCCTCCGGAGAAATGGAGCTTTTCGAGAACTGAATTGTGATCCTAAGAGTGCGGATCAGCAAGCTATGTACCTCAACCTGCGGCATGAACGCAGCCCCCCGAAGGAGGTCGATAACAAGTAAGTATGCGAATCAAAAAATCAGAATGAAATCATAACAATCTATATAAAACAAGAGACATGTGTGATAACCAAACCACAGTACACAATATATATCAGCAGTCATGTCAAATCGGGGTCTCACGCCCGTAAAAATCATTACTCAAATATAACCCGGGAATTTAACCCGCCCAAAGGCCGCATGCCCCGACATCTTACCTCGGTATAAGCATGGCCATGGAACCATCCTAATGGAAGCATACCCGTGGGCCACCCAACGCGTCAGTATGTCCAAACTCAATAACAAGATAGCACTTACCGTGGAAGCATACCCGTGGGCCACCCAACACGTCAGTATGTCCAACCAAATAACAAGATAACACTTACCGTGGAAGCATACCCGTGGGCCACCCAACGCGTCAGTATGTCCAACCAAATAACAAGATAACACTTACCGAGGAAGATACCCGTGGGCCACCCAACGCCAAGATGTCCAACCAAATAACAACCCGGTCTACCCGTAAGAATACATAACCTAGCACACCCGGCTATCATACTTAACATAAGTGCTACTGGCTTATGATAACACAAGCAAGTTAAGAAATCCCCTAACTTCTCATTAGCATTATTAATATATCCTCTCATTTTAGTTTACTTAAGGCACTAACGTGTCATTTAAGGGAAAATTCGGGAATTCAACCTAAGTACCACGTGTTTCTAACCACTTAAGAAATGACCCCTTTTCATATAAAACTTCCAAGAGACTAATAACCGTAGTATCAAGTCACGACAACTTTTCAAAGCAAGCCACATTTACCTTTAAAAATGCAATAGGCTTCTAAATCAAGTGACTTCATTTCTTTTAAGACCTTAGGCAATTAATGCCTTAAAACAATTTGCCTTCCACAAATTCAAATCCTTTATCCGTACTTATTTTACTTGGAGTAAACCTTTCCTTGTTAACCTTTCATAAAGCCAATACAACCAACTTCCCATAAAGTTGTTATATTACCATTATACACTAGTCAAACACATCTCCCTATATCCAAGGGACTTATACCTTAAAACGAAACAAGTATCATATACTTAAAACAAGTGAAAAATGTCAAATCTTGTACGTCTACCGTACTACATAGGTACAACTACTCATGCTCAAGAGATAAGAAATCTCCACATACCTCTTCGGTCAATCCACTTGCTAAGCCCAAAATACCGCACGTAATATGTCAACCTATAATGACCATAATATGTTTATTAACCTCTAATTTCAATGTAGAATATTCCAAGTTCAAAGTTACTAATTTCTATGGAAAATTGGGCAGTATTTCCTTTGTTTCTACATACTTGCCACCTTTAACAAGGCCGAATTCAACATCCAAACGCCACATTTAAGGCCCAACAATCCAAACATTTCAAAGGGGATTACACACCTAAACTTGGGTGTGTAAAATTCTGCTCCATAAGATACAACAATTAACTTAACAAGTTTAAGGTAGTTCTTTTGGCTACAACATGCTCACATAACCTTTTTAACCAATCCTTTCATATCCAAACCATATTTCTTACATGCAATGAATCTAAGAGCATTGTTTACTATTACAAGTTCATTCTTCTTCACTTGCAACATCAATAACTAGCTACAAGAGAAGAATTGTTACCTTAGAGCTTTAGCCAAAATTATTCCAACAATTTTGCTAGTCGCTTTTCCAAGAACACCACCACAACAACTCCTACAAGCTAGCCACAAGCTTCCTTCTTGTCCTAACTTTTCAGATTTTCCTTAAGCTTTGAATTCCTCTTGGAATTCTAGAGAGAAGTGGGAGCTTTAGTTTAGAGAGAGAGAAGGATTTTAAAGATGACCAAGTCTTCAAGACTTGGTCAATATATAAGACATGCAAAAATCAGATGGGGGGACACTTGTCACCCATCCATGACCTCTTTTAAAACAAAACAGTGCAGAATTTTCCACTCGACCAGAAACCCGCCTCGGCGCGGCCCTCTGCACGGCGGCGCTAAAACTTCTGCCGACTCCCAGGACTTTCCGTTGCCGCGGCCCTGCTTCCCGGCGCCACGGCGCTGCAACTTCACCGAGCCCTCAGATCTTTCCGGCGCCGCGGCCCTGTGGCTCCTGCCCGAAACACCTTTCTGCCCGTCTGCGCACTGAACTTGTAACTCAAATAACTTCCTACTCCGGTGTCCTATCGACGAACGGTTGGTTGCGTTGGAAACTAGACTCAACGAACTACGCACTAGGCCTTTGAAACACCTAGGAACTCTTAATGTACCGGGTCATAACCCGCCCCAAAGTTGACTAAAACCCGTCCGAAACAATCCGTCAACTTATCTTTCGAAAATTTTAAGTCTTACTCCTTTCGTACGCTCTCATACGCATGGCCAGAACTACGGGGTATAACATTCTCCCCCCCTTAGAAACATTCGTCCCGAATGTTCCTTCTTGCCTTACTCAAACCACAATCCCAACATAGACCCTCTTAACTATTCTTTTTGCAAACTCGAACTCCTTCTAGTATACGTACCACACTCTTGTTCCCGATCCGAGACAATCTCTCTATGCAAGTCACGAAAAACCTAGTGGTTTCCTTAGTTTAGCTACCCACTATCATTTCACACTACTCATGGACTTATCACCCAAGTATACCCCACGTATACTATGTTCCTCGACAAAGGTCCCCTGTAGAATCTTTCACTCAAAATGGCCTCAGATCTAAGGTTCCCACGGTTATCAGAATTTTAAGGCTCATACTTCCATGTCCCCAAACTTACCCCTTCTACAAACCAGGCTTAATAAAATCACAATTTACATAAAATTACCCGCACATAACACTTAACACGTAACCATCTTATCACACCCACTAATCGTTAGAGGGTTAAGGATATACCTGTAACTACTGCTTCACTTTCCCCTTGTCTATCTAATCATGATCCTGCCCTGCACGGCGCATAGCAAAAGAAGGCGATGAACCAACCACTGATCCCGAAGGCTGAATCTCTTCATCCGTGTTATCTCTGGTCGGACAGTTCCTCGTAAAATGGCCTTGCTGGCCGCATGTAAAACAAACTCCCCTACCAGCACGACACTTCCCATCGTGGAGCCTACCACATCGGCCACAACGAGGTAGGGGTGGCCCCATCTGACTAACATCCCTTTTCCCTCGAAAACCTGAAACCTTGGAGCCCTGACATGCTCCTGAATCTCCCGGACGCCCTGAAGACTGTGGTGGAGTACTCCGTACTGGCTGAGGCGTATAACTAGCCTGCTGCTGAGGCGGTCCGCTTCGAAAGTTACCAAAGGACCCTGCTGTCTTGGCCCTCTTCTGCTGATCTTGGTTATTCCGTCGACCTCTACGCTCCTCACACCCAAGTGCATAAGCCTGCATTCGGGCAATGTCCATGACCGGTTGAAGAGCTACCCCCGTGCAACTCTCTGCTAGGTAATCATCGAGCCCCGTGACATAGCGGTGTACTCTGTCTTCCATGTCTGCCACTAAAGCGGGTACATACCGAGCCAACGAGTCAAACTCTACGTTGTACTCCCGGACCGTCCGCCCACTTTGTCTCAGCGTCAGAAATCTATCCTCCCGCGCTCTCCTCATCTGCGAAGGCAAGAAGTGTGCAAAAATTCCTCCGAGAACTCGTCCCAACCAGCTGGAGACGCATGCTCCCCCCGGGACAGTTCCCATGAATCAAACCAGTCGACTGCAGTATCACGCAGCCGATGTGAACCCAAAACTACCGACTCTGTCTCCGAGGCCTGGATCACTCTCATGATCCACAGAATCGCGGATAAACTCCTGAGGATCATCCTCAGTCCTCGACCCATAGAACTCTGGTGGCCTGCAACTCAAAAAGTCCCGAAGTCTCGAGCTATCAGATCTGGGGTGAACTACGGGTATAACCGGAACCGCTGTCTCCCGCCTGTCCTCTTGCCTTGCCACTATCCTGGCTAATAACTGGGCCATCTCCTTGTAGCCCATATCCTCTCGCTTCCAGCCGTAATCGAGGCTCATGTACGCGGTCTCGATGGCAGCTTCTTGCTCCGAACTCGGATAGGGCTGGCGACGTCGTGGAACTCGCCGTCTGAAACATCACCTCAGGTAAAGACTGGGCCTGTGCCCTCGTAACCCTCTGCATCCTACTTGCAGCTCCCTCAGCTGCCTTGCCCTTCTGGGCTCTGGTTGCCTTGCGTGGAGGCATAACTGGTACATAAGAAGAGGTCAGAGAGGATTCAACCTAGTAGGACAACTCTACTGCACGATCTCAGAGAGAGAAGAATGGAAACCAATCCTAAATGTCCTGCAGCCTCCTGATTATAGATGTGGTGCACAACACACCGATAATCAAGACTCTACTAGACACGGTCTGTAGACACTTTTCGAGGACTAATCGCTCGATACCACATTTGTCACGACCGACTCGGGCGCATCGTGCCCTACCGGGCACCGCCGTATACATCAGAGAATAGCAGCAGAACATACATACACAAAACCTGACTATAGCAACATCACTGGCTAGCCGACAAGGCCGCATTTCATAGGTTTAACATACTCAAAAGTAAACCGTACAACTTGTTCTTACAGCCCAAACCACAAACGTGACTACAGACCTCTAGGAATAACAACTGTGGCGGAACAGGGCCCCGCCATACCCCTGAATGTACAAAATTCTACAACTTCAGGGAACCGTACCAAAAAGGCAAGCCTCCGGAGAAATGGAGCTTTTCGAGAACTGATCAGTGATCCTAAGAGTACGGATCAGCAAGCTATGTACCTCAACCTGCGGCATGAACGCAGCCATACGAGTCGCATAACAAACACAGTATGCGAAAAATACTGTAAATGAAATCATAACAATCTATATAAAACAAGAGACATGTGTGATAACCAAACCACAGTACACAATATATATCAGCAGTCATGTCAAATCGGGGTCTCACGCCCGTAAAAATCATTACTCAAATATAACCCGGGAATTTAACCCGCCCAAAGGCCGCATGCCCCGGCATCTTACCTCGGTATAAGCATGGCCATGGAACCATCCTAATGGAAGCATACCCGTGGGCCACCCAACGCGTCAGTATGTCCAAACTCAATAACAAGATAGCACTTACCGTGGAAGCATACCCGTGGGCCACCCAACGCGTCAGTATGTCCAACCAAATAACAAGATAACACTTACCGTGGAAGCATACCCGTGGGCCACCCAACGCGTCAGTATGTCCAACCAAATAACAAGATAACACTTACCGTGGAAGCATACCCGTGGGCCACCCAACGCGTCAGTATGTCCAACCAAATAACAACCCGGGGTCTACCCCGTAAGAATACATAACCTAGCACACCCGGCTATCATACTTAACATAAGCGCTACCGGCTTATCATAATACAAGCAAGTTAAGAAATCCCCTAACTTCTCATTAGAATTATTAATATATCCTCTCATTTTAGTTTACTTAAGGCACTAACGTGTCATTTAAGGGAAAATTCGGGAATTCAACCCAAGTACCACGTGTTTCTAACCACTTAAGAAATGACCCCTTTTCATATAAAACTTCCAAGAGACTAATAATCGTAGTATCAAGTCACGACAACTTTTCAAAGCAAGCCACGTTTACCTTTAAAAATGCAATAGGCTTCTAAATCAAGTGACTTCATTTCTTTTAAGACCTTAGGCAATTAATGCCTTAAAACAATTTGCCTTCCACAAATTCAAATCCTTTATCCGTACTTATTTTACTTGGAGTAAACCTTTCCTTGTTAACCTTTCATAAAGCCAATACAACCAACTTCCCATAAAGTTGTTATATTACCATTATACACTAGTCAAACACATCTCCCTATATCCAAGGGACTTATACCTTAAAACGAAACAAGTATCATATACTTAAAACAAGTGAAAAATGTCAAATCTTGTACGTCTACCGTACTACATAGGTACAACTACTCATGCTCAAGAGATAAGAAAACTCCACATACCTCTTCGGTCAATCCACTTGCTAAGCCCAAAATACCGCACGTAATATGTCAACCTATAATGACCATAATATGTTTATTAACCTCTAATTTCAATGTAGAATATTCCAAGTTCAAAGTTACTAATTTCTATGGAAAATTGGGCAGCATTTCCTTTGTTTCTACATACTTTCCACCTTTAACAAGGCCGAATTCAACATCCAAACACCACATTTAAGGCCCAACAATCCATACATTTCAAAGGGGATTACACACCTAAACTTGAGTGTGTAAAATTCTGCCCCATAAGGTACAACAATTAACTTAACAAGTTTAAGGTAGTTCTTTTGGCTACAACATGCTCACATAACCTTTTTAACCAATCCTTTCATATCAAAACCATATTTCTTACATGCAATGAATCTAAGAGCATTGTTTACTACTACAAGCTCCTTCTTCTTCACACGCAACATGAATAACTAGCTACAAGAGAAGAATTGTTACCTTAGAGCTTTAGCCAAAATTATTCCAACAATTTTGCTAGCCTCTTTTCCAAGAACACCACCACAACAACTCCTACAAGCTAGCCACAAGCTTCCTTCTTGTCCTAACTTTTCAGATTTTCCTTAAGCTTTGAATTCCTCTTGGAATTCTAGAGAGAAGTGAGAGCTTTAGTTTAGAGAGAGAGAAGGATTTTAAAGATGACCAAGTCTTCAAGACTTGGTCAATATATAAGACATGCAAAACTCAGATGGGGGGACACTTGTCACCCATCCATGACCTCTTTTAAAACAAAACAGTGCAGAATTTTCCACTCAGCTTCGCAAAACCCGCCTCGGCGCCACGGCCTGCAAAGGCGCGCGGCCTGAAACTCTGCCGACTCCCAGACTTTCGGTGCGCGGCCCTGCTTCCGGCCAAGGCCGCAACTCAGCCGAGCCTCGGATCTTTCCGTGCGCCCGCGGGCTCCTGCCCGAAACACCTTTTTGCCCGTCTGCGCACTGAACTTGTAACTCCCATAACTTCCTACTCCGGTGTCCTATCGACGAACGGTTGGTTGCGTTGGAAACTAGACTCGACGAACTACGCTAGACTTTGAAACACCTAGAACTCTTAATGTACCGGTCATAACCCGCCCCAAAGTTGACTAAAACCCGTCCAAACAATCCGTCAACTTATCTTTCGAAAATTTTAAGTCTTACTCCTTTAAATGCGCCTCATACGCATGGCGTAACTACGGGTATAACTTAGTAAGAGCGATGTCAGTAATTTGATTATCATACATGTCTCCGGCTTTATTTTGGACTTATGATGTAAATTGCAGTATTTTCCAGTTTTACATACTTGGTACATCTATTGTACTGACCCCCTTTCCTCGGGGGATGCGTTCATGCCGCAGGTAAAGGTAGCAGTGGTGGATCCTCATTCTTAGGATCATCGATCAGTGTCGAGCTCCATTTCTCCGAGGCTTGTCTTTTATGCAGTTTTCCACGATGTTGTAGATTTATGTACATTCGTGGTATGGCGAACCCGTCCTCCACAGTTGTTATTCTTAGAGGTTTATAGTCACATTTGTGGATTGGGTTTTAAGAACAGAGATGTACTGGTTTATTTTTGGTTTATGTATATTTTATGGAAGGTGGCCTTATCGGCTAGCCTGTTGATGTTTATTGTCTAAGTATTTATATGTGTTGTGTATGTTCCGCTGCTATTCTCTGATGTATACCTGAAAGGGGTGCCCAGATAGGGCACCAGTCGCGGGCCCGGGGTCGGGTCGTGACACACTCATTCTCTCTCTTTGATATAAAACAACCTGATTACTCTCCTTTTCAACTTTTACCTCTTAGAAAACTACAAACTAAGCTTAAACCTCTCATGAAATTCAAATCCCCCTCTTCCAAACTAAGAATGGAACGCACGGCTTCAACGGTTACCTCCTCTCAAAAACCTCAACCGACCTTTCTAGTCACTCAAAACCCTACCTCTGCTGAGATACCTACTAATGTCACACCAATTGCGCCTACTCAGCTTAATCAAACCCAAATTGGAAAAAGAATCAAAGCTAGAGTCAATCGAAGATATGAGCCCATCTGCTTCGATGACTCTGATTTTGACCCATCTATAGTAGAATTTACTTATAACTATGACGTTCCGGACACTCCGGTGATCTGTTTGAAGTAAGGGAGAAGAAATCAACAACTTGACTTATAGAATGTCTGAACTGCTCGGAGCATACTATACGGAAACAATCAAACAGGTAAATCAAGTTAAAATTCCAAAATTTGTAATTATTGACGAATCTGGGTGGCTCATGTAGTGAAATCTATTGAAGACTTTGGGGGTAAAACAGAGAAAATTTGGAAAGTGAAATAAAGAAAGTTGACGAGGAAAGCGGTAAAGCACAATGTGAGAGGGAAGTCACGAGGGATCCCACAACTGAAGTTAGTTAATCTATTGGGTTGAGATATGCTAAATTGGGTGAAGAACCAATGGAAGTTGAAAAATCGATACAAGAGGAATTTGTAGATGTTATGGGTATCATGGGTGAGGGTGGTGAGAACTCAAAGGAGATAACTTCTGAAAATGCTCAAGAAGAGTCATCAGCTGCTAATATTCGTGTTTGGTTGGAACAAGTTGATGTACCTATTTAAAAAATGGAAACACATATCCCTATGAAATAGGTCTCTCAACCCGATTCAGGTGAGATGGTTTCTTCAGAGAATAAGGTGCTTATTACAAAGTTCACTGTGAAGAAAGTGAGATCAAAACATAAAAAGGCATTAGGTGATCCCATTCTAAGACCTAGTGAGGAAGTAATTGAGAAGGGTAAAAATTCAGCAGATTCTAGGACTCCTCATACCGGAATCGAAAGAGAAAGGCTAAGAGATAGCCGAAAAAGGCAATGCAAATGAGCAAAAATTGCATTGCCTCCAGAACTAGAGCATCTTAAGCCTACTTCGGAATCATTGGAAGAGTATATAGAGAAGAAGGAATCTAGGGAGAAGAAATAAAGATGGAAGGTTGTGGAAACTCCACAGTCAAAACAAAAGAGATCAAACAAACAGGTTAGAAAACCAATTTCATTTAAGGGAAAATCTCAGTTCAAGCTGGTGGATTAGCCAACTGAGAGTGAAAATGATGAACCATTTGCGTTTAGCCATGCAGAGGTTCATGACAATCAAGAGGCAATATGTCATAAGAGGAAGGCTAGCCACTGGTCATAGAGGGCCTAAAATGACTATATTGCTGAATATGATACAACACCAAGGATGAAGTTACATATTTCTTCCAAGAGAGGAAAAGATACAGTTATGCAAGGAGCGGGTAACTGAATTTTATGCTAACACTATCTTCAAGGAAAACCACATCACTAGCACCGTGTTGGGGGTTGAAATCACTTTGAATGCCCAAACGTTAAGAGACATTCTGCAAGTACCCTCTAAATGTTAGGAAACATATGCAAAGAATGAGTTTCCATCACTCTAAGGTATGGCAAACGCGCTGGACATCACACGGAAGTTCATAAACAATCCGGCAGCCATGCAGCACGAGAACATTAAAAAGATAGATACCTAAAATTTATCAACTATATTTTGAAGTAGTTCATCGTATGGTTGTGCCTAGAAAAGAGGGTAGAGCTGAGACTAGTTCCCAGTAATGCCCCTATCGACCTCAGTCTTGTTTTTTGCTAGTCTTATTCAAAGCCTATCTACACACTCCAGCTGTTTCATTTTGAGCTAGTCAAGCAGGCGTTGAACACGGACTGAGACTCTCCCGCCCCTTTGACAGCAATTCCTGCACTTGACGTCGGATCTCCTCATTTGAAATTGGACACTTCTTGACACTTGTGTTCAAGTAAATATGTCTAGTCCCACGATTCAACATATTTACAGGATCTCTCTAGAAGAGAATAAAAGTCATGGTCTAGCCTATGAGTTTTGGTTGGCTGACGTCTTTGGACATTTTTAAAGTTCCAGTCAAGATTTGGCAATATCAAACGTCAAAAAATGTCATTGAATATTTGGAACAGGTTCTCAACCTTTTCCAGTTGGGGATACTGCTGATGAGGTTCAAGCCTTGAGAGAACAATTTGTAGCAAATGAGGCTGAAATGCAAGGCTGAAAGAAAAACATGAGGATAATGTTGATTCACTACATATAAAGTATGGTGAGGAGTAGGCAATTCTCAATGCTAAGATTCTGAGCCAACAGACATCACTGGACAAGGAAAAGAAAACGAGGAGATTAATAAGACTATCCAAAATCTAGTCGCTGCTTTTACCAAAGATTTCTCCTCTACCTCTAAACTTCTTCCTACACTCCATTAGACATCTATCTCTGCCCTCTAAATCTAAGCACAATTGTTTTTTTGGTATGTATGTTTGTTTTGTTTAAGTGTTGGTGTTACTGCTTAACAATAATAGAAATATGTTTATTTTTATATTTATGTGTTAATTATGTGCTTATAATTATGTGCTTACAATATTCAACAAGACATATTGAGTTAACAGTTCTATTATGTGTATATGATAGACCCAATGGCCATGAGCTTAGTATTGCATACACTCAACTAATATGGTGTAACTTTTTAATGATGCAAAAATGGGAAGACGTACTGTGTAAGGTTCAACCTAGTGGTGTTCTATACATTTTTTGGTCTGTGAGATGTTTAAAATATGTTGCACAGTGACGTCAGCGACATGAGTTTATCATCATAAAAAAAGAGAAATTTATTGGCATTAACAAAAATGACAAGTGTAGGTTTTGATGATTGATGTTACACCCCGTAGTTCCAGGGTATGTATGTGAGGACGTACGTACGAGAATACGACATTAAGATTGGAAAGGAAGAAAGATTTGATTTTCCGACGGAAAATTTTCCGGATTTTGTGAAGGAAAAAGATTCGTAAATGGGAATTGGATTCCCAGATTTGGTATTTGAACTTCTTGGAATATTAGAGAATTATAGATTTTATTTTCCGGAATTGGTCACGTGGGGCCCACGGGAGAAATTTACGGTTTTGTGGGGCCCACATTATTTTTGAGATTTTGGCCATTATGGATGTTTTCGAAAGATGAAATATTTTGGATGAGTAGGAGGGAGACACATGTCACCCCCATGTGTCTATGTTGGCCGAAATGTAGTGGACAAGTGGCCTTGGCCGAAATGGGTCAAGTCATTTGTGGGACAAGTGGCTTGTGGGACCCACACACATTTGTCCCTAATCTCATCCAAACACTTGCTTTGATCCTAGCCCTTGGAATTCTTATAAATACCCCTTTGGATTGCAAGACTTCATCAACACTTAGATAATTTCCAAGACTTGAAATACTCTCTCCCTTTCCTTGAGCATTCGGCCATAGCCCTTCCCCTTGACCAAAAGTTTTCCAAAAATCCTTAAACTTTTAAGTGTTTTTTCTTAAGGTGTTAGGAAGATTGTGAACCAAGAGTTAGGCAAGATTTCACACCTCTAGCCTTAAAACCCCACCTTGGTCGAAAGTTTCTATGTTTGGAACCTAAGTGTTCTTCACTTTTTGGAGTTGAATCTTGAAAAGAAGTTGGTTAGGAGCTTCTAAGGGTTGCGTGTAGCGGATTGGAACGTAAGGATTTGGAGCTAAACTTGCTAAGGAGCGACTTTAAGTTCTTGGATATTTTTGGGCTTATCGAGGTAATGATCTTTGTCCTTCTATTGTAATTGGAGATTACATGTTGTAGTAGTTTATAATTGAGTATATGATATGTGGAAAGAAGATTGAAAAAAAATGGATTGTGCTGTATTGTGGGGCAGAATTTTACACGTCCAGTTAGACGTGTAATCCCCTTTGAGATTGTTGTATTATTGCGCCTTAAATGTGGCATGTTGGCTATTGATATCAGGCCTTAAAAAAGGTGGAAAAGTACGTAGTTGCAGGGGAAGTGCTGCCGAATTTTCCGTAGAATAAGAAGCCTTATACTTAGAAATATTCTACGAAGAGAACTAGAAGTTGATAGATGTATTGTACCACATACTTTTCATTCTTTCAAAAAGACCTATTTTTACGTAAAAGTCACACGACACTAATACTCGTAGTATCAAAACACGTTTTCTTTTCAAACAAAATTACTACACCTTCAGAAAATCTTTACGAGGCCTTTAAAATCAAGTACTCAATACTTTTTAAACCAAGTGCTATACATTTTTAAAACAACATCAAGTATACTTTTAAAACCCAAGTAACTCACTCTTTTCCAAACAAGTAACCTATACTTAAAATCAAGTTATTTCTCCTTTTTCAAAATCAAGTCGTTTAGCTTCCAAAACCAAATCAAGACAATACCATGCCTTCCTTTTAAACCAAAAACGCTTCTCCTTTTTAAGTCAAGTAACAATATACTTTTCAAAAGTAGTTTAAGTTTCATCACTTCAAATTCTCAAGTCTCTTCTTATCTTTAGAAATCAAGACCTTATATCAAAGTCTCATAACTTTTAAAAACATCAAGTTACCGTTTTAAATCCAGTAATAAAACCATTCTTTCGTTTTCATAAAGTCGTTATAACTAACTTCCCATAAAGCTATTATAACACTTTATGTTTTAAACAACCCAAATTCATTTCACACACGTACGTCTACCGTACTATATAGTTCACAACAATCATGCTCAAGAGTATAGGAAGAATCACATACCTCTTCGGCTTAATCCACAAGCCAAGTCGAGTATGTCGCGCGTAGACAATCCACCTATAATAACCACAACACATCTATCAACTTCTAGTTCTCTTCGTAGAATATTTCTAAGTACAAGGTTCCTTATTCTACGGAAAATTGGGCAGCACCTCCCCTGTATTTACTTACCTCCACCTTTTACAAGGTCTGGTATCAATAGCCAACATGCCACATTTAAGGCGCAGTAATACAACAGTCAAAGGGGATTACACGCCTAACTGGACGTGTAAAATTCTTCCCCACAGTATACAAAATAGTCTATTTCTTTTCAATCTTCCTCCCATACATCATATACTCAAATATAATCTACTACAATATGTAATCTCCAATTACAATAGAAGGACAAAGATCATTACCTCGATAAGCCCAAAATTATCCAATGATTAAAAGTCGATCCTTAGGAATCTTAGCTCCAATTCCTTACATTCCAATCCTCTCCAAGTAACCCTTAGAAGCTCCTAACCAACTCCTCTTCAAGATCCAACTCCAAAAAGTGAAGAACACCTTAGGCTTAAAATGGGCAAGTTTCGGCCATGGTGGGTTTCAAAGGCTAGGGGTGTGAAATCTTGTCTAACTCTTGGTTCACAATCTTCCTAACACCTTAAGGAAGAACACTTAAATGTTTAAGGATTTTTGGACAACATTTGGTCAAGGGGGAGGCTCATTGCCGAGAGCACAACAAGGAAAGGGAGGGAGTATTTTTCAAGACTTGTAAATCTCTAAGTGTGGGATGAAGTCTTGCAATCCAAAGGGAGGGGTATTTATAGGGAAATCAAAGGCTAATATCAAGGCAAAGTGTGTGGTGAGATTGGGGGACAAGTGTGTGTGGGTCCCACCATCCACATGTTCCACAAAAACTTGTGACAATTGGCAAGCCATTTCGGCCAAGCATGGACAAGTGGCTAGCCACTTGTCCCACCCATTTCGGCCACATGCCACCTAAGGGGGTGACACGTGTCGCCCTCCAATTCGTCCAAAATATTTCATCTTCCGAAAACATCCATAATGGCCAAAATCTCGAAAACAATGTGGGCCCCACAAAACCGTAAATTTCTCCCGTGGGCCCCACATGACCAAATCTGGAAATAAAATTCCAGAATTCTATTATATTCCCAGAAGTCCGAATACCAAATCTGGGAATCCAATTCCCATTAACGAACCTTTTTCCTTCACAAAATCCGGAGAATTTTCCGTCGGAAAATCAAATCTTTCTTCCTTTCCAATCTTAATGTCGTATTCTCGTACGTACGTCCTCACACACATACCCTGGAACTACGGGGTGTAACATTCTTCCCCCCTTAGAAACATTTGTCCCGAATGTTCCTTCTAAGTCTCCAAACATACCTGCGCCGGTATAGTCTTCACTACTATACTTACATAACCAAGTATGCCACACCTGGCCATAATATAACACATGCGCAAAACTCACTCTTTTCCAAACAAGTAACCTATACTTAAAATCAAGTTATTTCTCCTTTTTCAAAATCAAGTCGTTTAGCTTCCAAAACCAAATCAAGACAATACCATGCCTTCCTTTTAAACCAAAAACGCTTCTCCTTTTTAAGTCAAGTAACAATATACTTTTCAAAAGTAGTTTAAGTTTCATCACTTCAAATTCTCAAGTCTCTTCTTATCTTTAGAAATCAAGACCTTATATCAAAGTCTCATAACTTTTAAAAACATCAAGTTACCGTTTTAAATCCAGTAATAAAACCATTCTTTCGTTTTCATAAAGTCGTTATAACTAACTTCCCATAAAGCTATTATAACACTTTATGTTTTAAACAACCCAAATTCATTTCACACACGTACGTCTACCGTACTATATAGTTCACAACAATCATGCTCAAGAGTATAGGAAGAATCACATACCTCTTCGGCTTAATCCACAAGCCAAGTCGAGTATGCCGCGCGTAGACAATCCACCTATAATAACCACAACACATCTATCAACTTCTAGTTCTCTTCGTAGAATATTTCTAAGTACAAGGTTCCGTATTCTACGAAAAATTGGGCAGCACCTCCCCTGTATTTACTTACCTCCACCTTTTACAAGGTCTGGTATCAATAGCCAACATGCCACATTTAAGGCGCAGTAATACAACAGTCAAAGGGGATTACACACCTAACTGGACGTGTAAAATTCTTCCCCACAGTATACAAAACAGTCTATTTCTTTTCAATCTTCCTCCCATACATCATATACTCAAATATAAACTACTACAATATGTAATCTCCAATTACAATAGAAGGACAAAGATCATTACCTCGATAAGCCCAAAATTATCCAATGATTAAAAGTCGATCCTTAGGAATCTTAGCTCCAACTCCTTACGTTCCAATCCTCTCCAAGTAACCCTTAGAAGCTCCTAACCAACTCCTCTTCAAGATCCAACTCCAAAAAGTGAAGAACACCTTAGGCTTAAAATGGGCAAGTTTCGGCCATGGTGGGTTTCAAAGGCTAGGGGTGTGAAATCTTGTCTAACTCTTGGTTCACAATCTTCCTAACACCTTAAGGAAGAACACTTAAATGTTTAAGGATTTTTGGAAAACATTTGGTCAAGGGGGAGGCTCATTGCCGAGAGCACAACAAGGAAAGGGAGGGAGTATTTTTCAAGACTTGTAAATCTCTAAGTGTGGGATGAAGTCTTGCAATCCAAAGGGAGGGGTATTTATAGGGAAATCAAAGGCTAGGATCAAGGAAAAGTGTGTGGTGAGATTGGGGGACAAGTGTGTGTGGGTCCCACCATCCACATGTTCCACAAAAACTTGTGACAATTGGCAAGCCATTTCGACCAAGCATGGACAAGTGGCTAGCCACTTGTCCCACCCATTTCGGCCACATGCCACCTAAGGGGTGACACGTGTCGCCCTCCAATTCGTCCAAAATATTTCATCTTCCGAAAACATCCATAATGGCCAAAATCTCGAAAACAATGTGGGCCCCACAAAACCGTAAATTTCTCCCGTGGGCCCCACGTGACCAAATCTGGAAATAAAATTCCATAATTCTATTATATTCCCAGAAGTCCGAATACCAAATCTGGGAATCCAATTCCCATTAACGAACCTTTTTCCTTCACAAAATCCGGAGCATTTTCCGTCGGAAAATCAAATCTTTCTTCCTTTCCAATCTTAATGTCGTATTCTCGTACGTACGTCCTCACATACATACCCTGGAACTACGGGGTGTAACATTCTTCCCCCCTTAGAAACATTCGTCCCGAATGTTCCTTCTAAGTCTCCAAACATACCTGCGCCGGTATAGTCTTCACTACTATACTTACATAACCAAGTATGCCACACCTGGCCATAATATAACACATGCGCAAAACTCAAATCCAAGCCAACGAGGAATCACCTCTAAAGCGTATAACAACACTATTAGCTCCACCCATGGTCTAAAGGATACTCTCTTCACATCTTTACTTCACAAAATGATCACTTCCCTTCTCTTAACACATGTTCACTTCTTTCCTTACTCGTCGTACCCTTCTCGTACACCCGAACTCTTTCTAGTACACGTACCACACTTCAGTCATCGCTTCAGTTTCCAAAACCTTGGAGTTACTACCTCCAAACTTGGTCATCTTACTAGCCTCAAATTCCTTTAAGGCCATTCCCGGCCTTCACGATCCGATTCTGGTCGAACACATCCGCGAACTCGTACGATGGTTACCTAAACTTGGGCCTAGCACCCTCGTGACCCTACCACCTAGCGGGACCACCTCAAACTGACCCTACCTCATTCCGGGCTGCGGGTTGACCTGCGATATGGCCTCAACCCGACCCCCTTCGTACCAAACTCTTGTTCCCGATCCGGAACAATCTCACTATTCAAGTCATGAAAACATAGTGATCTCCTTAGCTCAATTACCCACTTTTACTTCACGCCACTCATGGAATTATCACACTAATATACCCCACGTATACTATGTACCTCGATAAAGATCACCCGCAAAAATCTTTTTCTCAAGACGGCCTCGCATCTAAGGTCTCCACGTGTAATATTCTAAGGCTCACAATTTCCCTGTCCCCAAACTTAACTTTTCAACTAACCATGTTCTCTAAATCACAATTTACACAATGCTATCCGAACATAACACTTAACATAAAATCATCATATCAATCATACTAATCTCTAGAGGGTTAAGGATATACCTGTAACTACTGCTTCACTTTTCCTTTGTTGCTCTAATCATAATCCTGCCCTGCAGGGCGCATAGCTAGAGAAGGCGATGAACCAGCCACTGATCCTGAAGGCTGAGTCTCTACATCCGCGCTACCTCTGGTCGGACAATTTCTCACGAAATGGCCCTGCTGGCCGCAAGCATAACAAGCTGTCGAAGTAGTACGACACTCCTCATAATGGAGTCTACCACAACAGCCACAACGAGGTAGGGGTGACCTCATCTGACTAACATCCCTTCTCCTCCGAACAATCAACCGAAGAATCGACCCGGCCGTGGTGAGTCATCCCACCTGTATCTCTCCTACTAGGACATCCTCTCATCACATGGCCCTGACGGCCGCAGGTAAAATAAGTACTAGTAAAAAGATGACATTCCCCGGAATGACGCCTGCCACATCGTGAACACTGAGGGAAAAATGAATCCGGCTGGCTAGAACCTATGTATATCTGTGAACCAGAAGCCTGGAGCTCTGACCAACTCCTGAATTGTTATACCCCGTATTTCCAGAGTATGTACGTAAGGACGTACGTAGAAAAGTTTGTGCCTTAAAGTGCTTGGCCGAAATTATTTTTGTGCACAACACCCGGTTAGAGTCGTTTTTCGACGAAACGTTTCCACAGCTTTCGTAGGGAAAATTCCGGCTATGTCATTTTTAATTTTTGCGGATTTTTCCGAGAGACGAAACATTTTGGACCAACGGGAGGGTGACATGTGTCACCCTCACATTGGAAGCAAGTGGGGCGGCTTTGGACGATTTGGGCGTCCAAGTGGGACGATTTTGGCTTGATCTTTTGGCCTTGTTTTGTGCCTTGTTTTGTGCCTTGTTTTGTGGAGTGTTTTGTGGAGTAGGGTTAGGGTGCACATGGCTTGATCAAGGCCTTACACTTGCCTTGCACATGGCTTGATCTTGGCCATTGGTTGGCCTTTGCTTAGCCTATAAATACCCCTTGAAGTGAAGACTTCTTCATCCACTCCTCACTTGTCTAAATCTTGAAAACCCCTCTCCTCCCTCTTGTTGACTCTCGTCCAAGAGCCCCCCCCCTCCCTAGTCAAGGCCTTTGGCCGAAACCCTCTCCCTTTGTGAGCCTTAGCCGAGAGCCCCCCCCCTCTCTTTGAGTGTTGTTCTCGTGTAACACACCCCCCGCCCTTGGTTGAGAAGTACTCTCCAAGTATTGTTACTATACCCAAATTACCTTAGCCGTTTACCTTGTAGTATTCCAAAGAAACCTCTATACGTAGAGCCCGGAAATACTACCGTATGTCCTTTTTGACTCAAACCGAAACCCTAAGGAAAATCTCCATAGTTGGTTGGAGTTTTAAGTAGAGGTCGCGTAGAACTTCTAAGGGTTGTTTGGAGCGGGTTGGAGCACCCGGAGTAGGAGCTAAGCGTTGCTAAGGATCGACATTTATACTTGGATAATTATGGGCTTATCGAGGTAATTATCTTGTCCCCCTATTGTAATTGGATATTACATGTTGTAGGAATATATAGTTGAAGTATACTATATATAGTACTGAACGTAGTTATCGGAAATGTCTTTTGACTTAAGCCTGAATTTTTAAGAAACCTTTTTGAAAGAAGAGTACTGAACTGTAATTACATAGGACTGTATTACAGTAGACTTGTGTAGCATTCTGTGGTGTAGAATTGTACACGTCCGGTTAGACGTATAAACCCCCCCTGGTTGGCTTGATAGCCGGCCTCGATAGAGGAGGAGATTTACGCGGTTGCGGAGGTGCTGCCGAATTTTCTGTAGAATGTTTTACGAAGAGATCTAAATGTTAATAAGCGCCTTGTGGCCTTATAGGTTGGTGTAATACGTGTGGCGCGATCTACTTGGCTTAAGGAGTAGCCGACGGTTGGAAGTACTTGGAGCGTTTTGCTATTAGTCGATACTCGTCGCGAGGTATGTGGACCTCTTCCTATCTCTTCTAGCATGATATATGTGTAACTATGTAGTACGGTAGACGTACATGTGTTAAAAGTATTTGATTGGTCTAAAACATAAAGTGTTATAACGGCTTTATGGGAAGTTGGTTATAACAGCTTTATGTAGGTAAGAAAATACTTGTGGTTTTTAAAAGGGTAACTGATTTGAACTATAATCGTTTGGTTATGTGATAATAAAGAACTTGAAGTATTTCAAAAGATTTTGAATCATTTTGAAAGAAGTAATATTTGGTTTTGAAAACTTAAGAGTTATACTAGCTTTATGGGAAGTTAGGTATAACGGCTTAAGAATGTTTTCTTGATTTCGAAATCGAATGTGTATCGACAAACCATCGCAGTTAATAAAAAGGAAATGTTTTGACAGATTAAAACCAGTAGAAACTTCCATCTGCATAGAAGCTAAGATGAGACAAAATGATATTTCCTAGATCATGGCTGCTGTAATAAGATTGTTATAACAAGAATATCCTACTCACATATAAGGCTTATGTTCCTCAGATGGTTTAAAAGAGAATTATATTCTTAAATGAATAAGACTATGAACTACGAAACCTTTCTAAAATAAGAAACGTGAACATTTGAAATTAGGCAAACTTGGACGTTTGGAAAATAATGTTGTTACTTGATTTTACAAAGGTAAGTGTTTTGATTTACTTCAAAAGATAATCACTCTATTGTCATATACTACGGGTATCGTGTGGTTTTTGTGAAAATAACGTATCTTTTAAAGAGTTAATGTATGAAGTACTTTGGGGATAAAAACCCGATCTTGTTAATCGTATAGTAGAAAGTACCTTGTGTATATAACTTGATTATGTTGGTTTGTGATTGCCTTGTAATACTCTCTTGTTGATTTGTTAAGTAAACATGCTAGGATGCTACGTGTGATTGTATCTTGTGATGTTAGTGTAAAGGGTTTCTCGATCGCGCTTTAAAGTTGTTTGACTCTCACCGTTATGTTGGTATTGTACCACTCACCTTGACTTGTTTCCGAGGTTGTCGCCTCCGACGCGGTAGACTCAGCGGTCCGGGACCATGATTCGAGAATACCTCATGCTGGTCCAGGATCCATGCGAACTACGGAGTTCCGTGTTAGTTTGCGGCCCTTGTGGTCACGCGGTCTTTGGGCCATACGGACCGAGAGTCCGTGACGACGCCGGAGTAGCTACCCTCGACGCGAGAATACCTCACGCGCCTATGAGGTTGGCCTACGCGAGTCGCGAGAGTTCGTGGCTAGACGCGCACATTTGATATCGCGCGAGTGACCGGCTTTGATCATGTGACGGTCAGACAGATATCATGACACGCTTTATGACCTTGTTGGTACTGCGGTGTTAGTAGTCGGCTATGCCTTCGCTTACCTGTGCATCGCTTTATTAGGACACAGTGGGACCCGTGTTCATGTATTCCTTGGGGCTTTTATATCATAAAGCGCAGATGGCGAAGGTATTCCACGCACGATTGATGTTGTGGCGTGAGACCCATAGTTACATTTGAGTGATGACTTTGAGGCGTGAGTCCCGACTTGACACGATCGCTATTTATCAGGAATCGTAGTTTGGTTATCATACATGTCTCTGCTTTATAGACTATTATGATTTCATTTACGATTTTCGCCACATACTTGGTACTGTTAGATCGACCTCCTTCGGTCCGCGTCATGCCGCAGTAAAGGTACACCGCCGTTGATCCTCGCTCTTAGGGTCACATTCAGCTTGGGAAGCTCCGTTCCTCCGGAGGCTTATTCGTATAGTCCCCTGTTGTAGGTGCTACATTCAGGGTATGACGGCCCCGCCCCGTCGTTGTTGTCATATCATTCTTAGAAGTGCGTAGAAAATCGCATGGGCAAAGTGGTAGAAAGGGATGTAACTGTTCAAATTGTTATTTATTTACTGACGATAACCGTTTTTGGTTAGCCTGTCTTCTTATTTCACTGTCTTATTATATTGGTTTCATGTATTGTCTTTATGTTCCGCTGATTACTCTGATGTTGTATCACTAGGGTGCCCGGGGTAAGGCACTCCACGCCCCGAACGGTCGTGGCAAGTGGTATCGAGCGATTAATCCTCGTAAAGTGTCTACTGCATCAGATTCCAGTAGAGTCTTGATTATCGGTGTGTTGTGCACCACGCCAATAATCAGGAGGCTATAAGATATTTAGGATTGGTTTCTATTCTTCTCACTCTGAGATCGTGCCTTAGAGCTGTGTTGTAAGTTGGACCCTCTAACGAAATTCTTTCCCTTATCGTTATGCCTCCGCGTAAGGCAATCCGAGCCCAGGAGGGCAAGGCAGCCAAGAGAGCTGCGAGTAGAGTACAGAGGGTTACGAGGGCACAGGCCCAATCATCACCTGGGGTGGTGCTTCTTTTGGGGAGTTCTGCGACGTCACTAAGCCCCAGCAGAGTTTAGCACGCGCGCGCGCTCATCGCGCCATGATATTTGAACCTTCAGTTCCACGACCGGGAACAGAGAATAGAGATTTCAAAGAGGCGACCCTGTTACTAGCTATGGATTTGGCTACCAGAGAATATACCGATGTACCGCGAGTCTTGAGGAATATCTAAAAGAGGGTCGTGCAGGAGTAATTCTTCAGTTGGGCTTGAGCATGGCCTGTGTACGGGCTTATGCGCAGCAGGCCGAGAAACGTAGAGATCGACGGGTTAACCAAGGACAAGGTAAGAGGCCGAATAAAGCGTCCTTTGGTAACTTTCGAGGCGAGTCACCTCACCAATGATTAGATTATGCACATCCACCAAGATGCAGAGGTCCTCCATGGGGTTCGGGACGTCGATACGCAGGAGTTGGTCGAACTCCGAGCTTCCGCCTCACTACACGTAGGTTCCCAACACCGGATTCGCTTTTTCCCGGTGTTCACAAGATGACAGCGCCATCCCGGAATGTCGCCTTTAGTTGGTACTTGTTGTACTACGACCGCCGTGGTCCGATGTCGAAAGAGTGTCCTTGTAGGAGGACTTAGCCTTCGATCGGTGGGTAGTTCGTCATCTTCCTAGCTATGGCCTCACGGGCAGTTTGATTAGAACGACTTAAGGAGTGAAGAGATACAGTTTATCCTTAACCTCAGAGATCGCATGTATGATAAGATGGGTATATCATAAGTGCTATGTTCGATAGCAAAGGTGTAAGTTGTGATTAGAAATCATGGTTAGTAACCGGGAAAGATTTGGGGGATAGAGAAGGTGTAGGCCTTAGAGCTTTTTACGTGGAGACCTTAGAGGCAAGACAATCTTGAGAGAAAGATTACATTTGTGTTTAACCCTTATCGGAGTGCATAGTGCACGTGAGATATAGTTGTGGGATAAGTCCCTGAGTAGTGTGAAATGAAAAGGGTAGTTGAACTAAGAAGACCGCTAGGTTTTCGTAACATGATTAGTGAGACTGTTCCGGATCGGGGAACTAGTGTTGTGCTCGTTGACGGGTCGGATTGAGGCCATGTTGCGGGTCAACCCGCGACCTGTTTTATGGCGGGGTCAGTTTGTGGTGGTCCCGCCTTATGGTAGGGTCACGAGGGTGTTAGGCCCAAGTTTAGTTAACCAGCATACGAGTTCGTGGATGCGTTCGACCAGTAGTCGGGCCGAGGAGGTCGGTCCCTCTTGTCTTTTAGTCAGGACCGTTTACTCGGCAGAGGGTTATGCGAGATGGTATATCAGAAAGGTTGTAAGGCTGCACGGGGTGCCTACCTTCACCTTATGACAGACAGTGGAGCCCAGGGTACGGCTGTTTTTGTTTATGGAAGTTTTACCAAGCAGGGTTAAGAACTCAGGTGAGACTCAGACCGCATTCGCCTCGCCAGTGTTTGGATTTCAGGGGTAGTTGTGGGGATTGTTGTCTCCTGTGGAGGGAGTGTTTAAGCTACCATTTCAGTGTTCGGATGTCGCCTTAAGAAGCCTTGTAGGGGCGGAAGAGTAAGTTGCCGGTCGATTGGTTCGACGTTGGCAAGGTTCAGATAGTTGGTTCATACGTGTTCAGCAGGATGTGGATAGGGTGAAGCTTATCCAGAAGAGGTTTTTGGCAGCTCAGAGGAATCGTGCGGATTATCTACGACGACGCTAGAGTTCAGTTGACGGTCGGTCTTCTTGAAGGTACCACCCCGGATAGGGTGTAAGAGGAAACTTAGCCCGAGTTACTTTGGGCCTTTTGAGTTCATGTGAGGGATAGGCCAGGTTGCCTATATGTTAGCATTTGCCGTCCGATTTAGGAGGCAGTGCGTCCAGTCTTTCGTGTTATGTTCGAGAAGGAAATCGGAGATCCATCCAGAGTGTTCCCAGTTAATGATGACCACGTTAGAGATAGTAACCCCGAGTTTTGGAACCGAGCGATTTAAATGTGGTAAGAGTTCGAGTGTACGACAGCCTCAGGGATCACACGCAGCCCGGTACCATTTGTTGGGTCGCCGGAGTGACACTAGAACCTCGCGGCAAAGTGACGAAAGTGGTATCACGACGAGTAAAGGGAGAGGCGAGCATGTATGGCGAGCATAGATGTGATCATTTCGTATGTTAAGTAAGGGGTGCTAAGGGAGTATCTTTTAACCCTTGGGTGGGAGCTTTTGTGATGTTAGAGGTGTTTCCTCGTGGACTTGATGTAAGCATTTGCACAGGTGTTTCTGTGGCCAGGTGTGGCAGGATTGTTCTCGTAAGTATAGTAGTGAAGACTATACTGGCGCGCGTTTGTTTTGAGACTTAGAAGGAACATTCGGGACGAATGTTTCTAAGGAGGGGAGAATGTTATACCCCGTATTTCCAGAGTATGTACGTAAGGACGTACGTAGAAAAGTTTGTGCCTTAAAGTGCTTGGCCGAAATTATTTTTGTGCACAACACCCGGTTAGAGTCGTTTTTCGACGAAACGTTTCCACAGCTTTCGTAGGGAAAATTCCGGCTATGTCATTTCCAATTTTTGCGGATTTTTTCCGAGAGACGAAACATTTTGGACCAACGGGAGGGTGACATGTGTCACCCTCACATTGGAAGCAAGTGGGGCGGCTTTGGACGATTTGGGCGTCCAAGTGGGACGATTTTGGCTTGATCTTTTGGCCTTGTTTTGTGCCTTGTTTTGTGCCTTGTTTTGTGGAGTGTTTTGTGGAGTAGGGTTAGGGTGCACATGGCTTGATCAAGGCCTTACACTTGCCTTGCACATGGCTTGATCTTGGCCATTGGTTGACCTTTGCTTAGCCTATAAATACCCCTTGAAGTGAAGACTTCTTCATCCACTCCTCACTTGTCTAAATCTTGAAAACCCCTCTCCTCCCTCTTGTTGACTCTCGTCCAAGAGCCCCCCCCCCTCCCTAGTCAAGGCCTTTGGCCGAAACCTCTCCTCATGTGAGCCTTAGCCGAGAGCCCCCTCTCTTTGAGTGTTGTTCTCGTGTAACACACCCCCCGCCCTTGGTTGAGAAGTACTCTCCAAGTATTGTTACTATACCCAAATTACCTTAGCCGTTTACCTTGTAGTATTCCAAAGAAACCTCTATACGTAGAGCCCGGAAATACTACCGTATGTCCTTTTTGACTCAAACCGAAACCCTAAGGAAAATCTCCATAGTTGGTTGGAGTTTTAAGTAGAGGTCGCGTAGAACTTCTAAGGGTTGTTTGGAGCGGGTTGGAGCACCCGGAGTAGGAGCTAAGCGTTGCTAAGGATCGACATTTATACTTGGATAATTATGGGCTTATCGAGGTAATTATCTTGTCCCCCTATTGTAATTGGATATTACATGTTGTAGGAATATATAGTTGAAGTATACTATATATAGTACTGAACGTAGTTATCGGAAATGTCTTTTGACTTAAGCCTGAATTTTTAAGAAACCTTTTTGAAAGAAGAATCGAATCAGTAATTACATAGGATCAGACATGAGACTTGTGCAAGATTCGTGGTGTAGAATTGTACACGTCCAGGTTAGACGTATAAACCCCACTGTTGGCTTGATAGCCGCCTCGATAGAGGAGGAGATTTACGCGGCCATGGAGGAGGCGCCGAATTTTCTGTAGAATTTTTTACGAATAGATCTAAATGTTAATAAGCGGCTTGTGGCCTTCTAGGTTGGTGTAATACGTGTGACGCGATGTACTTGGGTTAAGGAGTAGCGAGCGGTTGGAAGTACTTGAGCGTTTTGCTATTAGTCGATACTCGCCGCGAGGTATGTGGACCTCTTCCTATCTCTTCTAGCATGATATGTGTAACTATGTAGTACTGCAGACGCATACGTGTTAAAAGTATTTGATTGTCTAAAACATAAAGTGTTATAACGGCTTTATGGGAAGTTGTTATAACGACTTTATGTAGGTAAGAAAATACTTGTGGTTTTTAAAAGTGGTAACCGATTTGAACTATAACCGGTCAAGTTATGTGATAATAAAGAACTTGAAGTATTTCAAAAGATTTTCGAATCATTTTGAAAGAAGAAGTAATATTTGGTTTTTGAAAACTTAAGAGTTATACTAGCTTTATGGGAAGTTAGGTATAACGGCTTAAGAATGTTTTACTGATTTCGGAAATCAGAATGTGTATCGACAAACCACTGCAGCGTTAATAAAAAGGAAATGTTTTGACAGATTAAAACCAGTAGAAACTTCCATCTGCATAGAAGCTAAGATGAGACAAAATGATATTTCCTAGATCATGGCTGCTGTAATAAGATTGTTATAACAAGAATATCCTACTCACATATAAGGCTTATGTTCCTCAGATGGTTTAAAAGAGAATTATATTCTTAAATGAATAAGACTATGAACTACGAAACCTTTCTAAAATAAGAAACGTGAACATTTGAAATTAGGCAAACTTGGACGTTTGGAAAATAATGTTGTTACTTGATTTTACAAAGGTAAGTGTTTTGATTTACTTCAAAAGATAATCACTCTATTGTCATATACTACGGGTATCGTGTGGTTTTTGTGAAAATAACGTATCTTTTAAAGAGTTAATGTATGAAGTACTTTGGGGATAAAAACCCGATCTTGTTAATCGTATAGTAGAAAGTACCTTGTGTATATAACTTGATTATGTTGGTTTGTGATTGCCTTGTAATACTCTCTTGTTGATTTGTTAAGTAAACATGCTAGGATGCTACGTGTGATTGTATCTTGTGATGTTATTGTAAAGGGGTTTCCCCTCGACTGCGCTTAAAGTTGTTTGACTCTCAGCCGTTATGTTGGTATTGTACCACTCACCTTGACTTGTTTCCGGAGGTTAAGCTGCCCTCCGATGCGGGGTAGACTCAGCGATGCAGGACAATGATTCGAGAATACCTCATGCGGGTCCGGGGATCCATGCGAACTACGGAGTTCCGTGTTAGTTTGCGCCCTTGTGGTCATGCGGTCTTTGTGGGCTACGCGGATCGCGAGTCGGGGCGACGCCGGAGTAGCTACCCTCGATGCGAGGAATACCTCGCGGGCCTATGAGGTTGGCCTATGCGAGTCGCGGAGAGTTCCGTGGCTAGACGCGCACATTTGATATCGCGGCGAGTGACCGGCTTTGATCATGTGACGGTGCAGACAGATATCATGACACGCTTTATGACCTTGTTGTTGCACTGGTGTTAGTAGTCGGCTATGCCTTCGCACTTACCTGCATCGCTTTATTAGGACACAGTGGGACACGTGTTCATGTGTATTCCTTGGGGCTTTTATATCATAAATCACGGAAGTGAGGAAGGTATTCCACGCACGATTGATGTTGTGGCGTGAGACCCATAGTTACATTTGAGTGATGACTTTGAGGCGTGAGTCCCCGACTTGACATGATCGCTATTTATTGTGAATCGTAGTTTGGTTATCATACATGTCTCTGCTTTATAGACTATTATGATTTCATTTACAAGATTTTCGGCCACATACTTGGTACTGCAGATCGACCTCCTTGGGCCGCGTCATGCCGCAGTAAAGGTACACCAATCGTTGATCCTCGCCTTAGTGGTCACAGCGTTTGGGAAGCTCCGTTCTCCGAGGCTTATCTTCGTATAGTCCTCGTTGTAGGTGCTTACATTCGGGGTATGACGGCCCCGTCCGTCGTTGTTGTCATATCATTCTTAGAGGTCCAGTAGCGCATGGGCAGAGTGGTAGAAAGGGATGTAACTGTTCAAATTGTTATTTATATACTGACGGTAACCGTTTTTGGTTAGCCTCTCTTCTTATTTCACTGTCTTATTACATTGGTTTCATGTATTGTCTTTATGTTCCGCTGATTACTCTGATGTTGTATCACTAGGGTGCCCGGGGTAAGGCACCAGTCACGGGCCCCGGAACGGGTCGTGACATGAATACCCCGAACATCCTGAAGCATGTGGAGGACTACTCTGTACTGGCGGAGGCGCATATCCAGTCTGCTGTTGAGGCGGTTCGCCTCGAAAGTTACCAAAGGATCGTGCTGTTCTGGCCCTCTTCTGCTGATCTTGGTCATTCCGTCGACCTCTACATTCCTCAGTCTGCTGCGCATAAGCCTGTATGTGGGCAATGTCCATGCCCGACTGAAGAACTACTCTTGTACAACCCTTTGCTAGATAATCATCTAGACCCGTGGCATATCGGTGCACTCTATCCTCTCTGTTTGCTATAATCTTAGCTAGTAACAGGGCCATCTCTTTGTAACCCATATTCTCTGCTCCTGGTCGTGGAACTGGTGGCTCAGATATCATGGCCGCAGTAGGAACTGTTGCCGATGTGCTAAACTCACTGGGCCGCGACGCCGCAGAACTCCTCAGACAAGCACCACCTCAGTGATGATCGGCTCGCCTCAGTAACCCTCAGGCTCTACTCGCAGCTCCCTATGCTGCCTTGCCCTTCTGGGCCCTGGTTGTCTTGCGTAGAGGCATAACTGGTACATAAGAATACGTCAGAGGGAGTCCAACTTATCACACAGCTCTAGGGCACGATCTCAGAGTGAGAAAAATGGAAACAAATCCTAAATATCCTGCAGCCTCCTGATTATAGGTGTGGTGCACAACACGCCGATAATCAAGACTCTACTAGATACGGTCTGTAGAAACTTTCCGAGGATTAACTGCTCTGATACCACTTTTGTCACGACCCGGCCTCGGGCGATCGTGCCTTACCCCGGGCACCCTAGTGATAACACATCAGAGAAAAACCAGCGGAAATAAAATCATAGACATGAAACAAGATATAAAATAAGAAACAGGCTAACCAAAACGGTCACCTTTCTGCATATATATATATAAAACCCGAACAGTTATCCTTTACAAGCCCAACTCACAACAAGATTTCTGCACTTCTAAGAGTTTTTATAACAACTACGACGGGACAGGGCCCCGCCATACCCCTGAATGTACAAGTACTTACATTGACAGGGAAACTATACCAAAAGATAAGCCTCCGGAGAAACGGAGCTTCCCAAATGCAGAACTGTTATCCTATGAGCGAGGATCAACAACTAGTGTACCTCTACCTGCGGCATGAACGCAGCCCCCCGATGAGGTCAGTACAACAGGTACCAAGTATGTGAAACTAAAAATACTGTAATGAAATCACATTTCATCATTTTAAAAGACCATTTCGCAATAAGTAAACAGTTATGTCAAGTAAGGGACGCATGTCCTCAAAATCACCACTCACACATAACTATGGGTCTCACGCCCACAATATCAATCATGCCCGTGGAACTCCTTCCTCATCAGCTGAGCGATATGATGTAAAACAACACCCATATGTGAACCTGAACACTAGATCCTGCCTGCGTCATAAAACCGATCGGGCCAAGTAGAATAGCCAACTACCAGATCAGAAAGCTAGTCATAAAACTTCACGGGCCAAGTACGGAAGCCAACCACCAGATCCGAAAACTAGTCACGCAACTGACTGAGGCAAGTGTCTTAAGCCAACGTACCAGTGCCTGCCGTCTCACGAGATATGACCGAAACAAGTATCTTAAGTGTTACACCCCGTAACTCCAGGTCATGTTTAAGAGAATGTACGTAAGGAACTCAAGACTTGAAAAGGTTACGAAAGGAAGAATTGTTTTTCCGACGGAAAATCTTCCGAACGTCGGAAAGGAGAAATGTTCGTTGAGGAGAATTGGATTCTCAAAATGCATTAATTGAGGATTATGGAATGTATTATCATTATGGAATTTATTTTTACGGATTTGGTCACGTGGGGCCCACCCGAGGGATTTTACATTTTGCGGGACCCACGAGAGTTACGAAATTTTATGGACGAATGGGAGGGAGACACGTGGAGCCCCCACATGGCTTGGTCGAATTAATGCAAGGGTAAAATGGTCATTTGACCAATGTGTAGATGACAAAGCCTTGCTAATTAAGAGCTTGACATTGTTGACCAAGTCAAGAGCCACTTGGCTTGATCTCCTTCATCCAAAACCTAACAAGTGTTATTATCTAAACCATCCATTGTATTATATATACACAACTAGTGCAAGACTAGCTCTTTTAACACTTAGAATTATTTCAACATTTCTTGTTCTCTTAGTGAAGCTCACGGGTTCACCTAATTTCCCACACAAAAATTTTAGTTTGTAATCCATTATTCACAAGACTTAAACCCAAGGTCCCTAAGGGTATTGTAAGGATATCTCAATAGAAAGATTTCAGAAAAACGGCGTTTTCACGTTAGTCGCAAGGCGAAAACCTAAGGCATTTTCATAGGTTTTAATTGGAAATGGAAGAGAAGTTGGCTGTGAACTTCTAAGGGCTTCAAATAGCGGATTGGAGCGTAAAGGAAAGGAGCTAAGAATTGCGAAGGAGCGACTTTGAATCTTGGAAATTTTAAGGGCTTGTAAAGGTATAATTCTTGTCGTTTTAGTAATTGAGATTACTTATTGTTGTAGCTATGGATATTAGCAAGCATGATGTTTATATTATGAAGTTGATAAGTGTTAGGGATATTGGAACCCTAATCCGAAAAACTAGCATGTTTAGCCCTTGAGATTTTAATTCAAGTTGATTATTAGTTTAAGTCGTCGCATGTTATATAAGGAAGGAATTATAGTTGTTGATGTTGTTTATGACTATATAACATGTTAGACCTAAGAATTTGGATTAAAATATTTGGAAAAGACTTTGAGTTGTTGTTTATGTTAGCCGAGAATGGCTTTAATTATGGAACTAGTTTCGTATTAATTTGTGGGGCAGAATTTTACACGTCCTGTTAAGGCGTGTAATCCCCTTTGGTTAGCTGAATTGTTGGGCCTTAAATGTGGCGTGTTTGGTTATTGTATTCGGCCTTGAAAAAGGTGGCAAAGTATGTAGAAACAAAGGAAGTGCTGCCCGATTTTCCGTAGAATTTAGTGACTTTGCACTTAGAATATTCTACGTTCGAAGCTAGATGTTAATGCACGTATTATGGCCATTTTAGGTTGAAGTACTAAGTATAGCGGATTCTACTTGAAGGATGGAATAGCTATCAAGGTTGAAGTACTTCGGAGCATTTTGCTATTTGTCGATAATCGTCGCGATGTATGTGAACCTCTTCCTTCTTTTGACATGATTCTATGTATGGAATATACATGTGGTATTATTTCATGATTCCTTCTACTCTTAGAAGTTAAGAGGTATGTATGTTGATTTACTCTACGTAAGGGTTATGTCTAAGTTATCCTATGTTCTTACCAAGTCTTATGGGGGATGTTGGTAAGAGTCGTTAGGAGGTATTTTGGAGCCAAGTTGACTTGGCTAAGTTACGGCACAAATGAGAATAAGTATCGAACAAGCCACTGCAGCGTTAATAAAGGAAAATGTAATGACAATCAATTATGTTAAAATGAGTAAAATTCTCCATCTGCATAGAAACTAAGATAAGACAAAATTGTATTACATTTTCTAGATCATGGCTATTTGAATAAGATAGTTATAAATAATTATAACTTATTCACAACGCACCAATGTATATGTTACTTAACTTATAAGAATTTACGTATGAAGTTTTAATACTATGGATCTCAAATTCTTAAAAGTTAAGAGACTTTATTTTTCAAGTTATGGGACTTGATTCTTAAAGGAAGAAATGAATTGATTTACAAGTATAGAATACTTGATTTGGAAAGACTTGATTTCTAAAGTTAAGAAACTTGTTTTCTTAAAAGTTAAGAGACTTGAAGTATTTTGAAAGCTATGTGATTTGATTTGAAAGTATAAGTCTCTTGGTTATAAAATGAATGAATTTGTCTAAGACATAAAGAGTTATAACGGCTTTATGGGAAGTTGGTTATAACAACTTTATGGAAGATTAAAAGAATGGTTTTCTTCAGTAATGTAAGCAAAGAAATGACTTGAAATAAAGAAGGGCAAATTGTTTTATGGTACCAATTGCTTAAGGTTTTAAAGAAAGAAGTCACGTGATTTAGAAGCCTATAATTGTATTTCTAAAAAGGTATTGTGACTTGTCTTGAAAAGTAAGTATGACTTGATACTACGGTTATTAGTATCTTGGAAGTTTTATTTGAAAAAGAGTCATTTTAAAGGAGTAGAGGTGCGTAGTACTTTGGGTTAAATTCCCGGATTTTTATGTGTGAAACGAAAGTGCCATGAGTTTATAAAAATGGAAGTATAAAGGTTTAATGAACTTGCCTATGTTTTCTTGTGATAGCTTTGAGTGCAAGTATTATATGTTTACGTTGTCGTGACTCTCAGTTGGAGGGCCGGCTGTCTTGTTGTAAGTTTACTTGACGCATCGACGGTGATGTGGGATTCCACCGTATGCTTCCATTATGATTGATCCTTGGACATGCTTATACGCGGTGGGATTCCGGGGCATGTGACCAGGAGTCGGGTGAGATTCCCGGAGTTGGTTTATTACCCATGGCCATGCTTATACGCTGAGGATTCCGGCATGCGACCATGCATGACGACTATTACTCCATGGGCTAGCTCCCCATGAAGACATGTACCCACGATGAGGATTCCGGGCATGTTATATTATTACTCCATGGGCTAGCTCCCACGAAGACTGCACCTACGATGAGGATGCCGAGGGGACGTTATGACCATGCTTATACGATGAGGGATTCCGGGGCATGCGGCCACGTTATATATATATATATATATATATATATGTTGTATATGTGTACGTCGACAGTGAGGAATGATGCCTCGGGCGCGTCACATGGTTATATGTTACACTTATGACTGTCGGCAGTGATGGGGGATTCCACGGGCACACTTTTATATTTGTGTGACTTGATCGCGTCCTAGATTGGGCCGGGTAGTATATGCGTCCCTCCATAAAGGGCCGGATTATGTTATGAAAGATAAGTAAGTTATATGGTAATGAACTTAATGATTTTTCCTAAGCATGTGCGTAAGAAGGTGACTATAAATTTTATTGAAAAATGGGAAAAGATAATAAGGTACGATTAAGTTCACGAAATGGTAATGGCACGGTAGGATCTGGTTTGTACCCTTTTTATACTTACCCCTGTCATTCTTTTGTACAGTTATGATTTGTTTACTGTACCTTATTTTCCGTTCCATATTCGTACTGTTGATGCGACCCTTCGAGGCTGCGTTCATGTCCGCAGGTTTAGGTACACAGTTGTGGATCCGCGAGCTTAGGATCCTGATTCAACATTTTGAGATAGCTCCAATGTTCCGGAGTTGTCATGGCTATGTATATTCAGGGGTACGGCGGGGCCTTATCCCGTCATAGTATTTGTTCAAATCGTAGAGGTGCAGATTCATCCGCAATGGATAGCTAGAGTTGTTTTTTTCATTGTTAAGCAGTGTAGCCCCTTTCGGGTAATTTTTATGATTATGGCAGCCTTATCGGCTTGGCCTTGGTTTTTTTTAAAAAAAGTGTGTTATTTATCTTCCGCAGTTTGTTATGTTGTATGATTAGAAGGGTGCCCAGGTAGGGTACCAGTCGCGGCTCGGGGTCGGGTCTTGACAAAAGTGGTATCAGAGCAGTTAGTCCTCGGAAAGTGTCTACAGACCGTGTCTAGTAGAGTCTTGATTATCGGTGTGTTGTGCACCACATCTATAATCAGGAGGCTGCAGGACATTTAGGATTGGTTTCCATTCTTCTCACTCTGAGATCGTGCGATAGAGCTGTGTTGTTAGGGTCGTCTCTCCCTAACGAGTTATGTTGATTGCAGCCACGGAGGCAAAGAATGACCCAGGAAGGACTATGTGGATTGCGTATCCAGGTTGGTAATGATTATAGTATAGTTGGTATTGTGACATACATCTATACGGAGTTATGTATGAGGGTCAGACGCGTGTTGCCTAGAATGATTTTAGATTACCAGGAATTGGTAAAGACTAACTAGATACCGGGGAGGTATGGAACAGTTAATGAATTCTCGCCAAGGTCTTGTGTTTTATTTTGAGATAATTGGGAAAGGATGAGCTGTCTGATAGGGCAGTGAACCCTTAAGAAGTCATGTTAAGAAACTTAATGGAATACCATGTTAATATATTAAGCTACGTGGTAGGCTTAAGAGAATTGTACGGATGAGGTCCGTATAGAGTAAGTAATGGTTGTGACCGAGACGACACGATTATGGTATTATGAGAAGTTTTTGTACCCGTTTACTGGGGGACTGGAAAGGTAGGCTTGGAGCGTGGAAATTGCGAGCCTAAGAATATTGATGACCGCTGAGACCTTAGATGTACAAGGTCTTCTCGGGTAGAAAGATTTATTATAGACCAAGAATAAGAGTTAAGTGCGACGCGGACGGGTGAGGACCTGTGCGGGTCGCCCCATAGCCCAAATGGAGTGGGATCAGTTGGTAGTAGTTCCGCCACGTGACGTGGTCACGAGGGTGCAAGGCCCAAGTCTAATTAATTGTTTTACTGTTCGTGGGCGCGTTCCACCTAACCAGTCGTGAGAGCCTAAATGGCCTTATATTGTTTTAGAGAGTGACTCCAAAAGATTGGAGGCCAGAATCGGTATGGAAGTTATGTATGTATGCTAGTATGAGTTGGAAGTACGGAAAGAGTACGACCAGTGAGAAAGGTAACAGCCAAGTGTAAAGGGATAGAGCTTGAATCCATAAAAACCTTTCGAGGTGACTACACCCGTGAGTGTTTGGGGTGGTATCTGAGCGGGTATATGAGATTTTCCCGGTGATGATACAGTCGTCAGACCCTAGTAGACCTAGTAGAGATGATTATGACGGACTTTGAGGTAATTATGAGTATGGGCTAGTTGGCTTTGTGAGTGCCAAGGTAGACATTTTAGTATAAGTATTGTTGTGTGGCCATGGGTGGCATGTGTTGTATGAAGGTTGTTGTAAAAGGAGACTATGTCTCTATCTAATTAGAGTGGACTCTGAAAGAACATTCGAGGACGAATGTTTCTAAGGGGGGAAGAATGTTACACCCCGTAACTCCAGGTCATGTTTAAGAGAATGTACGTAAGGAACTCAAGACTTGAAAAGGGTACGAAAGGAAGAATTGTTTTTCCGACGGAAAATCTTCCGAACGTCGGAAAGGAGAAATGTTCGTTGAGGAGAATTGGATTCTCAAAATGCATTAATTGAGGATTATGGAATGTATTATCATTATGGAATTTATTTTTACGGATTTGGTCACGTGGGGCCCACCCGAGGGATTTTACATTTTGCGGGACCCACGAGGGTTACGAAATTTTATGGACGAATGGGAGGGCGACACGTGGTTCCCCCCCCCCACATGTCTTGGTCGAATTAATTCAAGGGTAAAATGGTCATTTGACCAATGTGTAGATGACAAAGTCTTGCTAATTAAGAGCTTGACATTGTTGACCAAGTCAAGAGCCACTTGGCTTGATCTCCTTCATCCAAAACCTAACAAGTGTTATTATCTAAACCATCCATTGTATTATATATACACAACTAGTGCAAGACTAGATCTTTTAACACTTAGAATTATTTCAACATTTCTTGTTCTCTTAGTGAAGCTCACGGGTTCACCTAATTTCCCACACAAAAATTTTAGTTTGTGATCCATTATTCACAAGACTTAAACCCAAGGTCCCTAAGGGTATTGTAAGGATATCTCAATAGAAAGATTTCGGAAAAACGGCGTTTTCACGTTAGTCGCAAGGCGAAAACCTAAGGCATTTTCATAGGTTTTGATTGGAAATGGAAGAGAAGTTGGTTGTGAACTTATAAGGGCTTCAAATAGCGGATTGGAGCGTAAAGGAAAGGAGCTAAGAATTGCTAAGGAGCGACTTTGAATCTTGGAAATTTTAAGGGCTTGTAAAGGTATAATTCTTGTCGTTTTAGTAATTGAGATTACTTATTGTTGTAGCTATGGATATTAGCAAGCATGATGTTTATATTATGAAGTTGATAAGTGTTAGGGATATTGGAACCCTAATCCAAAAAACTAGCATGTTTAGCCCTTGAGATTTCAATTCAAGTTGATTATTAGTTTAAGTCGTCGCATGTTATATAAGGAAGGAATTATAGTTGTTGAAGTTGTTTATGACTATATAACATGTTAGACCTAAGAATTTGGATTAAAAGATTTGGAAAAGACTTTGAGTTGTTGTTTATGTTAGCCGAGAATGGCTTTAATTATGGAACTAGTTTCGTATTAATTTGTGGGGCAGAATTTTACACGTCCTGTTAAGGCGTGTAATCCCCTTTGGTTAGTTGAATTTTTGGGCCTTAAATGTGGCGTGTTTGGTTATTGTATTCGGCCTTGAAAAAGGTGACAAAGTATGTAGAAACAAAGGAAGTGCTGTCCGATTTTCCGTAGAATTTGGTGACTTTGCACTTAGAATATTCTACGTTCGAAGCTAGAGGTTAATGGACGTATTATGGCCATTTTAGGTTGAAGTACTAAGTATAGAGGATTCTACTTGAAGGATGGAATAACTATCAAGGTTGAAGTACTTCAGAGCATTTTGCTATTTGTCGATAATCGTCGCGAGGTATGTGAACCTCTTCCTTCTTTTGACATGATTCTATGTATGGAATATACATGTGGTATTATTTCATGATTCCTTCTACTCTTAGAAGTTAAGAAGTATGTATGTTGATTTACTCTACGTAAGGGTTATTTCTAAGTTATCCTATGTTCTTAACAAGTCTTATGGGGGATGTTGGTAAGAGTCGTTAGGAGGTATTTTGGAGCCAAGTTGACTTGGCTAAGTTACGGCACAAATGAGAATAAGTATCGAACAAGCCACTGCAGCGTTAATAAAGGAAAATGTAATGACAATCAATTATGTTAAAATGAGTAGAATTCTCCATCTGCATAGAAACTAAGATAAGATAAAATTGTATTACATTTTCTAGATAATGGCTATTTGAATAAGATCATTATAAATAAGTATAACTTATTCACAACGCACCAATGTATATGTTACTTAACTTATAAGAATTTACGTATGAAGTTTTAAGACAATGGATCTCAAATTCTTAAAAGTTAAGAGACTTTATTTTTCAAGTTATGGGACTTGATTCTTAAAGGAAGAAATGAATTGATTTACAAGTATAGAATACTTGATTTGGAAAGACTTGATTTCTAAAGTTAAGAAACTTGATTTCTTAAAAGTTAAGAGACTTGAAGTATTTTGAAAGCTATGTGATTTGATTTGAAAGTATAAGTCTCTTGGTTATAAAAGGAATGAATTTGTCTAAGACATAAAGAGTTATAACGGCTTTATGGGAAGTTGGTTATAACAACTTTATGGAAGATTAAAATAATGGTTTTCTTCAGTAATGTAAGCAAAGAAATGACTTGAAATAAAGAAGGGCAAATTGTTTTATGGTACCAATTGCTTAAGGTTTTAAAGAAAGAAGTCACGTGATTTAGAAGCCTATAATTGTATTTCTAAAAAGGTATTGTGACTTGTCTTGAAAAGTAAGTATGACTTGATACTACGGTTATTAGTATCTTGGAAGTTTTATTTGAAAAAGAGTCATTTTAAAGGAGTAGAGGTGCGTAGTACTTTGGGTTAAATTCCCGGATTTTTATGTGTGAAACGAAAGTGCCATGAGTTTATAAAAATGGAAGTCTAAAGGTTTAATGAACTTACCTATGTTTGCTTGTGATAGCTTTGAGTGCAAGTATTATATGTTTACGTTGTCGTGACTCTCAGTTGGAGGGCCGGCTGTCTTGTTGTAAGTTTCCGGGGGCATGTTATAATATTACTCCATGGGCTAGCTCCCCATGAAGACCTGCACCTACGATGAGGGATGCCGAGGGCACGTTATGGCCATGCTTATACGATGAGGGATTCCGGGGCATGCAACCACGTTATATATATATATATATATATATATATATATATATATGTTGTATATGTGTACGCCGACAGTGAGGAATGATGCCACGGGCGCGTCACATGGTTATATGTTACACTTATGACTGTCGGCAGTGATGGGGAATTCCACGGGCACGCTTTGATATTTGTGTGACTTGATCGCGTCCCAGATTGGGCCGGGTAGTATATGCGTCCCTCCATAAAGGGCCGGATTATGTTATGAAAGATAAGTAAGTTATATGGTAATGAACTTAATGATTTTTCCTAAGCATGTACGTAAGAAGGAGACTATAACTTTTATTGAAAAATGGGAAAAGATAATAAGGTACGATTAAGTTCACGAAATGGTAATGGCACGGTAGGATCTGGTATGTACCCTTTTTATACTTGCCCATGTCATTCTTTTGTACAGTTATGATTTGTTTATCAGACCTTATTTTCCGCTCCATATTCGCACTGTTGTATCGAATTTCTTCGGGGCCGCGTTAAATGTCCGCAGTTTAGGTATTACGCGATTGTGGATCCGCGAGCTTAGGATCCTGATTCAAGATTTTGAGATAGCTCGATGTTCCGAGTTGTCATGGCTATGTATATTCGTGGTACGCGGGCCTTGTCCCGTCATAGTATTTGTTCAAATCGTAGAGGTCTGTATTCATCTGTGGGCTGGACTGGCTAGAGTTGTTTTTTTTCATTGTTAAGCAGTGTAGCCCCTTTCGGGTAATTTTTATGATTATGGCAGCCTTATCGGCTTGGCATTGGTTTTAAAAAAAAAAGTGTGTTATTTATCTTCCGCAGTTTGTTATGTTGTATGATTAGAAGGGTGCCCAGGTAGGGTACCAGTTGTTATACCCCGTATTTCCAGAGTATGTACGTATGGACGTACGTACGAAATTTGAGCCTTAAGTTAGGCATTGGATTCAAAATTTGGGCACAAGTGCCGAGTAAAGTCGTTTTCCGACGAAACGTTTCCACAGCTTTCGTAGGGAAAATTCCGGCTATGACATTTTTATTTTTTGCGGATTTTTCCGAGTGACGAAACATTTTGGACCAACGGGAGGGTGACGTGTGTCACCTCACATCGAAGCAAAGTGCTTGCTTCGATTTGGGCGTCCAAGAGGCATCGTTGGCCTTGGCCGATTGGCTCCCTCTTTTGGCCTAGTTTTGTGCCATGTTTTGTGGAGTGTTTTGTGGAGTAGGGGTTAGGGTGCACTTGGCTTGATCTTGGCCTTACACTTGCCTTGCACTTGGCTAGATCTTGGCCATTGGTTGGCCTTTGGTTTTGCTATAAATACCCCCCCTCTTTGAAGACTTCTTCATCCAAAACCTTCCAAATCTTGAGTCCCTCTCCCTCCCTCTTTTCGTCCAAGAGCCCTCCCTCTCCCCCTTGTGAAGGCCTTGGGCCGAAACCCTCCCCCTTTGTGAGCCTAAAGCCGAGAACACCCCCCCTCTTTTAGAGTGTTGTTCTCGTGTGATACCCCCCCCCTTTTTGTGGTGTTGAAATACTCCTCCAAGTATTGTTATAATGCCCAAAATACCTTAGCCTTGTACCTTGTAGTATTCCAAAGATACCTCTATACGTAGAGCCCAGAAATACTACCTTTTGTCCCTTTAGTCTCAAACCGAAACCCTAAGGAAATCTTCATTGTTTGATTGAAGTATTTAAGTAGAAGTTGGTTAGAACTTCTAAGGGTTGTTTGGAGCGGGATGGAGCACCGAGTCGAGCTAAACGTTGCTAAGGATCGACATTTAACTTGGATAATTATGGGCTTATCGATGTAATTATCTTGTCCCTCTAGTCGTAATTGGAAATTACATGTTTGTTAGAATATATAGTTGAAGTATACTATATATGGAACTATACTTAGTATTCGGCAATGTCTTTTGACTTAAGCCTGAAGAATAAAGAAAAGAATCGAATCAGATTTACATAGATCGTATTGCAGTAGACTTGTGTAGTGTTACTGAGTAGGATGGTACACGTCCGGTTAGACGTGTAAGCCCCCCCTGGTTGGCTTGGTAGCCGGCCTCGATAGAGGAGGAGATTTACGCTGTTGCGGGGGGGGGAGGTGCTGCCGAATTTTCTGTAGAAAGATAGAAACTTGTGTTTTGGGGTTAATAGACGTTTGTGACCCTTATAGGTGAAAGTACTAAGAGTAGCGTATTCTACTCGAGGAGTGGAAAGGGCTAGCAAGGTTGTAGTACTTGGAGTATTTTTCTTATTGTCGATAAATCGTCGCGAGGTATGTGAACCTCTTCCTATCCTTTCTAGCATGATATGTGTGAACTATGTAGTACGGTAGACGTACATGTGCTAAGTGTATTTTTTTGGCTTAAACATAAAGTGTTATAACGGCTTTATGGGAAGTTGGTTATAATGACTTTATGTAGGTAAGAAAATGGGTTGTGGTTTTCGAAGGTAATTGATTTGATTATAAGCTTGTTATGTGTTAATGAAGAAGTTGAAGTATTTCAAAAGATTTGTGAATCGTTTTGAAAGAAAGAGTAGTACTTGGTTTTGAAAACTTAAGAGTTATACTAGCTTTATGGGAAGTTAGGTATAACGGCTTAAGAATGTTTTCTTGATTTGAAATCGGGATGTGTATCGACAAACCAACTGCGGCGTTAATAAAAAGGAAATGTTTTGACTATTTAAATATTATTAAAACCAAGAGAAACTTACATCTGCATAGAAGCTAAGATAAGACAAAATGATATTACATTTTCTAGATCATGGCTGCTGTAATAAGAATGTTGTAAACAAGAATAACCTACTCTCACGTAAGACATATATTACTCGATTGTTCAAAAAAAGGAATCAAGTGATTTAGTTTATGAACTATGAAACCATTAGAAAATGAGAAGCTTGAGTAATTGAAACTAGGCAAACTGGAACTTTAGGAAAAGAATGTTGTTACTTAATTTTAAAAAGAAGGTGTTCTGGTTTACTTAATAATGTGAATCACTCTAGTTTTATACTACGGGTATCGGGTGACTTGTATAAAAGGAATGTATCTCTTTTACAAGGACTTAAAGTATGTAGTACCTTGGGGTTAACACCCCGGGCTTTGACGTAAAATGAAAGTACCTAGAGTTATGTGTAACTTACCTATGCTTGTCGTTGTTGAACTTGCCTATGCTTGTGGTGATAACCTTTGTTGTGCAAGTGTTGTGTTCCTATACTACCGCGTCTCTCGATGGAGGGCCGGTTGACTTGTTGTTGATGTTACATGGACGTGTCTACACCGATGCAGTATTCCGGGCACGTGGCCACGCGCCGGGTTGATTACCGATATATGGTTACTCTTTGAACATGGACGTGTCTACACCGATGCAGTATTCCGGGGGCATGTGGCCATGCGGCCGGGTTGATTACCCGATATATGGTTACTACTGTAACATGGACGCGTTCACACCGTCGCAAGATTCCGGGGCATGTGGCCACGCGCGTAGACCACCCAAGATATCATATTGAGGTTACATGGGCATGTCTACACCGATGCAGTATTCCGGGGGCATGTGGCCTTGTTATTATTGTTGCATCATGGACATGTCTACACCGATGCAGTATTCCGGGGGCATGCGGCCATGATGCGAACATGATGGATGTGGTGGGCGTGAGACCCATAGTTATATTTGAGTGGTGACTTTGAGGCGTGAGTCCACGACTGATCGCTTATGTTGCGTCTTGCATTTGGTTATCATACATGTCTCCCGCTTTATATAGATCGTTATGATTTAACCGCAGATTTACGCTTCACATACTTTGTACTGTTATCGACCTCCTTCGGGGCCGTTCATGCCGCAGTAGAGGTACATCGGCCGTGGATCCTCGCTCTTAGGATCTCGATTCAGCTGGAAGCTCCGTTTCTCCGGAGGCTTATCTTTTGGTATGTGTTCCCTGAGTTGTAGGTTCTTGTACATTCAGGGGTATGGCGGGGCCCTGTCCCGTCATTGTTGTTGTAAATCTTAGAGGTCTGTAGTACTGTTGTGGGCAGGGTTTGTAAAAAGGATTAAACTGTTCGTTTTGAAAGAGTTGTATTTATTTATGTTATTGGAAGGTAACCGTTGGGTTGGCCTGTTTTATGTTCATATACCTTGTTTCTTGTTTAAAGTTTTATTTTCCGCTGGTTTTCTCTGATGTTGTGTCACTAGGGTGCCCGGGATAAGGCACCAGTAACGGGCCCCGGAACGGGTCGTTACACCAGTCGTGGCCCGGGGTCGGGTCGTGACATTAAGCTATCTACCAGTGCCTGCCGATACACGAGAAATGACCAGGACAAGTATCTAAAGTGCGCCTGTAACCACATGTACAAATCAAGCCCGTGATCGCTCGTCACTGCGGCAAGCTTCATAGATGAGCGGTCCATGGACTAATAACATAACCCGAGAATTTAACCCTCACAATGACCGCATGCCCCGGCATCTTACCTCGGTATAAGCATGGCCATGGAACTATCATAGTGGACGCATACCCGTGGACCATCCACTCATCAGTATGTCCAAAGGAAATAACAAGATAACATTCATAGTGGAAGCATACCCGTGGACCATCCAACTCGTCAGTATGTCCAAGCAATCAACCAGACAACCGGCCCTCAATCGAGAGACGCAGTAGCATAGAAATACAACACTTGCACAACAAAGGCTATCACAACAAGCATAGGCAAGTTCAACGTACTTTTAGACTTTCATTTTATGCCAACAATCTGGGTTTTAACCCCAAAATACCACATACTTTTCATTCTTTCAAAGAGACCTCTTTTTACGTAAAAGTCACACGACACTAATACTCGTAGTATCAAAACACGTTTTCTTTTCAAACCAAATTACTACACCTTCAGAAATTTTTTACGAGGCCTTTAAAATCAAGTACTCAATACTTTTTAAACCAAGTGCTATACATTTTTAAAACAACATCAAGTATACTTTTAAAACCCAAGTAACTCACTCTTTTCCAAACAAGTAACCTATACTTAAAATCAAGTTACTTCTCCTTTTCAAAATCAAGTCGTTTAGCTTCCAAAACCAAATCAAGACAATACCATGCCTTCCTTTTAAACCAAAAACGCTTCTCCTTTTTAAGTCAAGTAACAATATACTTTTCAAAAGTAGTTTAAGTTTCATCACTTCAAATTCTCAAGTATCTTCTTATCTTTAGAAATCAAGACCTTATATCAAAGTCTCATAACTTTTAAAAACATCAAATTACCGTTTTAAATCCAATAATAAAACCATTCTTTCGTTTTCATAAAGTCGTTATAAATAACTTCCCATAAAGCTATTATAACTGTTACACCTCGTAGTTCCAGGGTATGTATATGATGACGTACGTACGAGAATACGACATTAAAAATTGGAAAGGAAGAAAGATGTGATTTTTTCGTCGGAAAAGTTTTCGAGCTTCGTGAAGGAAAAAGGTTTATTATTGAGAATTGGATTCTCAACTTTGGTATTTAAGACTTTAAGAACTTATAAGAATTTTGGAATCTATTTTTTTTGGATTTGGTCACGTGGGGCCCACCCGAAGAATTTTTACGTTTTGTGGGGCCCACGAGGGTTACGAAATTTTATGGACGAATGGGAGGGCGACACGTGGAACCTCCCCCACTTAGCCTTGGACGAAAATTGCAAGGATATAATGGTCATTTGACCATTGTGGATGATAAGTCTTCAAGCTTGAGAATATTGACCAAGTCAACTTGTCCACTTGGCTATTATCCATGTGTTCTTCATCCTAGCCACACATTTGTGATTATCTTGACCCTCCATTGTATTATATATACCCAACTAGTGCAAGACTTGCTCTTCAACACTTAGAATTATTTCACACTTTCTTGTTCTCTTTAGAATAGCTCACGGGTTTGGCCATTTCCCCACCCAAAAATTTTGTAGTTTTGTTCCATTATTCACAAGACTTAAACCCAAGGTCCCTAAGGGTATTGTAAGGTTATCTCAATAGAAAGATCCCGGAAAAGTGGCATTTTCGTATTAGTCGCAAGGCGGAAACTTAAGGAGTTCTTCAACTTTGAAGTTGGAACTTGAAGATGAGTTCTTCATAGGCTCCTAAGGAGTGCTTGGAGCGGATTGGAACATAAGGAAAGGAGCTAAGAATTGCTAAGGAGCGACTTTGAATCTCGGATATTTTGAGGGCTTGTAAAGGTATAATTCTTGTCGTTTTAGTAATTAAGATTACTTATTGTTGTAGCTATGGATATTAGCAAGCATGAGGTGTTTATATTATGAAGTTGATAAGTGTTATGGATATTGGAACTCTTATCCGAAAACTAGCATGTTTAGCCCTTAAGATTACAATTCGATTTGAGTATTGGTTTAAGTCGTCACATGTTATATAAAGAAGGAATTATAGTTGTTGAAGTTGTTTATGACTATGTAGCATGTTGGATTAACAACTTGTATTGAGAAAGGAATTGAAAGAGAAGTAGTGTTGTTGTAGCCGAGAATTTCATTGTATTGTGGACTAGTTGGTAGTAATTGTGGGGAGGAATTTTACACGTATTGTAAGGCGTGTAATCCCCTTTGTATTTGCTGAATTGATTTGAGCCTTAAATGTGGCGTTTGGTTATTGAATTCGGCCTTGAAAAAGGTGGCAAAGTATGTAGAAACAAAGGAAGTGCTGCCCGATTTTCCGTAGAATTTAGTGACCTTGTACTTAGAATATTCTACGAAGAGAGCTAGAGGTTAATAGAAATTTTATGACCATTATAGGTTGAAGTACTACGAGTAGCGCATTCTACTTGAAGGGTGGAAAAGGCTAGCAAGGGTATAGTACTTTGGAGCATTTTGCTAATTGTCGATAATCGTCGCGAGGTATGTGAACCTCTTCCTATATTTTCTAGCATGATTGTTTTGAACTATGTAGTACGGTAGACGTACGTGTGCTAAACGAATTTTGGTTGGTTTAAAACATAAAGTGTTATAATAGCTTTATGGGAAGTTAGTTATAACGACTTTATGTAGGTAAAAGAATGGTTTGTTGTTTTTAAAAGATAAGAGACTTGACTTATATTTGACTTGATATGAAATGTGAAGAACTTTAATTGTGTTAAAAAGTGGTGAAACCTCATTCGTGAGAAATGAGTACTTTGTCTAAAAGAAAGGAAAAGGAATAAGTTATATTGATTTCGGAAAATGGGAATAAGTATCGAACAAGCCATTGCAGCGTTAATAAAGGAAAAAGTAACGACAATTAATAATATTAAAACCAGTAGAAACCTCCATCTGCATAGAAGCTAAGATAAGACAAAATTGTATTACATTTCCTAGATCATGGCTGCTTTAATAAGATCAGTATAAACAAGTACAAATTTTCTTAAATTCCAAAGTAAGGAACTTGATTTCTAAAAGAAAAGAGACTTGAGAATTTGAAGTGTTTTTGGGTTAAAAGAAAGGCATGGTCTTGTCTTAAATTTGTTTAAAACATAAAGTGTTATAATAGCTTTATGGAAAGTTAGTTATAACGACTTTATGAAAACAAAAGAATGGTTTTATTATTGGATTAAAAATGGTAACCTGATTTTGGGAAAAGAGAAGTAACTTGAGTTTAAAAGGATAAGTAACTTGTTTTCAAATATCGAACTTTTCTTTAGTAAAAGGCGAAAGAATAGTTCGTTATGTGTTCATCGCGTGGCTACGAAGGTAGGAGTTAGAGAGAAGTTTCTCTCACTAAGGAAAACGCTCTCAACGTTTTCCCTTAGTTGCTCCTTCGGTTTTCCCATCTCCCCCCCTAAAATTAACCATTGTTTCCCCACGGTTTGAAGCTTAATGTTCACAACATGAAAAAGACTAAACGTTACACACGCCCAAAGAATGTGTCACGACTGACCGGGCTCGCGATCGTGCCCTACCCGCACCCTCTGTGATACATCGAGAGAATAGCAATGAACATACACAACTTATAAAATGCTTAAACATAAAAACAATAACAGGCTAGCCGATAAGGCCACCTTCCGTACAATATACGCAATAAAACAATACATTTTTTTTTCTTTTACAACGCAAACCACAATGTGACTACTGCACTTAAGAATAACAACTCAAGTGACAGGCCCCGCCATACCTGAATGTACAACAACCGACAATACCAGGGATAAGCCTCCAGAATAAAGAAGCTTCTCAACAGCTGAACAAAGATCCTAAGAGCGAGGATCAAGAACTCAGACTTCACTGCAGCGTGAACGCACTTCGAAGGAGGTCAGTACAACATGTACCAAATATGTGAAACTGAAAGTACTGTAATGAAATCATAAGTCTATAATAAAACTAGAGACAGGTACGATAACTCAATTAACAGTACACAGTGCCTTACTAACAATGAGAGTAACTAAAAGTATACTTACAACATAAAAATAGGAAGCTCGCGATCAAAGAAGGACCACCCGCCCGCAGTATCATTAAGCAATCCTACTCCTGGGACTATCTCACCCGCATAGGTCGTGTGGACCCACATGAGGTATTCCTCGCATAGGCTGTATCCGCCCGCATGGGACTATTTCACCCGCATAAGCCCATAAGGACTCGCATGAGGTATTCCTTGCATCGTGGGTAGAAAATCCACGGAAACAGGTGGTATAACTATCTTGGGGATTCACCTCTCAATTATACTCTTACCCTGAAGCAGGTGGTATAACTATCTTGGGGATTTACCCCTCAGATATACTCTTACCCTGGAGAAGGTGGTATAACTATCTTGGGGATTTACCCCTCAGATATACTCTTACCCTATCTCAATTGGCCATCATACATAACGTAAGCCCTACCGGCTTATCATACATAACACAAGCACTACCGGCTTATCATATAATAAATAAGCAAGTTAAGAAATCCCCCTAACTTCTTATTAGCCTTATTCATATACACTCTCATTTTGGTTTACTTAAGACACTAACATGACATTATAAATCCGGGAGTTTAACCCAAAGTACTACGTACTTCTATTCTTTTAAAATGACTCATTTTCAAATAAAACTTCCAAGATACTAATAACCGAAGTATCAAGTCATAACTACATTTTAAGACAAGTCACAATACCTTTTTAGAAAATACATTTTCGGGCTTCTAAATCAAATGACTTCTTTCTTTTAAAACCTTAAGCAATTGATGCCTTTAAATCAATTTGCCTTTCATTATTTCAAGTCATTTAGCATACTTAACTTACTTAGAGTAAACCACTCTTTTTAACCTTCCATAAAGCTATTATAACCAACTTCCCATAAAGCCGTTATACTAGCTTTATACATTAGCAACTTACATACTTCTTTATAACCAAGAGACTTAAACTTTCCAACAAAACAAGTATCAATAATACTTTCAACATACTTAAAGTCTCTTAACTTTTGAAAACCAAGATATCCTTAATATTTAACAAGTGAGTTAACTCCCTAACTCAACCAACTTGGACATTCTTAAAATAAGCCAAGGATATCAAATAGACTAGGTTGTCAAACTCTTGTACGTCTACTGTACTATACATTTACAACTTACTCATGCTCAAGAGATAAGAAAGTTCCACACACCTCTTCGGTTTAATCCACTTGCTAAGTCCAATTCGCCGTACGTAGTATGTCAACCTATAATGACCATAGTACGTCTATTAACTTTTTTACTTCAAACGTAGAATATTATAAGTGTAAAGTCTCCAAATTCTACGGAAAATCGGACAACACCTCCTTTGTTTCTACTTACTTTGCCACCTTTTTCAAGGCCGAATACAATAACCAAACACGCCACATTTAAGGCCCAATCAATGAAATCAACAATAGGGGATTACACGCCTACTAGACGTGTAAAATTCCGCCCCACAAACGATATCAAACTAATACAACTACTAGGCCAATTCGGCAAACTAGAAGTACTATAACATCAATTCTAATCCAATTTCCATTTCAATCCAAGTTGTTAGCATAACATGATATCAAGTCTGTTACACCCCGTAAATTCTAGAAGTTAAGATAAGAACATACCAAGGATTATAAGATTGAAAGTATAGATAAGTTGACAAACATGTGTTGGACGGATTTTGAGTTTACCTTGGAGTGTTGTACCCCGGTTGTTAAGAGTTTCGAGGTGTTTAAAAGCCTAATATGTTGTTCGTTAAATCTAGATCCCAACGCAACAAACCGTTCGTCGATAAGACATCGGAGTCAAAAGTTATGGAAGTTTCAAGTTTGCGCGCAATGCAAGCAGCAGCTTTGTTCAGGTGCAGTACAAGCGCCTTGGATTTGTGGCCGCGCGCGGTTGTACCGAGGGTCCATGGGTTGCAGTGGCGCGCCGAATGCTGGAAATTTTCTTGAAGTGGGCGCCATGCGCTGGCGCGGATTTTTCGATAAAGAGGCGAACAGGGGATATTTTGTTTTAAAACCTATGGAGGGTGACAAGTGTCCCTCCCATCCTTTTATCTGGAAGTGGTCCTATTTTAGGCCAAGTCTTGAAGACTTGGCCATTCCATTTCATTTCATTTGGAAACCCTCAAGAAAACCCTCTCCCTTCTCTCTAGTTTTGGAAGAAAACCTAGCCTAAGAGGAAATTGTTGAGCGGCAAGAAGGAAAAGTGTGGGTAAACTTGTGGAAGCTGGTGGGCGATTTTGACGGAAGGAGGTGGAAGAAAAAGGGGCTTTTGTGGGCTATTCCTTAAGGTAAAAGTTTCCCCTTTCTCTTGGTTATGAGCCTAAGGCTGTTATATTTTAGTAGTATAGATGTGAGCCTGAGGCTGTTATATTTTAGTGATTTAGAATTGAGCCTAAGGCTGTTATATTGTAGTAGTATAGAGTTGAGCCCGAGACTGTTTTATTTGAATAGATTTGGGTCTTGTTGTCTTGTTGAAACCGAAAATGGGCATGTTAGCCTTAAGATTTTAACTTCAATTGGATTTCTAATTGGGTCGTCGCATGTTGTAAAAGGAGATTTCAATTGTTGAAGATGTCTAGGGCTAGATATCGTGTTAGACTTAGGAACTTGGATTGGAAAGAGTTGAAAGGGGTTTAGGGTTGGTTTATTGTTGGCCAAGAATGATATGGAATTATTGGTCTATTTTGCATTATTGTGGGATTTTGGTTATTGAATTCGATCTTAACAAAGGTGGTAAGTTAGTAGAAACAAAGGAAGTGCCGTCCAAATTGTCGTAGAATTTAGGGACCTTGCACTTAGTTACTCTACGTTCGAAGCTAGAGTTTGATAGACGTTTTATGACCCTTATAGGATTGAAGTACTACGGTAGCATATTCTACTTAAGGGCGATAGTACTGTGGAGCATATTGCTAACCGTCGATAATCGTCGCGAGGTATGTGATTCTTCCTATCCTCTTCAGCATGACTATTTGTGAAATATATAGTGCATTAGATGCACGTGTGTTAAAGGAAATTTGATTTCCCTTGTTGTGCCTTGACTTGTTATGAAGTGTAAATGTCTTGATTTTGTGAAAGAGTAGGAAAACCTTATTCGTTAGTAATAAGTACTTGGTTGTTAAAGAATAAGCCCTCTTGGTCTCATAATGGCTTATAGTTGTAATTGGTTGGTTTAAAACATAAAGTGTTATAACGGCTTTATGGGGAGTTAGTTATAACCACTTTATGTAGGTAAAAGAATGGGTTGTTGTTTTCAAAAGGTAAGAGACTTGACTTGTAATTGACTTAATTGGTGTTGAAAAGTGTGAAACCTCATTTGTGAGAAATGAGTACTTGGTTTTTAAAAGAATAATGTTACATGAATTTCGGAAATGGGATTAAGAATCGAACAAGCCAATGCAGCGTTGATAAAGGAAAGAAGTAATGACAATTAATCATATTAAAACCAGTAGAAACCTCCATCTGCATAGAAGCTAAGATAAGACAAAATTGTATTACATTTCCTAGATCATGGCTGCTCTAATAAGAATTATTGTAATCAAGTTTGATCTTCCTAAGAATCCCAAGGTAAGGAACTCGATTTCTAAAAGAAAAGAGACTTAAGAATTTGAAGTGTTTTTGTTTTAAAAAGAAAGGCATGGTTTTGTCTTGTATTGTTTTAAAACATAAAGTGTCATAATAGCTTTATGGGAAGTTAGTTATAACGACTTTATGGAAAATAAAGAAATGAATTCATTAATTGGATTTGGATTGGTATACTTGACGTTGTGCTAAAAAGTGTTTAAAGTGTTTGATTTAAACCTGAAGGTGTTCGATACTACGGGTGTTAGTATCGCGTGGCTTTTGCGTAGAAAGAGGTCTTTGTCTTGAAGGAATGAAAGTACGTTGAACTGGCCTATGCTTGTAGTGATAGCTTTTGTGTGCAAGTGTTGTATTTCTGTGCTTCCGCGTCTCTCGTTGGAGGGCCGGCTATCTGGTCGATTGATGGACATACCGACACGTTGGGTAGCCCACGGGTATGCTTCCATTAGGGGTGTTATTATTGTTATTTGATTGGACATACTGACACGTTGGGTAGCCCACGGGTATGCTTCCACGGTGAGTATTCTCTTGTTAGTTGTTTGGACATACCGACACGTTGGGTAGCCCACGTATGCTTCACAGGATTGTTATCTGTTATCTCCTTTGGGCATACCGACACGTTGGATGGTCCACGTATGGGCCCATTAGGACGGTTCGAGGCCATGCTTATACCGAGGTGAGATGCCGGCATGCGCCATCGTGCGGGTTAAATTCCCGGGTTGTATTTGAGTGATGATTTCACGGGCATGAGTCCCTGACTTGACATGACTGCTTATATGTTGTGTACTGTAGTTTGGTTATCATACATGTCTCCTGCTTTATATAGACTATTATGATTTCATTTACAGTATTTTACAGTTTCACATACTTGGTACCTGTCATCGACCTCCTTCGGGCCGCGTTCATGCCGCAGTTGAGGTACATAGCTTGCTGATCCGCACTCTTAGGATCACTGTTCGGTTCTCGGAAAGCTCCATATCTCCGGAAGCTTGTCCTGTGGTACGGTTCCCTGAAGTAGTAGTCTTTTGTTTATTCAGGGGCATGGTGGGGCCCTGTCCCGTCATTATGGTTTTAAAATTCTTAGAGGTCCATGTAATTGTGGGCTGAGTTTGTAAGGATGTAACTGTTCAAGTTTTAATTTATGTACAAAAAGGTAACCGTTGGGTTAGCCTGCTTTCTTATTTCACTGTTTTCTTTCTTGAGTTTTTATTTCCGCTGGTTTTTCTCTGATGTTGTATCACTAGGGTGCCCGGGGTAAGGCACCAGTCACGGGCCCGGGTTCGGGTCGTGACAAAGTCGCAATCGATTATACTACTATAATCTTCAAGTAAGTAACATGCGACGATTCTAGTAAACGACCAAATTGTAATCCAACTTTACATGGATTACATTACATTTTGGATTTTTAAGGCTACAAGCAATCCATAATACTTATAAACATCAACACATATACTTCATGCTAGCAACATGTAAGGCTAACAACAATATAAATAATCTTGTAACACTTTTAAGAGACACGATTATACCTCAACGAATCTTAATCCAACTCCAAATCCGAAGTCGCTCCTTAGCAACTTAGAGCCTCTTCAAGACACTTCAATCCGCTAGTTGAGACCCTTAGAACAACACCAACAAATTTCCTTCAAACTTCCAAACCAAAACCTAGAAAGCAACTAGGTTTTCACCTTGCGACTAATACGAAAACTCTCTTTTTCCGAGATTTTTCTATTGAGATACACTTACAATACACTCATGAACCTTGGTTTAAAGTGTGGAGCTTAAAGAACAAGAAACAAAAAAATTTCCTTTTCAAAAAACTTGAACCCGAGAGCAATTTTTTTGTGAGCTCTTCAATTTCTTGAAAATTTGGCTAAGTGTTGAGCTTGTCTTGCTACTACTAGTATTATATAGTACAATGGAGGGTCAAGATGCAAACAAATGGGTGGCCTAGATGAGTTTCACATGGATCCTAGCCAAGTGGCCTTGACTAAGTCAACAATATCAAGCTATATGTCTTTGCAAGACTTGCTCATCCTAACATTGGTGAAATGACCATATTACCCATGCACATTTCGTCCATGACCATAAAGGGGGGGTGACACGTGTCGCCCTCCCGTTCGTCGCAATATTTCGTTTTCCGACAAATTCCAAAATTTTCGATAAATTTTTTACTCGTCTCAAGTCTTAACATTTTTGAGTTCTTACGTACGTTCTTATAACATATCCTGAAATTCCGGGGTGTAACACAATGATTCAGGAGGTTCAGGAAGTTCGACGAAGGCTAGAACAAAGAAAAAGAAAAAGAATGGCGGTAGTCCAACCATTGTTGAAGAAAATCTAATTCCGGCAATTTCAGACCCAACGGTGTTAGTTCATCTCACGCCAGATTTGCGTATCCCACTCGAGAATGTAGTAGATGATTCTATGCTGCAAAGAATACATGAATGAGGCAAAAATATAGAAATTGAGAGCTTGGATATTAGTGAATTTGAAGGCGGAAAACTTCATGGTCCATCAGTAACCAATCCAGAAGTATTCTCTCCTATTACTCCTCCTGAAGTGACCACAGTTGAAGACCATGACACTGACCACATGCCTCCTGGGAAGAACCCTCTTGAAACTCCCGGCAAGCAGAGGCTTAATCCGATAGCCATTGACACCCCTTATGCTACTAGGGTGGTCGATCCTATCACGGGTCAACTGAAAGACAAAGGGAACATTACGGAAGAGCAGGACAACCACGGCATCACTAGTACCTCCACAGTACCTGGGAATTTACTCAGGCAAGCCGGAAAAGGGAAAAAATCTGGGTCAGGAATTGCAATTGATGAAACTAAGCGTGATGGCATACTCGGGCAAACCGGTCGTACGCGGTCGAGGTTCGTGCGGTCGGACGGTGTCCATGGGTCAAGTACATTCCGTTTGCCTGAATCAATATCAGTTGGGAGCATTGAAGAAACTCCTATTCCCAAGGAGTCTATCGCGGGTGCCAAGGTATCAAACTTTAATGTCGCGGGAACCAAAGAGCCTCCTCCTAATCCGGGTCGGGGCATGGGTCAGAATGCTAAGGCGGGTCAGGCGGGAGCCCATGAGACTATGAATATTCTCATTATGCAAGAATCAAGGTCAGTTGGTAGGAACGAAGAGATCTCTATCCCCAAGGAGTCTAACATTAATGTCGCGGGAGCCGAGGCGTCACACTTTAATGCTGCGGGTACCAAGGAGCCATCTTCAACAACGGGTCAACGATCGTCGAATGCCAGGCGGGTCAAAGGAGTCCATGGGTTGATGAATATTCCCGTTATGCAAAGACCAAGGTCAGTTGTGAGAAACGAAGTGACTTCTATTTCCAAGGAGCCTAGGTACTCTATAAACATTAATATCGCGGGAGCCAATGTGACAAACTCAAATGCCGCGGGAACCAATGAGTCATCTAACTTAATGGGACAACAACCTCTGAATTCTTTAAGTGTCACTAATGAATTGTTACACCCCGTAAGTCCAGGACATGTATAAGAGAATGTACGTAAGGAATCAATACTTGGAAATTAGTACGAAAGGAAGAATTGTTTTTCCGGCGGAAAATCTTCCGAACGTCGGAAAGGAAAAATGTTCGTTGTTGAGAATTGGATTCTAAAAATGCATTATTTGAAGAGTATGGAACTCTTAACCTTATGGAAATTTATTTTTACGGATTTGGTCATGTGGGGGCCCACCCGAGGAATTTTACGTTTTGTGGGGCCCACGAGGGTTACAGAATTTTATGGATGAATGAGAGGGCGACACGTGAAACCTCCCCCACATGGTCTTGGTCTAAATATGTAAGGGTAAAATGGTCATTGACCATGGTAGAAGATAAGTCTTCAAAGCTTGAGATTGTTGACCAAGTCAACTTGCCACTTGTGCTTGATCCTAGTGAAACTCATCCTAGCCACTCATGTGTAAGCCTTCCATTGTGTTATATATACTAAGCTAGTGCAAGACAAGGTCTTCCAACACTTAGAGAAAAATCACACATTTTCTTGTTCTTAGACTTGCTCTCGGGTTCAAGGTCCTATCCACACAAAAATTTTGTAATTTTGTTCCATTGTTCACAAGACTTAAACCCAAGGTCCCTAAGGGTATTGTAAGGTTATCTCAATAGAAAGATTTCGGAAAAACGACGTTTTCATATTAGTCGCAAGGCGGAAACTTAAGGAGTTCTTCAACTTTGAAGTTGGAACTTGAAGATGGGTTCTTCATAGGCTTCTAAGGAGTGCTTGAAGCGGATTGAAACATAAGGAAAGGAGCTAAGAATTGCTAAGGCGCGACTTTGAATCTTGGAATTTTTAAGGGCTTGTAAAGGTATAATCTTGTCGTTTTAGTAATTAAGATTACTTGTTGTTGTAGCTATGGATATTAGCAAGCATGAGTTATATAGTATGAAGTTTGATAAGTGTATTGACTATTGGAACCCTAATCCGAAAACTAGCATGTTTAGCTTTAAGATTACAATTCAAGTCGATTATTAGTTTAAGTCGTCGCATGTTGTATAAAGAAGGAAATTGTAGTTGTTGAAGTTGTTTATGACTATATAACATGTTAGACCTTAGAACTTGGAATTGGAAAAGGATTGGAAAAGACTTTGAATTGTTGGTTATGTAGTTGGCCGAGAATGGCTTTAAATATGGAACTACTTTGTATGAATTGTGGGGCGGAATTTTACACGTATTGTAAGGCGTGTAATCCACTTTGTTTGGTTGTTGTTTTGAGCCTTAAATGTGGCGTGTTGGTTATTGTATTCGGCCTTGAAAAAGGTGGCAAAGTGAGTAGAAACAAAGGAAGTGCTGCCCGATTTTCCGTAGAATTAGAGACCAAATACTTAGTATTATTCTACGTTAGAGACTAGAAGTTGATAGTCTTGTTGTGACCATTATAGGTTGACACTTCTACGTACGACGTATTCGGCTTAGCTTGTGGATTTAGCCGAAAAGGTATGTGAACTATCTCCTCTTCTAGCATGATTCCTTAAGATAAAGAAAGTACGTCCTACTCCTTAAATGATCCATTCCTTGGTTGTATTTGGATTGCCTAAAGTAGAATTTGTTCTATGTACTTCCTTGATTATACTTTGATGTTTAAATTGTAAGTTGTATAATCCATTGCCTTAGTGAAGTTTGGATTCTTAAAGAGTGGAAGTATTTTACTTAAAGTACATAGAGTCTTGAAAAGGAAGTGGTTTCCAAACCTTTTGGCTAGTGCCTTAGTTCCAAAACCTAAAGGTCATTATAATGACTTTAGGGGAGTCAAATGAGTGATTTACTTAATTGTTTTAAAAGAGGAGAAATGACATGATTTAAGGGAAGTAACTTGTTTTAAAGGTGTGAGTTACTTGAGGTTTACAAGTAGAAGAAACTTGTTTTCTAAATATTAAGAGACTTGAAGTACTTTGAAAGTTAAGAACTTGATTTGGAAGTATGTGATACTTGGTTTTAAGTATAAGTCTCTTGGTTATAAAAAGAATGAAATTGTCTAAAAACCATAAAGGGTTATAACGGCTTTATGGGAAGTTGGTTATAACGGCTTTATGGAAGGTTTAAAAAGTTGTCTATTTTGATTAATGGGCATAAGTTGCCTTGATTGTGAAAATTTGAAGTTACTTGATTTCAAGCTTTGAAATGAGTTTTCTAAGAGTGTAGTAACTTACTTTGAAAAATAGACACACCTTGATACTACGGGTGTTAGTATCTTGGGGTATTACATAAAAAGGAGTCTTTTGAAAAGAATGTACGTACGTAGTACTTTGGCTTGATTAATTGAGAATTATTCCATGTATGCCTTGATAAGTACTTTGGCTTGATTAATTGAGAATTAGTCTAAGTGTGCCTTGATAAGTACTTTGGCTTGATTAATTGAGAATTATTCCATGTGTGCCTTGATAAGTACTTTGACTTGATTAATTGAGAATTAGTCTAAGTGTGCCTTGATAAGTACTTTGGCTTGATTAATTGAGAATTATTCCATGTGTGCCTTGATAAGTACTTTAGCTTGATTAATTGAGAATTATTCCATGTGTGCCTTGATAAATACTTTGGCTTGATTAATTGAGAATTAGTCTAAGTGTGCCTTGATAAGTACTTTGGCTTGATTAATTGAGAATTATTCCATGTATGCCTTGATAAGTATTTTGGCTTGATTAATTGAGAATTAGTCTAAGTGTGCCTTGATAAATACTTTGGCTTGATTAATTGAGAATTATTCCATGTATTCCTTGATAAGTACTTTGGCTTGATTAATTGAGAATTAGTCTAAGTGTGCCTTGATAAGTACTTTGGCTTGATTAATTGAGAATTATTCCATGTGTGCCTTGATAAGTACTTTGGCTTGTTTAATTGAGAATTGCCTATGTGTGCTGGTAATAGCCGGTTGTGTGCTAGTGGTATATCATTCATTTCGGTCATTCCCGTTTGTGGCATTTGCATATTCCGTGGATTTGCTACCCACGATGCGAGGAATACCTCACGCGAGTCCGCGGGCTTACGCGGTGAAATAGTCCCACGCGGCGGTCCGACCTATGCGAGGAATACCTCATGCGAGTCCGTAAGGGCTTATGCAGGTGAAATAGTCCCATGCGAGGAATACCTCATGCGGGTCCACGCGACCTATGCTGGTGAAATAGTCCCAGGAGTAGAATTGCTTAATGATACTGCGGGCGGGTGGTCCTGCTTTGATCGTGAGCTTCCTAGTTTATATTGTAAGTATACTACTATTTACTCTCATTGTTAGTAAGGCACAGTGTACTATAATTTGATTATCATGGACTGCCGGCAGTGAGGAAGGATTCCACGGGCATGATTGATATTATGGGCGTGAGACCCATGGTTATATTTTAGTAATGACTTTGAGGGCATGCATCCCTAACTTGATTTGACTGTTATGTATTGTGTACTGTAGGTTGGCTATCATACATGTCTCCTGTTTTGTTTAGACTGTTATGATTTCATTACGATTTCATCGCTTCACATACTTGGTACATTCTTCGACCGACTTCGGCTGCGTTCATGCCGCAGGTTTAGGTATGCTGTTTGGTGATCGGCAGGTGTAGGATCCTGCTCAGAGTTTTTGGATAGCTCCTTCTGTTCGGGAGTTTATCTTTTTTGTATAAGTTATTTCAGTACAGGCTTTGGTACAGTTATGGGTACGGCGGGGCCTTGTCCCGTCATAGTTCAGTATAACTCTTAGAGGTCTGTATTCATATGTGGGATTGGACTCATGTACAGTGTAGTGTCTTTTTCATGTATATTATATGGCAGCCTTGTCGGCTTTACCCTTGTACGTATGTTGGTTTTTTTTTTAAAAAAAAGGGTGTTATTTAAATTCCGCAGTTTGTTTAGTTGTTAAGGTAGAAGGGTGCCCAGGTAGGGCACCAGTCACGGGCCCGGGGTTCGGGGCGTGACATGAATCCTTTCCTACTTTAGCAAGTTTGCTTAGTGGAACCCATCACAGAACCCTCAACAACCCCTTCGCCTTTAATTCTACCTTGGGCACGGGTATAGTCAATAACAACCCCCCTCTCTCATCCAATACCTCTTCATTACTTCCTGAAATTCATAATACCTCACCCCTTCTATCCTCCCTACCATCTATTCTTACCGGAATCCATGATAAACTCCCTACCCTCCCAAATGGCACACGAATCCTCCCTCCTAATGCGGGCCCAAGTTCTTTTCCATCTACCCATCCCCCTCTGTCTATACCTCCAGAAATACCTTCTAATGACTTACCCACAAATGCATCTTCAGAACAACATGAAACTCCACCCGTTGGTACAACATTTAATACTTTACCCCCGAATCATGGCAAAGGTCCCATTCCTCCTAAGAAGACTTATGCTGGAGTCTTTGCGGGTACTAGGCTTGAAGCAAAGGGTATGAAGTTACAATTCATTGAACAACAAGGAGAGGAAGTTGAAATAGAAGCTGAGGACGAAGTTCCATTCATTGAAACATGGGGATATTGCCTAATAGGTTGCTTCACGGGTCCTTTCCCGGGAAGAGTGGCATTGAATACCATTGTGAAGGGATGGGGAGTGAAGTGCCGTATTATACCATATGGCAAAGTATGGACTATTTTCAAATTCATGACGGAGGAAGAACGCACAAATGTACTCCATGGTGGCCCTTATATGGTCTTCGGGAAAACTATGATGCTTAAGCCTATTAATAAGGGAGTTCTAATAACAGATGATTTATTCATGGACATTCCAATTTGGGTCACCTTCCATGACATTCCCCTTTCTATTTGGAGTGCAACGGGCCTTAGCAAGATTGCTTCACGTGTAGGAAAACCTCTATACACTGATCAATTTACTAAGGAAAGGTCAAAAATGAACTATGCAAGAGTACTAGTGGAAGTTGATGTTAGCAAAGAACCGGTAATGGAATTTGGTGTCAAACTCCCCGACAATAGAAGGTATACTCAAAGGGTGAACTATGAAAATTACCCGGACTTTTGCTATCATTGTGCGGCTTTTGGACACAATCACTTGAAGTGTAGAAAGCTGAGGGACGATGCCAACACTGAAGAAGCTCCTAAAAAATGCAATTCAGTGGTACCCCCTAGCAAAGAGGGAGTTTCTACTTGTCTGAATGCCAACAGAGGTACGGGTGGAACCAACCCTCCTACCCCTTATCCACCACCTTCTCAACATCCCGCAGATGATGGAAACTTGATGGATACTGAAGAAAGTGAGCACACACCACCTCTTGTTCCCGGAAGTATGGGAAATGCTACGCATGTTGCGGTTCCTCCGGTTATGGGTCATCATGGCTCATCAAGCTTGCGGGATTCTCAAGTAGGGTCCTCAAGACCTCAACCACATCCTGGCATTGCGCAACATGATAGGATGAGAAATGAGACAAGGCAGACTGATTCTGAAGGACCAATGAACCCGCAACCTTCATTGGATGGGGGAACCTACATGTGTGCTACGGAGGATTCTAATCTTGCTTCACGGTGCATTAATTTTGAACGCGGAGAACATAGCTTGGCTGAGACACATGTTATGGCTTCCAACAACAAAGAAGAGGGATGGAAGGAAGTAATCTCAAAGAAAAACACGCCAAAAGGCAGTGGAAAGGCAAAGGCAGCAAAGCGCGGAGGTGCTAACAAAACCTCATTTGTTTCCTAATGAAAGTACTTTGTTGGAATGTCTGTGGTCTTTGCGGACAAAGGGATAGGGCAGCCACGCAAACTCTTGTGTGTAGGCTCACAAAACAGCATGATGTGGCAATGGTTTGTCTATTGGAAACTAAATTCTCTCGGGCAAGGATAGAATTTTTTTCTACTCAAAGATTCAAAGCTTGGAATCTTTGCTCAAACTTGGAATTCATTGATGGCGGAAGAATGCTATTACTTTGGGATCCCTCCAGAGTTTGTTGTGAAGTGCTTGGAATGGATTCTCAACATATCCATGTCCAGGCTAGATGTAATATAACACAAGTGACCTTCCTTGCCACATTTGTGTACCCGGTTTATAGCATCCCGGATAGAAGGAAGCTTTGGCATCACCTTACTCACTTGGGAATTGGCATTGTTAAGCCTTGGATGATTATGGGAGATTTCAACACTTATTGCTACCCACATGATAAGGCGGGGGGTCCTCCTCTCACGCCTTATGCACTTAGGGATCTTGGAGAATTCAGGAATGCTCATGGACTAGAAGACACTACCTCTTCCGGTTCCTTCTACACTTGGACGAATGGTTCTATTTGGTCTAAGCTTGATAGAGTAATGATGAATCAACATTGGAGTGATTTGACCCTAGAATGCATGGCCAATTACTTGCCTATGGAACCTGTCTCGGACCACTGTCTCGTGATAGCTACGGTTATTGCATCCTATAATGTTGGGAAATGGCCTTTCAAGTTCATGAATATGTGGCTCTCTCACCCCGCCTTCGAGAACATTTTGGCATCATACTGGAGACAAGACATATTGGGAACTGCTCAATTCGTTCTAGCCTCAAAATTGAAAGTCTTGAAGCAACCATTGCGGGAATTGAACATAAGTGATTTTGGAAGCATTGAACAAAGAGCAAATGGGGCAAACATTGAGTTTAAGGAGGCTATCAATGCACATATGGAATATCCCTTTGATGAGGAACTAAAAGCCAAGGTTAAGTCCTCAAGAGCTAAAGCAAACACCTTACTGGAAGCCGAGAGACACTTCATAAGGCAAAAGTCGAGGCAGAAACACTTGATTGGAAGTGATAAATGCTCCAAATACTTCCACAGCTTGATCAAGAAGAGTAATGTCAGGAACTCAATCAACTACCTTGTCAAGGCCAATAGCACTATCACAACATCTCCCGGGGAAGTTAGAGAATTGCTTGTGGAATTTTACAAGGACCTTTTAGGCACATCCCGATCCACTACCTACTTTGATCCCAAAATGTTCAACTCTGGCCCAAAGCTAAGTGAAGAGGATGGATTACATCTTTTGCATTTTATCTCCCCAAAGGAGATTTGGGAAGCTCTTTCTGATATAGGCAATGACAAGGCACCTGGCCCGGATGGTTTTTCGGCTGCCTTCTTCAAGAATAGATGGAGAGATGTGGGACAAGACGTAGTAAGAAGTGTTCAAGAATTCTTCTCATCCGGAGTTCTTTTGAAGCAAGTGAATCACACCATCATTACCCTCCTGCCCAAGACCGATCGGGATCCCAAGGTAAATGATTTTAGGACTATTGGATTGACTAATGTGGTCTACAAGATCATAACAAAGATTTTAGCTAATAGAATGGCAATGGTTCTTCCTACTCTTGTTGACAAATCTCAAGGGGCTTTTGTGAAAGGAAGAAACATGATGGATAATGTCTTTGTTGCACAAGAGCTTGTGAGAGGTTTTAATAGGGCTAGAGTCTCACCAAGGTGTATGCTTATGGTGGATCTTCGAAAAGCATTTGATACGGTCTCTTGGAGCTTCCTTGAGTCGGTACTAAGAGGTCTCAAATTTCCGGACAGATTTGTAAGATGGATCATGGAATGTGTTAGCTCAACTTCTTTCTCTCTTTCAATCAACGGGGAGCTACATGGTTACTTCAAGGGTAAGCGAGGCCTAAGACAAGGTGATCCTATGTCTCCTTTGCTCTTTATCTTGTGCATGGAATACCTTTCAAGGATGCTAAAACTAAAGGCTGCGACAAGAGCTTTCTCCTATTATCCAAAGTGTAAGAGATTGGGCATTACTCACCTTGCATTCGCAGATGACCTTATGCTTTTTGCCAAAGGAGATGTATCTTCAGTTGGGATTCTTATGGAATGTCTTGAAGAGTTGGAGGCTGTCTCAGGGTTAACTTTTAACCCATCTAAATCCTCCGTCTACATAGCAGGAGTGCATGATACAGTTCGTGACTTGATCTTGTCCAGAGTAGGATTCGGCATTGGTAACTTTCCGGTACGGTACTTGGGGATCCCTTTGTCCCCAATTTCAGTCTCGGTGGATCAGTTTGCCCCATTCACTAGTGCAATATCGGATTACATTCAGAAATGGGGGCATCACTCGCTATCTTATGCGGGAAAGCTGGAACTAATCAGGTCGGTCATTCAAGGTGTTGAGAGCTTTTGGTTCCGGGCACTTCCTATTCCCGCCACAGTCCTCAACAAGGTACGGTCTGCATGCATTCAGTTCTTATGGGGAGGTAAACCACCAAGAGTCGCTTGGGATGTCATTTGTTTGCCCCAATCCGAAGGAGGCTTGGGTCTTATGAACATCAAAGAATGGAACCATGCCTTGCTATCCCGGACCATTTGGCAAACTCACACTGAGGCGGATTCCTTATGGGTCCAATGGATCAATAGCTTCTATTTGAGGGGCCTATCTTTTTGGGATTATGAGGTACGTCCTAGGGACTCCCCCTTATTCAAAAAAATTTGTGGGATCCGTGACAAAATTGTTTCCATCTTTGGTAGCCAAGGCAACGCAATTGCCGGCTTGGAAAAGTGTTGTACCAACGGAAAATTTGATTCTAGCCTCGTGTATGATATCTTGCGCATTCCGCAAGATAAAAAGCTTTGGATGTCACAAATTTGGAAAGGCTTCATTCCTCCTAAGTTCTCTTTCACAGTGTGGCTCACTTGTAGAAAGCGGTTAGCTACAAAAGACACTCTTTCCTATCTAAACTTGGAGGATAAGTCTTGCGGGTTCTGCAAGCGAGCTAATGAGACAAGGGAGCACCTCTTCTTTGCTTGCCCCTACACCCGCTTGATTTGGAAGAACATAAGGGAATGGTTGGGTATTAGAAGAGAAAAGACAACGGTTGAAAACTCTCTTAAGTGGATCAAGAAAGACCACCGCGGGACAAGCATCCGAGACAAATCCATCTTGCTTGCCTTTTGCATAGTGGTCTATGAGATTTGGAGGACAAGAAACACATTGCTCTTTGAAGGCACAAGCTTACCGGCAGAAGAGGTCATTGCAAAGATTAAAACAACATCTTATAGAGTTCTCTATGATTTAATCCCCTCTTGTAACGGCACATTTGAGTGACCGTCCCTCCCCTCCTCCATTTCTAGTTTATATTACGTTGAGGATTGAGAACCCTCAATGACTGATTGTAGCCACTTTTCTTTCCGTTATTAGTAATAATATTTGCATTTACCTAAAAAAAAAATATCAAACTTTTCTTGATAGAAAAATATAAGTGGCTTGGTTTTAAAAGAGTTAGTTACTTGGGTTTTAAAAGTATACATGACGTTGTTTTAAAAGTGTAAGCCACTTGGTTTAAAAAAAATATAAAGTACTTGATTTAAACATGAACGTGTTTGGTACTACGGACATTAGTATCGAGTTGTTTTTACGTAAAAAAAGATCTTTTCGAAAGAATTAAAGTACGTAGTACTTTAGGGTTAAAACCCGGATTGTTGGCACAAAATTGGAGTACTTGATTTTTTATAAATGGTGAATCAATTTACATGTTAATGAAAGTCTAAAAGTATGTCGAACTTGCCTATGCTAGTTGTGATAGCTTTTGTTGTGCAAGTATTGTATTTCTATAGCACCGCATCTCTCGATGGAGGGCCGGCTGACTTGTTGTGAACTTACTTGGACGTACCGGTAGTGACGGAGGATTCCACGGGTATGCTTCCATTGTTATTATCACATGGACATGTCTACACCGATGAGGGATTCCGGCACGCGCCATGCAATGGGTTAAACTCCCGGTATATTATTATTGTCACATGGGCATGTCTACACCGATGAGGGATTCCGGGGGCAGGTGACCATTATTGTTATTCCATGGACTAGCTCTCCATGAGGTTTTACTGATTCGGCTTTGGTATCTGGTAGTTGGCTCTCGTACTTGCCCCGGTCGTGGCTGATTCGGCTTTGGTTCTGGTAGTTAGCCTTCGTACTTGCCCCGTTCAGTTTTGTGGCGAAGTTTCGTGACTTACGGTTGTGATCTGGTGGTTAGCCTAGTTACTTGCCCCGCCGCCTACGTGGCGCAGTGGATCGGTAGAGGCTATTGCACTTGCCACGTGTCGCCTTCGCGAGTCGGTTTGGACGAAGTTTCGTGACTTACGGTTGTGATCTGGTGGTTAGCCTAGTTACTTGCCCCCGTCAGCTACGTGGCGCAGGTGGATCTGGTAGAGGCTATCGCACTTGCCACGTGTCAGCTTCGCGAGTCAGTGTTTGGACGAAGTTTCGTGACTTACGGTTGTGATCTGGTGGTTAGCCTAGTTACTTGCCCCCGTCAGCTACGTGGCGCAGGTGGATCTGGTAGAGGCTATCGCACTTGCCACGTGTCAGCTTCGTGACGAAGTCTCGTGATTACGGCCTTGGTATCTGGTAGTTAGCCCCCGTACTTGCCCCGGTCAGCGACGTGACGCAGGTGGTTCTGGTAGTTGGCTTTCGTACTTGCCCCGTGTCAGCTTCGTGGTATGGTTATATAGTATTGTTGGTACGGCTTTGGTATCTGGTAGTTGGCTTTCGTACTTGCCCCGGTCAGTGGATGATGCAGGTTGGTTCTGGTAGCTATGCCTTCGTACTTGCCCCGTACGGTTTTATGACACAGGTGGGACCTGGTGTTCATGTACTCTCGTGTTATTATATCATGATCGCCGTGAGGAAGGTATTCCACGGGCATGATTGATGTGGTGGGCGTGAGACCCATAGTTAAATTTGAGTGATGACTTTGAGGGCGTGAGTCCCTGACTTGACATGACTGCTTATATATTGTGGACAGTAGTTTGGTTATCATACATGTCTCCTGCTTTATATAGACTGTTATGATTTCATTTACAGTATTTTCAGTTTCACATACTTGGTACCTGTTGTACTGACCTCCTTCGGGGGGCTGCGTTCATGCCGCAGGTAGAGGTACACCAGTTGTTGATCCTCGCTCTTAGGATAACAGTTCAGCATTTGGAAAGCTCCGTTTCTCCAGAGGCTTATCTTTGGTATAGTCCCCTGTCGTTGTAGGTACTTACATTCAGGGGTATGGCGGGGCCCTGTCCCGTCGTAGTTGTGATTACATTCTTAGAGGTCTGTAGTACTGTTGTGGGCAGGGTTTGAAAAAGGATGTAACTGTTCGGGTTTTATGTATATATACAGAAAGGTAACCGTTTTGGTTAGCCTGTTTTCTTATTTCACTGTTTATCTTTTATGAGTTTTTATTTCCGCTGATTTTCTCTGATGTTATATCACTAGGGTGCCCGGGGTAAGGCACCAGTCGCGGGCCCGAGGTGGGGTAGTGACAAAAGTGGTATCAGAGCAGTTAATCCTCGGAAAGTGTCTACAGACCGTATCTAGTAGAGTCTTGATTATCGGCGTGTTATGCACCACACCTATAATCAGGAGGCTGCAGGATATTTAGGATTGGTTTCCATTCTTCTCACTCTGAGATCGTGCCTTAGAGCTGTGTTATAAGTTGGACTCCCTCTGGCGTATTCTTATGTACCCGTTATGCCTCTGCGCAATGCAACCAGGGCCCAGAGGGGCAAGGCAGCAGAGGGAGCTACGAGTAGAACACAGAGGGTTATGAGGGCACAGGCCTGGTCATCACCTGAGATAGTACTTCAGACGACGAGTTTTATGACGTCGCTAGCCCCAGCAGAGTTTAGAGCGGCAGCAGTTTTGTCACGACCCGACCCCGGGCCCGCGACTGGTGCCCTACCTGGTCACCCTGTTCAGGTACACATCAGAGAATAGCAGCGGAACATACATGAAACTTATAAAATAAAAATAATGACAGATTAAACCACAGGTTAGCCGATAAGGCTACCTTCCTGGACACATATACATATACATAACAACAACAGTTACATCCCTTTCTCTTTACAAACCGACCCACAACATGTGACTACTGCACTTAAGAATTACAATCACAAGTGGACAGGGCCCCGCCATACCCTTGAATGTACATAAGTCTACCACATCAGGGAAACCGTACCAAAAGACAAGCCTCCGGAGTGAAAGGGGCTTCTTTCCAAAAACTGAACAGAGATCCTAAGAGCAAGGATCACCAACCTGTGTACCTATCACCTGCGGCATGAACGCAGCTCGGCGGGGTCATAACAAAAATTTAATATGGAAATGTAAATAAATGCAATAACCAAATCATATCTCAGATAAAAGAATGTCCTTTAACTCCTCAAACCAATCATATATTAACCGCTCCTTTCCTTCTTTCGATAAGATTTAACAACATATTCTTACATACTTACTTAAGAGTTTAATCCAGCCTTTTCACATAACTTACATATCTTACATAAAATAATCCGCCATGGGGGCTCGGTTATCGTGGAATCATATAACATAATCCGCCCGCCGGGCTCTGTGATATCGTGGAATCATATAACATAATCCGCCCGCTCGCCTTGCATCGTGGAATCATATAACATAATCCGCCCGCCTGGGGCTCGGTGTCTTGTGGAATCATATAACATAATCCGCCCGCTGTGGGACTCGGTGCATCGTGGAATTATATAACATAATCCGCCCGCTGTGGGGCTCGGTGTCGATGACATAACCCGCCTATGTGAAGGCTCGTGGTAATATGGCGTAATCCGCCTATGTGTAGGCTCGGTGTATCTCATAACGTAATCCGCCTATTTGTAGGCTCGGTGTATTTCATAACGTAATCCGGCCTATTTGTAGGCTCGGTGTGATTTTCCTTACATAACATTTTCAAACCATCTTTTCACTTCTTCTTAAGTCGTCATAACAACTTCCCATAAAGCTATTATAACAACTTTTCATTTTAGACAACTTAAGACACTTTTATTCTTACAACATTAGGAAAACTAGATCCAAAAATACTACGTACATACATACTTAAAAAGAATCATAGAACTCCTTTCTTTTTAAAGCTCAAGTCACATACTCTTTTGGAAGCCATCTTCTTATCTTTTGAAATAAATTAAGAAGCCATACTTTGTAAAATTAAGTCATTTCCACTTATAAAATCAAGGCTTATAGCCTTAACACCTCGTAGCATACACTCTTTCAAATCATGTCGCTTATACTTTAGAAATCAAGTCCCATAACTTGAAAAAAATAAAGTTTCATAATCCTTTAAAGAAAATCAAAGTTCATAGTCTTAAAACTTCATAACATACATTCCTTAAAGTCCATTTACTTATACTTGTAAAATCATGTCATCTACACTTTTAAAACCAATCCCCTCTTCACATATAAATTCAAGTCATTTTCAAACATAAAAATCAACTTACATACTTACTTTAAATAAATCAAGATACATAGCCCTTAAATCAAATCTCATAATTTCCTAACCATCCTTACCAACGTCTCCCTTAATACCTAGTAAGGACTTAGGACAATTTAAACATAATCTTAACTTAGATTCAACAATGTAAATACTTCTTAACTTCTAAGAGTAGAAGAAATCGTAAAATGTTATCACATGGATATTTCATACGTAGGATCATGCCAAAGAAAGAAGAGGTTCACATACCTCGCGACGATTGTCGACAAGTAGCAAAATGCTCCAAAGTACTTCAACCTTGAGCTATTCCATTCTTCAAGTAGGATACGCTATACTTAGTACATCAACCTATAATGGTCACCATACGTCCATTAACCTCTTATTTCAAACGTAGAATATTCTAGGTGCTAAGTCGCTAAATTCTACGGAAAATCGGACAGCACCTCCTTTGTTTTTACTTACTTTGCCACCTTTTTCAAGGCCGAAATACAATAACCAAACAGCCCCAATTGGCTCACCACAATCTATAAGGTAGTCCAATACAAATAATTAACTATACAGCCCCAATTGGCTCACCACAATATAGAAGGTAGTCCAATACATATGAATAGCAAACTATTACAAACCACAAGTACAAATTCGGCCACCTTGAGTTCAACAATACCAATTCTTATTCAATTTCCATTTCAATCCAAATTGGTAGCATAACATGATATCAAGTCGCATTTGATTATAACAACCATAATCCTTAAGTAAGTGACACGCGACGATTTCTAATAAACGATCAATTTGTATTCCAACTTAACATGACTTACTTTTCATTTCGAACTTAAGCTACAAGTAATCCATAATACTTATAAACTTCAACTTAACAACTTCATGCTAGCAACATGTAAAGCTAACAACAACAATATAAATAATCTTGTAACACTTTCAAAGAACAAGATTATACCTCAACGAATTGTAATCCAATCTTCAAAACCGAAGTTGCTCCTTAGCAACCTAGAGCCTCATCAAGACACCTCAATCCGCTCCTTGAGACCCTTAGAGCCACACCAACAACTTTCCTTCAAACCTCCAATCCAAAACCTAGAAAGCCACTAGGTTTTCACTTTGCGACTAATACGAAAACTCTCTTTTTCCGGGGTTTTTCTATTGAGATACACTTACAATACCCTCATGAACCTTGGTTTAAAGTGTGGGGCTTAATGGACAAGAAACGAAAAATTTTCCTTTTGAAAGTGGAGGGAAGCCGAGAGCTCTTCCTTGAGTTCTTCAATTTTGTGGAAATTTTTCTAAGTGTAATGACACACTCTTGCTACTAGTAGTGTAATAAAGGGGCATGGAGGGTTAAGATGTAACCAAATGGGTGGTTTAGATGAAGTCTTACTAAAAATCAAGACTAATTGACCTTTGACTTAGTCAACTTTCTCATGCCACAACTTGCAAGACATTAGTCATCCAAGACTTATGGTAAATGACCATATTAGCCATGCCTAAATTCGACCAAGGCATCCTAAGGGGGGGGGGTGACACGTGCCGCCCTCCCATTCGTCAAAATAAGACGTTTTCCGACAATTTCATAATTCCGATAAAATTTTACAAGTCTCAAATCTTGACACCTATGAGTTCTTACGTACGTTCTTAAAACATGTCCTGTAAATACGGGGTGTAACATTCTTCCCCCCTTAGAAACATTCGTCCCCGAATGTTCTTTCGGAGTCAAACTTATAATTAGCGACATAGTTTCCTTTCACAACCCCAACATACCAACAATGCCACACATGGCCCTAATACCTCGCACACGCATAACTGTCCATCATAAGCCCAAAAGAGATTATCTTTTCGTACTTCCAACTCATACTGTCACGACTCGATCCCGGGCCCGTGACTGGTGCCTTACCCCGGGCACCCTAGTGATACAACATCAGAGAAAATCAGCGGAAATAAAAAAAAACTAAAATATGAGACAAGTCATAAAGCATGAACTAGGCTAACCAAAACGGTCACCTTCCTGAAATATATACATATATATATCAATCTGAACAGTTAAATCCTTTTACAACCCTGCCCACAACAAGATTTCATGCACTCTAAGAATGTAACCATAACTATGACGGGACAGGGCCCCGCCATACCCCTGAATGTACAAGTAACTACACTGACAGGGGACTATACCAAAGACAAGCCTCCGGAGAAACGGAGCTTCCCAAAAAGCTGAACTGTGATCCTAAGAGCGCGGATCCACAACCGATGTACCTCTCACCGCAGATGAACGCACTCGAGGAGGTCAAGATAACAGTACCAAGTATGTGAAACTTGTAAAAATATCAGAAATGAAATCATAATAGTCTATATAAAGCGGAGACATATATGATAACCAAACTACACCACAATACATAAATAGTCATGTTAAGTCGTGACTCATGCCCTCAAAGTCATTACTCAAATATAACAATGGGTCTCACGCCCACAACATCACTCATGCCCGTGGAATACCTTCCTCACTGCCGGCAGTCCATGATATAAAACATTCAAGGAGTACACATGAACACCAGGTCCCACCTGTGTCATAATAAAACCGTACAGGGTAAGTACGAAGGCATAGCCGACTACTAACACCCATAGTACTAACAAGGTCATAAAATGTATCATGAGATATGTCTAGACCGGCCACATGATCAAAGCCGGTCACACGCCCGCAGATCCAATGTGCGCGTCTAGCCTCGAACTCCTCGCACTCGCATAGGCCAACCTCATAGGCCCGCATGAGGTATAACCCCGCATCGAGGGTAGCTACTCCCGCATCCGCTGGACTCGCACCGCACGGCCACATGCACCGCATGACCATAAAGGCCGCACACTAACCTCGAACTCTCGTAGCTCGCGCATAGTCCCCTGGACCCGCATGCAGGTATTCTCGAATCACGGTCCTGCATCACCGAGTCTACCCCGCGACGGAGGGCGGCAACCTCCTAAACATACGCTGGCGAGCGGATAATACCAACATAACGACTGATAGTTAAACAACTTAAGCGCAGTCGAGGGGAAACCCCTTTACACAAACATCACAAGATACTAACACACGTAGCATCCTAGCATGTTTACTTAACAAATCAACAAGAAAGTATTACAAGGCTATCACAAACCAACACAATCAAGTTATACACACAAGGTACTTTCTACTATATGATTAACAAGATCGGGTTTTATCCCCAAAGTACTTTATACATTAACTCTTTAAAAGATACGTTACTTTCACAAAAGTCACACAATACCCGTAGTATAAGAAAATAAAGTGACTAATATTTTAATTAAACCAAAACAACGCCCGCATTTCCTTTTTAAACCAAATTAAGACAATAACATGCCTTCCTTTTTAGACCAAAACACTTCTCCCTTTAAAGTCAAATTACCATTTTAAAACCAATGATAAAACCATTCCTTTGTTTTCATAAAGTCGTTATAACTAACTTCCCATAAAGCTGTTATAACACTTTATGTTCTAAACCAAAAACTCTTCAATTCTACAAGTCTCTTTCCTTTTAAAACAACCATAAGTATTCTTTTAAAACCCAAATAATGTACACTTTTCAAAATAAGTAACCTATACTTAAAATCAAGTTACTTCTCTTTTCCAAAACAAGTCGTTATAAGTCAAGTCTCTTATCTTTGAAGATCAAGTCTCTTAACTTTCGTAATCAATAAACCATTCTTTTACATAAAGTCGTTATAACTAACTTCCCATAAAGCTATTATAACACCCTATGTTTAAACCAACCAAAACACTTAGCACATGACGCTCACCGTACTACATAGTTTACAAAACATCATGCTAGAAAGGATAGGAAGAGGTTCACATACCTCGCGACGATTATCGACAATAAGCAAAACGCTCCACAAGATCAGAACTCGCTAGCCTTTTCCACTCATCAAGTAATACGCTACTCGTAGTACTTCCACCTATATAGGCCACAAACGCCTATTAACTTCTAAACACACGGTTCCATTTTCTACGTAAAATTCGCAGACTCTCCCCGAAATCACATAAATCTCCTCCTAACAAGGCCCGCTACTGTGCCAATAACTCCCAGTGGATTACACGCCTAACCTGACGTGTTCAAATCGTTTCACAATAATACAATACCATCAGAATACAGCCCTATGTAAATACAAATTCAATACTCATTCTAAATATAGTATACTCAACTATACATTACTACAACATGTAATATCCAATTACAATAGTGGGCATAAATCATTACCTCGATAAGCCCAAAATTATCCAAGATTAAATGTCGATCCCGAGCAACGTTTAGCTCCAAGTCCTTACGCTCCAACCCGCTCCAAGCGACCCTTAGAAGTTTCTAAACAACTTCTCTAAACACTTCAACCAAGCTATGAAGGTTTTTCTAGGGTTTCATTTTGCGACTTTCGGAATAAAGTAGGATTTCCGTGCTCCTAGTATTTAAACAACTTTGGAATACTACTAGGGATACTAGGCTAGTGTATTTGGAATTATACCACAATACACCAAGTATTCTACACAAGGGGGAGGTGGGACTAAACCAATACAAAGGAGGGAAGTATTTTGCTCTTGAAGCTTTCTGTGAGATGAACTTATTCATCAACCAAGCGGGTCTATTTATGTAACAATGGAGGTCAAGATCCATCTAAGTGTATGGCCAAGATTGGGCCACGTGTGTGTGGGTCCCACCCCACCACATGGCCAACGAAATTGGGTGCCAAGTGTAAGGCCATTTCGCCAGTGAGTAGCGATGTGGCAGCCACTTGTCACACCATTTCGCCCACATGGCCACAGGGGTGACACGTGTCGCCCGATTCGCCCAAAATATTACGTCTTCCAAAATATCCAAAAGCCTAAACCTCAAAAACAAAGCGGCCCCACAAAACCGTAAATTTCTCCCGTGGCCCCACGTGGCCATTTCCAAAATAAAATCTCAAAATTCTAATATAATCCGAGAAGTTCAAATACCAAACTGGGAATCCAATTCCCATTAACGAACCTTTTTCTTCACAAAACCTAAACTTTTCCGTCGAAAAATCACATCTTCCTTTCTTTCCAATATTTCGTCAGATTCTCGCACGTATGTCCTCGCATACATACCACGAACTACGGTATAACATTCTTCCCTTAGAAACATTCGTCCCAATGTTCCTTCTAAGTCTCTAAACATACATATGCCAGAGTTGTCACGACCCGATTCCGCCCGTGATCGTGCCTTACCCCGCACCCTAGTGATACAACATCGAGTAATCAATGAACATAAAACGATACAAGACATATTATGAAATATGAAACAATAACTGAGAAAACTTGCCTTTCGGCATATATATAAATAACAACTTTTTCAAAATGAACAGTTTAATCCTTTTACAAACCCCGCCCACAACAAGACAAATGCACTTCTAAGAATGATACGACAACAATGGCGGACAGGCCCCGCCAAACCCCGAATGTAAACACTTACTACGATAGGACCATACCATCGATAAGCCTCCGAGAAACGGAGCTTCCCAAACGCCAAATCGCGGACTCGAGAGCTAGGATCAACGATCGTGTACCTCAACTCGGCGATGAACGCAGCCTCGGGCGAGGTCGATAACAGTACCGAGTATGTGAAACTAAAAATACAGTAAATGAAATCATAATAGTCTATAAAGCGAGAGACATGTATGATAAGCAAACTACGCTCACAACAATTAAGCTATGTCAAGTCGTGACTCACGCCTCAAAGTTATCACAATAAAACCGTGACGGCAAGTACGGCGGCATAGCCGACTACTAAGACCCACAGCACTAAAAATACCACAAATCGTATCCCGAGGTCTTTCTGCATCGCACCACATGATCGGCCGCCACTCGCCCGCAATATCAATGCTTGCGTCTATCCTCGAACTCTCGCAGCCGCGATAGGTCACACACGGACCCGCATGAGGTATTCCTCGAATCATGGTCCTGCATCACCGAGGTATACCCCGTGATCGGCGCTAACCCTCGGTATCCGCCTAGGCTCCCGCAACCCGCATAGTCTCAAAAGACCGCATAGTCTCACAGACCGCATAGGAATCCCCGCATCGTGCTAAACACCCGAATGATCAATCCCGAGCTACCGTGACTCGCATAGTCACGAGGACCGCATAGGCCGTAAAGACCCGCGTCAAGGGTGGCAAGCCCTCGGATAATAAGTCAAAGGGGTATGTGATACATTAATAGTACAACGGTCTTAACGATTAACAACGTAAGCACAACAATAATGACGACATTACATCACAATAACACAAGATACTAACACAAGTAGAATACTAAACTTTTCTCTTATCACATCAACAAGAAAGTATTTACAAAGCTATCTCAAACCAGCACAATCAAGTTATTCACACAAGGTACTTTAAGCTAACAAGTTTCGTATCTACCCCTAAAGTACTTCATACATTAAATCTTTTAAAAGATCTCGTTGCTTTCACATAAGTCACACAATACCCGTAGTATAAAATAGAGTGATCTGATTTTTAAATAAACTAAAACACTTACCTTTGTAAAATCAAGTAACAACATTATTTTCCAAACGCCCAAGTTTGCCTAATTTCAAATGTTCACGTTTCTTATTTTAGAAAGGTTTCGTAGTTCATAGTCTTATTCATTTAAGAATATAATTCTCTTTTAAACAATCTGAGAAACAAAAGTCTTATATGTGGGTAGGATATTCTTGTTTATAACAATCTTATTACAAAGAATTGTGATCTAGGAAATATCATTTTGTCTCATCTTAGCTTCTATGCAGATGGAAGTTTCTACCGGTTTTAATAATACTTAATTAGTCAAAACATTTCCTTTTATTAACGCCGCAGTTGGTTTGTCGATACACATTCGATTTCAAATCAAAGAAACATTCTTAAGCCGTTATACCTAACTTCTCATAAAGCTAGTATAACCCTTAAGTTTTTCAAAAAACCAAGTATTACTTCTTCTTTCAAAATGATTCAAAAATCTTTTGAAATACTTCAAGTTCTTTATTAACACATAACAAGCCAGTTATAGTTCAAACCAGTTACCTTTTTAAAACCACCTGTATTTTCTTACCAACATAAAGTCATATAACCAACTTCCCATAAAGCCGTTATAACACTTTATGTTTCAAACCAATCAAATACATTAAACACACGTACGCTCACCGCACTACATAGTTACACACATATCATGCTAGAAGAGATAGGAAGAGGTTCACATACCTCGCGACGAGTATCGACTAATAGCAAAACGCTCCAAGTACTTCAAACCGTCGGCTACTCCTTAGCCAGTAGATCGCGCCATACGTAGTACTTCAACCTATAAGGCCACAAGGCGCTTATTAACATTTAGATTCCTTCGTAGAACATCCTACAGAAAATTCGAAGACTTCCTCCCCGCAACAAACAGAAATCTCCTCTCTATCTGGCCGCCATCAAGCCAACCAGGGGGGGTTCATACATCTAACCCGAACGGGTACAATTCTACTCCACAGTACTACTACACCAGTCTACTGTAATACAGTCCTATGTAATTACAGTTCAATTCAGTTCTTCAGGCTTAAGTCAAAAGACATTGCCAACTAACTACGTTTAGTTCTATATATAGTATACTTCAACTATATATTCTAACAATATGTAATTTCCAATTACAATAGAGGGACAAGATAATTACCTCGATAAGCCCATAATTATCCAAATATAAAGTCGATCCTGGGCAATCGTTTAGCTCCAACTCCGTGCGCTCCAACCCGCTCTAAACCACCCTTAGAAGTTTTAACCAACTTCTACATACTACTCCAACTAACCATGGAGATTTTCCTTAGGGTTTCGGTTTGGTGACAGACGGGAAGTATAATAGTATTTCTGGGCTTTTCGTATAGGTATAACCTTAGAATACTACAAGGTATACGGCTAAGGTATTTGGGCATTATAACAATACTTGGGGAGTATTTCTATACCACAAAAGTGGGTATTATACTAAAGCAACTAGGCTAGGGGTACCCACGGCTAGCACCACTAGAGGGGGAAGTGTACCTCGGCCAAGGCCTCTAGAGAGGGAGGCCTCTTGGCCGAACTCAACACAAAGGGGAGGAGAAGGAGAGCTTTCAAGACTTAGGCAAATTTGTGGATGAATTTGTCTTCCAAAGCGTGGGTAGTTATTGGTCAAGTGAAGGCCAACCAATGGCCAAGATCATGCCAAGTGCAAGGCAAGTGTAGGGCCAAGATTTAGACAAGTGTGTGTGGGTCCCACTTATCAATCAACACACAAAAATATCCTACCAACTAATGCACACCTTTCGCCAAGCTACCGCCTATCACTCCACCAACTCGGCGGTGACAAGTGTCGCCTCTCGTTGGTCCAAAATGTTTCGCCTCGGAAAAATCCGCAAAAATAAGAAATGACATAGCCGAATTTTCCTACGAAAGCTGGAAACGCTTTAAAAAAACGACTCTAATCGGGTGTCATGAACAAAAGAATTCGCCAAGCCTAAATCACAAGTTCAATTTTCTACGACGCCCCGACGCATATACTGAAATACGGTATAACATTCTCCCTTAGAAACATTCGTCCCGAATGTTCCTTCTAAGTCTCAAAACAAACGCGCCAGATAGTCCTCACTGCTATACTGACGAAAACACTCCTGCCACGCATGGCCACGGAACCAACTTGCGCAAACTACTTACCTCCAAGTCGACGAGGACACACCTCTAACACCACCAAAATGATACCACTTTTGTCACTTTGTCGCGAGCCTTGCTCGACGACCCAACAAATGGTACCGTATGCGATCCCCGAGGTCGCCAGACACTCGAACTCTTACCACATTCGACACGGCTTCGCTTCCAAAACTCGGGTTACTATCTCTAACGTGGTCATCATAATCGGGAACACTGATGGATCTTCGATACTTCCCGAACATCACAATACGAAGACCGGACGATCGCCTCCAACGCCGGACGGCAAATGCTAACATATAGGCAACCCGCCTATCCTTCACATGAACTCACAAAGGCCCAAAGTAACTCGGGCTAAGTTCCCTCGCTTCAAAACTCGTCGCACTCCAAACCGGGGTGGTACTTCAAGAAGACCGACCACAACTGAACTCTAAGCGTCTACGCCGATTATCCGCACCATTTCTCGTAGCTGCCGTAACTTCTTTTAGACAAGCTTCACTATCCACAATACCGGAACAAGCTCAACCAACCGTCAACCTTGCCAACATCGAACCAATCGACCGACCACTTACACTTCCGCCCTTACAAGGCTTCATAAGGCGATATCCGAACACTGAAATGGTAGCTTAAACACTCCTTCAACAGGAGACAACACTCCTCGCAACTATCCCTAAAATCCAAACACTGGCCCGAGGGCGAATGTGATTCTGAGACTCACCTGAGTTCTTAACCTTGCCTGGTAAAACTTCCAGAAACAAAAACAGCCGCAACCTGGGCTCCACTGTCTGCCATAAGGTGAAGGTAGGCACCCCGTGCAGCCTTACAACCTTTCTGATGTACCAACACTGCCGAGTGAATGGTCCCGACCGAAGAACACGATGGGCTGCCCCCATCGACCCGACCACCGGTCGAACGCATCCACGAACTCAGATCTTTGGTTAACTAAACTTGAGCCTAACACCCTCACAACCCTAACACAAGGCGGGACCACCATAACCTGACCCCACCACCAAAACTACCGCGGGTTGACCCGCAACGGGGCCTCAACCCGACCCGGCAACGCGCACAATACTAGCTCCCCGATCCGGAACAATCTTACTAATCACGTTTCGAAAACCTAGCGGTCTTCTTAGCTCAACTAACCTCTTTCATTCCACACTACTAGGGACCTATCCCAAACATAGCTCACGTGCACTAGGCACCCCGATAAGGATCAACATAACCATACGTCTTTTACTCTAGATGACCTTACCTCTAAGGTCTCTACGTAACAAAACTCTAAGGTTCACACCTTCTATCCCCCCAAATCTTACTTGGTTAACTAACCAAGATTTCTAATCACAACTAACACACTGCTATCAGAACATAGCACTTAAAGTATACTCACCTTATCACATAAACAATACTCTAGAGGGTTAAAGATATATCTATATTCATCGCTACACTCCTTAGTCGTTTCTAATCAAACTCGCCTGTAGGCGCAAAGTGAGGAGATGACAAACTACCCACCGACCCTGAAGGCTAAGTCCTCCTACAAGGACACTCTTCGACACCAGACCCTGACGGTCATAGGTACAACAAGTACCAACCTAAAAGATGACATTCCCGATGACGTCGCCACATCGGAACCAAGCCACGGAGTTCTAACCAACTCCCGTGATACCCCGAATGTCCCGAACTCCGGAAGACCACTCAGACCGGGCGAGGTGCATAATCTAATCTGCGCGAGGTGACTCGCCGAAAGTTACCAAAGGACCTTGCCGCTCGCCTCTTCTCGTCCTTCGTTAACCCGTCGATCTCTACGCTTTCGCCGCGCATAAGCCCGCATACGTGCCATGCTCAAGCCTAATCAAGGATTACTCTTGCACAACCTTCTTAGGTAGTCATCAAGACTCGCGATACATCGGTATACTCTCGTAGTCAAATCCATAGTTAGTAATGTGGTCGCCTTGAAATCTATATTCACCGCTCCTGGCCGTGGAAGGTTCAAATATCATGGCCGCAGAGGAATCGCCGCCGTGCTAAACTCTGCTGGGCTAGCGTCGCAGAACTCCCGAATGAAGCACCACTCAAGGTGACAATTGGGCTGTGCCCACGTAACCCTCTCAGACTTACTCGCAGCCTCCTGCCGCTTTGCCCTCCCGGGCCCGGTTGCCTCTACGCGAGGCATAACCATAAGGAAATAATTTCGTCGAGGTCCAACTTAAAACACCTCTAAGGCACGATCTCGAGTGAGAAGAATAGAAACCAATCCTAAATACCCTATAGCCTCACGATTATCGTGGTGCACAACACACCGATAATCAAGACTCATCGATACGGTCTGTAGACACTTTCCGAGGATTAATCGCTCGATACCACTTTTGTCACGCACTGATTCCGGGCGTGGATCGTGCCTTACCGGGCACCCTAGTGATACAACATCGAGTAATCAGCGGAACATAAACGATACAAGACATATTATGAAATATGAAACAATAACTGAGAAAACTTGCCTTTCGATATATATAAATAACAACTTTTTCAAATGAACAGTTTAATCCTTTTACAAACCACGCCCACAACAAGATAAATGCACCTCTAAGAATGATACGACAACAATGGCGGACAGTGGCCCCGCCAAACCCCGAATGTAAACACTTACTACGACAGGGACCATACCACCGATAAGCCTCCGAGAAACGGAGCTTCCCAAACGTAAACTGTGACCACGAGAGCTAGGATCAACGATCGTGTACCTCAACTGCGGCATGAACGCAGCCCGGGCGAGGTCGATAACAAGTGCCGAGTATGTGAAACTAAAAATATCAGAAATGAAATCATAATAGTCTATAAAGCAGAGACATGTATGATAAGCAAACTACGCTCACAACAATTAGCGATATGTCAAGTCGGACTCACGCCTCAAAGTTATCACAATAAAACCGTGACGGCAAGTACGAAGGCATAGCCGACTACTAAGACCCACGCACCAAAAATACCACAAATCGTATCCCGAGGTCTTTCTAGACCGCACTACATGATCGGCCGCCACTCGCCCGCAATATCAATGCGCGCGTCTATCCTCGAACTCTCGCAGCTCGCATAGGTCACACACGGACCCGCATGAGGTATTCTCGAATCATGGTCCTGCATCACCGAGGTATACCCCGCATCGGGCGCAACTAACCTCGGTATCCGCCTAGGCTCCCGCAACCCGCATAGTCTCAAAAGACCGCATAGTCTCAACAGACCGCATAGGAATCCCCGCATCGGGCTAAACACCCGAATGATCAATCCCGAGCTACCGCGACTCCGCGTAGTCACGAGGACCGCGTAGGCCGTAAAGTCCCGCATCGGGTGGCAAGCCCTCGATAATAAGTCAAAGGGGTATGTGATACAATAATAGTACAACCGCTTAACGTTTAACAACGTAAGCACAACAAGAATGACCCCCTTACATCACGATCACACAAGATACTAACACACGTAGCATCCTAACATTTTCACTTATCACATCAACAAGAAAGTATTTACAAAGCTATCTCAAACCAACACAATCAAGTTATTCACACAAGGTACTTTAAGCTAACAAGTTCGGGTATCTACCCCTAAAGTACTTCATACATTAAATCTTTTAAAAGATCCGTTGCTTTCACATAAGTCACACAATACCCGTAGTATAAAATAGAGTGACTGTCTTTTTAAATAAACCAAAACACTTACCTTTGTAAAATCAAGTAACAACATTATTTTCCAAACGTCCAAGTTTGCCTAATTTCAAATGTTCACGTTTCTTATTTTAGAAAGGTTTCGTAGTTCATAGTCTTATTCATTTAAGAATATAATTCTCTTTTAAACAATCTGAGAAACATAAGTCTTATATGTGGGTAGGATATTCTTGTTTATAACAATCTTATTACAAAGCAAATTGTGATCTAGGAAATATCATTTTGTCTCATCTTAGCTTCTATGCAGATGGAAGTTTCTACTGGTTTTAATAATACTTAATTAGTCCAGACATTTCCTTTTATTAACGCTGCAGGGGTTTGTCGATACACATTCGATTCGAAATCAAGAAACATTCTTAAGCCGTTATACCTAACTTCTCATAAAGCTAGTATAACCCTTAAGTTTTTCAAAAAACCAAGTATTACTTCTTCTTTCAAAATGATTCAAAAATCTTTTGAAATACTTCAAGTTCTTTATTAACACATAACAAGCCAGTTATAGTTCAAACCAGTTACCTTTTTAAAACCACCTGTATTTTCTTACCAACATAAAGCTGTTATAACCAACTTCCCATAAAGCCGTTATAACACTTTATGTTTCAAACCAATCAAATACATTAAACACATGTACGTCTACCGTACTACATAGTTACACACATATCATGCTAGAAGAGATAGGAAGAGGTTCACATACCTCGCGACGAGTATCGACTAATAGCAAAACGCTCCAAGTACTTCAAACCGTCGGCTACTCTTAGCCATGAGATCGCGCCATACGTAGTACTTCAACCTATAAGGCCACGCGCGCTTATTAACATTTAGATTCCTTCGTAGAACATCCTACGAATTCTGCAAGACTTCTCCCCGCAACGTAAATCTCCTCTCTCTATCTGGCCATCAAGCCAACCGGTGGGTTCATACATCTAACCCGAACGGTACAATTCTACTCCACAAGATTACTACACTACCATCAGAATACACCCTATGTAATTACTGATTCGATTCTGTGCTTAAGTCAAAAGACATTGCCAACTAACTACGTTGATTCTATATATAGTATACTTCAACTATATATTCTAACAATATGTAATTTCCAATTACAATAGAGGGACAAGATAATAACCTCGATAAGCCCATAATTATCCAAGTATAAAGTCGATCCTGGGCAATCGATTATCTCCAACTCCGTGCGCTCCAACCCGCTCTAAACCACCCTTAGAAGTTTTAACCAACTTCTACATACTACTCCAACTAACCATGGAGATTTTCCTTAGGGTTTCGGTTTGGTGACAGACGGAAGTATAATAGTATTTCTGGCTTTTCAGATAGGTATAACCTTAGAATACTACAAGGTATACGGCTAAGGTATTTGGGCATTATAACAATACTGGGAGTATTTCTATACCACAAAAGGGGTATTATACAAAGCAACTAGGCAGTGGGGTACCCCACTGCTAGCACCACTAGAGGGGGAGTGTACCTCTGGCCAAGGCCTCTAGGAGAGGAGGCCTCTTGCCGAACTCAACACAAAGGGAGGGAGAAGGAGAGCTTTCAAGACTTAGGCAAATTTGTGGATGAATTTGTCTTCCAAAGGCGTGGTATTTATAGGTCAAGTGAAGGCCAACCAATGGCCAAGATCATGCCAAGTCTGAGGCAAGTGTAGGCCAAGATTTAGACAAGTGTGTGTGGGTCCCACTTATCAATCAACACACAAAAATATCCTACCAACTAATGCACACCTTTCGCCAAGCTACCGCCCATCACTCCACCAACTTGAGGGTGACAAGTGTCGCCCTCTCGTTGGTCCAAAATGTTTCGTCTCTCGGAAAAATCCGCAAAAATAAGAAATGACATAGCCGGAATTTTCCCTACGAAAGCTGTGGAAACGTTTCGTCGAAAAACGACTCTAATCGGGTGTTGTGAACAAAAAGAATTCGGCCAAGCCTAAATCACAAGTTCAATTTTCTACGCACGCCCCGACGCATACTGCGAAATACGGTATAACAAAGAGTCTCCACTACTACACTTACAAAACCGATCATGCCACCAATGGCCGTAATATAACATGCGCAAAACTCCATTTCATGCTAACGAGGAATCACCTCAATCATCTCAAAAAGCTCTCACCCATGATCAAACGATACTCCTTTCGCATCTTCACAACAGAATGACCACTTCCGTTCTCATAACATATGTTCACTTCTTCCTTACTCGTCGCACTCTCCTCGTAACTCGAACTCCTCCTAATAAACGTACTCACGCTTCGCTGACTCGAGCCGCTAACAATTTCTCCGATAAGCTTCACCCTATCCACATCCCGTGAAACAAGTAGGGACCAACTATCCGAACCTTGCCAACCTTGAACCAATCGACGGCAACCTACACTTCCGCCATACAAGGCTTCATAAGGCGACATCCGAATCAGTAAGGTAGCTATCATAAAACTCACTTACCCAAGAGGCACACAATCCTCACGCTACCCCCGAAATCAAAACATCGCCCGCAACCTATTCTTAACTATCCGGGTAAAACGCTGTTTCTTCCGCCGCCCGAGGGTGAATGCACATCGAGACTCACCTAAGTTCCAACCCCGCTCGTAACACCTTCGCATACACAAAAGACATAGCCGAAAAATTGGGCTCCACCGTCATAAAAAGTAGGAATCCTGCATCCTCACAACCTTCCCGATATATAACATATCGCCACCTCCGCCGAGTAAATAGTCCCGCTCGAAGATTAGATGGGCTGACCTCATCACCGACCATCGTCGAACGCATCCTCGAACTCGTACGATGGTTAACTAACCTTGGACCTAACACCTCGTAATCCTATCACAAAGCGACCACCACAAATTGACCACATCTCCTTTCGGGCGCGGGTTGACTCCGCCGAACGGTCCTCAACCCGACCCATAATCGCACCAAACTCTTGTTCCCGATCCGGAACAATCTTACCTATCAAGTCATGAAAGCTACCACTTTCACCTTACACATCCCAAGGAAAATATCCTCAAAACATTTCACGCATACTAAGTGTTTCACAAAGATTAACCGAAAATCCTTTTCTCAAGACGGCCTTACATCTAAGGTCTCTACGTGTACTATTGTTAGGTTCTCACCTTCCATGACCCCATACTTATCCTTTCAACTAACCATGTTTTGTAATTCACACTTAACACAATGCTATCCGCACATAGCACCTAACATGTACCACCATAATATCATAAACAAAATCTCCTAAGGGCTAAAGATATCTCTGCAACTCGCCTCACTTTCCCTTTGCCGCTCTAATCATAATCCTCACTGCAGGCGCCTAGCTATATAAGGTGTTGAACCACCATCGATCCCGGCGCTGAGGCTCTACATCCGTGCTACCGGGTCGACAAACTCTCACCAAATTGCCCTATTGGCCGCAAACACAAAAGTGCCGGCGAAGACGACACTCCTCATAATGGAGTCTACTACTATGGCCGAACGCAGGTAGGGTGACCTCATCCGACTAACACCCCTTCTCCCGAACAATCAACCCGCGATCGACCCGGGCAGCCGAGTCATCCTCCGTAACCTCCTACCGACATCCCCATCACATGGCCCCGACGGCCACGTATAACAATCTCCCAACAAGTACGACACTCGAGGATCATCCTCGATCTCTATCCATAGAATTCGCGAATCGCAACTCAAGAAATCCCTAAGTCTCGGACTATCGGATCTGTGGGAATCATCGATATCACGGAACCACCGGCCCCGTCTGCTCATTCCCACCACTAGCCTAGCTAGTAATCGGGCTATCACCTTGAATTCATATCCTCGCCTCGCCGTGGAACCGAGGCTCGTATCGTGGCCTCACAGAAATCGCCGCCGCTTCTAACTCTGTGGGCTAGCGGCATCATAAAAACTCGCCGTCTCAAGTACTATCTCGTAAGAACCGTGCCCGTGCCTCAGAACCTCTCGTGTTCAACTCGTAGCTCCTCTCGCCGCTTGCTCATCCGGGCCCTGGTTGCCTCGCGAGGCATAACCCGGTACATAAGAATACGCGCAGGAGTCCAACTTACAACATGCCTCTAAGGCACGATCTCGTAATGAGAAGAATGGAAACCAATCCTAAATCTCTCGCAGCCTCCCGATTATAGATGTGGTGCACAACACACCGATAATCAAGACTTACTAGACACTGCGTAGACACTTTCCGAGACTAATCGCTCGATACCACTTTTGTCACGACCCGATCCGGCCCGTGGATCGTGCCTACCCCGCACCCTAGTGATACAACATCGAGAAAATCAGCGGAAATAAAAAAACTAAAATATGAGACAAGTCATAAAGCATGAACTAGGCTAACTAAAACGGTCACCTTCCCAAATATATACATATATATATCAACTCAACAGTTAAATCCTTTTACAACCCCGCCACAACAAGATTTCATGCACTTCTAAGAATGTAACCATAACTATGACGGACAGGGCTCGCCATACCCTCGAATGTACAAGTAACTACACCGACAGGACTATATCAAAGACAAGCCTCCGAGAAACGAGCTTCCCAAAAGCCGAATCTGATCCTAAGAGCGGATCCACAACCGATGTACCTCTACCGCGCAGATGAACGCAGCTCCGGGCGAGGTCAAGACAACAGTACCAAGTATGTGAAACTTGTAAAAATACTGTAAATGAAATCATAATAGTCTATATAAAGCAGGAGACATGTATGATAACCAAACTACAGTCCACAATACATAAATAGTCATGTTAAGTCAGGGACTCATGCCCTCAAAGTCATTACTCAAATATAACAATGGGTCTCACGCCCACAACATCACTCATGCCCGTGGAATACCTTCTTCACTGCCGGCAGTCCATGATATAAAACATTCAAGGAGTACACATGAACACCAGGTCCCACCTGTGTCATAATAAAACCGTACAGGGTAAGTACGAAGGCATAGCCGACTACTAACACCCATAGTACTAACAAGGTCATAAACTGTATCATGAGATATGTCTAGACCGTCACATGATCAAAGCTGGTCACACGCCCGCAGTATCCAATGTGCGCTGCGTCAGCCCCGAACTCCTCGCACTCGCGATAGGCCAACCTCATAGGCCCGCATGAGGTATAACCCCGCATCGAGGGTAGCTACTCCCAAGATCCGCTGGACTCGCACCGCATGGCCACATGCATCGCATGACCATAAAGGCCGCACACTAACTCGAACTCGTAGCTCCGCATAGTCCCCGACCCGCATGAGGTATTCTCGAATCATGGTCCTGCATCACCGAGTCTACCCCAGACGGAGGCGCCTTAACCTCCTGAAACATGTCAAGGTGAGCGGTACAATACCAACATAACGACTGATAGTTAAACAACTTAAGCGCAGTCGAGGGGAAACCCCTTTACACAAACATCACAAGATACTAACACACGTAGCATCCTAGCATGTTTACTTAACAAATCAACAAGAAAGTATTACAAGGCTATCACAAACCAACACAATCAAGTTATACACACAAGGTACTTTCTACTATATGATTAACAAGATCGGTTTTTATCCCCAAAGTACTTTATACATTAACTCTTTAAAAGATACGTTACTTTCACAAAAGTCACACAATACCCGTAGTATAAGAAAATAAAGTGACTAATATTTTAATTAAACCAAAACAACGCCCGGACTTTCCTTTTAAACCAAATTAAGACAATAACATGCCTTCCTTTTAGACCAAAACACTTCTCCCTTTAAAGTCAAATTACCATTTTAAAACCAATGATAAAACCATTCCTTTGTTTTCATAAAGTCGTTATAACTAACTTCCCATAAAGTCGTTATAACACTTTATGTTCTAAACCAAAACTCTTCAATTCTACAAGTCTCTTTCCTTTAAAACAACAATAAGTATTCTTTTAATACCCAAATAATGTACTCTTTTCAAAATAAGTAACCTATACTTAAAATCAAGTTACTTCTCTTTTTCCGAAACAAGTCGTTATAAGTCAAGTCTCTTATCTTTGAAGATCAAGTCTCTTAACTTTCGTAATCAATAAACCATTCTTTTACCTACATAAAGTCGTTATAACTAACTTCCCATAAAGCTATTATAACACCCTATGTTTAAACCAACCAAAACACTTAGCACATGTACGCTCACCGTACTACATAGTTTACAAAACATCATGCTAGAAAGGATAGGAAGAGGTTCACATACCTCGCGACGATTATCGACAATAAGAAAACGCCCACGATCAGAACCCTCGCTAGCCTTTTCCACTCATCAAGTGTCACGCTACTCGTAGTACTTCCACCTATATAGGCCACAAACGCTCATTAACTTCTAAATACACTGCCCATTTTCTACGTAAAATTCGCAAAGACCTCCCCGAAATCACATAAATCTCCTCCTAACAAGGCCCGCTACTGTGCCAATAACTCCTAGGATTACACGCCTAACCTGACGTGTTCAAATCGCTTCACAATAATACAACGATCTTCATCAGAATACAAATTTCTATGTAAATACAGCTCAATACTCATTCTAAATATAGTATACTCAACTATACATTACTACAACATGTAATATCCAATTACAATAGTGGGCATAAATCATTACCTCGATAAGCCCAAAATTATCCAAGATTAAATGTCGATCCCGAGCAACGTTTAGCTCCAAGTCCTTACGCCCAACCCTCTCCAAGCCCCTTAGAAGTTTCTAAACAACTTCTCTAAACACTTCAACCAAGCTATGAAGGTTTTTCTAGTGGTTTCATTTTGCGACTTTCTAATAAAGTAGGATTTCCTGCTCCTAGTATTTAAACAACTTTGGAATACTACTAGGGATACTAGGCTAGTGTATTTGGAATTATACCACAATACACCAAGTATTCTACACAAGGGGAGGGGTGGACGAAACCAATACAAAGGAGGAAGTATTTTGCTCTTGGAAGCTTTCTGGTGAGATGAACTTATTCATCAACCAAGCGGGTCTATTTATAGAACAATGGAGGTCAAGATCCATCTAAGTGTATGGCCAAGATTGGGCCATGTGTGCTGGTCCCACCACACCACATGGCCAACGAAATTGGGTGCCAAGTGTAAGGCCATTTCGCCAGGTGAGTAGCGACAAGCTACCACTTGTCACACCATTTCGCCCACATGGCCACACAAGGGGTGACACGTGTCGCCCCTCGATTCGCCCAAAATATTACGTCTTCCAAAATATCCAAAAGCCTAAACCTCAAAAACAAAGCGGCCCCACAAAACCGTAAATTTTCTCCGTGGCCCCACGTGGCCATTTCCGAAAATAAAATCTCAAAATTCTAATATAATCCGAGAAGTTCAAATACCAAATCTGGGAATCTAATTCCCATTAACGAACCTTTTTCTTCACAAAAACCGGAAACTTTTCCGTCGAAAAAAATCACATATTCCTTTCTTTCCAATATTTCTGTCGTATTCTCGTACGTATGTCCTCGCATACATACCCTGGAACTACGGGGTATAACACATACTAGCATACATACATAACTTCCATACCAATTCTGGCCTCAAATCTTTGGAGTAACTCTATAAAACAATATAAGGCCATTTCCGCCATGACTGGTTCCGGAACACGCCCACGAACCCAGAAACAATTAACTAGACTTGGGCCTTGCACCCTCGTGACTCGCCACGAGCGGAACTACTACCAACTGATCCTACTCTATTCCAGGCCATGGGAGACCCGTGAATGTCCTCCACCACTCATACGTGACTTAACTCTTATCCTTGGTCTGACTTAAAATCTTATTGTCAGAGAAACCTTATATACCTAAGGTCTCGGCAGTAATCAATATTCTTAGGCTCGCAATTTCCATGCTCCAAGCCTACCTTACCAGTCCCCCAATAAACGGGTACAAAACTTCTCATAAAACCAAAACCATGTTGTCTCAATCACAACACCCATTACTCACTCTACGCGGACCTCATCCGCACAATTCTCTTAAGCCTACTACGCAGCTTAATCTATTAACATGACATTCCGTTAGGTTCCTTAACATGGCTTCTCGGGTTCACTACCCTATCGCATACCTCATCCTTTCCCAATCATCTCGAAATAAAACACAAAACTCGCGAAAATTCATTAACTATTCCATACCTTCCTGTGATCTAGTTAGTCTTTACCAATTCCCGTAATCTAAAATCATTCTAGGCAACACGCTGCCTCGACTGTGACATAACTCCGTATAGATGTATGTCACAATACCCACTATACTATAATCCTTACCAACCCGGATACGCAATCCACATAGTCATTCCCGGTCATCATTGCCTTTCTCAGAATGCAATAAACATAACTCGTTAGTGAGGGACGACCCTAACAATACAAAATTTATCGCACGATCTCGTGGTGAGAAGAATGGAAACCAATCCTAAATGTCCTGCACTCCTCGATTATAGATGTGGTGCACAACACACCGATAATCAAGACTCTACTAGACACGGCCTCAGACACTTTCCGAGGACTAATCGCTCGATACCACTTTTGTCACGACCGACCTCGGCTCGCGATCGTGCCCTACCCGGGCACCCTGCTCGTGTACACATCGAGAATAGCAATGAACATACATGAAACTTATAAAATAAAAATAATGACAGATTAAACCACGTGTTAGCCGATAAGGCTACCTTCCCGACACATATACATATACATAACAAAGAGCTACATCCCTTTCTTTACAAACCGACCCACAACATGTGACTACTGCACTTAAGAATTACAATCTGCAAGTGACAGGCCCCGCCATACCCTTGAATGTACATAAGTCTACCACATCGTGGAAACCGTGCTAAAAGACAAGCCTCCGAGTGAAAGCGGCTTCTTTCCAAAATCAACAGAGATCCTAAGAGCAAGGATCACCAACCTCGTACCTATCACCGCGGGCATGAACGCAGCTTCGGGGGGTCGCATAACAAAAATTGAATATGGAACAGAAATAAAATGTAATAACCAAATCATATCTCAGATAAAAGAATGTCCTTTAACTCTCAAACCAATCATATATTAACCGCTCTTTCCTTCTTTCGATAAGATTTAACAACATATTCTTACATACTTACTTAAGAGTTTAATCCAAATTTTTCACATAACTTACATATCTTACATAACATAATCCTACCGCTCGGTTGCATCGTGGAATCATATAACATAATCCGCCCGCCATGGGCCTCGGTGCATCGTGGAATCATATAACATAATCCGCCCGCCTGGGGCTCGGTGCAATCGTGGAATCATATAACATAATTCGCCCGCCCGTGGGCCTCGGTGCATCGTGGAATCATATAACATAATCCGCCCGCCCGCTGGGCCTTGCATCGTGGAATCATATAACATAATCCGCCCGCCAAGCGCTCGCAGACGATGACGAATCTACATGTGAAGGCTCGGTAATATGGCATAATCCGCCTATGTAGGCTCGGTATCTCATAACGTAATCCGCCTATTTGTAGGCTCTGTATTTCATAACGTAATCCGCCTATTTGTAGGCTCGGCAGATTTTCCTTACATAACATTTTCAAACCATCTTTTCACTTCTTCTTAAGTCGTCATAACAACTTCCCATAAAGCTATTATAACAACCTTTCATTTTAGAGAACTTAAGACACTTTTATTCTTACAACATTAGGAAAACTAGATCCAAAAATACTACGTACATACATACTTAAAAAGAATCATAGAACTCCTTTCTTTTTAAAGCTCAAGTCACATACTCTTTTGGAAGCCATCTTCTTATCTTTTGAAATAAATTAAGCCATACTTTGTAAAATTAAGTCATTTCCACTTATAAAATCAAGGCTTATAACCTTAACACCTCGTAGCATACACTCTTTCAAATCATGTCGCTTATACTTTAGAAATCAAGTCCCATAACTTGAAAAAAATAAAGTTTCATAATCCTTTAAAGAAAATCAAAGTTCATAGTCTTAAAACTTCATAACATACATTCCTTAAAGTCCATTTACTTATACTTGTAAAATCATGTCATCTACACTTTTAAAACCAATCCCCTCTTAACATATAAATTCAAGTCATTTTCAAACATAAAAATCAACTTACATACTTACTTTAAATAAATCAAGATACATAGCCCTTAAATCAAATCTCATAATTTCCTAACCATCCTTACCAACGTCTCCCATAAGACCTAGTAAGGACTTAGGACAATTTAAACATACTCTTAACTTAGATTCAACAATGTAAATACTTCTTAATGTTATACCCCGTAGTTGCAGGGTATATATATGTGAGGACGTACGTGCGAGAGTACGACAGAAATTTTGAAAAGAAAGAAAGATGTGAGTTTTTCGACGGAAAAGTTCCGGTTATTTGTGAAGAAAAAGGTTCGTTAATAAGAATTGGATTCCCAGATTTGGTATGTGGGCTTCTTAAATTATATTAGAATTTTGAGATTTTATTTTCGGAAATGGTCACGTGGGCCCACGGAGAAATTTACTGGCCATGGGCCCACTTTGTTTTCGAGATTTTGGCCATTGTGGATATTTTTTCGAAAGACGATTTTTGAGGGCCAATAGGAGGGTGACACGTGTCACCCCCGCCTAGGTGGCTTGGCCGAAGTTACCTTTGTGCACAACACCCGGTTAGAGTCGTTTTTTGACGAAACGTTTTGCGTAACTTGCGAAGGGAAAATTCCGGCTATGTCGTTTTGTATTTTTGCGGATTTTTCCGAGAGACGAAACATTTTGGACCAACGGGAGGGTGACATGTGTCACCCTCACAATGGAGACAAGCGACACACTGGCCGAATTGGAGGGCTTGTGGTGCTAGATATTTGTGCAGATATTTGTGAGGGTTTTAAGGAGTAGGGGCTAGGGTGCACTTGGCTTGATCTTGGCCTTACACTTGCCTTGCACTTGGCTAGATCTTGGCCATTGGTTGGCCTTTGGGTTTGCTATAAATACCCCCTTAGTTGATGAACTTTCTTCATCCAAAATCATTTTTCCAAGTCTTGAAATCTCTCCTCATGAGTTGAAATCGCCCAAAGCCCTCCCCTTTGTGGAGCTTTGGCCGAGGCCCCCTTTGAGTGAGGCTTCGCTGGGTACCCCTAGCCTAGTTGTTTTCGTATAATACCCTTGTTGTGGTATAGAAATACTCCCTAGTATTGTTATAATGCCCAAAATACCTTAGCCTTGTACCTTGTAGTATTCCAAAGATACCTCTTTACGTAGAGTCCTAAATACTACCTTTTGTCCTTTAGTCTCAAACCGAAACCCTAAGGAAATCTTCATCGTTGGTCAAGTATGTGAGTAGAAGTTGGTTAGAACTTCTAAGGGTTGTTTGGAGTGGTTCGAGCGCACTGAGCCGAGCTAAACCTGCTCGTGAGCGACATTAAACTCGGATAATTTTGGGCTTATCGAGGTAATTATCTTGTCCCTCTATTGTAATTGGAAATTACATGTTTGTTGTGAGTATATAGTCAAGTATACTATATATGGAACTACTTAGTATTCGCAATGTCTTTTGACTTAAGCCCAAGAATAAAGAATCGAATCAGATTTACATAGGTCAGATTGCAAGAGACTTGTGTAGAATTGTACACGCCCGGTTAGATGTAAACCCTCGTTGGCTTGGTAGCCTACCGATAGAGGAGAGATTTACGCTGCATGTGAGGTGTCGCCAATTTTCGATATAAAGATAGAAACGTTTGTTTTGGTGTTAATATACGTTTTGACCGTTATAGGTGAAAGTACTAAGAGTATCGTATTCTACTCAACGAGTGGAAAGGGATAGCAAGGTTGTAGTACTTGAGCATTTTGCTTATTGTCGATAAATCGTCATGAGGTATGTGAACCTCTTCCTATCTTTTCTAGCATGATTGTTGTGAACTATGTAGTACGGCAGTAGACGCATACGTGCTAAGTGATTTGGTTGGTTTAAAACATGGGTGTTATAATAGCTTTATGGGAAGTTAGTTATAACGACCTTATGTAAGTGAAAATGGTTTATCGATGTTAGAAGTTAAGAGACTTGATCTTATAAGATAAGAGACTTAACTTATTTGTTTTAATGTGGATGTTTGTGTGAAACCTCATTCGTGAGTAATGAGTACTTGGTTTTAAAGGGATAATGTTTTACCGATTTCGGAATCGTAACGTATCGGCTGCACCACCGCAGCGTTAATAAAGGAAAATGTCTTGAATAATGATGTTGTATTAAAACCAAGAGAAACCTCCATCCGCATAAGCTAAGATGAGACAAAATGATATTACATTTTCTAGATCATGGTCTTTGTAATAAGATCGTTATAAACAAGAATAAACTACTCACGATATGACATATGTTACTCAATTGTTCTAAAAGGAATCAAGTGATTAAGTTTGGGGAACTATGAAACCATTTGAAAATGAAGCTTGAGTAATCAAACTAGGCAACCGAACTTAGGAAAAGAATGTTGTTACTTGATTTTGAAAAGGAAGGTGGGTTGGTCATTCCAATACTACGGTATCGGGTGACTTTTATAAAAGTAATGGATCTCTTTAAAAGAACTTAACGTATGTAGTACTTTGGGGTTAAAACCCGACTTTGGCATAAAATGAAAGTACTTTGAGTTGTGTGAAACTCGCTTATGCTTGTTGTTGTGAAACTTGCCTATGCTTGTGATGATAGCCTTTATTGTACAAATCGTTGTGTTTACGTGTTACCGCGTCTCGATAGAGGTCGGTTGATCGTTGAGAACTTACTTGACGCGTTTAGCGACGGAGAAATTCCACGCACGCCTCGCTGATAGTATTATTGTTGTTAATCGCTTTGGACATACCGACACGATGCGTAGCGCACGTATGCTTCCATTTTGGTTAAAGGTCTTGGTTAATCGCTGATATATCGACACGATGCGTAGCGCACGTATGTTTCATTTTGATTATCGCCAGTGATTTCCCTTTCGACATACCGACACGATCGTAGCGCACGTATGCGCCCATTTGGAATGTTGTCTTATTTTTCCTTCGACATACCGACACGATGCGTAGCGCACGTATGCTTCCATTTGGATTGCCGTCTTGTTGTTGAGGTCACATGGACATGTCTACACCGATGCAGAATCCGGCATGTGGCCGGGACATTGGTATTGTTGTTGCATCATGGACATGTCTACACCGATGCGCAGATTCCGGCATGCGCCATAATGCGAACTCGATTGATGTTGTGGGCGTGAGACCCATAGTTATATCGAGTGATGATCGTTTTATGTTGTGAATCAGTTTGGTTATCATACATGTCTCCGCTTTATATAGACTAGTATGATTTCATTTACGATTGCATAGCTTTCACATACTGTAATTGTTGCATCGACTCTTCGGCCGCTCACGCCGCAGTAGAGGTACATCGGCCGTGGTTCCTCGCCATAGGATCACAGCCAACAGATTGAAGCCCGTTTCTCCGAGGCTTATCTTTTGGTAGGTGTTCCTCGAGTTGTAGGTTCTTGTACATTCGTGGTATGGCGGGCCCCGTCCCGTCATAGTCATCAGATATCTTAGAGGTCCGTAGTACCGCCAGGCGTGGTTGTAAAAGGATTAAACTGCTCGTGTTTTATGTATATACCAAGGCAAATCGCTTTGGTTGGCCTGTTTATTCATTTATCTCTTGTTAAATGACTTTGTTTTGTGTTCCGCTGATTTTCTCCGATGTATGTATCACTAGGGTGCCCAGTAAGGCACGATGCACCCGCCCCTAACGGTCGTTACAAAAGTGGTATCGAGCGCTTAATCCTCTGAAAGTGTCTACTGCATCGTGTCTAGTAGAGTCTTGATTATCGTGTGTTGTGCACCACATCTATAATCGTGAGGCTATAGGACATTTAGGATTGGTTTCATTCTTCTCATTCCGAGATCGTGCCTCAGAGCGTGTTGTAAGTTGGACGCCCGACGTATCTCGCTTTTACCGCTATGCCTCCGCGCAGGCAACCAGAGCCCGGGCGGCAAGGCAGCCGAGGGTGCCGCTAGTGAGATACAGAGGAGTACGAGGCGCAGCCCGCATAAAGACTGAGGTTGTGCTTCAGACGGCGGTTTCGCGACGCCGCCAAAGACCAAAGAGAGTTTAGAGCCGCAGCAGCTGGTCGATGAGACTACAAGACTGAGCCTCCACCCCACCCGAGCAGTGAGACGGGTCACGCGAGATGGCCCGATTATTGGCCGTGGTCAGGCCGATATGAGGACAGCCGGACGCAGCAGCTCCGGCCCAGAGCACCAGCCGTTCACCCCGAGCAGATAGTTTGAGGCTACGGGACTTTCTCGAGTTGTAGCCCGCCAGAGTTTTATGGGTCGAGGCTCGAGGATGATCCGCAGGAGTTCATCCGGCGCTACACGATCACGCGGTGATCAAGGCTTCGTAAACCGAGTCTGTGACCTTTGTTCGTGATCGGCCGCGTGATACCGCAGCCGATTGGTTTGATTCACGAGCTTTCCCGGGAGAGCATGCACTCCAGCAGATGGGATGAGTTTTCGGGCTTTCTCACGCACTTCTTGCCTCCGCAAATGGCGAGGGCACGGCCGGCTGATTTTTGTTCTCGAGACAGAGAGGCGACCGCCGGGAGTACAATGTCGAGTTCGATTCTTTGGCTCGATATGTCCTCGCGCTTAGTTGCAGATATGGAGGATAGGGTGCATCGCCACGCCACCGCTTGATGATTATATGGCCGAATCTTGCGCGTGTTTCTCTTCACCGCATGGACATTGCCCGCACGCAGCTCACGCACCAGATGCGAGGCACGGAGGGTCGACGGAATGACCGGATCGCCAGAAGAGGCCAGACGGCAGGTCCTTCGTGGCTTTCGAGGCGCATCGCCAAGAAGAAAGTTAGTTATATACCCCCACCGGTGCAGTGGTCCTCCACCGCCTTCGTGAGCAGTCGTGGCTCCGGGTTCGATTTTCGGCAGAGCGGGGTGTTAACCACCAAGCCACCCCTACCTCGTTGTGACCATGTGGTAGACTCCATTTTGGAGAGTGTCGCTAGATTGGGAGTTTGTTTTGCATGACAGCAGGCCATTTTGGCAGGAACTGTCCGACCAAGGGAAGCGCGGATGTTACGACTCACCTTCGTGATCTGTGGCTGGTTCATCACCTTCTATACGCCTACCGCAGGCGTGCCTATGATTAGAGTGAGCGGTAGCTTCGGTATATCCTTAACCTCTAGAGTTTTGGTATGCTTGTTATGATGATCTCATTATTGTGTGCTATGTACGGATAGCATTGTGATATGTGTGAGTTAAAATGCATGGTTAGTTGGAAGGATACGATGAGGCATGGTAAGTGTGAACCTTAGACTATTTCACGATCGAGACCTGAGGTAAGGTCGTCTTGAGTAAAAGATTCGCTTTATGTTTGACCTTTATAAGGGTGAGTAGTATACGTGGGATTTATTTGTGTGATAAGTCCGTGGGTAGTGTGAGATGGAAGTGGTAGCTTTCATGATGTGAATTAGTAAGATTGTTCAATCGGAGAACAAGAGTTCGCACGGCCTGGGTCGGGTTTAGGACCATTTATGGTCAAACCAGAACCCGTTTGGGGTGGGGCCAGCTTCGGGGTGGTCCCGCCAGAGGTAGGGTCACGAGGGTGCTAGGCCCGAGTTTAGACGCACCATCGTATGAGTTTGTGGACGCGTTCGACTGTAATCGTTCGTGAAGGCCGAATGGCCTTGGGGATATTACTAGAGATGACCAAGTTGGAGGTGGTGACTCCAAGGTTTTGGGAATCAAGCGATGATCAAGTGTGGTACGATACTAGAAGAGTTCAAGTGTTCGAGAAGGGCACGACGAGTAAGGAAGGAAGATAACGTGTGTTATTTCGCGCTGTTCGTGGCGTTGACAACTTGTTAGAGGAACTTCATCGATATCCGTCTTGAGAAGGAACATTCGACGAATGTTTCTAAGGAGGGAGAATGTTATACCCGTAGTTGCAGTGGTATATATATGTGAGGACGTGCAAGTAGAGTACGCGTAAATTTTGAAAAGAAAGAAAGATGTGAGTTTTTCACTAAAAGTTCCTGTTATTTGTGAAGAAAAAGGTTCGTTAATAAGAATTGGATTCCCAGATTTGGTATGTGGGCTTCTTAAATTATATTAGAATTTTGAGATTTTATTTTCTGAATGGTCACGTGGGCCCACTGAGAAATTTACTGACCATGGGCCCACTTTGTTTTCGAGATTTTGGCCATTGTGGATATTTTTTCAAAGACGATTTTTGAGGGCCATAGGAGGGTGACACGTGTCACCCCGCCAGTGGCTTCGGCCGGTTACCTTTGTGCACAACACCCTGCTAGAGTCGTTTTGACGAAACGCTTGCAGAATTGCGAAGGAAAATTCCGCTATGTCGCTTTGTATTTTTATGGATTTTTCCGAGAGACGAAACATTTTGGACCAACGGGAGGGTGACATGTGTCACCTCACAACGGAGACAAGTGGGCGCACTTGGCCGATCGGCGGGCTTGTGGTGCTAGATATTTGTGTAGATATTTGCAGGGTTTTAGGAGTAGGGGCTAGGGTGCACTTGGCTTGATCTTGGCCTTACACTTGCCTTGCACTTGGCTAGATCTTGGCCATTGGTTGGCCTTTGGGTTTGCTATAAATACCCCCCTTAGTTGATGAACTTTCTTCATCCAAAATCATTTTTCCAAGTCTTGATATCTCTCCCTTGTGAGTTGAAATCGTCCAAAGCCCTCCCCTCATGAGCTTTGCCGAGAGGCCCCCTTTGAGTGAGGCTTGGCCGGGTACCCCTAGCCTAGTTGTTTTCAGATAATACCCCTTTGTGGTATAGAAATACTCCCTAGTATTGTTATAATGCCCAAAATACCTTAGCTCAGACCTTGTAGTATTCCAAAGATACCTCTTACGTAGAGTCCTAAATACTACCTTTTGTCCTTTAGTCTCAAACCGAAACCCTAAGGAAATCTTCATCGTTGGTCAAGTATGTGAGTAGAAGTTGGTTAGAACTTCTAAGGGTTGTTTGGAGTGGTTGGAGCGCACTGAGTGAGCTAAACCTTGCTCAGAGCGACATTAAACTCGGATAATTTTGGGCTTATCGAGGTAATTATCTTGTCTCTATTGTAATTGGAAATTACATGTTTGTTAGAGTATATAGTCAAGTATACTATATATGGAACTACTTAGTATTCGCAATGTCTTTTGACTTAAGCTCAAGAATAAAGAATCGAATCAGTATTTACATGGGTCAGATTGCAAGAGACTTGTAGAATTGTACACGCCCGGTTAGACGTGTAAACCCCGGTTGGCTTGGTAGCCTACCGATAGAGGAGGAGATTTACGTTGTCATGGGGAGGCTTCGAATTTTCTATGTAAAGATAGAAACTTATGTTTTGGGGTTAATAGACGCTTGACCGTTATAGGTGAAAGTACTAAGAGTAGCGTATTCTACTCAAGGAGTGGAAAGGGCTAGTGCGTTGTAGTACTTGGAGCATTTTGCTTATTGTCGATAAATCGTCGCGAGGTATGTGAACCTCTTCCTATCTTTTCTAGCATGATTGTTGTGAACTATGTAGTACTAGAGACGCATACGTGCTAAGTGATTTGGTTGGTTTAAAACATGTGGTGTTATAATAGCTTTATGGGAAGTTAGTTATAACGACCTTATGTAAGTGAAAATGGTTTATCGATGTTAGAAGTTAAGAGACTTGATCTTATAAGATAAGAGACTTAACTTATTTGTTTTAATGTGGATGTTTGTGTGAAACCTCATTCGTGAGTAATGAGTACTTGGTTTTAAAGGGATAATGTTTTACCGATTTCGAATCGAATGTATCGGCAGCACCACCGCAGCTAATAAAGGAAAATGTATGAATAATGATGTGTTGTATTAAAACCAGAGAAACCTCCATCCGCATGTAGCTAAGATGAGACAAAATGATATTACATTTTCTAGATCATGGTCATTGTAATAAGATCGTTATAAACAAGAATAAACTACTCACGATATGACATATGTTACTCAATTGTTCTAAAAGGAATCAAGTGATTAAGTTTGGGAACTATGAAACCATTTGAAAATGAGAAGCTTGAGTAATCAAACTAGGCAACCGAACTTAGGAAAAGAATGTTGTTACTTGATTTTGAAAAGGAAGGTGGGTTGGTCATTCCAATACTACGTATCGGGTGACTTTTATAAAAGTAATGGATCTCTTTTAAAAGAACTTAACGATGTAGTACTTTGGGGTTAAAACCCGACTTTGGCATAAAATGAAAGTACTTTGAGTTGTGTGAAACTCGCTTATGCTTGTTGTTGTGAAACTTGCCTATGCTTGTGATGATAGCCTTTATTGTACAAATCGTTGTGTTTCGTGTTACCGCGTCTCGATAGAGGTCGGTGATCGTTGAGAACTTACTTGACGCGTCTACAGCGACGAGAAATTCCACGCACGTTCGCTGATAGTATTATTGTTGTTAATCGCTTTGGACATACCGACACGATGCGTAGCGCACGTATGCTTCCATTTTGGTTAAAGGTCTGCGTTAATCGCTTTGGATATATCGACACGACGCGTAGCGCACGGGTATGTTTCCATTTTGATTATCGCCTTGTGATTTCTTCGACATACCGACACGATGCGTAGCGCACGTACGCATCGTCCATTTGGAATGTTGTCTTATTTTTCCTTGGACATACCGACACGACGCGTAGCGCACGTATGCTTCCATTTGGATTGATGTCTTGTTTGTGAGGTCACATGGACATGTCTACTCCGAGGCAGAATTCCGGTGGCATGTGGCCATGGGACATTGGTATTCTTGTTGCATCATGGACATGTCGACACCGATGCAGATTCCGGCACGCGCCATAATGCGAACTCGATTGATGTTGTGGGCGAGACCCATAGTTATATCGAGTGATGATCGCTTTATGTTGTGAATCGTAGTTTGGTTATCATACATGTCTCCCGCTTTATATAGACTAGTATGATTTCATTTACGATTGCACGCTTTCACATACTTGGTACCGTTGTATCGACCTCCTCGGGGCCGCTCATGCCGCAGTAGGTACATCGGCCGTGGTTCCTCGCCATAGGATCACGCCAACAGATTGAAGCTCCGCTTCTCCGAGGCTTATCTTTTGGCAGGTGTTCTCGAGTTGTAGGTTCTTGTACATTCGGGGTATGGCGGGCCCCGTCCGTCATAGTCATCAGATATCTTAGAGGTCCAGTAGTACTGCAAGTGTGGTTGTAAAAGGATTAAACTGCTCGTGTTTTATGTATACACCAAGGCAATCGCTTTGGTTGGCCTGTTTATTCATTTATCTCTTGTTAAATGACTCTTGTTTTGTGTTCCGCTGATTTTCTCTGATGTATGTATCACTAGGGCGCCCAGGGTAAGGCACCAGTAACGGGCCCCGGAACGGGTCGTTACACTTAACTTCTAAGAGTAGAAGAAATCTTAAAATGTTATCACATGGATATTTCATACGTAGGATCATGCTAAAGAAAGAAGAGGTTCACATACCTCGCGACGATTGTCGACAAGTAGCAAAATGCTCCAAAGTACTTCAACCTTGAGCTATTCCATTCTTCAAGTAGGATACGCTATACTTAGTACATCAACCTATAATGGTCACCATACGTCCATTAACCTCTTATTTCAAACGTAGAATATTCTAGGTGCTAAGTCGCTAAATTCTACGGAAAATCGGACAGCACCTCCTTTGTTTTTACTTACTTTGCCACATTTTTCAAGGCCGAAATACAATAACCAAACAGCCCCAATTGGCTCACCACAATCTATAAGGTAGTCCAATACAAATAATTAACTATACAGCCCCAATTGGCTCACCACAATATAGAAGGTAGTCCAATACATATGAATAGCAAACTATTACAAACCACAAGTACAAATTCGGCCACCTTGAGTTCAACAATACCAATTCTTATTCAATTTCCATTTCAATCCAAATTGGTAGCATAACATGATATCAAGTCGCATTTGATTATAACAACCATAATCCTTAAGTAAGTGACACGCGACGATTTCTAATAAACGATCAATTTGTATTCCAACTTAACATGACTTACTTTTCATTTCGAACTTAAGCTACAAGTAATCCATAATACTTATAAACTTCAACTTAACAACTTCATGCTAGCAACATGTAAAGCTAACAACAACAATATAAATAATCTTGTAACACTTTCAAAGAACAAGATTATACCTCAACGAATTGTAATCCAATCTTCAAAACCGAAGTTGCTCCTTAGCAACCTAGAGCCTCATCAAGACACCTCAATCCATTCCTTGAGACCCTTAGAGCCACACCAACAACTTTCCTTCAAACCTCCAATCCAAAACCTAGAAGGCCACTAGGTTTTCACTTTGCGACTAATACGAAAACTCTCTTTTTTCCGGGGTTTTTCTATTGAGATACACTTAAAATACCCTCATGAACCTTGGTTTAAAGTGTGGGGCTTAATGGACAAGAAACAAAAAAAATTCCTTTTGAAAGTGGAGGGAAGCCGAGAGCTCTTCCTTGAGTTCTTCAATTTTGTGGAAATATTTCTAAGTGTAATGACACACTCTTGCTACTAGTAGTGTAATAAAGGGGCATGGAGGGTTAAGATGTAACCAAATGGGTGGTTTAGATGAAGTCTTACTAAAAATCAAGACTAATTGACCTTTGACTTAGTCAACTTTCTCATGCCACAACTTGCAAGACATTAGTCATCCAAGACTTATGGTAAATGACCATATTAGCCATGCCTAAATTCGACCAAGGCATCCTAAGGGGGGGTGACACGTGTCGCCCTCCCATTCGTCAAAATAAGACGTTTTCCGACAATTTCATAATTCCGATAAAATTTTACAAGTCTCAAATCTTGACACCTATGAGTTCTTACGTACGTTCTTAAAACATGTCCTGTAAATACGGGGTGTAACAAGTTTCTACTGAGGCCACGATACCTGAGCCTCCAGTTCCACGGCCAGGAGCCGAGGATATGGGTTACAAAGAGATGGCCCAGTTACTAGCTAGGGTCGTGGCGAGATATGAGGACGGACGGGAGCCGGTGGTTCCGGCAGTACCAGTGATTCACCCTAGATCCGATAGTCTGAGACTTCGGGATTTCTTGAGTTGCAGTCCGCCAGAGTTCTATGGATAGAGAGCTGAGGATGATCCTCAGGGTATCATGCTAGTTTGGGAGATTGTTATGTTTGCGGCCAGCAGGGCCATTTGGTGAGAGTTTGTCCGACCAGAGTTAGCACAGATGTAGAGACTCAGCCTTCGGGATCGGTGGTTGGTTCATCGCCTTCTATAGCGCCTGCAGGCGTGATTATGATTAGAGCGACAAAGGGAAAGTGAGGCAGTAGTTACAGAGATATCTTCAGCCCTTAAGAGACTGGTTTATGTTGTTATGGTGGATACATGTTAAGTGCTATGTACGGATAGCAGTGTGTTAAGTGTGAATTAGAAAACATGGGTAGTTGAAAAAGGGTAAGTCTGGAGACGAGACAATTGTGAGCCTTAGAATTTATAACAGTTAGGACCTTGGATGCAAAGCCGTCTTGAGTGGATGATTTTTACGGTTGGTCTTTGTCGAAGTACTTGGTATGCGTGAAATATATTGTGGGATAATTCCATGGGTAGTGTGAGATGGAAGTGGTAGCTTTCATGACGTGAATTAGTAAGATTGTTCCGGATCGGGAACGAGAGTTTGGCGCGATAATGGTCGTTGAGGCGGACGCGTCAACCCGCAGCCTGGAATGGGGTGGGGTCAGTTCGAGGTGGTCCCGCCAGATGGTAGGGTCACGAGGGTTCTAGGTCCAGGTTTAGGTAACCATCGTACGAGTTCGCGGATGTGTTCGACTGGAATCGGATCGTGAAGGCCGGGAATGGCCTTAAAGGAATTTGAGGCTAGTAAGATGACCAAGTTTGGAGGTAGTGACTCCAAAGGTTTTGGAACCGCGATGATCGAGTATGGTACGTGTACTAGAAAGAGTTCGGGTGTACGAGAAGGGTACGACGAGTAAGGAAAGAAGTGAACCTGTGTTAAGAGATCGGAAGTGACCATTTCTTTTGTGAAGTGAAGATGTGAAGGGAGTATCCTTTAGGCCTTGGGTGGGAACTTTTTGTGATGTTAGAGGTGATTCCTCGTTGGCTTGGATTTGAGTTTTGCGCGTATGTTATATTATGGCCAGTTGTGGCATAATTGGTTTTGTAAGTATAGTAGTGAAGAATATACCGGCGCGTGTATGTTTTGAGACTTAGAAGGAACATTCGGGACGAATGTTTCTAAGGGGGGAAGAATGTTACACCCCGTAGTTCCAGGGTATGTATATGAGGACGTACGTACGAGAATACGACATTAAAAATTGGAAAGGAAGAAAGATGTGATTTTTTCGTCGGAAAAGTTTTCGAGCTTCGTGAAGGAAAAAGGTTTATTATTGAGAATTGGATTCTCAACTTTGGTATTTAAGACTTTAAGAACATATAAGAATTTTGGAATCTATTTTTTTTGGATTTGGTCACGTGGGGCCCACCCGAGGAATTTTTACGTTTTGTGGGGCCCACGAGGATTACGGAATTTTATGGACGAATGGGAGGGCGACACGTAGCACCTCCCCCACTTAGCCTTGGATGAAAATTGCAAGGATAGAATGGTCATTTGACCATTGTGGATGATAAGTCTTCAAGCTTGAGAATATTGACCAAGTCAACTTGTCCACTTGGCTATTATCCATGTGTTCTTCATCCTAGCCACACATTTGTGATTATCTTGACCCTCCATTGTATTATATATACCCAATTAGTGCAAGACTTGCTCTTCAATCACACGACTGCCTGGTTCGTGGATCGTGCCTTACCCGCACCCAAGTAGTCATACATCGAGAAATCGGAATATAAAACATACAGATATGAAACAAGAGATAAGATAATAAAACAAAGCAACCAAAAATGCTTTCTCAGATATATATAACATAAAAACGAACAGTTATCCTTTTTACAAATCACGCCACAACAAGATTACATGCACTTAAGAATGTAATAACACCTATGACGGATAGGGCCGCCATACCCCGAATGTACAGAACCTACAATTCGTGGAAACATACTAAAAGATAAGCCTCGAGAAACGGAGCTTCCCAATACGCTGAATCGTGATCCTATGAGCGAGGATCAACAACCGTGTACTTACTGCGGCATGAACGCAGCCCGGGCGAGGTCAAGACAACAGTACAGTATGTGAAATCGAAATATCAGTAAATGAAATCACAATAAATTAAATAAACAGAGACATGTATGATAACAAAACTACGCTCACAATATAAAAGCGATCCACGCTAAGTCGTGACTCACGCCCTCAAGTCATCCCTCATGCCCGTGGAACTTCTTCCTCACTGCCGGCAGTCTAGGTATAGGTGATGTGATACGTGTAACATGTCTCGGCCCATCTCATGGACTCGAGGTGAAATCGTATGGAATACATTCCCGGTCCATCTCATGGACGCGGTGTCGTGGTGAAATACATTCCCGGTTCATCCCATGAACGCGGTAGTCGAGTGAAATACATTCCTGTTCATCTCGCGAACGCGGTAGTCGAGTGAAATACATTCGGCTCATCCATGAACGCGTAGTCGAGTGAATACATTCCCGTTCATCTCATGAACGCGTAGTCGAGTGAAATACATTCCTGCTCATCCACGTAACGCGGTAGTCGAGTGAAATACATTCCGGTTTATCTCGCTGAACGCGTAGTCGAGTGAAATACATTCCGGCTCATCCACGAACGCGTAGTCGAGTGGAATACATTCCTGCTCATCTCATGAACGCGGTAGTCGAGTGAAATACATTCCCGGTTCATCCCATGAACGCGGTAGTTGAGTGGAATACATTCCCGGTTCATCTCATGAACGCGGTAGTCGAGTGAAATACATTCCCGGTTCATCTCATGAACGCGGTGTCGTGTGGTCATAACATTTAAACGCTCCTTTAAGACAGATTAAAATAATACCATATTTCCCCTTTAAAACAACTAAGGTAATATTATGCCCTTCTTGTTAAACCAAAACACTTTCCTTCTTAAAGTCAAGTAACAACATTCTTTTTCAAAAGTTCAAGTTTGCCTAATTTCAAATATTCACGTCTTTTATTCGAAAGATTTCATAGTTCATAATCTTAATCATGTTAATAACATAATTCTCTTTTAAAACAACTGAGTAATATATGCATTATGTGTGAGTAGGTTATTCTTGTTCATAACAATCTTATTAAAGCAGCCATGATCTAGGAAATGTAATATCATTTTGTCTCATCTTAGCTTCTATGCAGATGGAGGTTTCTACTGGTTTTAATAATACTTTATTAGTCAATACATTTCTCTTTATTAACGCTGCTGTGGTTTGTTCGATACTTATTCTCATTTCCGAAATCAGTAAAACATTATTCCTTTTACAAACCAAGTACTCATTACTCACGAATGAGGTTTCACGCTTTTTAACAAAATTCATATTAAATCAATTAAGTCAAGTCTCTTATCTTTTAAGATCAAGTCTCTTAATGTCACGACCCGATCCCGGGCCCGTGACTGGTGCCTTACCCCGGGCACCCTAGTGATACAACATCAGAGAAAATCAGCGGAAATAAAAACTTAAACATGAAACAAGACATATGATAAGAACAGGATAACCAAAACGGTCACCTTCCAATAATATATATACAAATCTTTCAAATCGAGCTTTAATCCTTTTACAAACCCCGCCACAAAAGTACTATGCACTCTAAGAGTTTTTATACAACATGACGACAGGCTCCCGCCATACCCCCGAATGTACAAGTACCTACAAATGACAGGACTATACCAAAAGATAAGCCTCCGAGAAACGGAGCTTCCCGATATCTTTGAATCGTGATCCTATGGCGAGGATCAACGATCGTGTACCTCTACCGCGGCATGAACGCAGCCCCAAGGAGGTCGATAACATGTACCAAGTATGTGAAATCAAAATATCAGAATGAAATCATAGTAGTCTATATAAAGCATGAGACATGTATGATAACCAAACTACAGTCCACAATAAATAAGTAGTCATGTAAGTCAGGGACTCACGCCCTCCAAGTCATTACTCAATTATAACTATGGGTCTCACGCCCTCAACATCAATCATGCCCGTGGAATACCTTCCTCACTGCCGGCAGTCTATGATATAATAACACAAAGGAGTACATATGAACACCAAGTCCTACCTGAGTCATAAAACCGTGACGGGCAAGTAATGGCTAACTACCGATACCGAGCCATACTAACAATACTATACAACCGGACTACCTGAGTCGACACGGCAAGTACGAAAGCCGACTACCAGATACCAAGGCCGTGTCACGTAGCTGACCGGGGCAAGTACGAGGGCTAACTACCAGTTACCAAGGCCGTATCACGAGACTCCGCCACGGTCGATACAGGCAAGCACGAAAGCCGACTACCAGATACCGCGCGCGGTCACGAAATGACCGGCAAGTACGAGGGCTAACTACCAGGTACCAAGGTCGTATCACGAGACTTCGCCACTAAACTGAACGGGGCAAGTGCGAGGGCTAACTACCAGGTACCAAGGCCGAATCAGCCACGAGACGGGGCAAGTACGAAAGCCGACCACCAGATACCAAGGCCGAATCAGTAAGAAACCTCATGGAGAGCTAGTCCATGGAATAACACTATCAATGCGAGCGCATCTGCGGAATTCTCCGTCACCGCAGACGCCCAAGTAATATCATAACAAATCAGCCGACCTCCATTGAGAGACGCGGCGGTATAGAAATACAATACTAGCACGACAAGGCTATCACACGCAAACATACACAACTCAAGGTACTTTCATTTTATGCCAAAGTCCAGGTTTTAACCCCAAAGTACTACGTACGTTAAATTCTTTTTAAAAGATCCATTTCTTTTACAAAGGTCACCCGATGCCCGTATTATAAAAGTAGAGTGACTAACATTTTTAAGTAAACCAAAACAACTTCCATACTTTCCTTTTTAAACCACATTAAGACAATACCATGCCTTCTTTTTAGACCAAAACACTTCTCTTTTTTTAAAGTCAAGTTATCACTTTAAAACCAATGATAAAACCATTCTTTTGTTTTCATAAGGTCGTTATAACTAACTTCCCATAAAGCTGTTATAACACTTTATGTTTTAAACCAAAAACTCGTCAATTCCTCAAGTCATCTTTTCTTTTAGAAATCAAGTTCCTTACTTTGGAAATTTAAGAAAATCAATGCTTGTTTATACTTATTCTTATTAAAGCAGCCATGATCTAGGAACTGTAATACAATTTCGTCTTATCTAAGCTTCTATGCAGATGGAGGTTTCTACTGGTTCTAATATAATAACTTATTCTTATTTCCGAAATCTGTAAAACATTATTCCTTTAAAAACCAGGTACTCATTACTCACGAATGAGGTTTCACACTTTAACAGACTTTAAATCAATTCAATTTAAGTCAACCATTTCTTTTATCACTCTTAAGTCGTTATACCTAACTTCCCATAAAGCTAGTATAACTTAAGCTTTCAAAACCAAGTATTACTCTTCTTTCAAAAACGGTTCTTAAATCTTTTGAAATACTTCAAGATTCTTATTATTCAGGCTTAAGTCAAAAGGCATTTCCGTAAAACTACGTTCAGTTAACACACGTACGTCTACCGTACTATATATATATTCTTTTAAAATATCATGCTCAAGAGTATAGGAAGAATCACATACCTCGCGACGATTATCGACTATTAGCAAAACGCTCCAAAGTACTGTAGTCCTGTCAGCCTTTTCCACCCTTCGAGTAGAATACGCTACTCGCAGTACTTCAACCTATATCGGTCATAAGAGTCTATCAACGTCTAGACTATTCTGTAAAAATACTTCTAGATACAGGTTCCTTTATTCTACGGAAAATTGGGCAGACTTCCTACCCACAAACTACACAATTCTCATCAGAATACAAATGTAAGTACAAGATGCCTTCTTCTTTAATATTCTTCTGATGTGATTTCAATTCAATTCTCTTCTTTTATACCATCCTTCTATATATCTTATACTCACTTCTATACAACTACAGTATGTAATTTCCAATTACAAATAGAAGGACAAGAGTATTTACCTCGATAAGCCCAAAATTTTCCAAGTTTATATGTCGATCCTGAGCAACGTTTAGCTCCTACTCCGAATGCTCCAATTCGCTCCAAGAAACCCTTAGAAGTTCTACACAACTTCTACTTAACACTTCAACCGACTATGAAGATTTTTCCTTAGGGTTTCGTTTAGTGACTAAAGGAAGTATAATAGTATTTCTGGGCTCTACGTATAGAGGTAACTTTGGAAAGTATTACAAGGTATTTGGGTATAGTAACAACGCTTGGAGAATACTTTTCTACCAAGGGGGGGGGGTATTATACGAAACAACTCAAGGAAATGGGGGGGGGGGGGGGGAAGTTTCGGCCAAGGCCTCTCAAAGGGGGAGGGGTGGCTTGGACGAAATTACACTAAGGGGGATAGGGATTTTTGCCTTGGAATTTATCAAGTGAGGATGAAGAAATAGTCTTGCAATAGAGGGGTATTTATAGGACAATCAATGGCCAAGATCAAGCCAAGTGGGGGGCAAGTGGAGGGTCAAGATTTGGACATGTGTTTGTGGGTCCCACTTGCTCATCAACTACACAAAATATCCTACCAACTCCTTGACAAAAAATGGAAGGCCAATTCGTCCAACAATTACCGCCCACTTGAGGGTGACACTTGTCACCCTCTCGTTGGTCCAAAATATTTCATCTCTCGGAAAAATCCGCAAAAATTATAAATGACATAGCCGTATTTTTCCCTTCGCAAATTCCGGAAAACGTTTCGTCGGAAAACGATTCTTTTCGCTAGTTGTGCACAAATTTCGCCACTTTGCCTACTTAAGGCTTAAACTTTTGTACGTACGCCCTCACGTACATACTCTGGAAATACGGGGTATAACATTCTCCCCTCCTTAGAAACATTCGTCCCGAATGTTCCTTTTCAAGACAGATAACGATAAAGTTCCTCATAACAAGTTGCCAATGCCACACCTGGCCACCAAATAACACATACGCAAATACTTATCCCAAGTCAACGAGGAATCACCTCTAGCATTACAAAAAGCTTCCACCCCCGGTCTAAAAGATATTCCCTTCGCAACTTTACTTCACAAAAGTAATTATCATTTCTATTCCCTCAGCACATGTTCACTTCTTTCCTTACTCGTCGTACCCTTCTCGAACACTTGAACTCTTTCTAGTATACGTACCATACTTCAGTTGTTACTTCAGTTCCCAAAATCTCTGGAGTCGCTACCTCCAAACTTGGTCATCTTACCAGCCTCAATCTCCCTTAAGGCCAGTCCCGGCCTTCACGATCCGATTCTGGTCGAACATATCCACGAACTCATACGATGGTCATCTAAACTTAGGCCTGGCACCCTCGTGACCCTACCACCTGGCGGGACCACCTCGAACTGACCCTACCACAATACAGGCCGCGGGTTGACCCGCAACCGGTACTCAACCCGACCCGCTATCGCGCCAAACACTTGTTCTCCTGATCCGGAACAATCTTACCTATTCAAGTCCTGAAGGCTACCACTTTTATCTTACACAACCCATGGAATTATCCCACAATACATTTATACGCATACTAAGTATTTGACAAAGACTAACCGTAAAATCTTTTATTCAAGCCGGCCTTACATCTAAGGTCTCGACGTGTAATATTCTAAGGTTCATACCTTCCCTGTCCCCATACTTATTCTTTCAACTAACCAAGTCTCTAAAACACAATATACACAACGCTATTTGTACGTAGTACACAACATATAATCATCGCATCACGCATGCTAAATTCTAGAGGGTTAAGGATATACCTGAAAAGATAGGTGGTTCAAAGGACCGCTAAAACTGGGAACTTCTACCGCGACCTGCATGGTGGCTGCCGTGTATGAGCATCCCGCCTAGCTATGGAAGGTGAAGAACCCGCAATCGATCTCAGAGTCTGGCTATCCTACCAGCTACCCCGGCCTGGACAGTCTCTCGCCAAATGGCCCTGTTGGCCGCAAGCATAACAATCTCCCAAACTAGTACGACATTCTCCCTTATGAAGTTTTCCACAACGGCCATACTGAGACAAGGGCGACCTTATCCGGCGAGCACTCCTACTCCCCTAAAAACTTGAAACCTGGGAGCCCTGACCCGCTCCTGAATATCCCGAATGTCCCGAAGATTGTGGGGGACCACTCTGTGCTGGCGGAGGTACATAAATAGCCTGCTGCTGAGGCGGTCCGCCTCGAAAGTTATCGAAGGACCCTGCCGCTGCTCGCCCTTCACCGATTCGTCATTCCGTCGACATCTCCGCTCCTCACACCCAAGTGCATAAGCCTGCATGCGGGCCATGTCCATGCCCGGCTGAAGAGCTACACCCGAACAAGCCTCTTCCAAGTAGTCATCTAGCCCGGTGACGTAGCCGGGCACTCTGTCCTTCATACTGGCTACTAACGCGGGGACATACCGAGCCAATGAGTCGAACTCCACATTGTACTCCCGAACCGTACGCCCGCTCTGCCTCAACACCAAAAATCTGTCGGCCAGAGCCCTCCTTGTCTGTGGAGGCAAGAAATGTGCAAGAAATGCCTCCGAGAACTCGTCCCAAATAGCTGGAGGCGCATGCTCCCCCCGGGACAGCTCCCACGAATCAAACCAGTCGACTGCAGTATCACGCAGCCGATGCGAACCTAAGACCACTGACTCGGTCTCCGAAGCCTTGATCACTCTCATGATCCGCTGTAACTATCTGATGAACTCCTGCGGATCATCCTCAGGCCTCGATCCATAAAACACTGGCGGGCTGCAACTCAGAAAGTCCCGCAGTCTCAAACTATCTGCTCTCGGGTGAACTACGGGTACTACCGGTACCGGAATCGCTGCATCCAGCTTATCCTCGTGCCTTGCCACTATCTCCGCCAATAATCGGGCCATCTCTTGTAACCCATCTCCTCTGCTCCGTGTGTGGACCGGAGGCTCAGTGCATCGTGGTCTCAGCAGCCTACCATCGCGCCTAAACTCTCTGGGCCGGCGGCGCGCAAAATTCGCCGTCTGACACTATCTCAGTCTTGACGGGCTGCGCCCTCGTACTCCTCTGTATCCCACTAGCGCCTTCCTCGCTTTGCCCATCTGCCCGGTTGCACTTGGCGAGGCATAATCGTAAAAACGCAATACGTCAGAGGGGTCCAACTTATAACACAGCTCTAAGGCACGATCTCAGAATGAGAAGAATGGAAACCAATCCTAAATGTCCTATAGCCTCCTGATTATAGATGTGGTGCACAACACACCGATAATCAAGACTCTACTAGACACGGTCTGTAGACACTCTCCGAGGATTAATCGCTTCGATACCACTTTTGTCACGACCGATCCGGGCGTGGATCGTGCCTTACCGGGCACCCTGGTGATACAACATCGAGAAAATCAGCGGAAATAAAACTTAAACATGAAACAAGACATATGATAAGAACAGGATAACCAAAACGGTCACCTTCCAATAATATATATACAAATCTTTCAAACCGAACAGTTTAATCCTTTTTACAAACCCTGCCCACAACAGTACTATAGACCTCTAAGAGTTTTTATACAACATGACGGGACAGGGCCCCGCCATACCCCTGAATGTACAAGTACCTACAGTGAGGACTATACTAAAAGATAAGCCTCGGAGAAACGGAGCTTCCCGATATCTTTGAACTGTGATCCTATGGCGAGGATCAACGATCGTGTACCTTACCGCGGCATGACGCAGCCCAAGGAGGTCGATAACAGTACCAAGTATGTGAAACTGAAAATACTGTAAATGAAATCATAGTAGTCTATATAAAGCAGGAGACATGTATGATAACCAAACTACAGTCCACAATAAACAAGCAGTCATGTAAGTCAGGGACTCACGCCCTCCAAGTCATTACTCAATTATAACTATGGGTCTCACGCCCTCAACATCAATCATGCCCGTGGAATACCTTCCTCACTGCCGGCAGTCTATGATATAATAACACAAAGAGTACATATGAACACCAAGTCCTACTCGAGTCATAAAACCGTGACGGCAAGTGCGAAGGCTAACTACCGATACGAGCCATACTAACAATACTATACAACCGGACCACGGAGGCGTCACGGCAAGTACGAAAGCCGACTACCGGATACCAAGCCGCGGTCACGTAGCTGACCGGCAAGTACGAGGCTAACTACCGGATACCAAGGTCAGATCACGAGACTCCGCCACGGCGTCACGGCAAGTACGAAGCCGACTACGGATACCGCGCCGTGTCACGTGTCGATCGGGCAAGTATGAGGGCTAACTACCAGATACCAAGGTCGTATCACGAGACTTCGCCACTAAACTGAACGGAGCAAGTGCGAGGGCTAACTACCAGGTACCAAGGCCGAATCAGCCACGAGACGGGGCAAGTACGAAATCCGACCACCAGATACCAAGGCCGAATCAGTAAGAAACCTCATGGAGAGCTAGTCCATGGAATAACACTATCAACAGGAGCGTACTCGTGGAATTCTCCGTCACTGCCGGTACGTCCAAGTAATATCATAACAAATCAGCCGGCCCTCCATTGAGAGACGCGACGGTATAGAAATACAATACTAGCACGACAAGGCTATCACACGCAAACATACACAACTCAAGGTACTTTCATTTTATGCCAAAGTCCAGGTTTTAACTCCAAAGTACTACGTACGTTAAATTCTTTTTAAAAGATCCATTTCTTTTACAAAGGTCACCCGATGCCCGTATTATAAAAGTAGAGTGACTAACATTTTTAAGTAAAACAAAACAACTTCCATACTTTCCTTTTTAAACCACATTAAGACAATAACATGCCTTCTTTTTAGACCAAAACACTTCTCCTTTTTTAAAGTCAAGTTATCACTTTAAAACCAATGATAAAACCATTCTTTTGTTTTCATAAGGTCGTTATAACTAACTTCCCATAAAGCTGTTATAACACTTTATGTTTTAAACCAAAAACTCATCAATTCCTCAAGTCATCTTTTCTTTTAGAAATCAATTTCCTTACTTTGGAAATTTAAGAAAATCAATGCTTGTTTATACTGATTCTTATTAAAGTAGCCATGATCTAGGAACTGTAATACAATTTCGTCTTATCTAAGCTTCTATGCAGATGGAGGTTTCTACTGGTTCTAATATAATAACTTATTCTTATTTCCGAAATCTGTAAAACATTATTCCTTTAAAACTGTGTACTCATTACTCACGAATGAGGTTTCACACTTTAACAGACTTTAAATCAATTCAATTTAAGTCAACCGTTCCTTTTATCACTCTTAAGTCGTTATACCTAACTTCCCATAAAGTTAGTATAACTTAAGCTTTCAAAACCAAGTATTACTCTTCTTTCAAAAACGGTTCTTAAATCTTTTGAAATACTTCAAGATTCTTATTATTCAGGCTTAAGTCAAAAGACATTGCCGTAAAACTACGTTCAGTTAACACACGTACGTCTACCGTACTATATATATATTCTTTTAAAATATCATGCTCAAGAGTATAGGAAGAATCACATACCTCGCGACGATTATCGACTATTAGCAAAATGCTCCAAAGTACTGTAGTCCTGTTAGCCTTTTCCACCCTTCGAGTAGAATACGCTACTCGCAGTACTTCAACCTATATCGGTCATAAGAGTCTATCAACGTCTAGAATATTCTGTAAAAATACTTCTAGATACAGGTTCCTTTATTCTACGGAAAATTGGGCAAGACTTCCTACCACAAACTACACAATTCTATCAGAATACAAATTCATGTAAGTACAATCACTTTCTTCTTTAATATTCTTCTGATGTGATTTCAATTCAATTCTCTTCTTTTATACCATCCTTCTATATATCTTATACTCACTTCTATACAACTACAGTATGTAATTTCCAATTACAAATAGAAGGACAAGAGTATTTACCTCGATAAGCCCAAAATTTTCCAAGTTTATATGTCGATCCTGAGCAACGTTTAGCTCCTACTCCGAACGCTCCAATTCGCTCCAAGAAACCCTTAGAAGTTCTACACAACTTCTACTTAACACTTCAACCGACTATGAAGATTTTTCCTTAGGGTTTCGTTTAGTGACTAAAGGAAGTATAATAGTATTTCTGGGCTCTACGTATAGAGGTAACTTTGGAAAGTACTACAAGGTATTTGGGTATAGTAACAACGCTTGGAGAATACTTTTCTACCCCGGGGGGGGGGGGGTATTATACGAAACAACTCAAGGAAAGGGGGGGGGAAGTTTCGGCCAAGGCCTCTCAAAGGGGGAGGGGTGGCTTGGACGAAATTACACTAAGGGGGAGAGGGATTTTTGCCTTGGAATTTATCAAGTGAGGATGAAGAAATAGTCTTGCACTAGAGGGGTATTTATAGGACAATCAATGGCCAAGATAAAGCCAAGTGGGGGGCAAGTGGAGGGTCAAGATTTGGACATGTGTTTGTGGGTCCCACTTGCTCATCAACTACACAAAATATCCTACCAACTCCTTGACAAAAAATGGAAGGCCAATTCGTCCAACAATTACCGCCCACTTGAGGGTGACACTTGTCACCCTCTCGTTGGTCCAAAATATTTCATCTCTCGGAAAAATCCGCAAAAATTATAAATGACATAGCCGTATTTTCCCTTCGCAAAGTCCGGAAAATGTTTCGTCGGAAAACGATTCTTTTTGCTAGTTGTGCACAAATTTCGCCACTTTGCCTACTTAAGGCTTAAACTTTTGTACGTACGCCCTCATGTACATACTCTGGAAATACGGGGTATAACACTTAACTTCTAAAATCCATAACTCATTCTTTTTATCTCTCTTAAGTCGTTATACCTAACTTCCCATAAAGCTAGTATAACTCTTAAGCTTTTAAAACCAAGTGTTACTCTTCTTTCAAAAAGGTTTCTTAATTCTTTTGAAATACTTCAAGATTATCATTATTCAGGCTTAAGTCAAAAGACATTGCCGTAAAACTACGTTCAGTTAACACACGTACGTCTACCGTACTATATATATATATATATATACTTTTAAAATATCATGCTCAAGAGTATAGGAAGAATCACATACCTCGCGACGATTATCGACTATAAGCAAATAGCTCCAAAGTACTGTAATCCGGCTAGCCCTTTCCACCCTTCGAGTAGAATACGCTACTTGCAGTACTTCAACCTATAACGGTCATACAAGTCTATCAACGTCTAGATACAGATTCCTTATTCTACGGAAAATTGGGCAGCACTTCCCTACCCGTCAAATTATACAAGTCATCAGAAATACGATCTAAGTAAATCTGATTCGGTCTTCTTTAATATTCTTCTGATGTGATTTCAATTCAATTCTTTTCTGTAATATCCTTCTATTACAGTTCAACTCTCTTCTGTAATATCCTTCTATGAATCTTATATTCAATTCTATACTACTACAGTATGTAATTCCAATTACAATAGAAGGACAAGAGTATTTACCTCGATAAGCCCAGAATTATCCAAGTTTATATGTCGATCCCGCGACGTTTAGCTCCTACTCTGGGCGCTCCAACCCGCTCCAAACAACCCTTAGAAGTTCTACGCAACTTCTACTTAACACTTCAACCGGCTATGAAGATTTCCTTAGGGTTTCGTTTTTGTGACTTAAGGGAATATAGTAGTATTTCCGGGCTCTACGTATAGAGGTAACTTTGGAAAGTACTACAAGGTATTTGGGCTAAAGTATTTGGGAATAGTAACAACACTTGGAGAATACTTTTCTACCAAGGGGGGGTATTTATACGAGAACCACTTTAGGAAGGGGGGGTTTGCCTCGGCTAGGCTTCACAGGAGGAGGAAGGTAGACTGAAAACTACACAAAGGGGAGGGAGTATTTTCCTTGGAATTTCACAAGTGTGGATGAAGAATAAGTCTTCAACTAAGGGGGTATTTATAGGACAACCAAGGGCCAAGATCAAGACAAGTGGTGGGCAAGTGTAGGGTGAGGATTTGGGCAAGTGTACCTTATCCATCTACCACCAAAATATCCTACCTAACCCTTGACCAAAAACAAGGCAAAAAAAAACGCCCAAGTCGTCCACTTTGAGGGTGACACATGTCACCCTCCCGTTGGTCCAAAATATTTCATCTCTCGGAAAAATCCGCAAAAATAATAAATGACATAGCCGTATTTTTCCCTTCGCAAAGTCCGGAAAACGTTTCGTCGGAAAACGATTCTTTTCGCTAGTTGTGCACAAAATTCCGTCCCTTAGTCTACTTTAAGGCTTAAACTTTTGTACGTACGCCCTCACGTACATACTCTGGAAATACGGGGTATAACATCAACACTTAGAATTATTTCACACTTTCTTGTTCTCTTTAGAATAGCTCACGGGTTTGGCCATTTCCCCACACAAAAATTTTGTAGTTTTGTTCCATTATTCACAAGACTTAAACCCAAGGTCACTAAGGTTATTGTAAGGTTATCTCAATAGAAAGATCCCGGAAAAGTGGCATTTTCGTATTAGTCGCAAGGCGGAAACTTAAGGAGTTCTTCAACTTTGAAGTTGGAACTTGAAGATGAGTTATTCATAGGCTTCTAAGGAGTGCTTGGAGCGGATTGGAACATAAGGAAAGGAGCTAAGAATTGCTAAGGAGCGACTTTGAATCTCGGATATTTTAAGGACTTGTAAAGGTATAATTCTTGTTGTTTTAGTAATTAAGATTACTTATTGTTGTAGCTATGGATATTAGCAAGCATGAGGTGTTTATATTATGAAGTTGATAAGTGTTATGGATATTGGAACTCTTATCCGAAAACTAGCATATTTAGCCCTTAAGATTACAATTCGATTTGAGTATTAGTTTAAGTCGTCACATGTTATATAAAGAAGGAATTATAGTTGTTGAAGTTGTTTATGACTATGTAGCATGTTGGATTAACAACTTGTATTGAGAAAGGAATTGAAAGAGAAGTAGTGTTGTTGTAGCCGAGAATTTCATTGTATTGTGGACTAGTTGGTAGTATTTGTGGGGCGGAATTTTACACGTATTGTAAGGCGTGTAATCCCCTTTGTATTTGCTGAATTGATTTAAGCCTTAAATGTGGCGTTTGGTTATTGAATTCGGCCTTGAAAAAGGTGGCAAAGTATGTAGAAACAAAGGAAGTGCTGCCCGATTTTCCGTAGAATTTAGTGACCTTGTACTTAGAATATTCTACGAAGAGAGCTAGAGGTTAATAGACATTTTATGACCATCATAGGTTGAAGTACTACGAGTAGCGCATTCTACTTGAAGGGTGGAAAAGGCTAGCAAGGGTATAGTACTTTGGAGCATTTTGCTAATTGTCGATAATCGTCGCGAGGTATGTGAACCTCTTCCTATCTTTTCTAGCATGATTGTTTTGAACTATGTAGTACGGTAGACGTACGTGTGCTAAACGAATTTTGGTTGGTTTAAAACATAAAGTGTTATAATAGCTTTATGGGAAGTTAGTTATAACGACTTTATGTAGGTAAAAGAATGGTTTGTTGTTTTTAAAAGATAAGAGACTTGACTTATATTTGACTTGATATGAAATGTGAAGAACTTTAATTGTGTTGAAAAGTGGTGAAACCTCATTCGTGAGAAATGAGTACTTTGTCTAAAAGAAAGGAAAAGGAATAAGTTATATTGATTTCGGAAAATGGGAATAAGTATCGAACAAGCCATTGCAGCGTTAATAAAGGAAAAAGTAACGACAATTAATAATATTAAAACCAGTAGAAACCTCCATCTGCATAGAAGCTAAGATAAGACAAAATTGTATTACATTTCCTAGATCATGGCTGCTTTAATAAGATAAGTATAAACAAGTACAAATTTTCTTAAATTCCAAAGTAAGGAACTTGATTTCTAAAAGAAAAGAGACTTGAGAATTTGAAGTGTTTTTGGGTTAAAAGAAAGGCATGGTCTTGTCTTAAATTTGTTTAAAACATAAAGTGTTATAATAGCTTTATGGGAAGTTAGTTATAACGACTTTATGAAAACAAAAGAATGGTTTTATTATTGGATTAAAAATGGTAACCTGATTTTGGGAAAAGAGAAGTAACTTGAGTTTAAAAGGATAAGTAACTTGTTTTCAAATATCGAACTTTTCTTGATAGAAAAATATAAGTGGCTTGGTTTTAAAAGAGTTAGTTACTTGGGTTTTAAAAGTTTACTTGACGTTGTTTTAAAAGTGTAAGCCACTTGGTTTAAAAAAATATAAAGTACTTGATTTAAACATGAACGTGTTTGGTACTACGGACATTAGTAACGAGTTGTTTTTACGTAAAAAGAGATCTTTTCGAAAGAATTAAAGTACGTAGTACTTTAGGGTTAAAACCCGGATTGTTGGCACAAAATGGGAGTACTTGAGTTTTTATAAATGGTGAATCAATTTACATGTTAATGAAAGTCTAAAAGTATGTTGAACTTGTCTATGCTAGTTGTGATAGCTTTTGTTGTGCAAGTATTGTATTTCTATAGCACCGCGTCTCTCGATGGAGGGCCGACTGACTTGTTGTGAACTTATGTCACGACCCGACCCTGGGCCCGCGACTGGTGCCCTACCTGGGCACCCTTACATGTATAAAACAACTGAAGTAAAACAACAGGTTAGCCGATAGGGCTACCTTCCTGGACATATAATATACAACCGAAGCAGTTGCCTCCTTTCCTTTACAAACTGACCCACAAAATGTGACTACAGACCTCTAAGAGTTTTAACATAACAACTGTGGCGGGACAGGGCCCCGCCATACCCCTGAATATACATGAATCTACAACCTCAGGGAAAACCGTACCAAGAGATAAGCCTCCGGAGCAAATGGAGCTTTTTCCAAATCAACCGAGATCCTAAGAGCGAGGATCACCAACACAGGTACCTAAAACTGCGGGCATGAACGCAGCCCGGCGGGGTCAGACAACAATTTAATATGGAACAGAAATAACGTGATAAGAAATGATCATAACTTTACAAAAGAATGACAGGACAAATATCAGAGTACATACCAGATCCTGCCGTGTCATTACCACTTATGAACTTAATCGTACCTTATTATCTTTTCCCATTTTCAATAAAAGTTATAGCCATATCTTACGTACATACTTAGGAGAAGTCATTAAGTTCATTACCATATAACTTACTTATCTTTCATAACATAATCCGGCCCCTTATGGAGGGACGCATATACTACCCGGCCCAATCTGGGACGCGATCAAATCTCACAAATATCAAAGCGTGCCCGTGGAATCCCCCATCACTGCCGACAGCTATAAGTGTAAAATATAACCATGTGACGCGCCCGTGGCATCCCACCTCACCGCTTCGCGTACATACACAACACATATATATATCTCCTGCCCGTGGAATCCCACATCACTGCCGGCAGCCGTAGGTGTAACATATAACCATGTGACGCGCCCGTGGCATCCCACCTCACTGTCGGCGTACACATACACAACATATATATATATATATATATATCTATATATAACGCGGCCGCATGCCCCGGAATCCCACATCGTATAAGCATGGCCATAACGTGCCTCGGCGTCCTCATCGTAGTCGCAGTCTTCACGGAGCTAGCCCATGGAGTAATAATATAACATGCCCCTAATCCTCATCGTGGTACATGTCTTCATGGGAGCTAGCCCATGGAGTAAAATATAACATGGTCGCATGCCCGGAATCCCACATCGTATAAGCGTGGCCACGTGAGTAATAAAACGCGCGGGCATCTAACCCGCATCCTGGCTGCATGCCCCGGCATCCCTCATCGTATAAGCATGGCCAAGATCAATCACAATGGAAGCATACCCGTGGAATCCCCCGTCACTGCCGGTACGTCTAATAAAATGTCCGGGCATCTAACCCACATCCTGGTCACATGCCCCGGAATCCCACATCGTATAAGCATGTCCAAGGATCAATCATGATGGAAGCATACCCGTGGAATCCCCCGTCACTGCCGGTACGTCCAAGTAAACTTACAACCAGCCAGCCGGCCCTCCAACTGAGAGACATGACAACGTAGACATACAATACTTGCACCCAAAGCTATCACAAGCAAACCTAGGCAAGTTCATTAAACCTTTAGACTTCCATTTTTTTATAAACTCATGGCACTTTCGTTTCACACATAAAAGTCCGGGAATTTAACCCCAAGTACCCCATGCTTACATTCTTTTCAAAAGATTCCTTTTTCATATAAAAACCCAAGATACTAACACCCGTAGTATCAAGGCTTGTGTACATTTCACATAAGTCACGATACTTTTAGAAATACATTTCTCGGCTTCTAAATCAAGTGACCCTTACTTTAAAGCTTTAAGCAAGTGATACCTTTAAATCAAATTGCCCTTCCTTAATACAAGTTATTTCTTTGTTTACCTTATTAGAGAAAACCATTCTCTTAACCTTCCATAAAGCCGTTATAACCAACTTCCCATAAAGCCGTTATAACCCTTTATGGTTTTAGACAAAACTCATTCCTTTTATAACCAAGAGACTTATACTTTTTATTAAAACCAAGTATTATATATTTTCGAATCAATTCTCTTAACTTTCAAAGTACAATTAGTCTCTTAACCATTAGAAATCAAGTGACTCATTTTATTATAAAACCTTAGGCAATTGATGCCTTAAAATCAAGTTGCCTTTACACTAAAATCAAGTCATTTATCTTTCCATAAAGCAAATATAACCAACTTCCCATAAAGTCGTTATATTCACTTTATACCTTAGCCAAAAATATAATTTCCTATCCAATGGACTTATACGTTTAAAACGGAACAAGTATCACATACTTTAAAACTCTTCAAGTCCCTTAATGTCACGACCCGTTCCGGGGCCCGTGACTGGTGCCTTACCGGGGCACCCAAGTAGACATACATCAGAGTAATCAGCGGAATATAAAAACAAGACATGAAACAAATGTAAATTGAGACACAGTTTATCTGAGAAAAGTCGCCTTTCGGCATATATATATAAAGAGTGAACAGTTACATCCCAACTTTACAACATGACTACGGACTTCAGGAATGTAACAACTATTGATGAGGCCCCGCCATACCCTGAATGTACATATATCTACAACATCAGGGAGAACCATACCAAAAGTCGAGCCTCCGGAGAAGATGGAGCTCCTGACACCAAAGCAAAGATCCTAAAGATGCGGATCTAGCGCCTGCTTGCCCTTACCTGCGGCATGAACGCAGCCCCCCGAAGGAGGTCGATAACAGTACCAAGTATGTGAAAGCGTAAAGCATCAAGTAAAATCAAAGTATTTAAAACCATTTGCAAATACAACGGTTCAAGCGCATAGTGCAATGTAAAACAAGAGCAAAATAGAAATAATGTAATCGGTCTTATCTAGGCGCGAATGATCGGGCAAGGCCAATCGCCCATAGTATCATTATGCGTGCCTAATCACGACTTCCCGCATCGCATAGTCACACACGAACCGCGTAGGTATTCCTCGACGGGTAGCTAACCCCCTGCATTCTCCTCGACTCGCGATCGCATAGTCTCATAGACCGCGTAGTCACACGGACCGCATAGGCATCCCCCGTCGGGATAAAACACCGGAATGATCAATCACGGAACTCCCGCGACTCGCGTAGTCACACAGCATCGCATAGGCCATATAGACCCGCATCAAGGGTGTCAAGCCCTCGGTATAACAAGTCAAGGGGGTAGCTGATATAATAACAGTACAACAGACTTACCGTTTAACAACGTAAGCACAACAAGAATAACAATATCACAAGACACTAACACACGTAGCATCCTAACATGTTACTTATTAAACCATCTTACTACACTTTGCAGAAATCAATACAGGATTTTCATAAACAAATAAGTAAAACCGTTCCTTTTATCTTTCTTAAGTCGTTATACCTAACTTCCCATAAAGCTAGTATAACTCTTAAGCTTTCTGTTTAAAAATCAAATATTCTTCTTCTTTCAAAAATGATTTATAATTCTTTTGAAAGACTTCAAGATTCTTATTATTCAGGCTTAAGTCAAAAGACATTGCAGTAAAACTACGTTCAGTTAAAACACGTACGTCTACCGTACTATATATATATTTTAAAATATCATGCTCAAGAGTATAGGAAGAATCACATACCTTCTCGGCGAAATCCACCTGTCAAGTCGAATATGTCGCGCGCAGAGTATCGACCTATAATAGTCAAATACGTCTATCAACGTCTAGACTACTCTGTAGAAAGTTCTAAGCAGAGGGTTCTTAATTCTACGGAAAATCGGGCAGCACTTCCCTACCCGGTAAGCTATACAAGTCTCATCAGAATACAAATTCTATGTAAATCTGATTCAATCTTCTTTAAATCTTCTGATGTGATTATAGTTCAATTCTCTACTGTAATACTCTTCTATGTAATTACAGTTCAATTCTCTCTTTTAATATCCTTCTATGTATTTTATACTTATTTCTATACATCTACAGTATGTATTCTCCAATTACAATAGAAGGATAAGATTATTTACCTCGATAAGCCCAAAATTATCCAAGTTAAATGTCGATCCTGAGCAAGGTTTAGCTCCTAGTTTGCACGCTCCGATAGCTCCAAGAAACCCTTAGAAGTTTCTAACAACTTCTACTTAAATACTATAAGGGATTTGGGCTAGGGTATTTAGGAATAGTAACTATACTTGGAAGACAACTTTCTACCAAGGGGGGGGGGGGGTGTTTCGGCTAAGCTCTACTCAAGAGGGGGGGACAGGGTGTTGGACGAAACACTACAAGAGAGGGGAGGGAATTTTGAGACTTGGAAGACAATTTGTGGATGAAGAAAACCTTCAAGTTAGGGGGGGTATTTATAGGCCAACCAATGGCCAAGATGAAGCCAAGTGGTAGGCAAGTGTAGGGTGGAGATTTGGGCAAGTGTACCTTATCCATCTACCACACAAAATATCACAAAATATCCTACCTACTCCAAGGCTTGAAATCGTGCAAATGGACGCCCCAAATCCGCCAACTAGAGGGTGACAAGTGTCGCCCTCTCGTTGGTCCAAAATGTTTCATCTCTCGGAAAAATCCGCAAAAATAATAATAAATGACATAGCCGTAATTTTCCCTTCGCAAAGTTTGGAAAACGTTTCGTCGGAAAACGATTCTTTTTGATAGGTGTGCACAATTTTTCGTCCCCCCTATGCCTAACTAAGGCTAAACTTTTGTACGTACGCCCTTACGTACGAATATTCAAGCCCTAATTAGGTTAAGGATGAAATTGTGAACTTTCGACGGAAAAGATTCCGAACCTTGTGAAGGAAATTCTACGTTTTTAATATTTTAACCGATTTTTCCGAAAGATGAAATATTTTGGACCAATAGGAGGGCGACATGTGTCACCCTTAGTTGGCATGGGTTGGACGAAATGTTGGGCTAGTGGACAAGTCAAAAAGTCAAGTCTTGCAAGATATTTTTCTTTGGGTGAGTGGGAGTAGGTGGACGATTTTTGTGGGCAAGTGGGAGCTTGCCTTGGACATTTTTTTTGTGCTAGTGGAAGGCCACATGGCTCTTTGTTGTGGTGGACATATGTTCCAATTTTGTGGTGGACATATGTCCCATTATTGTGGTGAACACTTGGTGGAAGACTTCACTTGAACAAGCTACCAAATCTATACCCTCCACTTGCTTGAATCTTGGCCCTTCATTGTTCTATAAATACCCCCCTCTAGTGCAGGACTTCTTCATCCATTAAACATTTTCCAAGTCTCCAAAATCCCTCCCCCTCTTAGTAGTTCTCGTCCAAGTCCTCCCCCACCCCCTTTCCTAGTTGTCTCGTCCGAAACAATACCCCCCCCCTTGGTAGAAATTGTCTTCTAGTAGTGTTACTATTCCAAAATACCTTAGCCCAAATCCCTTGTAGTATTCCCAAGTTACCTCTATACTAAAAGCCCAGAAATACTACTTTATATCCATTAGTCACAAAACGAAACCCTAGGAAAATCTTCATTGTTGGTTGAAGTATTAAGTAGAAGTTGTATAGAACTTCTAAGGGTTTCTTGGAGCGAATTGGAGCGTACAGAATAGGAGCTAAACCTTGCTCAGGATCGACTTTAATCTTGGATAATTTTGGGCTTATCGAGGTAAATATCTTTATCCTTCTATTGTAATTGGAGATTACATGTTGTAGTAGTTCAGAATTAAGTATAAGATATATAGAAGGAAGGTATATAAGAAGAGAATTGAACTGTACTTACATAGGGCTGTATTTACAGTAGACTTGTGTAGTTGACGGGTAGGGAAATGCTGCCCAAATTTCCATAGAATAGAGAACCTTCTGCTTAGAATATTCTACAGAGTAGTCTAGACGTTGATAGACGTATATGGCCATTATAGGTTGAAGTTCTGCGAGTAGCGTGTTCTACTTGAAGGGTGGACAAGGCTAGCAGGGTTATAGTACGGTGGGGCGTTTTGTTATTTGTCGATAATCGTCGCGAGGTATGTGAACCTCTTCCTATCCTTTCTAGCATGATGTTTTGTAAACTATGTAGTACGGTAGACGTACATGTGCTAAATGAATTTGGTTGGTTTAAAACATAAGGTGTCATAATAGCTTTATGAAGTTAGTTATAACGACTTTATGTAGGTAAAAGAATGATTTATTGATTTTAGAAGTTAAGAGACTTGATCTTGAAAGATAAGAGACTTGACTTAATTGGCTTGATATGAATTTTATTAAAAAGTTGTGAAGCCTCATTCGTGAGTAATGAGTACTTGGTTTTTAACTAATAAGTTATATTGATTTCGGAAATGAGAATAAGTATCGAACAAACCACTGCAGCGTTAATAAAGGAAAATGTATTGACAAATAATTAATTATTATTAAAACCAGTAGAAACCTCCATCTGCATAGAAGCTAAGATAAGACAAAATTGTATTACATTTTCTAGATCATGGCTGCTTTAAATAAGATCATTATAAGCAAGAATAAACTGCTCACACATAAGACATATGTTACTCAATTGTTTTAAAAAAAAAAAGAAGAGATTACGTTATAATGATTAAGACTATGAGTTATGAAACCTTTCGAAAATAAGAGACTTGAGTATTTGAAATTTGGCAACTTGAACTTTTGGAAAGGAATGTTGTTACTTGACTTTAAAAAGAGAAAGTGTTTAGGTTTAAGATGAGGCATGACATTGCCTTAATTTTTGGTTTTAAAAGGAAGAAATGGTATTATCTTAATCTGTCTTAAAAGAGGGTTTAAATGTTATGGACGATTCTTCACCGAGTCCCATGAGATGGGCCGGGACATGTATTCCATACGATTCTACACCGAGTCCCATGGGATGGGCCGGGACATGTATTCCATTCGATTCCACACCGAGTCCCATGGGATGGGCCGGGACATGTATTCCACACGCTTTCAAACCGAGTCCCATGGGATGGGCCGGGACATGTATACCACACGATTCCACCTCGATTCCCATGGGATGGGCCGAGACATGTTATACGTATAATACGATTTATATCCAGACTGTCGGCAGTGAGGAAGGAGTTCCACGCACGAGGATGACTTTGAGAGTGAGTCCTGCGCCTGACATGACTACTTTTATGTTGTAAAGCGTAGTTTGGTTATCATACATGTCTCTGTTTTATATAACTGTTATGATTTCATTTACTGATTTTCCGCCACATACTTGGTACTGTTGTCTGACCTTCGGGGCCGCGTTCATCTGCGCAGAGGTACACCAGTTGTTGATCCTCGCTCATAGGGTCACAGTTCAGCGTTTTAGGAAGCTCCGTGTCTCCGGAGGCTTATCTTTGGTATAGTTGTCACGACCCGAACCCGGGCCCGTGACTGGTGCCTTACCCGGGCACCCAAGTAGTCATACATCAGAGAAAATCAGCGGAACATAAAAAAAAGACATGAAGCAAGAGATATTATAATGAAGCAGCAACTAAAATAGCTTGCCTTCAGATATAAATACATAAAGAACCCGAACAGTTTAATCCTTTTTACAACCCTGCCCACAACAGTACTACAGACCTCTAAGATTTACAACAACTATGACGGGACAGGGCCCCGCCAAACCCCTGAATGTACAAGAACCTACAACTCAGGGAACACATACCGAAGAATAAGCTTCCGGAGAAACGGAGCTTCCCAATACGCTGAACTGTGATCCTATGAGCGGGGATCAACTACCGATGTACTCCTACCTGCGGCATGAACGCACTTCAAGGAGGTCGATAACAGTACCAAGTATGTGAAATGAAAATATCGCATTTAAATCATAACGATATATAAAGCGAGACATGTATGATAACCAAAATACGATGCAACATAAGCGATCAAGTCGTGACTCACGCCTCAAAGTCATCACTCGATATATAACTATGGGTCTCACGCCCACAACATCAATCATGTTCGCATCATGGCCACATGCCCCGGACTATGCATCGGTGCGAATATGTCCATGATGCAACAATAAAAACAATGTCGCGTGGCCACATGCCCCGACTGCGCCGGTGCGTACATGTCCATGTAATATCAACAACAATATACTGGGTGGTCAACCCTGCCGCATGACCACGTGCCCCCGGAATTCTACATCGGTGCAGACACGCCCATGTAACAATAATAACCATATATCGGGTAATCAACCCTGCCGCATGGCCACATGCCCCCGGAATTCTGCATCGGTGTAGACATGTCCATGTAACAATAATCACAATATATCACACAACCAGGCTATCACAAGCAAGCAAAAGCAAATTATCATACTTCTAGACTTTCATAAAAAGGTCCATTCTTTATCAAGAAGTCACCTGATATCAACATTTGCACAACAAAGGCTATCACAACAAGCATAGGCGAGTTACACAACAACAAGCATAGGCAAGTTATACACAACTCAAGATACTTCCATTTTATATCAAAGTCCGGGTTTTTAACCCTAAAGTACTACGTACGTTAAATTCCTTTTAAAGAGATCCATTCCTTTTATAAAGGTCACTCGATACCCGTAGTATAAAAATAGAGTGACTCACATTTTTAGGTAAACCAAAACACTTTCCTTTTCAACAACATTCTTTCCCCTAAAGTTCCAGTTTGCCTAATTTCAATTACTCAGGTCTCTTTATTTTAGAAAAGTTTCATAGTTCATAGTCTTAATCATTTTAAGAATATAATTCTCTTTTAAACAATCTGAGAAACATATGCCTTATATGAGTGTAGGTTATTCTTGTTTATAATCAATCTTATTAAGCAGCCATGATCTAGGAAATGTAATATCATTTTGTCTCATCTTAGCTTCTATGCAGATGGAGGTTTCTACTGGTTTTAATAATACTTTATTATTCAATACATTTTCCATTATTAACGCTGCAGTGGTTTGTCGATACTCATTCTGATTTCCGAAATCAGTAAAACGTTATTCCCTTTTAAAAACCAAGTACTCATTACTCACGAATGAGGTTTCACACAAACATCCATATTAAGTCAAGTCTCTTATCTTTTAAGATCAAGTCTCTTAAATTCTAAAATCAGTAAACCATTCTTTTTAGCCCTTTTAGACGTTATACCTAACTTCCCATAAAGCTAGTATAACTCTTAAGCTTTTTAAAACCAAGCATTACTCTTCTTTCAAAAAGGTTTCTTAAATCTTTTGAAATACTTCAAGATCATTATTATTCAGGCTTAAGTCAAAAGACATTGCCGTGACACTACATTCAGTTAACACACGTACGTCTACCGTACTATATATATATATACTCTTTTAAAATACTTCAAGATTCTTAGTATTCAGGCTTAAGTCAAAAGACATTGCCACACGTACGTCTTCCGTACTATATATATATTCCTTTAAAATACTTCATGCTCAAGAGTATAGGAAGAATCACATACCTCGCGACGATTATCGACTATAAGCAAAACGCTCCACGGCTATAACCCGGCTAGCCTTGTCCACCTTCTAAGTAGCACATGCTACTTGCAGAACATTCAACCAATAAAGGTTATCGATCTCAGAATCTGATTCTATGTAAATCTGATTTAAACTTCTACTCTAATATTCTTCTGATGTGATTTCAGTTCAAGTCTATTCTGTAATATCCTTCTATTACAGTTCAATTCTCTTCTATGAATCTTATATTCATTTCTATACAACTACATTATGTAATTCCCAATTACAATAGAAGGACAGTAGTATTTACCTCGATGAGCCCAAAATTATCCAAGTTTAATGTCGCTCCTGAGCAACGTTAAGCTCCTACTCCGTGCGCTCCAATCCGCTCCAAACAACCCTTAGAAGTTCTACGCAACTTCTACTTAACACTTCAACCGACTATGAAGGTTTTCCTTAGGGTTTTGTTTTTGTGACTGAGGGAAAATATAATAGTATTTCCGGGCTCTACGTATAGAGGAAACTTTGGAAAGTACTACAAGGTATTTGGGCTAAAGTATTTGGGCATTATAACAATACTTGGAGAGTATTTCAATACCACAAAGGGGGGTATTATACGAAAACAACTAGGCTAGGGGGGGGTAGACCTCTCGGCCAAAGCTTCTCAAAGGGGGGGGGGGGGGCTTTTGGACGAACTCAACTTACAAAGGGGAAGGGATTTCAAGACTTGGGAAATGATTTTAGGATGAAGAAGTTCATCAACTTAGAGGGGTATTTATAGGTCAAGCAATGGCCAACCAATGGCCAAGATCAAGCCAAGTGCCATGCAAGTGTAGGGCTAGGATTTGGGCAAGTGTACCTGTTATACCCCGTATTTCCAGAGTATGTACGTAAGGGACGTACGTAGAAATTTGAAACTTTTAAAAGTGGCTTGGCCGAAATTATTTGTTCACAACACCCGATTAGAGTCGTTTTTCGACGAAACGTTTCCACAGCTTTCGTAGGGTAAAATACGGCTATGTCATTTCTAATTTTTGCGGATTTTTCCGAGAGACGGAATATTTTGGACCAACGAGAGGGCGACACTTGTCACCCTCAAGTTGGCGGTTTGCTTGGCCGAAAGTGGGACGTTTTGGCTAGCTTTCTTGGCCTTGTTTTGTGCCTTGTTTTGTGCCTTGTTTTGTGCCATGTTTTGTGGAGTAGGGATAGGGTGCACTTGGCTTGATCTTGGCCTTACACTTGCCTAACACATGGCTTGATCTTGTCCATTGGTTGGCCCTTGGCTTCCCTATAAATACCCCTCCCTTTGTTGAAGACTTCATCATCCAAATGTGTTCTAAGTCTTGAAATCCTTCCCCTCTCCTCTTGTTTGACTCTCGTCCAAGAGCCCCCCCTAGTAAAGGCCCTTGGCAGAGAAACCCCTCCCCCTTTGAGTGGCCTTTGTGGCCGAGAGCCTCCCCCTCCCCCCCTTGGGGTGCTAGCCGTGGGGTACCCACTGCCTAGTTGCTTCAGATAATAACCCCCTCTTGGTAGAAATACTTCTCCAAGTATTGTTATAATGCCCAAAATACCTTAGCCTTTATCTTGTTGTATTCCAAAAATTACCTCTATACGTAGAGCCCGGAAATACTACCTTTTGTTCTTTTAGTCTCAAACCGAAACCCTAAGGAAATCTTCATTGTTGGTTGAAGTATTTAAGAAGTTGGTTAGAACTTCTAAGGGTTGTTTGGAGCGGATTGAGCGCACGGAGTAGGAGCTAAACCTTGCTCAGGATCGACATTATAACTCGGATAATTTTGGGCTTATCGAGGTAAATATCTTGACCTTCTATTGTAATTGGAAATTACATGTTGTTGGAATATATAGTTAAAGTATACTATATATAGAATTGAACATAGTTGTGCGGCAATGTCTTTTGACTTAAGCCTGAATTTAAAGAAGAGAAGCGAATGTAATTACATGTGTATTCAGACATGAGACTTGTGTAAAGCATTACTATATAGTAGAATTGTACACCAGGTTAGGCGTGTTAACCCACTGGTTGGCTTGATAGCCTCGATAAAGGAGGAGATTTACGCTGCTGGGGGAGGTCTTTGCGAATTTTACGTAGAATGTTCTACGAAGGGATCTAAATGTTAATAAAGCGCCTTGTGGCCTTATAGGTTGAAGTACTACGTATGGCGCGATCTTGGCTAAGGAGTAGCCGCGGTTTGAAGTATTTGGAGCATTTTGCTATTAGTCGATACTCGCGAGGTATGTGAACCTCTTCCTATCTCTTCTAGCATGATATGTGTGAACTATGTAGTGCGGTGAGCGTACGTGTGCTAAATGTATTTGATTGGTTTAAAACATAAAGTGTTATAACGGCTTTTATGGGAAGTTGGTTATAACGACTTTATGTTAGTGAAAAGATACTTGTGGTTTTTAAAAGGTAAGCTGGTTTGAACTATAAGCGGCTTGTTATGTGTTAATAAAGAACTTGAAGTATTTCAAAAGATTTTGAATCATTTTGAAAGAAGAAGTAATACTTGGTTTTGAAAGCTTAAGAGTTATACTAGCTTTATGGGAAGTTAGGTATAACGGCTTAAGAATGGTTTCTTGATTTGAAATCGAATGTGTATCGACAAACCAACTGCGGCGTTAATAAAGAAATGTTTTAATAGATTAAGTATTATTAAAACCAGAGAAACTTCCATCTGCATAAGACTAAGATGAGACAAAATGATATTTCCTAGATCATGGCTGCTGTAATAAGATTGTTATAAACAAGAATATCCTACTCACATATAAGACTTATGTTTCTCAGATAGTTTAAAAGAAGAATTATATTCTTAAATGAATAAGACTATGAACTACGAAACCTTTCTAAAATAAGAAACGTGAACATTTGAAATTAGGCAAACTTGGACGTTTGGAAAATAATGTCGTTACTTGATTTTACAAAGGTAAGTGTTTTGTTTTACTTAAAAGGATAATCACTCTATTTTCACATAACTACGGGTATTGTGTGACTTTTGTGAAAGTAACGATCTTTTAAAGATTTAATGTATGAAGTACTTTGGGGATAAAACCCGAACTTGTTGACATATAGTAGAAAGTACCTTGTGTGTATAACTTGATTGTGTTGGTTTGTGATAGCCTTGTAAATGCTTTCTTGTTGATTGATAAGTAAACATGCTAGGATGCTATGTGTGTTAGTATCTTGTGATGTTAGTGTAAAGGGGTTTTCCCCTCGACCGCGGCTTAAAGTTGTTTGACTATCACCGTTATGTTGGTATTGTACCACTCGCCTTGACTTATTTCCGGAGGTTGCCGCCTCCACGCGGGTAGACTCAGCGATGCAGGACCATGATTCGAGAATACCTCATGCGGGTCCGGGGATCCATGCGGAACTACGGAGTTCCGGTGTTAGCGCGCCTTTATGGTCATGCGGTCATGTGGCCATGCGGATCGCGAGTCGGGGCGATGCCGGAGTAGCTACCGATGCGGGGTTATACCTCATGCGGGCCTATGAGGTTGGCCTATGCGAGTGCGGAAAGTTCGAGGCTAGACGCGCACATTTGATCTGCGCGAGTGACGGCTTGAATCATGTGACGCCTAGACAGATATCATGATACGATTTATGACCTTGTTAGTATCGCTAGGTGTTAGTAGTCGGCTATGCCTTCGCATTACCCTGCATCGCTTTATTTGGACACAGGTGGGACACAGTGTTCATGTATTCCTTGGTGCTTTTCTATCATGAGCTGCCGCGGTGAGGAAGGTATTCCACGGGCATGATTGATGTTATGGGCTTGAGACCCATAGTTATATTCGAGTGATGACTTTGAGGGCGTGAGTCCCTGACTTGACATGACTGCTTATTTATTGTGAACTGTAGTTTGGTTATCATACATGTCTCCTGCCTTATAGACTATTATGATTTCGTTCTGATGATTTTTAGTTTCACATACTGCACTTTTGTTATCTTGACCTCCTTGGGGTCATTACACCAGTAAATTCAAGGAGTTAGATAAGAACATACCAAGGAATTTAAGATGTAAAAAGTTGATAGATAAGTTGACAACATGTGTTGGACGGATTTTGAGTTTGCCTTGGAGTGTTGTACCCCAGTTGTTAAGAATTTCGAGGTGTTTAAAAGGCCTAATGTGTAGTCCGTTAAATCTAGATCCCAACGCAACAAACCGTTCGTCGTTTGGACATCGGAGTCAAAAGTTATGGAAGTTTCAAGTTTGCAGTGCGCAGCGGCGGTATTCAGGGTACAGTGGCGCGCGCCGAATCTGAGGCGCGCGTTTGTTCGGGGTCCGGGGTTGCAGCGCATGCGCCGAATGCGGGCGCGGCGCGGATTGCTGGAACATTTTCTGGAGTGGAAGCCATGGCGCGTGGCGGGCGCGCGCCAAGGCGTGTTTTTTCGCGATAAAAGGCTGAAATCAGGAGATATTTTGTTAAAAACCTAAGGGAGGGTGACAAGTGTCCCTCCCATCCCTTTTGACCATATTAGGGCCTATTTTAGGGCCAAGTCTTGGAAGACTTGGCCATTTCATTTCAAAACCCTTCCATGGAAAACCCTCTCCCTTCTCTCTAGTTTTGGAAGAAAACCTAGCTTTAGAGGAGATTGTTGGAGCGGCGGCAAGAAGAAAAAGTGTGGGTAAACTTGTGGGTAACGCTGGTGGGCGATTTTGACGGAAAGAGGAGGAAGAAAAAGGGGCTTTTGTGGGCTATTCCTTAAGGTAAGAGTTTCCCCTTTCTCTTGGTTATGAGCCTAAGGCTGTTTTATTTTAGTAGTATAGATGTGAGCCTGAGGCTGTTTTATTTTAGTAGTTTAGAGTTGAGCCTAAGGTCATTATATTGTAGTAGTATAGAATTGAGCACGAGGTGTTTTATATTGTATAGATTTGGATCTTGTTGTCTTGTTAAAAACTGAAATGGGCATGCTAGCCTTAAGATTGTAATTGTTGAAGATGTCTAGGGCTAGATATCATGTTAGACCTAAGGACTTGGATTGGAAAGTATTGAAAGGGATTTAAGAATTGGTTTATGGTTGGCCAAGAGTGGGATGGAAAGTATTGGGTTATTTTGTATTATTGTGGGGCGTTGGGTTATTGAATTCGACCTTAACAAAGGTGGCAAGTTAGTAGAAGCAAAGGAAGTGCCGTCCAAATTGTCGTAGAATTTAGGGACTTTGCACTTAGTTGATTCTACGTTCGAAGCTAGAGTTTGATAGACGTTTCTTGACCCTTATAGGATTGAAGTACTACGGTAGCATATTCTACTTAAGGGCGATAATACGGTGGAGCATTTTGCTTATTGTCGACAATCGTCGCGAGGTATGTGATTCTTCCTATCCTCTTGACATGACTATTTGTAAAATATATAGCGGTAGACGCACGAGTGTTAAAGGAATTTGATTTCCTTTTGTGCCTTGATTTGATATGAAGTGTTAAGGGCTTCATTGTGTGAAAATAGTAGTAAAGTCTTATCCGTTGGTAACGGGTACTCGGTGGTTAAAGAATGAGCCCTATTGGTCTCATAAATGTTTATAGTGGTAATTGGTTGGTTTAAAACATAAAGTGTTATAACGGCTTTATGGGAAGTTTGTTATAACCGCTTTATGTAGCTAAAAGAATGGTTTGTTGTTTTCAAAAGATAAGAGACGTGACTTGTAATTGACCTAAATGGTGTTGAAAAGTATAAAACCTAATTCGTGAGATACGAATACTTGGTTTTTAAAAGAATAACGTTACAATTTCGGAAATGGGAATAAGGATCGAACAAGCCAATGCAGCGTCGATAAAGGAAAGAAGTAATGACATTAATCATATTAAAACCAGTAGAAACCTCCATCTGCATATAAGCTAAGATAAGACAAAATGGCATTACATTTCCTAGATCATGGTCGCTAATGAGAATTATTGAAATCAAGTTTTGATCTTCTTAAAAATTCCAAAGTAAGGAATTCGATTTTCTAAAGGAAAAGAGACTTAAGAATTTGAAGTATTTTGGTTTAAAAGAAAGGCATGATTTTGTCTTGACTTGTTTTATTAATCATAAAGTGTTGTAATAGTTTTATGGGAGGTTAGTTATAACGACTTTATGAAAATAAAGAAATGGTTTCATTAATAGATTTAAAATGGTAACTTGATTTTGGGAAAAGGAAGTAACTCGTTTTCAAATATTGAACTTCTTGTGATGGAAAAACATAAGTGACTTGTTTATAAAAGGTAGGAGTATCTTGATCCTAAAGGGGTTAAGTACTTGGGTTTTAAATGGTATACTTGACATTGTGTTAAGAAATATTTATAGTACCTTGAGTTGTGTGTAACGCCTATGCTTGTAGTGATAGCTTCGTGTGCAAGTGTTGTATTTATGTGCTACCGCGCCTCGTTGGAGGGCCGGCTATCCGTTGATTGATGGACATACCGACACGTTGGGTAGCCCACCGTGCTTCCATTAGGGTGTTGTTATTGTTATTTGATCGGACATACCGACACGTTAGGTAGCCCACGTATGCTTCCACAAGGATCGTTATCTTGTTATCTCCTTTGGGCATACCGACACGTTGGATGGTCCACGGGTATGGGCCCACTAGGACGGCTCGAGGCCATGCTTATACCGAGGTGAGATCTTGGGGCACGCGCCTTTGTGCGAGTTAAATTCGGGTTGTATTTGAGTGATGATTTCACGGGCATGAGTCCCTATCTTGATATGACTGCTTTTAAGTTGTGGTGTTGTAATTTGGTTATCATACATGTCTCCTGCTTTATATAGACTATTATGATTTCATTTACAGTATTTTACAGTTTCACATACTTGGTACTGCATCGACCTCTTGGGCTGCGTTCATGCCGCAGTTGAGGTACATAGCTTGGCGATCCACTCTCTTAGGATCGCTGTTCGGTTCTCTGAAAGCTCCATATCTCCTAAGCTTGTCCGTGGTACGGTTCCTCAAGTAGTAGACTTTTGTATATTCGAGGCGGGGCGGCCCGTCGTCATTATGGTTTCAAAATTCTTAGAGGTCTCAGTAACCTTTGTTGGCGGTGTTTGTATGGGATGTAATCGTCAAGTTTTAAATTATGTATAAAAAGGTAACCGTTTGGGTTAGCCTACTTTCTTATTTCACTGTTTTCACTCTTGAGTTTTTATTTCACGGTTTTTCTCTCGATGTTGTATCACTAGGGTGCCTGGTAAGGCACGATCCACGCCCGTTCGGTCGTGACAAAGTGGTATCGAGCGATTAATCCTCTGAGAGTGTCTACGCATCAGATTCAGAGAGTCTTGATTATCGGTGTGTTGTGCACCACATCTATAATCGTGAGGCTATAGGATATTTAGGATTGGTTTCCATTCTTCTCACTCGAGATCGTGCCTTAGAGCGGTGTTATAAGTTGGACTCTCCGACGTGTTCTTTGTATACCGGTGATGCCTCCACGCAGCAACCAGAGCCCGAAGGGCAAGGCGAGAGGAGTCGCGAGTAGAGCGCAGCGGTCTCTCCCGAGACTACGGCACTGAGCCTCCACCCCGCACCGCGGCAGGAGATGGGTTACGCGAGATGGCCCGATTATTGGCCGGGATCGTGGCGAGCACGAGATAGATCGGATGCAGCAGCCCAAAGAGCACCCATAGTTCACCCGAGGTCGATAGTTTGAGGCTACGGATTTTCCGAGTTGTAGCCCACCCGAAGTTCTACGGTCGAGGCACGAGGATGATCCGCAGGAGTTCATCCGACAATGCGGATCGCGAGAGTGATCAAGGCTTCGAGACCGAGTCGGTGGTTTTGTTCACATCGCCGCGTGATACCGCATGATCGTTTGATTCGTGAGCTGTCCCGGGGAACATGCACCTCCACCTGGTCAGTGAGTTCTCCGAGGCTTCCTTGGCCATTTCTTGCCTCCACAGATGAGGAGGGCACGGGCCGACAAATTTTTGATGCTAAGACAAAGAGGGCGCACAGTTCGGGAGTACAATGTAGAGTTTGACTCATTGGCCCGGTATGTCCCCGCTTTGGTGGCCAATATGGAGGATAGAGTGCACCGTTATGTCACCGGACTCGATGATTATTTAGCGGAGGGATGCACAGCAGTAGCTCTTCAGCCGGGCATGGACATTGCCCGCATCCAGCGCAAAGCAGCCGAGGAACGTAGAGGTCGACGGAATAACCAAGATCAGCAGAAGAGGCCAGGACAGTAGAGTCCTCTGGTGACCTTCGAGGCAGCCAAGAAGAGCTAGTTATTTACCTCGGCAAGACTGAGTGCTCCATCACGCCTTGGGGCGTTTAGGAATTCGGAGCAAGTCGGGCTCCTGTGTTTGAGTTTTGGGAGCGGGGACGTTAGTCAGATGGGACCACCCCTACCTCGTTGTGGCCGTTGTGGTAGGCTCCATGGTGGAGAGTGTCGTGCTGGGATGGGGGTTTGTTTTGTATGCGGCCAGCAGGGCCATTTTGCGAGGAATTGTCCAACCAGAGATAGCGCGGATGTAGAGACTCAGCCTTCGGGATCAGTGGCTGATTCATCTCCTCCTTTTGTGCGCCGTGCAGGGAAGGAACATGAGTAGAACGGCAGAAAGAGAAAGTGAAGCAGTAGTTACAGGTATATTCTTAACCCTCTAGAGACTAGTATGCATTGATGTTATAGTGATGTGTTAAGTGCTTATGTTCGGATAACTTTGTGTTAAAAATGTGAATTAGAAGCCTGATTAGTGAAAAGGGTAAGTCTGAGGATGAGAAGATTTTGAACCTTAGAATTTATAACAATCGAGACCTTAGAGGTAAGGCCGGCTAGAGTAAAAGATTTTACAGTGATCCTTGTCGGAAGTACATAGTATGTGGGGAGTATTTTTTTTCTAGTGATAAGTCCATGAGTGGCATAACTGATTCTTTCATGAGTGGAGTAGTGAAGACTATACTGCGTCTGCGTTTGAAGTCTTAGAAGGAACATTCGGACGAATGTTTCTAAGAGGGAGAATGTTACACCGTAAATTCAAGGAGTTAGATAAGAACATACCAAGGAATTTAAGATGTAAAAGTTGATAGATAAGTTGACAACATGTGTTGGGACGGATTTTGAGTTTGCCTTGGAGTGTTGTACCCCAGTTGTTAAGAATTTCGAGGTGTTTAAAAGGCCTAATGTGTAGTCCGTTAAATCTAGATCCCAACGCAACAAACCGCTCGCCGTTTGGACATCGAGTCAAAAGTTATGGATGTTTCAAGTTTGCGCGCAGCAGCAGCGATTTTGGTTCAGGTGCAGTACGGCGCGACGCGTGGCAGCGCGCCGCTTGTTCTGGGGTCCGCGGTAGCGCCGCGCCGAATGCGTGGCAGCGCGCGGATTGCTGGAACATTTTCTGAGTGGAAAGCGCCATGGCGTGGCGGGCAGCGTGCCAAGCGGGTTTTTTCGCGATAAAAGGCTGAAATCAGGAGATATTTTGTTAAAAACCTAAGGGAGGGTGACAAGTGTCCCTCCCATCCCTTTTGACCATATTAGGGCCTATTTTAGGGCCAAGTCTTGGAAGACTTGGCCATTTCATTTCAAAACCCTTCCATGGAAAACCCTCTCCCTTCTCTCTAGTTTTTGGAAGAAAACCTAGCTTTAGAGGAGATTGTTGGAGCGGCGGCAAGAAGAAAAAGTGTGGGTAAACTTGTGGGTAACGCTGGTGGGCGATTTTGACGGAAAGAGGAGGAAGAAAAAGGGGCTTTTATGGGCTATTCCTTAATGTAAGAGTTTCCCCTTTCTCTTGGTTATGAGCCTAAGGCTGTTTTATTTTAGTAGTATAGATGTGAGCCTGAGGCTGTTTTATTTTAGTAGTTTAGAGTTGAGCCTAAGGCTGTTATATTGTAGTAGTATAGAATTGAGCCTGAGGCTGTTTTATATTGTATAGATTTGGATCTTGTTGTCTTGTTAAAAACTGAAATGGGCATGCTAGCCTTAAGATTGTAATTGTTGAAGATGTCTAGGGCTAGATATCATGTTAGACCTAAGGACTTGGATTGGAAAGTATTGAAAGGGATTTAAGAATTGGTTTATGGTTGGCCAAGAGTGGGATGGAAAGTATTGGGTTATTTTGTATTATTGTGGGGCGTTGGGTTATTGAATTCGACCTTAACAAAGGTGGCAAGTTAGTAGAAGCAAAGGAAGTGCCATTCAAATTGTCGAGAATTTAGGACTTTGCACTTAGTTGATTCTACGTTCGAAGCTAGAGTTTGATAGACGTTTCTTGACCCTTATAGGATTGAAGTACTACGGTAGCATATTCTACTTAAGGGCGATAATACGGTGGAGCATTTTGCTTATTGTCGACAATCGTCGCGAGGTATGTGATTCTTCCTATCCTCTTCAGCATGACTATTTGTAAAATATATAGTGCGGTAGACGCACGAGTGTTAAAGGAATTTGATTTCCCTTTTGTGCCTTGATTTGATATGAAGTGTTAAGGGCTTCATTGTGTGAAAATAGTAGTAAAGTCTTATCCGTTGGTAACGGGTACTTGAAAGTTAAAGAATGAGCCCTATTGGTCTCATAAATGTTTATAGTGGTAATTGGTTGGTTTAAAACATAAAAGTGTTATAACACTTTATGGGAAGTTTGTTATAACCGCTTTATGTAGCTAAAAGAATGGTTTGTTGTTTTCAAAAGATAAGAGACGTGACTTGTAATTGACCTAAATGGTGTTGAAAAGTATAAAACCTAATTCGTGAGATATGAATACTTGGTTTTTAAAAGAATAACGTTACAATTTCGGAAATGGGAATAAGGATCGAACAAGCCAATGCAGCGTCGATAAAGGAAAGAAGTAATGACATTAATCATATTAAAACCAATAGAAACCTCCATCCGCATAGAAGCTAAGATAAGACAAAATGGCATTACATTTCCTAGATCATGGTCATTTAATGAGAATTATTGAAATCAAGTTTTGATCTTCTTAAAAATTCCAAAGTAAGGAATTCGATTTTCTAAAGGAAAAGAGACTTAAGAATTTGAAGTATTTTGGTTTAAAAGAAAGGCATGATTTTGTCTTGACTTGTTTTATTAATCATAAAGTGTTGTAATAGTTTTATGGGAGGTTAGTTATAACGACTTTATGAAAATAAAGAAATGGTTTCATTAATAGATTTAAAATGGTAACTTGATTTTGGGAAAAGGAAGTAACTCGTTTTCAAATATTGAACTTCTTGTGATGGAAAAACATAAGTGACTTGTTTATAAAAGGTAGGAGTATCTTGATCCTAAAGGGGTTAAGTACTTGGGTTTTAAATGGTATACTTGACATTGTGTTAAGAAATATTTATAGTACTGAGTCAGGTGTAACGCCTATGTCAGTAGTGATAGCTTCAGGTGCAAGTGTTGTATTTATGTGCACCGCGCCTCTCGCCGAGGGCGCTATCCGGTTGATTGATGGACATACGACACGTTGGGTAGCCCACGTGCTTCCATTAGGGTGTTGTTATTGTTATTTGATCGGACATACCGACACGTTGGGTAGCCCACTGTATGCTTCCACAAGGATCGTTATCTTGTTATCTCCTTTGGGCATACCGACACGTTGGATGGTCCACGTATGGGCCCACTAGGACGGCTCCAGGCCACGCTTATACCGGTGAGATCGCCGGCACGCGCTTTGTGCGGTTAAATTCGGGTTGTATTTGAGTGATGATTTCACCGCATGAGTCCCTATCTTGATATGACCGCTTTAAGTGGTGTTGTAATTTGGTTATCCTCCATGTCTACTGCTTTATATAGAATATTATGTTTTCATTTACGATTTTACGCTTCACATACTTGGTACCGTCAGATCGACCTCCTTCGGGGCTGCGTTCATGCCGCAGTTGAGGTACATAGCTTGCCGATCCACTCTCTTAGGATCGCTGTCGGTTCTCGAAAGCTCCATATCTCCTAAGCTTGTCACGTGGTACGGTTCCACAAGTAGTAGACTTTGTATATTCAGTGGGCGGGCCCTGTCCGTCATTATGGTTTCAAAATTCTTAGAGGTCTGTCAGCATTTGTTGTGGGTGTTTGTATGGGATGTAATCGCTCAAGTTTTAAATTATGTATAAAAAGGTAACCGTTTGGGTTAGCCTACTTTCTTATTTCACTGCTTTCACTTCGAGTTTTTATTTCCGGTTTTTCTCTCGATGTTGTATCACTAGGGTGCCCGGTAAGGCACCATCACGCCCGGTTCGGTCGTGATACCGTTCATGCCGCAGTTGAGGTACACCAGCCGTTGATCCTAGCTCGTGGTCACAGATTCAGCGTTTGGGAAGCTCCGCTTTCTCGAGGCTTATCGGTGGTATAGTCCCCTTCGCCGTAAGTGTTTACATTCGTGGTTTGGCGGCCTGTCCCGCCATTGTTGTCGATCATTCTTAGAGGTCCGTAGTATCGCTGTGGGCGGGGTTTGTAAAAAGGATTAAACTGCTCATGTTGAAAGAGTTGTTATTTATTTATATACCAAGGTAACCGTTTTTGTTAGCCTTTTCTTATTTCACCGCCTTATTACATCGTTTCATGTATTGTCTTTATGTTCGCTGATTTCTCGATGTATGTCTACTGGTGCCCGGTAAGGCACCGCCACGGCCCGGTTCGGTCGTGACAAAAGTGGTATCGCAGCGCTTAATCCCGGAAAGTGTCTACGCATCGTATCCATGAGTTTGATTATCGGTGTTGCGCACCACACCAATAATCGTGAGGCTATAGGATATTTAGGATTGGTTTCTATTTCTTCTCACTCGAGATCGTGCCTTAGAGCCGTGTTGTAAGTTGGACCTCTAACGTATTTCTTTCCTTACCGCTATGCCTCCGCGTAGGCAACCCGGCCAGAGGAGGCAAGGCACCGGCGAGCTGCGAGCAGTACAGAGGGTTACGTGGGCACAGCCCAATTATCACCTTAGGTGGTGCTTCATTCGGGATTTCGCGACGCCACTAGCCCCAAGAGAGTTTAGCACTGGCAGCAGCTCATCTGCGCCATGATATTTGAACCTTCGCCCACGATCGAACAGAGAATATAGATTTCAAGGAGGCGACCACATTAACTATGGATTTGACTACCGTGAGAGTATACCGATGTACCGCGAGTCTTGATGAATATCAACGAAGGTTGTGCAAAAGTAAGTTCTTCGATTAGGCTTGAGCATGGCACGTATGCGGCTTATGCGCAGCAGCCGAAACGTAGAGATCGACGGGTTAACGGCGACAAATGTACAGGCAAGAGCAGAAGCGTCCTTTGGTAACTTTTGTGGCGAGTCGCCTCACCAGATTAGATTACGCGATCCACCAATGCGAAGGTCCTCCGGGGTTCGGGACGTTCGGTACGCAGAGTTGGTCGAGCTCGAGCTTCCGGTTCACGATACACGAAGGCTCCGGCCATCCGGATTCGCTTTTTCTGTTCACAGCGTGGCGGCGTCATCTCGTGGAATGTCGTTTTTAGTTGGTACTTGTTGTACCATGACCGCCGTGGTCCGATGTCGAAAGAGTGTCCTGCGGAGGACTTAGCCTTCAGATCGGTGGGTAGTTCGTCATCTTCCTTAGCTATACGCCTACGGGCAGTGTGATTAGAACGACTAAGGGAGTAAAGCGAGAGATTCAGTATATCTTTAACCCTCAGGTTTAGTATGTGTGATAAGGTGAGTATACCTTAAGTGTTATATTCGATAGCATTATGTAAATGGTGATTAGAAATCTTGGTGGGTTAACCGAGTAAGATTTTGGGGATAGAGAGGTGGGAGCCTTAGAGTTTTATACGTAGAGACCTTAGAGGTAAGGCCATCTCAAGTATAGGTGTAGTGTTATGTTTGATCCTTATCGAGTGCATAGTGCACGTGAGCTATGTTTGTGGGATAAGTCCCTGAGTAGCGTGATTTGAAAGAGGGTAGTCGAGCTAGGAAGACCGCTAGGTTTTCGTAACGTGATTTGTGAAATTGTTCGGATCGGGAGCCAAGGCGTTGTTACGGCCTGTTGAGGCCACGCCAGGGTCAACCCGAGGCATGTTTGGTGGGGTCGGTGGTGGTCCCGCCGTGGTAGGGTCACGAGGGTGTTAGGCCCGTGTTTAGTTAACCAAACAGAATTGCGTGGATCGTTCGACCATGGTCGCCGGCGAGGTCACCGCCTTGTCTTCTAGCAAAGGCCGAGTGCTCGCAGTTGTTGTTATTTCGTAAAGGTTGTAAGGTCGCACGGGTGCCTCCTTCACCTTATGGCAGACATGGAGCCAGTAGCACTGTTTTGTTTCAAAGTTTTACCGTGCAGGTTAAGAACTCGTAAGTCTCGACCGCATTCGCCTCGCCGGTGTTTGATTTCGCGGTAGTTGTGGGGATTGTTGTCTCCGTGGAGGAGTGTTTAAGCTACCATTTCGGTGTTCGGATGTCGCCTTATAAAGCCTCGGGCGGATGTGTAAGTTACGGCCGAGTGGTTCGATGTTGGCAAGGTTCGCATATGTTCAGCGTGTTCCACAGACCGTGGATAGTGGAAGCTTGTCTAGAAGAAGTTCGCAGCCGAGGAAATCGTGCGGATAATCGGCGACGACGCCAGAGTTCGGTGACGGTCGGTCTTCTTGAAAGTACCACCCCGTTGGGTGTGACGAGTTTTGGAATACAGAGGAACTTAGCCCGAGTTACTTTGGGCCTTTGAGTTCATGTGAAGAATAGGCCGTGTTTCCTATATGTTAGCATTTGCCGTCCGACTTAGAGGCAAGCGTCCATCGTTCGTGCTATGTTCGAGAAGGAAATCGGAGATCCATCCGAGTATTCCCACTAATGATGACCAAGTTGAAGATGATAACCCGAGTTTTGGAAATCAAGCGATCGTAAATGTGGTAAAAGTTCGAGTGTCGACACTCGGGGATTGCAGCAGCCGGTACCATTTGTTGGGTCTCGGAGTGAGACTCGCGCAAAGTGAAAAAATGGTATCACGACGAGAAAAGGAAGAAGCGAGCATGTATGGCGAGCATAGATATGATCATTTCTTTTGTAAGGAGAAGGCGGCGAAGTATATTTTAGACCCCGGAGAGGGGTGTTTGTGGTTATGTTAGAGGTGTTCCTCGTGGACTTGGATGGAGGTATTTTGCATAGGGTGTTTCAGAGCTACGCGTGCGTGATTGTTTTCAAGTATAATGAAGGCTATCTTGGCGCGCTTGTTTTGAGACTTAGAAGGAACATTCGACGAATGTTTCTAAGGAGGAGAATGTTATACCGTATTTCCAGTATGTACGTAAGGGACGACGTAGAAATTTGAAACTTTAAAAGTGGCTTGGCCTAAATTTTTTGTTCACAACCCCCGATTAGAGTCGTTTCTCGACGAAACGTTTCCACAGCTTTCGTAGGGTAAAATACGGCTATGTCATTTCTAATTTTTGCGGATTTTTCCGAGAGACGGAATATTTTGGACCAACGAGAGGGCGACACTTGTCACCCTCAAGTTGGCGGTTTGCTTGGCCGAAAGTGGGACGTTTTGGCTAGCTTTCTTGGCCTTGTTTTGTGCCTTGTTTTGTGCCTTGTTTTGTGCCATGTTTTGTGGAGTAGGGATAGGGTGCACTTGGCTTGATCTTGGCCTTACACTTGCCTAACACATGGCTTGATCTTGTCCATTGGTTGCCCTTGGCTTCCCTATAAATACCCTCCCTTTGTTGAAGACTTCATCATCCAAATGTGTTCTAAGTCTTGAAATCCTTCCCCTCTCCTCTTGTTTGACTCTCGTCCAAGAGCCCCCCCTCCCTAGTAAAGGCCCTTGGCCGAGAAACCCCTCCCCCTTTGAGTGGCCTTTGTGGCCGTGAGCCTCCCCCGCCCCCCTTGGGGGTGCTAGCCGTTGGGTACCCCCCCTAGCCTAGTTGCTTTCGTATAATACCCCTCTTGGTAGAAATACTTCCAAGTATTGTTATAATGCCCAAAATACCTTAGCCTTTATCTTGTTGTATTCCAAAATTACCTCTATACGTAGAGCCCGAAAATACTACCTTTTGTTCTTTTAGTCTCAAACCGAAACCCTAAGGAAATCTTCATTGTTGGTTGAAGTATTTAAGTAGAAGTTGGTTAGAACTTCTAAGGGTTGTTTGGAGCGGATTGGAGCGCACTGAGTAGAGCTAAACCTTGCTCAGGATCGACATTATAACTCGGATAATTTTGGGCTTATCGAGGTAAATATCTTGACCTTCTATTGTAATTGGAAATTACATGTTGTTGGAATATATAGTTAAAGTATACTATATATAGAATTGAACATAGTTGTGCGGCAATGTCTTTTGACTTAAGCCTGAATTTAAAGAAGAGAACTGAATCAGTAATTACATAGGATTAGACATGAGACTTGTGTAGCATTACTATATAGTAGAATTGTACACGGCCAGGTTAGACGTGTTAACCCCCGGTTGGCTTGATAGCCTACTGATAAAGGAGGAGATTTACGCCATGTGGGAGAGTCTTTGCGAATTTTCTGTAGAATGTTCTACGAAGGGATCTAAATGTTAATAAGCGCCTGGTGGCCTGATAGGTTGAAGTACTACGTATGGCGCGATCTACCGCTAAGGAGTAGCCGACGCTTGAAGTATTTGGAGCATTTTGCTATTAGTCGATACTCGCCGCGAGGTATGTGAACCTCTTCCTATCTCTTCTAGCATGATATCGTGAACTATGTAGTACGGTAGACGCATACGTGCTAAATGTATTTGATTGGTTTAAAACATAAAATGTTATAACGGCTTTTATGGGAAGTTGGTTATAATGACTTTATGTTGGTAAGAAGATACTTGTGGTTTTTAAAAGGTAATCGTTTGAACTATAATCGCTTGTTATGTGTTAATAAAGAACTTGAAGTATTTCAAAAGATTTTGAATCATTTTGAAAGAAGAAGTAATACTTGGTTTTGAAAGCTTAAGAGTTATACTAGCTTTATGGGAAGTTAGGTATAACGGCTTAAGAATGGTTTCTCGATTTGAAATCGAATGTGTATCGACAAACCACCGCAATTAATAAAAGGAAATGTTTTAATAGATTAAGTATTATTAAAACCAGAGAAACTTCCATCCGCATAGAAGACTAAGATGAGACAAAATGATATTTCCTAGATCATGGTCATTGTAATAAGATTGTTATAAACAAGAATATCCTACTCACATATAAGACTTATGTTTCTCGATAGTTTAAAAGAAGAATTATATTCTTAAATGAATAAGACTATGAACCATTTAAACCTTTCTAAAATAAGAAACGTGAACATTTGAAATTAGGCAAACTTGGACGCTTGGAAAATAATGTCGTTACTTGATTTTACAAAGGTAAGTGTTTTGTTTTACTTAAAAGGATAATCACTCTATTTTCACATAACTACGTATTGTGTGACTTTTGTGAAAGTAACGATCTTTTAAAGATTTAATGTATGAAGTACTTTGGGGATAAAACCCGAACTTGTTGACATATAGTAGAAAGTACCTTGTGTGTATAACTTGATTGTGTTGGTTTGTGATAGCCTTGTAAATGCTTTCTTGTTGATTGATAAGTAAACATGCTAGGATGCTATGTGTGTTAGTATCTTGTGATGTTAGTGTAAAGGGGTTTTCCCCTCGACTGTGCTTAAAGTTGTTTGACTATCACCGTTATGTTGGTATTGTACCACTCACCTTGACTTATTTCCGAGGTTGCCGCCTCCGACGCGGGGTAGACTCAGCGGTCCAGGACCATGATTCGAGAATACCTCATGCGGGTCCGTGGATCCATGCGAACTACGGAGTTCCGTGTTAGTGTGCGCGCCTTTATGGTCATGCGGTCTATGTGGCCATGCGCGATCGCGAGTCCGGGGCGACGCCGGGAGTAGCTACCCTCGACGCGGGGTTATACCTCATGCGGGCCTACGAGGTTGGCCTATGCGCGAGTCATGAAAGTTCCGTGGCTAGACGCGCACATTTGATCATCGCGCGAAAGTGACCAGCTTGAATCATGTGACGGTCTAGACAGATATCATGATACAGTTTATGACCTTGTTAGTACTGTGGGTGTTAGTAGTCGGCTATGCCTTCGTACTTACCCTGTACTATTTTATTTGGACACAGGTGGGACCTGGTGTTCATGTGTATTCCTTGGTGATTTTCTATCATAGACTGCCGACAGTAAGGAAGGTATTCCACGGGCATGATTGATGTTATGGGCTTGAGACCCATAGTTATATTCGAGTGATGACTTTGAGGGCGTGAGTCCCTGACTTGACATGACTGCTTATTTATTGTGAACTGTAGTTTGGTTATCATACATGTCTCCTGCCTTATAGACTATTATGATTTCATTTACAGAATTTTTAGTTTCACATACTGCACTCAGTTATCGACCTCCTTCGGGCCGCGTTCACGCCGCAGTTGAGGTACACCCGCCGTTGATCCTAGCTCTCGTGGTCACAGATTCGGCGTTGGGAAGCTCCGCTTCTCGGAGGCTTATCACGTATAGTCCGCCGTCGTAAGTGTTTACATTCGTGGGTTTGGCGGGCCCCGTCCCGCCATTGTTATCGTATCATTCTTAGAGGTCCGTAGTAATCTTGTTGTGGCGGGGTTTGTAAAAAGGATTAAACTGCTCATGTTGAAAGAGTTGTTATTTATTTATATACCGAGCGTAACCGCTTTGGTTAGCCTGTCTTCTTATTTCACCGCCTTATTACAATCGTTTCATGTATTGTCTTTATGTTCCATTGATTTCTCGATGTATGTCTACTGGGTGCGGTAAGGCACGATCCACGGCCCGGTTCGGTCGTGACAAGACTTATCCATCTACCATCAAAATATCCTACCAACTCCTTGACAAAACAAGCCACATTTTCGTCCCAATTACAGCCAAACGCGTTGCCCGATTAGAGGGTGACAAGTGTCGCCCTCTTGTTGGTCCAAAATGTTTCGTCTCTCGGAAAAATCAGCAAAAATTAGAAATGACATAGCCGTATTTTTCCCTTCGCAAGTCTTGTAAAACGTTTCGTCGAAAAACGACTCTTTTCGGCACTTATGCCCAAATTTTCGAACCTTGCCAATCCTTAAGGCTTAAATTTTTATACGTACGCCCTAACGTACATACTCTGGAAATACGGGGTATAACATTCTCCCCTCCTTAGAAACATTCGTCCCGAATGTTCCTTCTCAAGACGGATAACGATGAAGTTCCTCTAACAAGTTGTCCACGCCACACCTGGCCACGTAATAACACACGTCCTTTTCCTTCCTTACTCGTCGTGCCCTTCTCGAACACTTGAACTCTTCTAGTATACGTACCACACCTCAGTCATCGCTTCAGTTCCCAAATCTTTGGAGTCACCACCTCCAAACTTGGTCATCTTACTAGCCTCAATCTTCCTTAAGGCCATTCCCGGCCTTCACGATATGCTCCTGGTCGAACATATCCACGAACTCATCCGATGGTCAACTAAACTTGGGCCTAGCACCCTCGTGAACCTACCACCTGGCGGGACCACCCAGAGCTGACCCCACCTCGAAACAGGCCGCGGGTTGGCCCGCAACATGGCCCCAACCCGACCCACTTAACGCATCAAGCTCTTGTTTCCCGATCCGGAACAATCTTACCTATACAGGTCATGAAAGCTACCACTTCCATTTTACACCACCCAAGGAATTTCCCCACAATTACTTCCACGTATACTTATACATTCTGACAAAGATCACCCGCAAAATCTTGTATTCAAGACGGCCTTACGTCTAAGGTCTCAATTGTAATATTCTAAGGTTCATCATCTTCTCACCCCCAGGCTTACCCTTTTACACTAACCAGGTTTCTAAATCACATTTTAGCACAAAGCTATCCGAACATAACACTAAACACATCAATACATACAAGTCTCTAGAGGGTTAAGGATATACCTGAAAATATGCGGTTCAAAGGACCGCTTAAAATCGAACTTCCACCGCGACCTCGTGGGCCCGCCGGTATGAACATCCCGCCTATCTATGGAAAGTGAAGAACCCGCAATCGATCCTGCTATCTACCAGCGCTACTCAGTCGGACACTCTCGCGGATGGCCCTGTTGGCCGCAAAAATAACAAGCTCCCTTGGCACCACTCAAGATTCCCAAAATGCGGTCTACCACATCGACCACACCGAGGTAGGGGTGATCGATCCGCCAACACCCTACACCCCTAGAAACTCAACCCATGGAGCTCGACCGCCTCGAATACTCGATGCCACGAAGGTTGTGGAGGACCACTGCACCGGGCGGAGGTACAAAACTAGTCTCGCTTCGAGATGGTCCGCCGAAAGTCACCAAAGGACCTCGCTGCTCGCCTCTTCTCGCGATCTTAGTCATTCCGCCGACCTCTCCGCCTCACACCCAAGTGCATAAGCTCGCATGCGGGCAATTTCCATGCACACGGCAAGAGCTACACCAACAAGCCTCGCCAAGTAGTCATCTAACCCGTAACGAGCGGTGTACTGGCCCTTCATATCGCCATTACAACGGGGCATACCGAGCCAACGAGTCGAAATCCCCATTGTACTTCCCGAATCAGACGCCTGCTCGCCAACATCAAAAATATGTCACCGAGCCCTCCTCATCCGCGAGGCAAGAAAAGTGCCAGAAACGCCCCCGAAAACTCGTCCCAAACGGCTGGAAGTGCATTCTCTCCCCGGGACAGCTCCCACGAATCAAACCAGTCGACTGCGGTATCACGCAGCCTATGCGAACCTAGGACCACTGACTCGGTCTCCGAAGCCTTGATCACTCATGATCCGTCAGAATCGCTTGATGAACTCCTGCGGATCATCCTCGTGCCTCGACGTAGAACTCTGGCGGCTACATCTCGAAAGTCCTGTAGCCTCAAACTATCCGATCTTGGGTGAACCATGGGTGCTACGAATCGCCGCCCATTTATCCTCATATCTGCCACGACTCGCCGATCGGGCCATCTCTTTGTACCCCAACTCCTCTCGCCTGTGCCGCGGGATCAAGATGCAGTATCAGAGTCTCGTGGCCACCGCTGCGCTCTAAACTCTACGGCCAAGGTGTCGCAAAACTCGCCGTCAAGCACTGCCTCGGGTAATGGCCGGCTGCGCCAGTTCTCCTCAGATCTCACTAGCGCCTCTCGGCCGCTTGCCCACTGCCCGGTTGCCTTGCCCACTGGGCCCGGTTGCTTGCGCGAGGCATAAGCAGAAAACGAAATACGTCGAGGGGTCCAACTTACAACACCTTCTAAGGCACGATCTCGTAATGAGAAGAAGGAAACCAATCCTAAATGTCCTCGCACTCACGATTATAGATGTGGTGCACAACACACCGATAATCAAGATTCTACTAGACACGGTTTGTAGACACTTTCCGAGGATTAACTTCTCTGATACCACTTTTGTCACGACCCGAACCCGGGCCCGTGACGGTGCCTTACCCGGGCACCCAAGTAGTCATACATCAGAGAAAATCAGCGGAACATAAAAACAAGACATGAAGCAAGAGATATTATAATTAAACAGGCCAACCAAAATAGCTTGCCTTACAGATATAAATACATAAAGAACCCGAGCAGTTTAATCCTTTTACAACCCCGCCTACAACAAGACCTGCACTTAAGATTTACAACAACTATGACGGGACAGGGCCCCGCCAAACCCCTGAATGTACAAGAACCTACAACTCAGGGAACACATACCGAAGAATAAGCTTCCGGAGAAACGGAGCTTCCCAATACGCTGAACTGTGATCCTATGAGCGGGGATCAACTACCGATGTACTCCTACCTGCGGCATGAACGCAGCCCCCCGAAGGAGGTCGATAACAGTACCAAGTATGTGAAACTGAAAATACTGCATTTAAATCATAACAGTCTATATAAAGCAGGAGACATGTATGATAACCAAAATACAGTACGCAACATAAAAGCAGTCAAGTCAGGGACTCACGCCCTCAAAGTCATCACTCAATATATAACTATGGGTCTCACGCCCACAACATCAATCATGTTCGCATCATGGCCACATGCCCCGAGTGCGACGGTGCGTATACGTCCATGATGCAACAATAAAAACAATGCCGCATGGCCACATGCCCCCGGAATTCTGCATCGGTGCAGACATGTCCATGTAACATCAACAACAATATACTGGGTGGTCAACCCTGCCGCATGGCCACGCGTTCTGAATTCTACATCGCGAACACGCCATGTAACAATAATAACCATATATCGTAATCAACCCGCCGCACGCCACATGCCCTGCACTGCATCGGTGTAGACATGTCCATGTAACAATAATCACAATATATCACACAACCAGGCTATCACAAGCAAGCACAAGCAAATTATCATACTTCTAGACTTTCATAAAAAGGTCCATTCTTTATCAAGAAGTCACCTGATATCAACATTTGCACAACAAAGGCTATCACAACAAGCATAGGCGAGTTACACAACAACAAGCATAGGCAAGTTATACACAACTCAAGATACTTCCATTTTATATCAAAGTCTGGGTTTTTAACCCTAAAGTACTACGTACGTTAAATTCCTTTTAAAGAGATCCATTCATTTTATAAAGGTCACTCGATACCCGTAGTATAAAAATAGAGTGACTCATATTTTTAGGTAAACCAAAACACTTTCCTTTTCAACAACATTCTTTCCCCTAAAGTTCCAGTTTGCCTAATTTCAATTACTCAGGTCTCTTTATTTTAGAAAAGTTTTATAGTTCATAGTCTTAATCATTTTAAGAATATAATTCTCTTTTAAACAATCTGAGAAACATATTCCTTATATGAGTGTAGGTTATTCTTGTTTATAATCAATCTTATTAAGCAGCCATGATCTAGGAAATGTAATATCATTTTGTCTCATCTTAGCTTCTATGCAGATGGAGGTTTCTACTGGTTTTAATAATACTTTATTATTCAATACATTTTCCTTTATTAACGCTGCAGTGGTTTGTCGATACTCATTCGATTTCCAAATCAAGAAACGTTATTCCTTTAAAACCAAGTACTCATTACTCACGAATGAGGTTTCACAAACATCCATATTAAGTCAAGTCTCTTATCTTTAAGATCGAGTCTCTTAACTTCTAAAATCAAGAAACCATTCTTTTTAGCCCTTTTAGACGTTATACCTAACTTCCCATAAAGCTAGTATAACTCTTAAGCTTTTAAAACCAAGCATTACTCTTCTTTCAAAAGGTTTCTTAAATCTTTTGAAATACTTCAAGATCATTATTATTCGGGCTTAAGTCAAAAGACATTGCCGTGACACTACATTCGCTTAACACGACGCTCACCGTACTATATATATATATACTCTTTTAAAATACTTCAAGATTCTTAGTATTCGTGATTAAGTCAAAAGACATTGCCACACGTCGCCTTCCGTACTATATATATATTCCTTTAAAATACTTCATGCTCAAGAGTATAGGAAGAATCACATACCTCGCGACGATTATCGACTATAAGCAAAACGCCCACGGCTATAACCCGCTAGCCTTGTCCACCTTCTAAGTAGCACATGCTACTTGCGAACATTCAACCAATAAAGGTTATCACCATCAGTAAATACACCTATGTAAATACGCTTTAAACTTCTACTCTAATATTCTTCCGATGTGATTTCGCTCAAGTCTATTCTCAGTAATATCCTTCTATTACAGTTCAATTCTCTTCTATGAATCTTATATTCATTTCTATACAACTACATTATGTAATTCCCAATTACAATAGAAGGACAGTAGTATTTACCTTGATGAGCCCAAAATTATCCAAGTTTAATGTCGCTCCTGAGCAACGTTAAGCTCCTACTCCGTGCGCTCCAATCCGCTCCAAACAACCCTTAGAAGTTCTACGCAACTTCTACTTAACACTTCAACCGACTATGAAGGTTTTCCTTAGGGTTTTGTTTTTGTGACTGAGGGAAAGTATAATAGTATTTCCTGCTCTACGATAGAGGAAACTTTGGAAAGTACTACAAGGTATTTGGGCTAAAGTATTTGGGCATTATAACAATACTTGAAGAGTATTTCAATACCACAAAGGGGGTATTATACTAAAACAACTAGGCTAGGGGGTAGACCTCTGCCAAAGCTTCAAAGGGGCTTTTGGACGAACTCAACTTACAAAGGGGAAGGGATTTCAAGACTTGGGAAATGATTTTAGGATGAAGAAGTTCATCAACTTAGAGGGGTATTTATAGGTCAAGCAATGGCCAACCAATGGCCAAGATCAAGCCAAGTTCCATGCAAGTGTAGGGCTAGGATTTGGGCAAGTGAACCTTATCCATCTACCATCAAAATATCCTACCAACTCCTTGACAAAACAAGCCACATTTTCGTCCCAATTACCGCCCAAACGTGCCCCAATTAGACGGTGACAAGTGTCGCCCTCTTGTTGGTCCAAAATGTTTCGTCTCTCAAAAAAATCCGCAAAAATTAGAAATGACATAGCCGTATTTTTCCCTTCGCAAGTCTTGTAAAACGTTTCGTCGAAAAACGACTTTTTTCGGCACTTATGCCCAAATTTTCGAACCTTGCCAATCCTTAAGGCTTAAATTTTTATACGTACGCCTCACGCATATACCGAAATACGGGGTATAACATTCTCCCCTCCTTAGAAACATTCGTCCCGAATGTTCCTTCTCAAGACGGATAACGATGAAGTTCCTCTAACAAGTTGTCCACGCCACACCTGGCCACGTAATAACACACGTCCTCTTCCTTCCTTACTCGTCGTGCCCTTCTCGAACACTTGAACTCTTCTAGTATACGTACCACACCTCAATCATCGCTTCAGTTCCCAAAACTTTGGAGTCACCACCTCCAAACTTGGTCATCTTACTAGCCTCAATCTTCCTTAAGGCCATTCCCGGCCTTCATGATCTGCTCCTGGTCGAACATATCCACGAACTCATCCGATGGTCAACTAAACTTGGGCCTAGCACCCTCGTGACCCTACCACCTGGCGGGACCACCCAGAGCTGACCCCCACTCGAACACAGCCGCGGGTTGGCCCGCAACATGGCCCCAACCCGACCCACTTAACGCATCAAGCTCTTGTTTCCCGATCCGGAACAATCTTACCTATACAGGTCATGAAAGCTACCACTTCCATTTTACACCACCCAAGGAATTTCCCCACAATTACTTCCACGTATACTTATACATTCTGACAAAGATCACCCGCAAAATCTTGTATTCAAGACGGCCTTACGTCTAAGGTCTCAATTGTAATATTCTAAGGTTCATCATCTTCTCACCCCCAGGCTTACCCTTTTACACTAACCAGGTTTCTAAATCACATTTTAGCACAAAGTTATCCGAACATAACACTAAACACATCAATACATACAAGTCTCTAGAGGGTTAAGGATATACTTGAAAATAGGCGGTTCAAAGGACCGCTAAAACTGGGAACTTCCACCGCGACCTCTGCCGTGGCCCGCCGGTGTATGAACATCCTGCCTATCTATGGAAAGTGAAGAACCCGCATCGATCCAGAGTACAGGCTATCCTACCGCTACTCCAGTCGGACAGTCTCTCGCCAGATGGCCCTGTTGGCCGCAAAAATAACAAGCTCCCTTGGCACCACGGCATTCCCCAAAATGCGGTCTACCACATCGACCACACCGAGGTAGGGGTGACTGCATCTGGCCAACATCCCTACTCCCCTAGAAACCTGAACCCATGGAGCTCTGACCTGCTCCTGAATACTCTGGATGCCCTGAAGGTTGTGGAGGACCACTCTGCACTGGCGGAGGTACAAAACTAGTCTGCTGCTGAGGCGGTCCGCCTCGAAAGTCACCAAAGGACCCTGCTGTTCTGGCCCTCTTCTGCTGATCTTGGTCATTCCGTCGACCTCTCCGCTCCTCACACCCAAGTGCATAAGCCTGCATGCGGGCAATTTCCATGCCCTACCAAGAGCTACACCGAACAAGCCTCGCCAAGTAGTCATCTAACCCGTGAACGAGTGTACTCGTCCTCCATATCGCCTACTATAGCGGGGGCATATCGAGCCAATGAGTCGAACTCCCATTGTACTCCCGAATCAGACGCCTGCTCGCCTCAACATCAAAAATCTGTTTACCCGAGCCCTCTCATCCGTGGAGGCAAGAAATGTGCAAGAAATGCCCCAAAACTCGTCCCAAACGGCCGGAAGTGCATTCTCTCCCGACAGCTCCCACGAATCAAACGATCATTGCGGTATCACGCACCGATGCGAACCTAGGACCACCGACTCGGTCTCCAAGCCTTGATCACTCTCATGATCCACAGAATCGCTTGATGAACTCCTGCGGATCATCCTCGTGCCTCGACCAGAACTACGGCGCTACATCTCAGAAAGTCCTGTAGCCTCAAACTATCCGATCTTGGGTGAACCACTGGTGCTACTGGAACTGCTGCGTCCAGCCTGTCCTCATATCTGGCCACGACCGCCGATGGCGGGCCATCTCTTTGTACCCCAACCTCTCGCCTGTGCCGCGGATCAAGATGCAGTGTATCAGAGTCTCGGCAGCCATCGCCGCGCTCTAAACTCACGGCCGGGCGGTGTCGCAAAACTCGCCGTCAAGCACTGCTCGGTAATGACCGCTCGCGCTGCATTACTCCTCAGATCTCACTAACGCCTCCTCGCCGCCTTGCCCACTGGCCCGGGTTGCCTTGCGCGGAGGCATAACTGGTAAAATGAAATACGTCAGAGGGGTCCAACTTACAACACAGCTCTAAGGCACGATCTCAGAATGAGAAGAAGGGAAACCAATCCTAAATGTCCTGCAGCCTCCTGATTATAGATGTGGTGCACAACACACCGATAATCAAGATTCTACTAGACACGGTCTGTAGACACTTTCCGAGGATTAACTTCTCTGATACCACTTTTGTCACGACCAACTCGGGCGTGATTTGCCTTACCCGCACCCAAGTAGTCATACATCGAGAAAATCAGCGAACATAAAAACAAGACATGAAGCAAGAGATATTATAATTAAACAGCAACCAAAATTGCCTTACAGATATAAATACATAAAGAACCCGAACAGTTTAATCCTTTTTACAACCCTGCCCACAACAGTACTACAGACCTCTAAGATTTACAACAACTATGACGGGACAGGGCCCCGCCAAACCCCTGAATGTACAAGAACCTACAACAACCTACAACTCAGGGAACACATACCGAAGAATAAGCTTCCGGAGAAATGGAGCTTCCCAATACGCTGAACTGTGATCCTATGAGCGGGGATCAACTACCGATGTACTCCTACCTGCGGCATGAACGCAGCCCCCCGAAGGAGGTCAGTACAACAGGTACCAAGTATGTGAAACTGAAAATACTGCATTTAAATCATAACAGTCTATATAAAGCAGGAGACATGTTTGATAACCAAAATACGACGCAACATAAGCGAGCCAAGTCGTGACTCACGCCTCAAAGTCATCACTCAATATATACCTATGGGTCTCACGCCCACAACATCAATCATGTTCGCATCATGGCCACATGCCGGACTGCGTGACGGTGCGCATATGTCCATGATGCAACAATAAAAACAATGCCGCGTGGCCACATGCCCTGCACTCTGCGGCGTATATGTCCATGTAACATCAACAACAATATACTGGGTGGTCAACCCTGCCGTATGGCCACGTGCCCCCGGAATTCTACATCGGTGCAGACACGCCCATGTAACAATAATAACCATATATCGGGTAATCAACCCTGCCGCATGGCCACATGCCCCGACCGTGATCGTGTAGACATGTCCATGTAACAATAATCACAATATATCACACAACCAGGCTATCACAAGCAAGCACAAGCAAATTATCATACTTCTAGACTTTCATAAAAAGGTCCATTCTTTATCAAGAAGTCACCTGATATCAACATTTGCACAACAAAGGCTATCACAACAAGCATAGGCGAGTTACACAACAACAAGCATATGCAAGTTATACACAACTCAAGATACTTCCATTTTATATCAAAGTCCGGGTTTTTAACCCTAAAGTACTACGTACGTTAAATTCCTTTTAAAGAGATCCATTCCTTTTATAAAGGTCACTCGATACCCGTAGTATAAAAATAGAGTGACTCACATTTTTAGGTAAACCAAAACACTTTCCTTTTCAACAACATTCTTTCCCCTAAAGTTCCAGTTTGCCTAATTTCAATTACTCATGTCTCTTTATTTTAGAAAAGTTTCATAGTTCATAGTCTTAATCATTTTAAGAATATAATTCTCTTTTAAACAATCTGAGAAACATATGCCTTATATGAGTGTAGGTTATTCTTGTTTATAATCAATCTTATTAAGCAGCCATGATCTAGGAAATGTAATATCATTTTGTCTCATCTTAGCTTCTTTGCAGATGGAGGTTTCTACTGGTTTTAATAATACTTTATTATTCAATACATTTTCCTTTATTAACGCTGCAGTGGTTTGTCGATACTCATTCTGATTTCCGAAATCAGTAAAACGTTATTCCCTTTTAAAAACCAAGTACTCATTACTCACGAATGAGGTTTCACACAAACATCCATATTAAGTCAAGTCTCTTATCTTTTAAGATCAAGTCTCTTAACTTCTAAAATCAGTAAACCATTCTTTTTAGCCCTTTTAGACGTTATACCTAACTTCCCATAAAGCTAGTATAACTCTTAAGCTTTTTAAAACCAAGCATTACTCTTCTTTCAAAAAGGTTTCTTAAATCTTTTGAAATACTTCAAGATCATTATTATTCGTGCTTAAGTCAAAAGACATTGCCGTGACACTACATTCGCTTAACACACGACGCTCACCGTACTATATATATATACTCTTTTAAAATACTTCAAGATTCTTAGTATTCAGGCTTAAGTCAAAAGATATTGCCACACGTACGTCTTCCGTACTATATATATATTCCTTTAAAATACTTCATGCTCAAGAGTATAGGAAGAATCACATACCTCGCGACGATTATCGACTATAAGCGAAACGCTCCACGGCTATAACCCGGCTAGCCTTGTCCACCTTCTAAGTAGCACATGCTACTTGCAGAACATTTAACCAATAAAAGTTATCAGTCTACTGTAAATACAGTTTAAACTTCTACTCTAATATTCTTCTGATGTGATTTCAGTTCAAGTCTATTCTGTAATATCCTTCTATTACAGTTCAATTCTCTTCTATGAATCTTATATTCATTTCTATACAACTACATTATGTAATTCCCAATTACAATAGAAGGACAGTAGTATTTACCTCGATGAGCCCAAAATTATCCAAGTTTAATGTCGCCTCCCGAGCAACGTTAAGCTCTACTCCGCGCTCAATCCGCTCCAAACAACCCTTAGAAGTTCTACGCAACTTCTACTTAACACTTCAACCGACTATGAAGGTTTTCCTTAGGGTTTTGTTTTTGTGGATCGAGGAAAATATAATAGTATTTCCTGCTCTACGATAGAGGAAACTTTGGAAAGTACTACAAGGTATTTGGGCTAAAGTATTTGAGCATTATAACAATACTTGAGAGTATTTCAATACCACAAGGGGGTATTATACGAAACAACTAGGCTAGGGGTAGACCTCTCGACCAAAGCTTCTCAAAGGGGGGCTTGGACGAACTCAACTTACAAAGGGGAAGGGATTTCAAGACTTGGGAAATGATTTTAGGATGAAGAAGTTCATCAACTTAGAGGGGTATTTATAGGTCAAGCAATGGCCAACCAATGGCCAATATCAAGCCAAGTGCCATGCAAGTGTAGGGCTAGGATTTGGGCAAGTGTACCTTATCCATCTACCATCAAAATATCCTACCAACTCCTTGACAAAACAAGCCACATTTTCGTCCCAATTACCGCCCAAACGTGCCCCAATTAGAGGGTGACAAGTGTCGCCCTCTTGTTGGTCCAAAATGTTTCGTCTCTCGGAAAAATCCGCAAAAATTAGAAATGACATAGCCGTATTTTTCCCTTCGCAAGTCTTGTAAAACGTTTCGTCGAAAAATGACTCTTTTCGGCACTTATGCCCAAATTTTCGAACCTTGCCAATCCTTAAGGTTTAAATTTTTATACGTACGCCCTTACGTACATACTCTGGAAATACGGGGTATACCAATAGTCCTCTGTCGTTGTAGGTACTTACATTCAGGGGTATGGCGGGGCCCTGTCCCGCCATTGTTGTTATAACATTCTTATAGGTCTGTAGTACTGTTGTGGGCAGGGTTTGTAAAAGGGATGTAACTGTTCAAGTTTTTATATATATATGCCGAAAGGCAACTTTTCTCAGATAAACTGTTTCTCACTTCATATTGTTTCATGTCTTGTTTTATATTCCGCTGGTTACTCTGATGTATGTCTACTTGGGTGCCCGGGTAAGGCACCAGTCACGGGCCCGGGTTCGGGTCGTGACAAAAGTGGTATCAGAGCAGTTAATCCTCGGAAAGTGTCTACAGACCGTATCTAATAGAGTCTTGATTATCGGTGTGTTGTGCACCACACCAATAATCAGGAGGCTATAGGATATTTAGGATTGGTTTCCATTCTTCTCATTCTGAGATCGTGCCTTAGAGTTGTGTTATAAGTTGGACCCCTCTAATGTATTCTTTTATGCCAGTTATGCCTCCACGCAAGGCAATAAGGGCCCAGAAGGGCAAGGCAGCAGAGAGAGCTGCGAGTAGAGTAGCGACGGTCTCTACTGAGACCACAGTACCTGAGCCTCCAGTCCCACAGCCTGGAGCAGATGAGATGGGTTACAAGGAGATGACCCAGTTATTGGCCAGGAGAGTGTCAAGGCACGAGGATAAGCTGGATGCAGCAATTCCGGTACCGGTAGTACCCGTAGTTCACCCGAGAACGGATAGTTTGAGACTGCGGGACTTTCTGAGTTGCAGGCCGCCATCGTTTTATGGATCGAGGCCTCAGGATAATCCGCAGGAGTTCATCCGACAGTTACAGCGGATCATGAGAGTGATCAAGGCTTCGGAGACCGAGTCAGTGGTCTTAGGTTCGCATCGGCTGCGTGATACTGCAGTCGAATGGTTTGATACATGGGAGCTGTCCCGGGGGGAGCATGCGCCTCCAGCTATTTGGGACGAGTTCTCGGAGGCATTTCTCAGCCACTTCTTGCCTCCGCAGATGAGGAGGGCATGGGCCGACAGATTTTTGATGCTGAGACAGAGAGGGCGTACGGTTCGGGAGTACAACGTGGAGTTCGACTCATTGGCTCGGTATGTCCCCGCGTTAGTAGCTGATATGGAGGACAGAGTACACCGCTACGTCACCGGGCTCGATGACTACTTGGCAGAGGCTTGTTCGGTGTAGCCTTCAGCCGACATGGACATTGCCCGCATGCAGCTTATGCACTTGGTTGTGAGGAGCGGAGGGTCGACGGAATGACCGAGATCGCAGAAGAGGCTGCAGCAGTGGTCCTTGGTAACTTTCGAGGCGAACCGCCAAGAAGAGTTAGTTATACACCTCCGCCAAGATGCAGTGGTCCTCCGCGCCTTCGGGACGTTCGGGTATTCGGGAGCTGGTCGTGGCTCGTGGCTTCGTTCACAGATATACGGGTTCTAGCCACCGGATTCATGTTTCTCGGTGTGCACGATGTGGCGGCGCCATCCCGGAATGTCGCTTTTTATCGGTGCTTGTTTTGCTCGCGTCGAGGGCCATGTGACGAAACGCCCTAGTAGGAAGGATGCAGCAGAATGACTCACCTCCCGCCGCGGTGTTCATCGCCTTCTATAATGCATACGCTGCAGGCGTGATTATGATTAGAGCGGGGAAGGGGAAGTGAAGCAGTAGATACAGGTATATCCTTAACCCTCTAGAGATTAGTATGCATTTGTGATAAGATGAGTATATTTTAAGTATTATGTTCTGATAGCATTGTGTTAATCGCGATTAGAAAACATGTTAGTTGAAAAAGGTAAGATTGGGGACAGGGAAATTGTGAGCCTTAGAATATTATACGTAGAGACCTTAGATGCGAGGCCATCTTGAGTAAAAGATTTATTTTTATGTTGACCTTTATCGGAGTGCATAGTATACGTGGGATATATTTGTGTGATAAGTCCCTGAGTGGTATGAAATGAAAGAGGGTAGTTGAGCTAAGGAGACCACTAGGTTTTCGTGACTTGATTAGTGAGATTGTTCCGGATCGGGGGAACAAGAGTTTGGCGCGATAGCGGGTCGGGTTGAGGACTGATCGCGGGTCAACCCGCGGCCTGTAATGTGGTGGGGTCAGTTCGAGGTAGTCCCGCCAGGTGGTATGGTCACGAGGGCTCTAGGCCCAAGTTTAGATGACCGTTGTACGAGTTCGTGGATGCGTTCGACCAATAGCCGGGCCAATGAGATCAACCCATCTTGTCTTTCACAGATCATGCTACTCGCGGAGGTTATGCGAGATGTTATATATCGTAAGGTTGTAAGGCTGCACGGTTCCTACTTTTACCTTATGACGCAATGAGCCCGTTATGGCTATTTCTTTTTCTGGAGGTTTTACCAGGCGGGGTTAGGAACTCAGGTGAGTCTCAGTATTGCATTCACCCTCGGGCCAGTGTTTTTGATTTCAGGGGTAGCAGCGAGGATTATGTGCCTCTTGTTGAGTGAGTATCACTATAGCTACCATTTCGGATTCGGATGTCGCCTTACGAAGCCTTGTATGGCGGAAGTGTAGGTTCTTGGCCGATTGGTTCGATGTTGGCAAGGTTCGGATAGTTGGTCCATACTTGATCCAGCGGGATGTGGATAAGGTGGAGCTTATCCGTAAGAGGTTATTGGCGCTCGAGTCGCAGCGATGCGTGCGGATAGTCGGCGCCGACACTGAGTTCGTGTTGACGTGGTCTTGAAGGTACCACCTCGGAAGGGCGTGATGAGATTTGGAAAGCAGGGGAAACTTAGCCCGAGATACTTTGGGCCTTTTCAGATCAATGAAGAATAGGCCGGGTTGCCTACAAGTTAGCATTGCCGTCTGACGTAGAAGGCAGTACGTCCGGTCTTCCATGTTGCTATGTTTCGGAAGAGTATCGGAGGTCCATCCAGGGTGTTCCCAGTTATTAGTGACCGGGTGGCAGGGGGGTTATCGTATGAGGATAGCCCTATAGCGATGACGGAAATATGATACATACACTATAGGGAGTTTGGGTACGAGAAGGGTACGACGAGAAAGGGAAGAAGCGAGCATGGGTTAAGAGAATAGAAGTGATCATTTCTTATGGGAAGTAAAGGTGCGAAGGGAGTATCTTTTAGACTTAGGGTGGGAGCTTTTGTGATGTTAGAGGTGATTCCTCGTGGACTTGGATGTAAGTATTTGCGCGTGTGTTATTCTGTGGCCATGTGTGGCATTTGCAAACTGGTTAAGCTATGAGGAACTTTATCGTTATCTGTCTTAAGAAGGAACATTCGGGATGAATGTTTCTAAGGAGGGGAGAATGTTATACCCCGTATTTCCAGAGTATGTATGCGAGGGCGACGCATTTAATATTCAAGCCCTAATTAGGTTAAGGATGAAATTGTGAACTTTCGATTTAAAAGATTCGAACTCATGAAGGAAATTCTATGTTTTTAATATTTTAACCGATTACGGATTTTTTCCGAAAGATGAAATATTTTGGACCAATAGGAGGGCGACATGTGTCACCCTTAGTTGGCATGGGTTGGACGAAATGTTGGGCTAGTGGACAAGTCAAAAAGTCAAGTCTTGCAAGATATTTTTCTTTGGGTGAGTGGGAGTAGGTGGACGATTTTTGTGGGAAAGTGGGAGCTTGCCTTGGACGTTTTTTTTGTGCTAGTGGAAGGCCACATGGCTCTTTGTTGTGGTGGACATATGTTCCAATTTTGTGGTGGACATATGTCCCATTATTGTGGTGAACACTTGGTGGAAGACTTCACTTGAACAAGCTACCAAATCTACACCTCCACTTGCTTGAATCTCGCCCTTCATTGTTCTATAAATACCCCCCTCTAGTGCAGGACTTCTTCATCCATTAAACATTTTCCAAGTCTCCAAAATCCCTCCCCCTCTTAGTAGTTCTCGTCCAAGTCCTCCCCCACCCCCTTTCCTAGTTGTCTCGTCCGAAACAACACCCCCCCCCCCTTGGTAGAAATTGTCTTCTAGTAGTGTTACTATTCCAAAATACCTTAGCCCAAATCCCTTGTAGTATTCCCAAGTTACCTCTATACTAAAAGCCCAGAAATACTACTTTATATCCATTAGTCATAAAACGAAACCCTAGGAAAATCTTCATTGTTGGTTGAAGTATTAAGTAGAAGTTGTATAGAACTTCTAAGGGTTTCTTGGAGCGAATTAGAGCGTGCAGAATAGGAGCTAAACCTTGCTCAGGATCGACTTTAATCTTGGATAATTTTGGGCTTATCGAGGTAAATATCTTTATCCTTCTATTGTAATTGGAGATTACATGTTGTAGTAGTTCAGATTTAAGTATAAGATATATAGAAGGAAGGTATATAAGAAGAGAATTGAACTGTACTTACATACGGCTGTATTTACAGTAGACTTGTGTAGTTGACGGGTAGGGAAATACTGCCCAAATTTCCATAGAATAGAGAACCTTCTGCTTAGAATATTCTACAGAGTAGTCTAGACGTTGATAGACGTATATGGCCATTATAGGTTGAAATTATGCGAGTAGCGTGTTCTACTTGAAGGGTGGACAAGGCTAGCAGGGTTATAGTACGGTGGGGCGTTTTGCTATTTGTCGATAATCGTCGCGAGGTATGTGAACCTCTTCCTATCCTTTCTAGCATGATGTTTTGTAAACTATGTAGTACGGTAGACGTATATGTGCTAAATGAATTTGGTTGGTTTAAAACATAAGGTGTCATAATAGCTTTATGAAGTTAGTTATAACGACTTTATGTAGGTAAAAGAATGGTTTATTGATTTTAGAAGTTAAGAGACTTGATCTTGAAAGATAAGAGACTTGACTTAATTGGCTTGATATGAATTTTATTAAAAAGTTGTGAAGCCTCATTCGTGAGTAATGAGTACTTGGTTTTTAACTAATAAGTTATATTGATTTCGGAAATGAGAATAAGTATCGAACAAACCACTGCAGCGTTAATAAAGGAAAATGTATTGACAAATAATTAATTATTATTAAAACCAGTAGAAACCTCCATCTGCATAGAAGCTAAGATAAGACAAAATTGTATTACATTTTCTAGATCATGAATGCTTTAAATAAGATCATTATAAGCAAGAATAAACTGCTCACACATAAGACATATGTTACTCAATTGTTTTAAAAAAAAAAAAAGAGATTACGTTATAATGATTAAGACTATGAGTTATGAAACCTTTCGAAAATAAGAGACTTGAGTATTTGAAATTTGGCAACTTGAACTTTTGGAAAGGAATGTTGTTACTTGACTTTAAAAAGAGAAAGTGTTTAGGTTTAAGAGGAGGCATGACATTGCCTTAATTTTTGGTTTTAAAAGGAAGACATGGTATTATCTTAATCTGTCTTAAAAGAGGGTTTAAATGTTATGGACGATTCTTCACCGAGTCCCATGGGATGGGCCGGGACATGTATTCCATACGATTCTACACCGAGTCCCATGGACGGGCCGACATGTATTCCATTCGATTCCACACCGAGTCCACGGATGGGACGACATGTATTCCACACGCCACACCGAGTCCCATGGACGGGCCGACATGTATACCACACGATTCCACCTCGATTCCCGGGATGGGCCGAGACATGTTATACGATAATACGGTTTATATCCGCATCGCAGCTGAGGAAGGAGTTCCACGCCCGAGGATGACTTTAAGGGAGTGAGTCCCCGCCGACATGACTACTTTTATGTTGTAAATCTGTAGTTTGGTTATCATACATGTCTCTGTTTTATATAAATCGTTATGATTTCATTTACGTGATTTTCCAGCCACATACTGTAATTGCTGTATCGACTCTCCTTCGGGGCCGCGTTCATGCCGCATGTAGAGGTACACGATTGTTGATCCTCGCCATGTGGTCACAGCTCAGCGTTGGGAAGCTCCGTGTCTCCTGAGGCTTATCTTTCGTATAGTCCCCTCGTTGTAGGTACTTACATTCGGGTATGGCGGGCCCTGTCCCTCCATTGTTGTTATAACATTCTTAGGTGCAGAGTAATCACAAGTGGCGTGGTTTGTAAAAGGGATGAATCGCTCAAGTTTTTATATATATATGCCGAAAGGCAACTTTTCTCAGATAACTGTTTCTCACTTCATATTGTTTCATGTCTTGTTTTATATTCCGCTGGTTACTCTGATGTATGTCTACTTGGGTGCCCGGGTAAGGCACCAGTCACGGGCCCGGGTTCGGGTCGTGACAATTTGTGAAAAATATAGTGCGGTAGACGCACGTGTGTTAAAGGAGCTTGATTTCCTTTTTGTGTCCTTGACTTGATTCTAAAGTTAAGTGACTTGATATGAAATGTTAAGGACTTGGATTGTGTTAAAAAGTTGTGAAACCTCATTCGTGAGTAATGGGTACTTGGTCTTTAAAAAAGAATAAAGTTATCTTGATTTCGGAAATGAGAGAAATTGTCCTTGGTTGGTTTAAAACTGTTATACCCCGTATTTCCAGAGTATGTACGTAAGGGCGTACGTACGAAAGTTTAGCCTTAAAGTAGGCAATGGGACGTTTTTTTGGGCACAACTCATTAAAAGGATCGTTTTCCGACGAAACGTTTTACATAACTCGCGTAGGATAAATTCCGGCTATGTCATTTCTAATTTTTGCGGATTTTTCTGAGAGACGAAACACTTTGGACCAACGAGAGGGCGACACTTGTCACCCTCTCATTGGTGGATGTGGGGCGGCATTAGGCCGAATTGGATGGACATTTTTGTCTTGGAGTTGGTAGGATATTTTGTGTGCAAGTTGGCTAAGGACACTTGCCCTAATCCTCACCCTACACTTGCCTTGCACTTGGCATAATCTTGGTCATTGGTTGGCCATCCCTTGACCTATAAATACCCCTCTTGTGATGAAGAGTTCTTCATCCACAAACAAACTTTCCAAGGCTAAAATCCTTCCCTCTCCCTTGTAGCTTTTCGTCCCAAACACTCCCCCCCTCCCCTTTTGAAGCTTGGCCGAGGCAACCCCTCCCCCTAGCCTAGCCGAAACCTACCCCCCTCCCTTGGTAGAAAAATTGCCTTCTAGTATTGTTATAATGCCCAAAATACCCTAGCCTAAATCCCTTTGTACTTAGTAGAAGTTGTGAAGAACTTCTAAGGGTTCTTGGAGCTATCGGAGCGTACAAATTAGGAGCTAAACCTTGCTCGAGCGACGCTTAACTTGGATAATTTTGGGCTTATCGAGGTAAATAAACTTATCCTTCTTTGTAATTAGAGAATACATACCGTAGAAGTGTAAGAATAAGTATAAATACTTAGAAGAATATTATAGAATTGAACTGCTATCACAAAGTAGGCGGTATAAAAGATGAATAATTGAACTGCATCACATAGACTATTTTTACAGAGATCGCATAACTTACCGTAGGGAAGTGCTGCCCAAATTTCCGTAGAATAGAGAACCCTCTCGCTTAGAATCACTTATGCATACCAGACGTTGATAGACGATTTGATCATATATAGTCGATTCTTCTCGCACGCGACATACTCGACTTGGCAGGTGGATTTCGCCGAGAAGGTATGTGATTCTTCCTAAAGCATGATATTTTAAAATATATATATAGTACGGTAGACGTACATGTGTTGACTGAATAATAACTACGGCAATGTCTTTTGAGTTAAGCCTGAATAAAAGCTACGGCAATGTCTTTTGACTTAAGCCTGAATAATAAGAATCTTGATGCATTCCAAAAGAATACTGAATCATTTTACTAGCTTTATGGGAAGTTAGGTATAACAACTTAAGACTGATAAAAGGAACAGTTTACTTATGTGTTTATAACAGACTTATATTAATGAAAAGAATAAAATGGTTTGATAAGTAGACATGATATGATGCTATGTGTGGTAGTGTCTTGTAACGTTTGTATAAGAGGGTATTATTGTTGTGCTTATGTTGTTTAACGATAAGCTGTTATGTTAGTATTATATCACTCACCTCTTGACATGTTACCGGGGTTAAGCCGCCCGATGCGGTAGACTCGGTGATGCAGGACCATGATTCGAGAATACCTCACGCGGTCCAGGGACCTATGCGAGCTACGAGAGTTCCGTGTTAGTGTGCGGGTTATACCTCATGCGTTTCTATGTGGCCATGCGGACTACGAGTCCAGGCGATGCCGAGGAGCTACCGATGCGGGTTATACCCTACGCGCCTACGTGAGTGGCCTATGCGACTACGGAGTCCGTGATTAGGCTTGCATAGTGATACTACGGCGATTGGCCCCGCTCGATCATTCGCACTTCAGAAAAGACCTATTACGCTTACCTATTGTTGCTCTTGTTTATGATGTGGCACTACGTGCGCTACATCGTTGTTTCGCATATTTGTAAACCGTTTTAAAATGATATGATTTCATTTAAGTATTTCTGATTTCACATACTTAGTACTGTTATCGACCTCCTGGGCCGCGTTCATGCCGCAGTAAGGCAACAGGTGCTAGATCCGCATCCTTAGGATCTTTTGTGTTGGTGTCAGGAGCTCCATCTTCTCCGGAGGCTCTACTTTTGGGTATGATCTCCCTGTTGTAGATAGTTTTGTACTGTCAGGGTATGGCGGGGCCCTGTCCCGCCATAGTTGTTTACTTCCTTAGAGGTCTGTAGTCCTGTTGTACAGTAAGGATGTAAACTGCCAGATTTTGGTTTATATATATTATGCCGAAAGGCGACTTTTTCTCATATAAACTGTGTCTAAATTTTCATTTGATTCATGTCTTGTTTTATATTCCGCTGATTTTCTCTGATGTATGACTACTTGGGTGTCCGGGTAAGGCACCAGTCACGGGCCCCGGAACGGGTCGTGACAAAAACGTAAAGTGTTACAATAGCTTTATGGGAAGTTAGTTATAACGACTTTATGAAAACGAAAGAATGGTTTTATTATTGGATTTAAAATGGTAACTTGACATTTTTTTCAAAGTTACGAGATTTGATTTAAAGATTATGAGACTTTGATGTAAGGTCTTGATTTGTAAAGATAAGAAGAGACTTGAAAATTTGAAGTTATGAAACTTAAACTATTTTGAAAAGTATATTGTTACTTGACTTTAAAAAGGAGAAGTGATTTGGTTTTAAAGGAAGGCATGGTATTGTCTTAATTTGGTTTATTTAAAAAGAAGGTATGGAAGTTGTTTTGGTTTACTTAAAATGATAGTTACTCTATTTTGATACTACGGGTATTAGTATCTTGTGACTTTTGTGAAAGAAATGGATCTTTTTAAAGAGTTAAAGTACGTAGTACTTTGGGGTTAAAACCCGTATTGTTGGCATAAAATGAAAGTACTTCGAGTTTATAAATAAATGGTGAAACAGTTTACATGTTAACGAAAGTCTAAAAGTATGTTAAAACTTGCCTATGCTAGTTGTGATAGCCTTTGTTGTGCAAGTGTGGTATTACTATGTTACCGCGTCTCTCGATGGAGGGTCGGTCATCTTATTGTTACATGGACATGTCTGCACCGATGAAGGAATTCCGGGGGCATGTGGCCATGCAGCGGGTTAAACTCCCGGTATATTATTGTTATTCCATGGACTAGCTCTCCATGAGGTTTAGTGATGCAGGAGGTATCCGGTAGTTGGCTTTCGTACTTTCCCCGGTCATTGGCGTGATGCAGGAGGTATCTGGTAGTCGGCCTTCGTACTTGCCCCGGTCAGTTTTATGGCGAAGTCTCGTGATGCAGGAGGTATCTGGTATTTAGCTTTCAGATTGCCGGCCGGACGTGACGCAGGTGGTATCTGGTAGTTAGCTTTCGTACTTGCCCCGGTCAGCTTCGTGATACAGTTTTATAGCATAGTTGGTACGGTAGGCTCTGGTAGATGGCTGCAGTGCTTGCCCCGGTCATATCTCGTGGCGACAGGCTGGTTCTGGTAGCTGGCTTTCGTACTTGCCGGTCGATTGATGATGCGAGTGGATCAGTAGCTATGCGCCGTCTTTGCCGACGCTTTATGATGCAGGCTGGATCTGGTGTGTAGTTTTCCTACTTGGCCCGTACGGTTTTTATGGCACAGGTGGGACCTAGTGTTCATGTGTACACCTTGGTGTTATTATATCATAGACTGCCGGCAGTGAGGAACGAATTTCACGGGCATGATTGATATTATGGGCGTGAGACCCATGGTTATATTTGAGTGATGACTCTGAGGGCGTGAGTCCCTGACTTGACATGACTGCTTATATATTGTGTATTGTAGTTTGGTTATCATTTATGTCTCCTGTTTTATATAGACTGTTATGATTTCATTCTGATATTTTCGATTTCACATACTTGGTACTGTTATCGACCTCCCCGGGGTTGCGTTCATGCCGCAGGTAGAGGTACACCGTTTGCTGATCCTCGCTCATAGGGTCACAGTTTCGTATTTTGGGAAGCTCCGTTTCTCCGCTGAGGTGGTACTTCATACGGAGAGTTCTGCGAAGCCGCCAGCCCCAGTAGAGTTTAGCGCAGCGATAGCAGTTTCTACTGAGGCCATGATATCTGAGCCTCCAGTTCCATGACCAGGAGCCGAGGATAGGGGTTACAAGGAGATAGCCCAGTTACTAGCTAGGTTTGTGGTGAGGCACGAGGATAGACAGGAGCCGGTAGTACCGGTGGCGAACCCCAGAACCGATAGTTTGAGGCTTCGGGACTTCTTGAGTTGCAGTCCGCCAGAGTTCTATGGATCGAGAACTGAGGAAGATCCTCAGGAGTTTATTCGACAGCTACATCGGATCATGAGAGTGATTAAGGCCTCAGAGGCCGAGTCGGTGGTACTGGGTTCTTATCGGCTGCGTGATACTGCAGTCGACTGGTTTGATTCATGGGAACTATCCCGCGGGGAGCATGCACTTCCATCTTGTTGGGACGAGTTCTCAGAGGCATTTCTACACACTTCTTGCCCTTGCAGATGAGGAGAGCTCGGGCAGATAGATTTATGATGTTGAGGCAGAACGGGCGGACGGTTCGGGAGTACAATGTAGAGTTTGACTCATTGACTCGGTATGTCCCCGCTTTAGTGGAAGACATGGAGGATAGAGTGCACCGCTATGTCACAGGGCTCAATGATTATTTAGCGGAGGGTTGCACGGGTGTAGCTCTTCAGCCGGGCATGGACATTGCCCGCATGCAGGCTTATGCGCAGCAAACTGAGGAACGTAGAGGTCGACGAAATGACCAAAATCAGCAGAAGAGGGCCAGGACAGCAGGGTCCTTTGGTAACTTTAGAGACATGCAGCCTCAACAGCAGGATGGTTATACACTTCAGCCAGTACGGAGTACTTTTTCACAGTCTTCAGGACGTCTGGGGTATTCAGGAGCAGGTCAGGGCTCCAAGGTTTCAGGTTTTCGGGGGAGTAGGGGTGCTAGCCGGATGAGGCCACCCTTACCACAGTGTGGCCGTTGTGGTAAAATCCATCATGGAGAGTGTCGTGCTAGTTTGGGAGATTATTATACTTGCGGCCGACAGGGCCATTTTGCGAAGGATTGTCCGACCAGAGGTAGAGCAGATGTTAAGAATCATCCTTCGGGATCGGTGGCTGGTTCATCGCCTTCTATAGCTATGCGCCCAGCAGGGCAAGATTATGATTAGAGCGACAAAGGGAAAGCGAAGCAATAGTTACAGGTATATCCTTAACCCTCTAGAGGCTAGTATGCGTGATAAGATGTTTATATGTAAAGTGTTATGTTTGGATAGTATCGTGTTAAATTGTGATTTAGAAAGCCTGGTTAGTAAAAAATGGTAAGTTGGGGACATGGAAATTGGGAGCCTTAGGATGTTGATAACCATGGAGACCTTAGATGCAAGGCCGTCTTGAGTAAAAGATTTTGCGGGTAATCTTAGTTGATGTACATAGTATACGTGGAGTATAATTGTGTGATAAGTCCATGAGTGGTGTGAAATGAAAGTGGGTAGTTAAGCTAAGGAGACCACTAGGTTTTCATGACGTGAATAAGTAAGATTGTTCCGGACCGGGAACAAAAGTTTGGTACGTAATGGGTCGGGTTGAGGACCAATCGCGGGTCAACCCGCAACCCGGAATGAAGTGAGGTAAGTTTGAGGTGGTCCCGCTAGGTGATAGGGTCACAAGGGTGCTAGGCCAAAGTTTAGGTAATCATCATACGAGTTCGTGGATGCGTTCGACCAGAATCGGATCGTGAAGGCCGGGAATGACCTTAAAGGAAATTGAAGCTAGTAATGACCAAGTTGGAGATAGTAACCCCAAGATTTTGAAAGCTGAAGCGATGACTGAAATGTGGTACGTGTACTAGAAAGAGTTAGGGTGTACGAGAAGGGTACGACGAGTAAGTAAAGAAGCGAACATATGTTGAAAGAATGGAAGTGATTATTTATGTGAAGAAAAGGTGCGAAGAGAGTATCCTATAGACCATGAGTGGGAGTTAATTGTGATGTTACACTTTAGAGGTGATTTCCTTGTTGGCTTGGATTTATGTATTGCGCGTGTGTTATATTATGGCCATGTGTGGCATAATTGGTTTTGTAAGTATAGTAGTGAAGACTATACCGACGCATGTATGTTTGAAGACTTTGAAGGAACATTCGAGACGAATGTTTCTAAGGGGGGAATAATGTTACACCCCGTAGTTACAGGGTATGTATGTGAGGACGTACGTACGAGAATACGACATTAAGATTGGAAAGGAAGAAAGATTTGATTTTCCGACGGAAAATTTTCCGGATTTTGTGAAGGAAAAAGGTTCGTAAATGGGAATTGGATTCCCAGATTTGGTATTTGGACTTCTTGGAATATTAGGTAATTATGGATTTTATTTTCCGGAATTGGTCACGTGGGGCCCAAGGGAGAAATTTAGTTTTGTGGGGCCCACATTATTTTCGAGATTTTGGCCATTGTGGATGTTTCCGGGAGATGAAATATTTTGGACCAATAGGAGGGCGACACGTGTCACCCCTAGGTGGGCCATGTTGGCCGAAATCCTCATGACAAGTGGCCAAGTCTTGCAAGATATTTTGTGTGGACAAGTGGCTTGGGGGACCCACACACACTTGTCCCCAATCTCAACCACACACTTGTTTTAATCCTAGCCCTTGGTTGCCTTATACATACACCACTAGTTGATGAAATCTTCCACACTTAGAATATTTCAAGACAAGAAATACTCCCTTCTCCCTTTATGTTGTTCTCGGCATTAGGCCTTTTCTTGGCCAAGAAATTGTCCAATAATTCTTAAAATTTTAAGTGTTCTTCCTTAAGGTGTTAGGAAGATTGTGAACCAAGAGTTAGACAAGATTTCACACCCCTAGCCTATTTATGTTGCCTTGGCCGAAGTTCCAAGTTTGGAACCCTAAGTGTTCTTCACTTTTTGGAGTTGGATCTTGAAGAGAAGTTGGTTAGGAACTTCTAAGAGTTGCTTGTAGAGGATTGGAACGTAAGGATTTGGAGCTAAACTTGCTAAGGAGCGACTTTAAGTTCTTGGATATTTTTGGGCTTTTTGAGGTAATTGTTATACCCCGTATTTCCAGAGTATGTACGTATGGACGTACGTACGAAATTTGAGCCTTAAGTTAGGCATTGGATTCGAAATTGGGCACAAGTGCCGAGTAGAGTCGTTTCCGGCTAAGCGCTTCCACGACTTTCGTAGGAAAATTCGGCTATGACATTTTTAATTTTTGCGGATTTTTCCGAGTGACGAAACATTTTGGACCAACGGGAGGGTGGCGTGTGTCACCTCACATTGGAAGCAAGTGGGGTGCTTGGGCGATTTGGGCGTCGAGGCATTAGTTGGCCTTCGCCGATTGGCTCCTCTTTTGGCCTAGTTTTGTGCCATGTTTTGTGGAGTGTTTTGTGGAGTAGGGGTTAGGGTGCACTTGGCTTGATCTTGGCCTTACACTTGCCTCTTCTTGGCTCGATCTTGGCCATGGGTTGGCCTTTGGTTTTGCTATAAATACTCCCCTCTCTTTGAAGACTTCTTCATCCGAAACCTTCCAAGTCTTGAGTCCCTCTCCCTACCTCTTTTCGTCCAAGAGCCCCCTCTCCCCTTGTGAAGGCCTTGGGCAAGAAACCCTCCCCCTTTGTGAGCCTAAAGCCGAGAACACCCCCCCTCTTTTAGAGTGTTGTTCTCGTGTGATACCCCCCCTTTTTGTGGTGTTGAAATACTCCTCCAAGTATTGTTATAATGCCCAAATACCTTAGCCTTGTACCTTGTAGTATTCCAAAGATACCTCTATACGTAGAGCCCGGAAATACTACCTTTTGTCCTTTTTAGTCTCAAACCGAAACCCTAAGGAATCTTCTTTGTTAGTTGAAGGATTTAAGTAGAAGTTGGATAGAACTTCTAAGGGTTGTTTGGAGCGGGATGGAGCACCCGGAGTTGGAGCTAAACGTTGCTAAGGATCGACATTTAACTTGGATAATTATGGGCTTATCGAGGTAATTATCTTGTCCCTCTATCGTAATTGGAAATTACATGTTTGTTAGAATATATAGTTGAAGTATACTATATATGGAATCAGATTTAGTATTCGGCAATGTCTTTTGACTTAAGCCTGAAGAATAAAGAAAAGAACTGAACTGTATTTACATAGGACTGTATTGCAGTAGACTTGTGTAGTGTTACTGAGTAGGATGGTACACGTCCGGTTAGACGTGTAAACCCCCCCCCCCTGGTTGGCTTGGTAGCCGGCCTCGATAGAGGAGGAGATTTACGCTGTTGTGCGGGAATGTTCAGAATTTTACGTAGAAAGATAGAAACTTGTGTTTTGGGGTTAATAGACGTTTGTGACCTTTATAGGTGAAAGTACTAAGAGTAGCGTATTCTACTCGAGGAGTGGAAAGGGCTATGCGTTGTAGTACTTGGAGCATTTTGCTTATTGTCGATAAATCGTCGCGAGGTATGTGAACCTCTCCTATCTCTTCTAGCATGATATGTATGAACTATGTAGTACGGTGAGCGTACGTGTTAATCGTGTTTGATTGTTCTTAAAACATAAAGTGTTATAACGGCTTTATGGGAAGTTGGTTATAACGACTTTATGTAGGTAAGAAAATACTTTGTGGTTTTAAAAGGTAATCGATGTGAATTATAAGCGGCTAGTTATAATAAAGAACTTGATGTATTTCAAAAGATTTATAAATCGTTTTGAAGGAGAGTAACACTTGGTTTTAAAGGTTTTAAAAAGAGTTATACTAGCTTTATGGGGAGTTAGGTATAATGTCTTAAGAGGTAAAGAAAATGGTTTCTTGATGTTAGAAGTTAAGAGACTTGATCTTATAAGATAAGAGACTTAACTTATTTGTTTTAATGTGAATGTTTGTGTGAAACCTCATTCGTGAGTAATGAGTACTTGGTTTTATTTAAAGGGATAATGTTTCTTGATTTGGAAATCGAATGTGTATCGACAGACCACTGCAGCGTTAATAAAGGAAAATGTATTGAATAATGATGTATCGTATTAAAACCAGTAGAAACCTCCATCTGCATAGAAACTAAGATGAGACAAAATGATATTACATTTTCTAGATCATGGCTGCTGTAATAAGAATGTTGTAAACAAGAATAACCTACTCTCACGTGAGACATATATTACTCAATTGTTCTAAAAAGGAATCAAGTGATTAAGTTTGGGAACTATGAAACCATTTGAAAATGAGAAGCTTAAGTAATTGAAACTAGGCAAACTGGAACTTAGGAAAAGAATGTTGTTACTTGATTTTGAAAAGGAATGTGGGTTGGTCATTCTAATACTACGGGTATCGGGTGACTTTTTATAAAAGTAATGGATCTCTTTTAAAAGAACTTAACGTATGTAGTACTTTGGGGTTAAAAACCCGGACTTTGGCATAAAATGAAAGTACTTTGAGTTGTGTGAAACTTGCCTATGCTTGTTGTTGTGAAACTTGCCTATGCTTGTGATGATAGCCTTTGTTGTGCAAGTGTGGTATTTACGTTACCGCGTCTCGATAGAGGCGGTTGACTTATTGAGAACTTACTTGGGCGTCTTTGGCGGTGATGGAGAATTCCGCGGGTATGTTTCCATTTTGATTATTGTCTTGTTGTTGATGTCACGTGGGCGACATGTCTACCGTCGCAGATTCGGGCATGCGGCCACGCGGCCGGGTTGATTACCGATATATGGTTATTCGCAACATGGGCGTGTCTGCCGTCTGATATTCCGGCACGTGGCGTACGGCGAGGTTGACCACCCATATATTGTTATTGAGGTTACATGGGCATGTCACACCGTCACGATGTCCGGCATGTGGCCACGCGGCCTTGTTATTATTGTTGCATCATGGACATGTCTACACCGTCGCGAGATTCCGGCACGTGGCCATGATGCGAACATGATGGATGTGGTGGCGTGAGACCAGCAGATTTGAGTGGTGACTTTGAGGCGTGAGTCCACGACTCGATCGCTTATGTTGCGTAATGTATTTTGGTTATCATACATGTCTCCGCTTTATATAGATTATGATTTAACTGCAGATATTCTGATTTCACATACTTGGTACTGTTGTCTTGACCTCCTTGGTGGCGTATAAAGAGGCGAGCCTACCACGGAACATGCAACCGTGGCTCTCCGTATGGCACGTCGAGAAGTTGGCGTGAGGGCATGCCTCGTGGATCGCAGCGACGGTACCATTTGTTGGGTCGCCGAGCAAGGCTCGCGACAAAGTGACAAAGTGGTATCGAGCGATTAGTCTCGGAAAGTGTCTACATACCGTGTCTAGTAGAGTCTTGATTATCGATGTTGTGCACCACATCTATAATCGTGAGGCTAGGACATTTAGGATTGGTTTCTATTCTTCTCATTCGAGATCGTGCCTTAGAGAGGTGTTATAAGTTGGACCCTCTGACGTGTCGTTTTACCGATTATGCCTCGCCCGCCCAGGGGCGCAATGGCAAACGCGGAGCTGCTAGAGATACGTGGAGTCCAAGGCACAGCCCGCGGTGCTGAGCAGTGGAGATGCACGAGAGTCGCGAGGAGCGCGAGACTTAGCGAGACGAGTTTCGCGGCGCCCAGCGGTTCAAAAGAGACCATGGTGCGCGGAGCGAATAGTTTGAGGCTACGAGATTTTACGAGTTGTAGCCGCCCGAGTTCTACGGTCGAGGCACGAGGATGATCCGCAGGAGTTCATCCGTCGATTCTGAAGGATCATCACGGGTGATCAAGGCTTGAGACCGAGTCGTGACGCCCGGTTCGCGACGGTGCGTGATACCGCGGTCGATTGGTTTGATTCGCGAGCTTTCCGGAGAGCATGCACCTCCAGCATATGGAATGAGTTTTGAGGCTTCCCTCACGCACTTCTTGCCTCCGCAGATGAGGAGGGCACGGGTCGACAGATTTTTGTTACTGAGACAGAGAGGGCGCACTGTCAGGGAGTACAATGTCGAGTTCGATTCTTTGGCTCGATATGTCCCTGCGCTAGTTGCAGATATGGAAGATAGGGTGCATCGCTACGTCACCGGGCTAGATGATTATATGGCCGAGTCTTGTGCGGGTGTTTCTCTTCAGCCGGGCATGGACATTGCCCGCGATTCGTGCACTTGGAGTGCGAGGCGCGCAGATCGACGGGTGGACCGCTTTAGAGAAAAGGCCAAGACGGCGGATATTTTGGCGACTTCGAGGCGGACCGCCTCAGCGAACTAGTTATGTTCATCCGCCATTGCAGTGTGGTCCCGCGACGCCGGGACCTCGGGATATTCAGGAGCGGTCGTGGCTCGTGTTTCAATGTTCGAGAGTAGGGTGTTGGCGGAATCACGATCACCCTACCTCGGTGTGGTCGATGTAGTAGACGCATTTGAAGTGTCGTAGTACGAGGAGCTTGTTATTCTTGCGGCCAGCGAGGCCATATGACGAGACTGTCCCAGGCGGGTAGCGGTAGGATAGCCTGAACTACTAGGCGATTCTGCATTCTTCACCTTCCATAGCTAGGCAGATGTTCATACACCACAGCCACGGTAGAGTCGCGGTGGAAGTTCGATTTTAGCGGTCCTCGAACCGCCTAGTTTCTGTATATCCTTAACCCGTAGATACTTGTATGTATTGATGTTAATGATGTGTTAAGTGTTATGTTCGGATAGCCTTGTGCTATAGTGTGATTTAAAAATCTGGTTAGTGTGAGATGGAAGTGGTAGCTTCCATGATGTGTTCGTGTCGGCGAGCGGAGTTGGCGCTACGCTGGGTCGGGTTGGGGCCGTGTTGCGGGCCAACCGCGTCCGTTCGAGTAGGTCGCTTAGGTGGTCGCCAGTGGCAGGTCACGAGGTGCTAGGCCCAAGTTTAGATGACCATCGTATGAGTTCGTGGATACGTTCGACCAGAATCAGTTCGTGAAGGCCGGGAATGGCCTTAGGGGAAATCGAGGTTAGTGAGATGACCAAGTTGGGAGGTGGTGATTCCAATGGTTGGAAAGCGAGCGTTGGCGAAGTGTGATACGGATACTAGAACGAGTTCGAGTGTTCGAGGCAGTACTACGAGAAAAGGGAGAAGAGAACGTGTGTTTTGTGGCGGTGTGGCATGATCGTTTCGTAAGTATAGCGATGAAGACTATCATTGGCGCTGTTTGTTTGAGACCTAGAAGGAACATTCGACGAATGTTTCTAAGGAAGAATGTTATACCGTATTTCAGTATGTGCGTATGGACGACGTGACAAATTTGAGCCTTAAGTTAGGCATTGGATTCGAAATTGGGCACAAGTGCGAGTAGAGTCGTTTTCCGACTAAACGTTTCCATTACTTCGTAGGGAAAATTCCCGCTATGACATTTTTAATTTTTGCGGATTTTTCCGAGTGACCAAACAATTTTGACCAACGGGAGGGTGACATGTCACCCTCACATCGAAGCAGTGGGGTGCTTGGACGATTTGGGCGTCGAGGCATAGTTGGCCTTGGCGATTGGCTCCCTCTTTTGGCCTAGTTTTGTGCCATGTTTTGTGGAGTGTTTTGTGGAGTAGGGTTAGGGTGCACTTGGCTTGATCTTGGCCTTACACTTGCCTTGCACTTGGCTAGATCTTGGCCATTGGTTGGCCTTTGGTTTTGCTATAAATACCCCCTCTCTTTGAAGACTTCTTCATCCAAAACCTTCCAAGTCTTGAGTCCCTCTCCTCTCCCTCTTTTTCGCCCAAGAGCCCCTCTCCCCTTGTGAAGGCCTTGGGCGAAAACCTCCCCCTTTGTGAGCCTAAAGCGAGAACACCCCCTCTTTTAGAGTGTTGTTCTCGTGTGATACCCCCTTTTTGTGGTGTTGAAATACTCCTCAGTATTGTTATAATGCCCAAATACCTTAGCCTTGTACCTTGTAGTATTCCAAAGATACCTCTATACGTAGAGCAGGAAATACTACCTTTTGTCCTTTAGTCTCAAACCAAACCCTAAGGAATCTTCTTTGTTAGTTGAAGGATTTAAGTAGAAGTTGGATAGAACTTCTAAGAGTTGTTTGGAGCGGGATGGAGCACCCGGAGTTGGAGCTAAACGTTGCTAAGGATCGACATTTAACTTGGATAATTATGGGCTTATCGAGGTAATTATCTTGTCCCTCTATCGTAATTGGAAATTACATGTTTGTTAGAATATATAGTTTAAGTATACTATATATGGAATCAGATTTAGTATTCGGCAATGTCTTTTGACTTAAGCTCAAGAATAAAGAAAAGAATCGAATCAGTATTTACATAGGGGCGTATTGCGAGAGACTTGTGTAGTGTTACTGAGTAGGATGGTACACGTCCGGTTAGACGTGTAAACCCCCCCCCCCTGGTTGGCTTGGTAGCCGGCCTCGATAGAGGAGGAGATTTACGCTGTTGTTGCGGGGAGGTCTTCAATTTTACGTAGAAAGATAGAAACTTGTGTTTTGGGGTTAATAGACGTTTGTGACCTTTATAGGTGAAAGTACTAAGAGTAGCGTATTCTACTCGAGAGTGGAAAGGGCCAGCAAGGTTGTAGTACTTGGAGCATTTTGCTTATTGTCGATAAATCGTCGCGAGGTATGTGAACCTCTCCTATCTCTTCTAGCATGATATGTATGAACTATGTAGTACGGTGAGCGTACGTGTTAAGCGTGTTTGATTGTTCTTAAAACATAAAGTGTTATAACGGCTTTATGGGAAGTTGGTTATAACGACTTTATGTAGGTAAGAAAATACTTTGTGGTTTTAAAAGGTAATCGATGTGAATTATAATCGCTAGTTATAATAAAGAACTTGATGTATTTCAAAAGATTTATAAATCGTTTTGAAGGAGAGTAACACTTGGTTTTAAAGGTTTTAAAAAGAGTTATACTAGCTTTATGGGAGTTAGGTATAATGTCTTAAGAGAGGTAAAGAAAATGGTTTACTGATGTTAGAAGTTAAGAGACTTGATCTTATAAGATAAGAGACTTAACTTATTTGTTTTAATGTGAATGTTTGTGTGAAACCTCATTCGTGAGTAATGAGTACTTGGTTTTATTTAAAGGGATAATGTTTCTTGATTTAAATCGAATGTGTATCGACAGCACCATGCAGCGTTAATAAAGGAAAATGTATTGAATAATGATGTATCGTATTAAAACCCAGTAGAAACATCCATCCGCATAGAAACTAAGATGAGACAAAATGATATTACATTTTCTAGATCATGGTCTTGTAATAAGAATGTTGTAAACAAGAATAACCTACTCTCACATGAGACATATATTACTCAATTGTTCTAAAAGGAATCAAGTGATTAAGATTGGGAACTATGAAACCATTTGAAAATGAGAAGCTTAAGTAATTGAAACTAGGCAAACTGGAACTTAGGAAAAGAATGTTGTTACTTGATTTTGAAAAGGAATGTGGGTTGGTCATTCTAATACTACTGTATCGGGTGACTTTTTATAAAAGTAATGGATCTCTTTTAAAAGAACTTAACGATGTAGTACTTTGGGGTTAAAAACCGGACTTTGGCATAAAATGAAAGTACTTTGAGTTGTGTGAAACTTACTATGCTTGTTGTTGTGAAACTTGCCTATGCTTGTGATGATAGCCTTTGTTGTGCAAGTGTGGTATTTACGTATTCTGGCGTCTCGATAGAGGCGGTTGACTTGTCGAGAACTTACTTGGACGTCTTTGGCGGTGATGGAGAATTCCACGTATGTTTCCATTTTGATTCTTGTCTTGTTGTTGATGTCACATGGACGTGTCTACCGACGCAGATTCAGGGCACGCGGCCATGCGGGGTTGATTACCCGATATATGGTTATTACCGCAACATGGGCGTCTACACCGTCAAGATTCCGGCATGTGGCCATGCGGCGTGGTTGACCACCCGATATATTGTTATTGAGGTTACATGGGCATGTCTACACCGTCAAGATTCCGGGGCACGTGGCCACGCGGCCTTGTTATTATTGTTGCATCATGGACATGTCTACACCGTCGCAAGATTCCCGGCATGTGGCCATGATGCGAACATGATGGATGTGGTGGGCGTGAGACCCATAGTTAGATAGTGGTGACTTTGAGGCGTGAGTCACGACTCGATCGCTTATGTTGCGTAATGTATTTTGGTTATCATACATGTCTCCGCTTTATATGATTGTTATGATTTAAGCTGCGATATTCTGATTTCACATACTTGGTACTGTTATGCTTGACCTCGCCCGGGCCGCGTTCATGCCGCAGTAGAGGTACATCGATCGTGGATCCTCGCTCATGGATCACGATTCAGCGTATTAGGAAGCTCCGTTTCTCCGAGGCTTATCTTTTGGTATGTGTTTCCACGAGTTGTAGGTTCTTGTACATTCGGGGTATGGCGGGGCCTCTGTCCGTCATAGTCGTTGTAAATCTTAAGTGCATGTAATCTTTGTTGTGGCGGGGTTGTAAAAGTTAAAGCTGCTCGTGTTTTATGTATATACTGAAGGCAACTGTTTTGGTTGGCCTGTTTATTATTATAACTATTGTTGCATGTCTAAGTTTTTATTTCCGCTGGTTTTTCTCTGATGTTGTATCACTAGGGTGCCCGGGGTAAGGCACCAGTCACGGGCCCGAATTTCGGGGTGTGACAGTAATGATCTTGATCCTCTTAGTGAAGTTGAATATTATATATGTTGGTAATATATTATGGAGTATGAGATATGTGGAATGAAGTTTGGAAAGATTTGGATCTTGTAAGCTTGTTGAAATGGAAATTGGCATGTTAGCCATTAGAATGGTAAAAACGTATCTATTACCTGTCAACAGTAATAACAAAGTAATTATAACTTATATAAAGATTGGAATATAAGTTGGAAGATTAATGAAGTAATTCCAGCATGCTAGCCGAAAATTGGATAAGTTGATTGTAGTAGTTGGCCAAGAACACCAACTAATGGACTGTGTTTACATTGGACTGTATTTACTTTGGACTGTATTTACATTGGACTGTATGTACATTGGACTGTCTTTACTTTGGACTATGGACTTGTTTCCATTTCGGTTTTGGTTGTTTAAAGGGGGCAGAATTTTACACGTCCGTTTAGGCGTGTAATCCCCTTCTTTAGTTGTTGAATTGTTGCGCCTTAAATGTGGCATGTTGGTTATTGTTTTAGGGCCTTGAAAAAGGTGGAAAAGTGGAAAAGTACATAAAAATAGGGGAAGTGCTGCCCGATTTTTCATAGAATAAGTGACCTTACACTTAGAAATATTCTACGAAGAGAACTAGAAGTTGATAGATGTATTGTGGTTATTATAGGTGGATATTCTATGCGCGGCATACTCGACTTGGCTAGTGGATTAAACCGAAGAGGTATGTGATTCTTCCTATTCTCTTGAGCATGATTATTTGTGAAATATATAGTGCGGTACCTTTTTGTGTCCTTGACTTGATTCTAAAGTTAAGTGACTTGATATGAAATGTTAAGGACTTGGATTGTGTTAAAAAGTTGTGAAACCTCATTCGTGAGTAATGGGTACTTGGTCTTTAAAAAAGAATAAAGTTATCCTGATTTTGGAAATGAGAGAAATTGTCCTTGGTTGGTTTAAAACTTAAAGTGTTACAATAGCTTTATGGGAAGTTAGTTATAACGACTTTATGAAAACGAAAGAATGGTTTTATTATTGGATTTAAAATGGTAACTTGACATTTTTTTCAAAGTTACGAGATTTGATTTAAAAATTATGAGACTTTGATGTAAGGTCTTGATTTGTAAAGATAAGAAGAGACTTGAAAATTTGAAGTTATGAAACTTAAACTATTTTGAAAAGTATATTGTTACTTGACTTTAAAAAGGAGAAGTGATTTGGTTTTAAAGGAAGGCATGGTATTGTCTTAATTTGGTTTATTTAAAAAGAAGGTATGGAAGTTGTTTTGGTTTACTTAAAATGACAGTTACTCTATTTTGATACTACGGGTATTAGTATCGTGTGACTTTTGTGAAAGAAATGAATCTTTTTAAAGAGTTAAAGTATGTAGTACTTTGGGGTTAAAACCCGGATTGTTGGCATAAAATGAAAGTACTTCGAGTTTATAAATAAATGGTGAAACAGTTTACATGTTAACGAAAGTCTAAAAGTATGTTAAAACTTGCCTATGCTAGTTGTGATAGCCTTTGTTGTGCAAGTGTGGTATTACTATGTTACCGCGTCTCTCGATGGAGGGCCGGTCATCTTATTGTTATATGGACATGTCTGCACCGATGAAGGAATTCCGGGGGCATGTGGCCATGCAGCGGGTTAAACTCCCGGTATATTATTGTTATTCCATGGACTAGCTGTCACGACCCGATTCCGGGCCCGTGACTGGTGCCTTACCCCGGGCACCCTAGTGATACAACATCAGAGTAATCAGCGGAACATAAAACGATACAAGACATATTATGAAATATGAAACAATAATCTGAGAAAAACTTGCCTTTCGGCATATATATAAATAACAACTTTTTCCAACATGAACATTTTTAATCCTTTTTACAAACCACACTTGCGATTACTGCACCTCTAAGAAATGATACGACAACAATGGCGGGACGGGGCCCGCCATACCACCTGAATGTAAACACCTACAACAACAGGGACTATACGGCGATAAGCCTCCGAGAAACGGCTTTCCAGCGCTGAATCGTGACCCTAAGAGCGAGGATCGATGGCGGTGTACCTTTACTGCGGCATGACGCGGCCCCAAGGAGGTCGATAACAGTGCAGAGTATGTGAAACTAAAAATACTATAAATGAAATCATAATAGTCTATAAAGCAGGAGACATGTATGATAACCAAACTACAGTTCACAATAATAGCGATCGTATCAAGTCAGGGACTCACGCCCTCAAGTCATCACTCAAATATAACAATGGGTCTCACGCCCACAACATCAATCATGCCCGTGGAATACCTTCCTCACTGCCGGCAGTTTATGATATAAAAGCACCAAGAACACACATGAACACGTGTCCCACGTGCCATAATAACTGCGTGCGGGGTAAGTACGAAGGCATAGCGACTACTAACACCAGCAGTACCAACAAGGTCATGAATCGTATCATAAGATCTGTCTAGACCGTCACATGATCAAAGCGACCACTTGCCCGCGATATCTAATGTGCGCGTCTAGCCACAGAACTTTCCGCGACTCGCGTAGGCCAATCAGATCGGCCGCGCGAGGTATAACCCGCATCGAGGTAGCTACTCCGGCGGCGTCTGGACTCGCCGTCCGCGTAGCCACAAGGACGCGTGACCACAAGGGCGCGTCCTAACTCGGAACTCCGCGATCCGCATAGGCCCCTGGACCGCGTGAGGTAGTCTCGAATCATAGGTCCATCGACCGCTGAGTCTACCCGCGTCGGAGGCGGCTTAACCGGAATCATCTCAAGAGATGAGTGATGTATAATACTATCATAACGACTTATCGTTAAACAACATAAGCACAACAAAGGAAAAACCCTTTACACAAACATCACAAGATACTAACACACGTAGCATCCTAGCATGTTTACTTATCAAATCAACAAGAAGGTATTACAAGGCTATCACAAACCAACACAATCAAGTTATACACACGGTACTTTCTACTATATGCTAACAAGTTGGGGTTTTATCCCCAAAGTACTTCATACATTAATTCTTTAAAAGATCGTTACTTTCGCAAAGTCACACAATACGTAGTATGAAAATATAGTGATTATCTTTTGAAGTAAATCAAAACACTTCTCTTTGTAAAACTCAAGTAACAACATTATTTTCCAAGCGTCAAGTTTGCCTAATTTCAAATGTTCATGTTTCTTATTTAGAAAGGTTTCGTAGTTTATAGTCTTATTCATTTAAGAATATAATTCTCCTTTAAACTATCTGAGAAACATAAGTCTTATATGTGAGTAGGATATTCTTGTTTACAACAATCTTATTACAAAGACCATGATCTAGGAAATATCATTTTGTCTCATCTTAGCTTCATGCGGATGGAAGTTTCTACTGGTTTTAATAATACTTAATCTGTCAAAACATTTCCTTTTATTAACGCTGCAGTGGTTTGTCGATACACATTCTGATTTCCAAAATCAGTAAAACATTCTTAAGACGTTATACCTAACTTTCCATAAAGCTAGTATAACTCTTAAGTTTTCAAAACAAATCAAGTATTACTTCTGCTCAAAATGATTCAAAACTCTTTTGAAATACTTAAGTTCTTTATTAACACATAACAAGCCGATTATAGTTCAAATCGATTACCTTTTAAAAACCACATGTATTTTCTTACCAACATAAAGCCGTTATAACCAACTTCCCATAAAGCCGTTATAACACTTTATGTTTACACCAATCAAATACATTTAGTACGTATGTCTCTGCGTACTACATAGTTCACACATATCATGCTAGAAGAGATAGGAGAGGTTCACATACCTCGCGACGAGTATCGACTAATAGCAAAAGCGCTCAAGTACTCCCAACCGGCTACTCCTAAAGCCAAGTAGAGCGCGCCACACGTAGTACTTCAACCTATAAGGCCACAAGGCGCTTATTAACATTAAGATCTTATCGTAGAACATTCTACGAAAATTCGGCGGACACCTCACAGCGTAAATCTCCTCCTCTGGCGGGCGGCTACCAAGCCAACGGGGGTTATACATCTAACCCGACGGGTACAATTCTACTCACAAGACTACTACACAAGTCTCATGTCTGATTCGATTCGATTCTTGAGCTTAAGTCAAAAGACATTGCCAACTAACCACGTTCGATTCTATATATGGTATACTTTAACTATATATTCTAACAACATGTAATTTCCAATTACAATAGAGGACAAGATATTTACCTCGATAAGCCCATAATTATCCAAGTATAAAGTCGATCTGGGCAATCGTTTAGCTCAACTCGAAGCGCTCAACCCGCTCTAAACCACCTTAGAAGTTCTAACCAACTTCTACATAATACTCCAACGGACTATGGAGATTTTCCTAGGGTTTCGGTTTTGTATTGGGAAGTATAATAGTATTTCGGGCTTTTAGATAGGTATAACCTTAGAATACTACAAGGTATCTGGCTAAGGTAATTTAGGCATTATAACAATACTTTAGAGAGTATTTCTACACCACAAAGGGGGGTATTAAACGAAAGCAACTTGGCTGTGGGTACCCCACGGCCCTACTAGGAGGGGTGTACCCTCGGCCAAGGCCTCTAGGAGGGAGGCCTCTTGGCGAACTCAACACTAAGGGAGGAGAAGATTTAACACTTAGAAACATTTAGGAAAGGATGAAGAATTCATCAAAGGGAGAAGGGTATTTATAGCACAAGCCAAGGCCAACCAATGGCCAAGATTGAGCCAAGTGCTACACAAGTGTAGGGCCAAGATATGCCCAAGTACCCCCTAGTCCCTACTCCTTAAAACCCTCACAAATATCTACCAAAATATCTACCACTGACCTCCCAATTGGTCCCGTGTGCGCCCACCTTGCCCACTGATGAGAGGGTGCCAAGTGCGCCCTCTCGTTGGTCCAAAATGTTCCGCCTCTCGGAAAAATCCGCAAAAATAAGAAAAGACATAGCGAATTTTCCGCCCAAGTTATGTAAAGCGTTTCGTCGAAAAACGACTCTAACAGGGTGTTGTGCACAAATGCCATTCGGCGAGCCACTAGGCGGGGTGACACGTGTCACCCTCCTAATGGCCCAAAATAAAACATCTTAGAAAATATCCACAATGGCCAAAATCTCAAAACAAAGTGGGCCCCCAAAACTGTAAATTTCTCCGTGGCCCCACGTGACCATTCCGAAAATAAAATTCCATAATTCTCTAATATTCCAGAAGTCCGAATACCAAATCACGGGAATCCAATTCCCGTTAACGAACCTTTTTCCTTCACAAACCGAAACTTTTCCGTGGAAAAATCGCCTCTTTCTTCCTTTCCATCTTTCTGTCGTATTCTCGCACGCGTGCGTCGCATACATACCGGGAACTACGGTATAACATTCTTCCCCCCAGAAACATTCGTCCGAATGTTCCTTCTAAGCCTCAAAGCGAACGCGTGCGGTATAGTCTCACTACTATACTTACGAAACAATCCTCGCCACGGTGGCGAAAATACCCACGCAAAATACCTACATCCAAGTCCACGAGGAAACACCTCTAACATCACCACAAATAATACTACTTTTGTCACTTTGTCGCGAGCCTTGCTCCAACGACCCAACAAATGGTACCGGGCTGCGTCACGATCACGTTCGTGACACTCAATTCTTACCATATTTACGATCGCTTTAGTATCCAAAACTCGGGGTTACTATCTCTAACGTGGTCATCATTAACTGGGAACATTCTGGATGGATATTCGATACTTTCCCGATCATAACAATACGAAAGACCGGACGCCCTTCCTCCTAAGTCGACGGCAAATGCTAACATATAGGCAACTGGCCTATTCTTCACATGAACTCACAAAGGCCCAAAGTAACTCGGGCTAAGTTCCTTCATTTCCAAAACTCGTCACACCTGTCCGGTGGTACTTTCAGAAGACCGACCGTCGACACGAACTCTGGCGTCGTCGCGATTATCCATACGATTCTCCGAGCCGCGAACTTCTTCTAGACAAGCTTCACTATCCACATCTGCTGGAACAAAGTGAACCAACTATCTGAACCACGCCAACATCGAACCAATCGACCGTGACTTACACTTCCGCCCGCAAGGCTTCATAAGCGACATCCGAACACGAAATGGTAGCTCAAACGCTCCTCCACAGAGACAACAATCCTCACAACTACCCTCAAATCCACGACCGGCGAGGCGAATGCGGTCGAGACTTTGAGTTCTTAACACATGCTTGGTAAAACTTCCAAACAAAAACAGCCGTAACACTGGCTCGGCATGCGTCATAAGGTGAAGGTAGGCACCGTGCAGCCTTACAACCTTTACGATAAATCAACATCGCCAAGTGAACGGTCCGATCAAGAACACGATGGGCTGCCCCCATCGGCCCGACCACCGGCCGAACGCATCCACGAACTCGTACGTTGGTTAACTAAACTTGGGCCTAGCACCCTCGTGACCCTACCACAAGGCGGGACCACCACAACCAGACCCCACCGCCATACATGCGCGGGTTGACCCATGGCGTGGCCTCAACCCGACCCTAACGCGCACAATACTAGCTCCGATCGAACAATCTCACTAATCACGTTACGAAAACCTAGCGGTCTTCTTAGGTCAACTACCCTCTTCATTTCACACTACTTGGGACCTATCCCAAACACACCACGTGCACTATGCACTCTATAAGAGTCAAACATAAACATACGTCTGCCGAGATGGCCTTACCTCTAAGGTCTTTGCGTATAAAGCTCTAAGGCTCACACTTTCTCTATCCTCCAAAATCTTACTCGGTTAACCCACCATGATTTCTAATCACAACTAACACACCGCTATCGAACATAGCACTTAAGGTATACTCACCTTGAAAGTTACCAAGGACGCTGCTCCGCCCTCTTCTGTCCTTGGTTAACCCGCCGATCTCACGCTTCTCGGCTGCTGCGCATAAGCCCGTACAGGCCATGCTCAAGCCCAATCAAGAATTACTCTTGCACAACCCTTTCTTAGGTAGTCATCAAGACTCGCGATACATCGGTATACTCTCGTAGCCAAATCCATGGCTAGTGCAGTCGCCTCTTTGCAATCTAAATTCTCTGTTCGGTGCGTGGGCGAAGGTTCAAATATCATGGCGCCGCAGATGGAACTGCCGTCGCCGTGCTAAACTCACGGGGCTAGTAACGTCGCAGAAATCCCGAATGAAGCACTACCCTAGGTAATGATTGGGCTGCGCCTCGCAACCTCTCGTATTCTACTCGCGGCTCCGGGCGCCTTGCCCTCACTGGGCGGGTTGCCTACGCGGAGGCATAGCGGTAAGGAAAGAAATACGTTTAGAGGTCCAACTTAAAACACGACTCTAAGGCACGACCTCAGTGAGAAGAATAGAAACCAATCCTAAATATCCTATAGCCTCACGATTATTGGCGTGGTGCACAACACACCGATAATCAAGACTCTGGAATCGATGCGTAGACACTTTCCGAGGATTAATCGCTCTAATACCACTTTTGTCACGACCGATTAAGACGTGGATCGTGCCTTACCGGGCACCCTGGTGATACAACATCGTAGTAATCGGAACATAAACGATACAAGACATATTATGAAATATGAAACAATAATCGAGAAAACTTGCCTTTCGGCATATATATAAATAACAACTTTTTCCAACATGAACATTTTTAATCCTTTTTACAAACCCTGGCCACAACAAGATTACATGCACCTCTAAGAAATGATACGACAACAATGGCGGGACGGGGCCGCCATACCACGAATGTAAACGTAACAACAGGGACTATACCACCGATAAGCCTCCGAGAAACGGCTTTCCACACGTGAATCGTGACCCTAGAGCGAGGATCAATGATCGTGTACCTTTACTGCGGCATGAACGCAGCCTGGCGAGGTCGATAACAGTACAAGTATGTGAAACTAAAAATCATAAATGAAATCATAATAGTCTATAAAGCGGGAGACATGTATGATAACCAAACTACGATTCACAATAATAGCGATGCGTGTCAAGTCGTGACTCACGCCTCAAGTCATCACTCAAATATAACAATGGGTCTCACGCCCACAACATCAATCATGCGTGGAATACCTTCCTCACTGCCGCGGTTTATGATATAAAAGCACCAAGGAACACACATGAACACGAGTCCCACTGTGCCATAATAACACGTGCGGGGTAATGCGAAGGCATAGCCGACTACTAACACCAGCAGTACCAACAAGGTCATGAATCAGATTATAAGATCTGTCTAGGCCGTCACATGATCAAAGCGACCACTTGCCCGCGATATCTAATGTGCGCGTCTAGCCTCGAACTTTCCGCGACTCGCGTAGGCCAATCGATCGCCCGCATGAGGTATAACCCGCATCGAGGGTAGCTACTCCGGCGGCGTCTGGACTCGCCGTCCGCGTAGCCACAAGGACCGCATGACCACGCGGCGCGTCTAACACGGAACTCCGCGATTCCGCATAGCCCTGGACCGCGTGAGGTAGTCTCGAATCATAGGTCCATCGACCGCTGAGTCTACCCGCGTCGGAGGCGGCTTAACCGGAATCATCTCAAGAGATGAGTGATGTATAATACTATCATAACGACTTATCGTTAAACAACATAAGCACAACAAAGGAAAAACCCCTTTACAAAAACATCACAAGATACTAACACGTAGATCCTAGCATGTTTACTTATCAAATCAACAAGAAGGTATTACAAGGCTATCACAAACCAACACAATCAAGTTATACACACTGTACTTTCTACTATATGCTAACAAGTTCGGGTTTTATCCCCAAAGTACTTCATACATTAATTCTTTAAAAGATACGTTACTTTCGCAAAGTCACACAATACGTAGTATGAAAATATAGTGATTATCTTTTGAAGTAAATCAAAACACTTCTCTTTGTAAAACTCAAGTAACAACATTATTTTCCAAACGCCCAAGTTTGCCTAATTTCAAATGTTCATGTTTCTTATTTAGAAAGGTTTCAGTAGTTTATAGTCTTATTCATTTAAGAATATAATTCTCCTTTAAACTATCGAGAAACATAAGTCTTATATGTGAGTAGGATATTCTTGTTTACAACAATCTTATTACAAAGACCATGATCTAGAAATATCATTTTGTCTCATCTTAGCTTATGCAGATGGAAGTTTCTCTTGGTTTTAATAATACTTAATCTGTCAAAACATTTCCTTTTATTAACGCTGCAGTTGGTTTGTCGATACATTCGATTTCCAAAATCGATAAAACATTCTTAAGACGTTATACCTAACTTTCCATAAAGCTAGTATAACTCTTAAGTTTTCAAAACAAATCAAGTATTACTTCTCTCAAAATGATTCAAAACTCTTTTGAAATACTTCAAGTTCTTTATTAACACATAACAAGCGCTTATAGTTCAAATCGATTACCTTTTAAAAACCACATGTATTTTCTTACCAACATAAAGCCGTTATAACCAACTTCCCATAAAGCCGTTATAACACTTTATGTTTTACACCAATCAAATACATTTAGTACGTATGCGCTCTGCCGTACTACATAGTTCACACATATCATGCTAGAAGAGATAGGGAGAGGTTCACATACCTCGCGACGAGTATCGACTAATAGCAAAAGCGCTCAGTACTCCCAACCGTCGCTACTCCTAAAGCCAAGTAGAAACGCGCCACACGTAGTACTTCAACCTATAAGGCCACAGCGACATTAACATTAAGATCTTATCGTAGAACATTCTCTGAAAATTCGCAAAGACCTCCCCGCAACAGCGTAAATCTCCTCTCTCTGGCGGGGCCGCTACCAAGCCAACCAGGGGTTATACATCTAACCCGAACGGGTACAATTCTACTCCACAAGATTACTACACAAGTCTCATGTCTGATTCGATTCGATTCTTGAGCTTAAGTCAAAAGACATTGCCAACTAACCACGTTGATTCTATATATGGTATACTTTAACTATATATTCTAACAACATGTAATTTCCAATTACAATAGAGGACAAGATATTTACCTCGATAAGCCCATAATTATCCAAGTATAAAGTCGATCGAGGGCAAACGATTAGCTCCAACTCCGAGCGCTCAAACCCGCTCTATACCACCCTTAGAAGTTCTAACCAACAACTACACAATACTCCAACTGACTATGGAGATTTCCCTAGGGTTTCGGTTTTGTGACGGGAAGTATAATAGTATTTCTGGGCTTTTAGATAGGTATAACCTTAGAATACTACAAGGTATACTGGCTAAGGTAATTTGGGCATTATAACAATACTTTAGAGAGTATTTCTACACCTGAGGGGTATTAAACGAAAGCAACTTGGCTGTGGGTACCCACGGCCACCCTACTAGGAGGGGGGGTGTACCCCTCGGCCAAGGCCTCTAGGAGAGGAGGCCTCTTGGCCGAACTCAACACTAAGGGAGGAGAAGATTTAACACTTAGAAACATTTAGGAAAGGATGAAGAATTCATCAAAGGGAGAGGGGTATTTATAGCACAAGCCAAGGCCAACCAATGGCCAAGATTGAGCCAAGTGCTACACAAGTGTAGGGCCAAGATATGCCCAAGTGCCCCCTAGTCCCTACTCCTTAAAACCCTCACAAATATCTACCAAAATATCTACCACTGGACCTCCCCAATTGGTCCCGTATGCGCCACCTTGCCCGCTGATGAGAGGGTGCCAAGTGCGCCCTCTCGTTGGTCCAAAATGTTCCGCCTCTCGGAAAAATCCGCAAAAATAAGAAAAGACATAGCGAATTTTCCGCCCGCAGTTATGTAAAGCGTTTAGTCGAAAACGACTCTAACAAGGTGTTGTGCACAAATGCCATTCGGCTAAGCCACTAGGCGGGGTGACACGTGTCACCCTCCTAATGGCCCAAAATAAAACATCTTCGAAAATATCCACAATGGCCAAAATCTCAAAACAAAGTGGGCCCACAAAAACTGTAAATTTCTCCGTGGGCCCCACGTGACCATTTCCGAAAATAAAATTCCATAATTCTCTAATATTCCAGGAAGTCCGAATACCAAATCTGGGAATCCAATTCCCATTAACGAACCTTTTTCCTTCACAAAAACCGGAAACTTTTCCGTGGAAAAATCGCCTCTTTCTTCCTTTCCAATCTTTCTGTCGTATTCTCGTACGTACGTCCTCGCATACATACCCAGGAACTACGGGGTATAACACTAGCTCTCCATGAGGTTTAGTGATGCAGGAGGTATCTGGTAGTTGGCTTTCGTACTTTCCCCGGTCATTGGCGTGATGCAGGAGGTATCTGGTAGTCGGCCTTCGTACTTGCCCCGGTCAGTTTTATGGCGAAGTCTCGTGATGCAGGAGGTATCTGGTAGTTAGCTTTCGTACTTGCCCCGGTCAGCGACGTGACGCAGGTGGTATCTGGTAGTTAGCTTTCGTACTTGCCCTGGTCAGCTTCGTGATACAGTTATATAGTATTGTTGGTACGGTAGGCTCTGGTAGATGGCTGCAGTTCTTGCCCAGGTCATATCTCGTGGCGACAGGCTGGTTCTGGTAGCTGGCTTTCGTACTTGCCCCGGTCAGTTGATGATGTAGGGTAGATCTGGTAGCTATGCCTTCGTACTTGCCCCGGTCAGTTTTATGATGCAAGCTGGATCTGGTGTCACGACCCGGCCTCGGGCCCGCGATTAGTGCCTTATCCCGGGCACCCTAGTGATAACACATCAGAGAAAAACCAGTGGAATAAAATCATAGACATGAAACAAGATATAAAATAAGAAACAGGCTAACCAAAACGGTCACCTTTCTGCATATATATAAAAACTTGAACAGTTACATCCTTTACAAGCCCAATTCACAACGATTACTGCACTTAAGAGTTTTTATAACAACTATGACGGACGGGCCCGCCATACCCTGAATGTACAAGTACTTACAATGACGGAAACTATACTAAAAGATAAACCTCCGAGAAACGGAGCTTCCAATCTGTGAATCTGCGATCCTATGAGCGAGGATCAACAATCGTGAACCTCTGCACGGCGTGAACGCGGCCCGAAGGCGTGGTCGATCTGACAGTGCGATTATGTGAAATCAAAAATCGTAATGAAATCATAACAGTCTATATAAAACAGGAGACATATATGATAACCAAACTACAGTACACAATATATAATCAGTCATGTCAAGTCAGGGACTCACGCCCTCAAAGTCATCACTCAAATATAACCATGGGTCTCATGCCCACAATATCAATCATGCCCGTGGAATTCCTTCCTCACTGCCGGCAGTCTACGATATAATAACACCAAGGAGTACACATGAACACCAGGTCCCACCTGTTATACCCCGTATTTCCAGAGTATGTACGTGGGGACGTACGTAGAAAAGTTTGAGCCTTAAAGTAGGCAAAGTGGCGAATTTGTACACAAGTGCCGAAAAGAATCGTTTTTCGACGAAACGTTTTACTAAACTTGCGAAGGGAAAATTCTGGCTATGTCATTTCTAATTTTTGCGGATTTTTCCGAGAGACGAAACATTTTGGACCAACGGGAGGGTGACATGTGTCACCCTCACATTGGAAGCTTGTGTGGGCGGCTTGGACGATTTGGGGTCAAGGGAGTAGGTAGGATATTTTGTGATATTTTGGTGGTAGATGGATAAGGTCCACATGGTTAAATCTTGACCCTACACTTGCATGGCACTTGGCTTGATCTTGGCCATTGGTTGGCCATTGCTTGACCTATAAATACCCCTCTAAGTTGAAGACTTTCTTCATCCAACTTGAGCAATCTTTCTAAGTCTCACACTACTCCCTCCCTCTTGAGTTCGTCCGCCACACCCTCCCCCTTTGTTGAGGCCTTTTGGCCGAGAGAAATACCCCCCCCCTTTGTGAGCCCTAGCCGAGGCAAACCCCCCCTAGCCTAGTTGTCTCGTATAAATACCCCCTTTTGTGGTATAGAAATACTCTCCAAGTATTGTTATAATGCCCAAATACTTTAGCCCATATACCTTGTAGTACTTTCCAAAGTTACCTCTATACGTAGAGCCCGGAAATACTATTATACTTTCCTTTAGCCACAAAACGAAACCCTAAGGAAAACCTTCATAGTCGGTTGAAGTGTTAAGTAGAAGTTGCATAGAAATTCTAAGGGTTGTTTGGAGCGGATTGGAGCACTCGGAGTAGGAGCTAAACGTTGCTCAGGAGCGACATTAAACTTGGATAATTTTGGGCTCATCGAGGTAAATACTACTGTCCTTCTATTGTAATTGGGAATTACATACTGTAGTTGAATTGAAATGAATATAAGATTCATAGAAGTGAGTTGAACTGTAATAGAAGGATATTACAGTATAGACTTGAACTGAAATCACATCAGAAGAATATTAGAGTAGAAGATTTAACTGTATTTACATAGGAATGTATTTACAGTAGACTGATAACCTTTAATTGGTTGAATGTTCTACAAGTAGCATGTGCTACTTAGAAGGTGGACAAGGCTAGCCGGGTTATAGTCGTGGCGCGTTTTGCTTATAGTCGATACTCGTCGCGAGGTATGTGATTCTTCCTATACTCTTGAGCATGAAGTATTTTAAAAGAATATATATATAGTACGGTAGTCGTACGTGTGGCCATGTCTTTTGACTTAAGCCTGAATAATAAGAATCTTGAAATATTTTAAGAATATATATATATATAGTACGGTAGACGTACGTGTGTTAACGGAACGTAGTCTTACGGCAATGTCTTTTGACTTAAGCCTGAATAATAAGAATCTTGAAGTATGTCAATAGAGTTAAGAAACCATTTTTGAAAGAAGATTAACACTTGGCTTTATGGGTTTCAAAAAGAGTTATACTAGCTTTATGGGGAGTTAGGTATAACGTCTTAAGAGGGGTAAAGAAAATGGTTTACTGATTTTTTTAGAAGTTAAGAGACTTGATCTTAAAAGATAAGAGACTTGACTTGAATGTATTAATATGAATTTTGTGTGAAACCTCATTCGTGAGTAATGAGTACCTGGTTTTTAAAAGGAATAATGTTTCTTGATTTGGAAATCGAATGAGTATCGAACAAACCACTGCAGCGCTAATAAAGGAAAATGTATTGAATAATGAAGTATTATTAAAACCAGTAGAAACCCCCATCTGCATAGAAGCTAAGATGAGACAAAATGATATTACATTTTCTATATCATGGCTGCTTTAATAAATGGTTATAAACAAGAATAAACTGCTCACACCTATGGCATATGTTATTCAATTGTTTTAAAAGAGATTAAGACATTGAACTATGAAACCTTTCTAAAATAAAGAGACTTGAGTAATTGAAATTAGGCAAAGCTGGGCGTAGGGAAAAGAAAGGCATTGTTTTATCTTAAATTGGTTTAAAACATAAAGTGTTATACGACTTTATGGGAAGTTGGTTATAACGACTTTATGAAAACAAAAGAAGGGTTTTATCATTGGTTTTGATGTGGTAACTTGACTTTAAAAAGGGAAGTTGTTTTGGGTTACTTAAAAGATGTAAGTCACTCTATTTTTTTATATACTACGGGTATCGGGTGACTTTTATAAAAGGAATGGATCTCTTAAAAGGAATTTAACGTACGTAGTACTTTAGGGTTAAAACCCGGACTTTGTCATAAAATGAAAGTACTTTAAGTTGTGTGTAACTAGCCTATGTTTGCGTATGATAGACTTGTTGTGCAAGGAATGTATTTCACTCGACTACCGCGTTCATGGGATGAACCGGGAATGTATTTCACTCGACTACGCGTTCGAGATGAGCCGAATGTATTTCACTCATTCAGCGTTCATGAGATGAGCAGGAATGTATTTCACTCGACTACGCGTGCGTAGGATGAGCAGGAATGTATTTCACTCGACTACAGCGTTCATGAGATGAACCGAATGTATTTCACTCGACTACGCGTTCATAGGATGAACCGAATGTATTTCACTCGACTACGCATTCGTAGGATGAGCAGGAATGTATTTCACTCACTACCGTTCGTGGATGAACCGAATGTATTCCATCCGACTACCGAGTTCATGAGATGAGCAGGAATGTATTCCACACGCTTTCTATCGGGTCCATGAGATGGGCGAGACATGTTATACGTATCACATGATTTGTACCTAGGCTAGGCGGTGAGGAAGGAGTTCCACGGGCATGAGAGATGACTTTGAGGCGTGAGTCCACGACTTGACATGATCGCTTTATGTTGTGAATCGTAGTTTGGTTATCATACATGTCTCTGCTTTATATAGACTATTATGATTTCATTTACTGATTTTTACGCTTTCACATACTTGGTACTGTTATCGACCTCCTTGAAGGCTGCGTTCATGCCGCAGTAGGTACATCTACCGTCGATTCCGCTTAGGATCACATTTCAGCGTATTGGGAAGCTCCGTTCCTTCGGAGGCTTATCTTTTGGTATGTTACCACTGAGTCAGTAGGTTCTTGTACATTCAGGGGTATGGCGAGACCTGTCCGTCATAGTTGTTGTATAAATCTTAAGTGCAGACCGCTGTGTGGCGGGGTTGTAAGGATTAGAATCGCTCAAATGGCTATATATATATATATGTTGAAAAGGCAACCGCTTTGGTTGGCCTATTTTCTTTATCTTGATCCATGTCTATTTAAATGTTTAAGTTTTATTTATTTGGTTTTCTCGATGTTGTATCACTAGGGTGCCCGGGGTAAGGCACCAGTCACGGGCCCGGGTTCGGGTCGTGACAAAAGTGGTATCAGAGCAGTTAGTCCTCGGAAAGTGTCTACAGACCGTGTCTAATAGAGTCTTGATTATCGATGTGTTGTGCACCACATCTATAATCAGGAGGCTATAGGACATTTAGGATTGGTTTCCATTCTTCTCATTCTGAGATCGTGCCTTAGAGCTGTGTGATAAGTTGGACCCCTCTGACGTATTCCTTTCCTTTACGATTATGCCTCGCGTAAAACAACCTGAGCCCAGATGGGCAAGCGATGAGTCCGCTAGTGGGATACTGAGAGTACGAGCGCGAGCGATCGAAGACTGAGACAGTGCTTCCGACGGCGAGTTTTGCGACGCCGCCCGGCCAGCGAGTTTAGAGCGCAGCGGTTGGCTGCGAGACCACGATACGAGCCTCGGTACACGGCCGGAGCGGATGAGATGGGTACAAGGAGATGGCGATTCTTGGCGGTCGTGGCGAGATATGAGGATAGGCCGGAATCAGCGATTCCGATCCAGTAGTACCGTAGTTCACCCCGGCGAGATAGTTTGAGACTACGGATTTTACGAGATGTAACCGCGAGTTTTATGGGTCGAGACACGAGGATGATCCGCAGGAGTTCATCCGGCGATTCTGACGGATCGAGAGTGATCGAGCATCGGAGACCGAGTCGGTGGTCCTACGTTCGCGTCGGTGCGTGATACCGCGATCGACTAGTTTGATTCGTGGGAGCCGTCGGGAGAATGCACTTCGGCTATATGGGACGAGTTCTCAAAGGCATTTCTTGCACACTTCTTGCCTCCACGGATGAGGAGGGCTCGGTAAACAGATTTTGACGTTGAGGCGGGGCGGGCGGATGGTTAGAAGTACAATGTGGAGTTCGACTCATTAGTTCGGTATGTCCCCAGAGTAGGCGATATGGAGGGCCAGTACACCGCTACATCACCGCTAGATGATTACTTGGCGAGAGGCTTGTGCGGGTGTAGCTCTTCATCGGGCATGGACATTGCCCGCACGCAAGCTCATGCACTAGGATGTGAGGCACGGAGAGGTCGACGGAATGGCCAGAGATCGCGAGAAGGCGGGATGCGAGGTCCTTTGGTAACTTTCAAGGCGGACCGCCAAGAAGAGCTAGTTATGTACCTCGCAAGATCAGAGTGGTCCTCCGCGCCTTGTGACGTTCGGGTATTCGAGCTGGTCGAGCTCGGGGCTTCGGTTCCGCGGTATACGTGATTTCTAGCCGCGAGATTCATGTCCCTCGGTGTACGATGTGGCGAGCGTCATCGGGAATGTCGTCTTTTTCGCGGTGCTTGTTTCACTGCGGCCGTCGGGGCCATGTGACGAAGGCGTGCTTATAAGAGTGCCGCGGCAGCGCAGCCTCTGCGGATCGATGGCGGATTCATCGCCTTCTGGTATGCGCCTGCAGGCGTGCCTATGATTAGAGTGGAGCGGTAGATTCATGTATATCCTTAACCCTCTAGAGTTTTGCATGCTTGATATGATGATCTTTTGTTGTGCGCCATGTACGGATAACGTTGTGTTAGTTATGAGTTAGAAAACATGGTTAGTTGAAAGGATAAGTCCATGGGTAGTGTAAAATGAAAGTGGTAGCTTTCATGACCTGTATAGGTAAGATTGTTCCGGATCGGGAAACAAGAGCTTAATGCGTTAAGTGGGTCGGGTTGGGGCCATGTTGCGGGCCAACCCGCGACCTGTTTCGAGGTGGGGTCACTGCAGGTGGTCCCGGTGGTAGGGTCACGAGGGTGCTAGGCCCAAGATTAGATGACCATCGTATGAGTTCGTGGATGTGTTCGACCAGAAGCGGATCGTGAAGGCCGGGAATGGCCTTAAGGGAGATTGCGGTTAGTAAGATGACCAAGTTTGGAGGTAGTGACTCCAAAGTTTTGGAACTAAAGCGATGACTGAAGTAGGGTACGTATACGAGAAGAGTTCAAGTGTTCGAGAAGGGCACGACGAGTAAGGAAGGAAGAGAACGTGTGTTATTTCGTGGCCAGATGTGGCGTTGGCAACTTGTTAGAAGAACTTCATCGTTATCCGTCTTGAGAAGGAACATTCGGGACGAATGTTTCTAAGGAGGGGAGAATGTTATACCCCGTATTTCCAGAGTATGTACGTGGGGACGTACGTAGAAAAGTTTGAGCCTTAAAGTAGGCAAAGTGGCGAATTTGTACACAAGTGCCGAAAAGAATCGTTTTTCGACGAAACGTTTTACTAAACTTGCGAAGGGAAAATTCCGGCTATGTCATTTCTAAATTTTGCGGATTTTTCCGAGAGACGAAACATTTTGGACCAACGGGAGGGTGACATGTGTCACCCTCACATTGGAAGCTTGTGTGGGCGGCTTGGACGATTTGGGGTCAAGGGAGTAGGTAGGATATTTTGTGATATTTTGGTGGTAGATGGATAAGGTCCACATGGTTAAATCTTGACCCTACACTTGCATGGCACTTGGCTTGATCTTGGCCATTGGTTGGCCATTGCTTGACCTATAAATACCCCTCTAAGTTGAAGACTTTCTTCATCCAACTTGAGCAATCTTTCTAAGTCTCACACTACTCCCTCCCTCTTGAGTTCGTCCGCCACACCCTCCCCCTTTGTTGAGGCCTTTTGGCCGAGAGAAATACCCCCCCCCCCCCTTTGTGAGCCCTAGCCGAGGCAACCCCCCCCTTAGCCTAGTTGTCTCGTATAAATACCCCCTTTTGTGGTATAGAAATACTCTCCAAGTATTGTTATAATGCCCAAATACTTTAGCCCATATACCTTGTAGTACTTTCCAAAGTTACCTCTATACGTAGAGCCCGGAAATACTATTATACTTTCCTTTAGCCACAAAACGAAACCCTAAGGAAAACCTTCATAGTCGGTTGAAGTGTTAGGTAGAAGTTGCGTAGAACTTCTAAGGGTTGTTTGGAGCGGATTGGAGCACTCGGAGTAGGAGCTAAACGTTGCTCAAGAGCGACATTAAACTTGGATAATTTTGGGCTCATCGAGGTAAATACTCTCGTCCTTCTATTGTAATTGGGAATTACATCGTAGTTGAATTGAAATGAATATAAGATTCATAGAAGTGAGTTGAAGCGTAATAGAAGGATATTACAAGATAGACTTGAATCAAATCACATCGGAAGAATATTAGAGTAGAAGATTAAGCGTATTTACATAGAATTTGTATTTCTGATGGTGATAACCTTTAATTGGTTGAATGTTCTGCAAGTAGCATGTGCTACTTAGAAGGTGGACAAGGCTAGCCGGGTTATAGCCGTGGAGCGTTTTGCTTATAGTCGATACTCGTCGCGAGGTATGTGATTCTTCCTATACTCTTGAGCATGAAGTATTTTAAAAGAATATATATATATAGTACGGTAGTCGTACGTGTGGCCATGTCTTTTGACTTAAGCCTGAATAATAAGAATCTTGAAATATTTTAAGAATATATATATATAGTACGGTAGACGTACGTGTGTTAACGGAACGTAGTCTTACGGCAATGTCTTTTGACTTAAGCCTGAATAATAAGAATCTTGAAGTATGTCAATAGAGTTAAGAAACCATTTTTGAAAGAAGATTAACACTTGGCTTTATGGGTTTCAAAAAGAGTTATACTAGCTTTATGGGGAGTTAGGTATAACGTCTTAAGAGGGGTAAAGAAAATGGTTTACTGATTTTTTTTAGAAGTTAAGAGACTTGATCTTAAAAGATAAGAGACTTGACTTGAATGTATTAATATGAATTTTGTGTGAAACCTCATTCGTGAGTAATGAGTACCTGGTTTTTAAAAGGAATAATGTTTTACTGATTTCGGAAATCAGAATGAGTATCGAACAAACCACTGCAGCGCTAATAAAGGAAAATGTATTGAATAATGAAGTATTATTAAAACCAGTAGAAACCTCCATCTGCATAGAAGATAAGATGAGACAAAATGATATTACATTTTCTAGATCATGGCTGCTTTAATAAATGGTTATAAACAAGAATAAACTGCTCACACCTATGGCATATGTTATTCAATTGTTTTAAAAGAGATTATGACATTGAACTATGAAACCTTTCTAAAATAAAGAGACTTGAGTAATTGAAATTAGGCAAACTGGAACTGTAGGGAAAAGAAAGGCATTGTTTTATCTTAAATTGGTTTAAAACATAAAGTGTTATAACAGCTTTATGGGAAGTTGGTTATAACGACTTTATGAAAACAAAAGAAGGGTTTTATCATTGGTTTTGATGTGGTAACTTGACTTTAAAAAGGGAAGTTGTTTTGGGTTACTTAAAAGATGTAAGTCACTCTATTTTTTTATATACTACGGGTATCGGGTGACTTTTATAAAAGGAATGGATCTCTTAAAAGGAATTTAACGTACGTAGTACTTTAGGGTTAAAACCCGGACTTTGTCATAAAATGAAAGTACTTTAAGTTGTGTGTAACTAGCCTATGTTTGCGTATGATAGACTTGTTGTGCAAGGAATGTATTTCACTCGACTACCGCGTTCATGGGATGAACCGGGAATGTATTTCACTCGACTACCGCGTTCATGAGATGAACCGGGAATGTATTTCACTCGACTACCGCGTTCATGAGATGAGCAGGAATGTATTTCACTCGACTACGCGTGCGTAGGATGAGCAGGAATGTATTTCACTCGACTACGCGTTCATGAGATGAACCGAATGTATTTCACTCGACTACGCGTTCATGAGATGAACCGAATGTATTTCACTCGACTACGCGTTCATAGGATGAGCGGGAATGTATTTCACTCGACTACGCGTTCGTAGGATGAACCGAATGTATTCCATCCGACTCCGAGTTCATGAGATGAGCAGAATGTATTCCACACGTTTCTATCGGGTCCATGAGATGGGCGAGACATGTTATACGTATCACATGATTTGTACCTAGGCTGGCGGTGAGGAAGGAGTTCCACGGGCATGAGGATGACTTTGAGGCGTGAGTCCACGACTTGACATGATCGCTTTATGTTGTGAGCGTAGTTTGGTTATCATACATGTCTCCGCTTTATATAGACTATTATGATTTCATTTCTGATATTTTCTGATTTCACATACTTGGTACTGTTGTCGACCTCGCCCGAGGGCTGCGTTCATCTGCGCAGTAAGGTACATCACCGTCGATTCCCGCTTTTAGGATCACATTTCAACGTATTGGGAAGCTCCGTTCCTTCGGAGGCTTATCTTTGGGTATAGTCCTCTGTCATTATAGGTACTTATACATTCAGGGGTATGGCGCGGCCCTGTCCCGTCATAGTTGTTGTATAAATCTTAGAGGTGCATGCTTTGTTGTGGCGAGGGTTGTAAGGATTATCGCTCAAATGGCTATTTATATATATGTTGAAAGGCAACCGTTTTGGTTGGCCTATTTTCTTTTATCTTGATCCATGTCTATTTAAATGTTTAAGTTTTTATTTCCGCTGGTTTTTCTCTGATGTTGTATCACTAGGGTGCCCGGGGTAAGGCACCAGTCACGGGCCCGGGTTCGGGTCGTGACACCACCTGTGTCATAAAACCGTACGGGGCAAGTACGAAGGCATAGCTACCAGAACCATCCTGTATCATCAACTGACCGGGGCAAGTACGAAAGCCAGCTACCAGAACCTACCGTACCAACTATGCTATAAAACTGATCGGGGAAAGTACGAAGGCATAGCTACCAGAACCATCCTGCGTCGCGAATCCGACCGGGGCAAGTACGAAAGCCAACTACCAGATCCGCCTGCGTCACCAACCTCATTCCACCTGCATCACGGTGGCCGGCAAGTACGGAGCCAACTACGAACCAGCTGCATCACGTCGCCAGGCAATCTGGGGCTAACTACCAGAACCTCATGCATCACGAAACTTCATGGGGAACTAGTCCGTGGAATGAAACTATAAAAACTGCCGGGAAAGTACGAAGCCAACTACGAACCAGCTGCGCATCGGCCATCGGGAAAGTGCGGGGCTAGCTACGAACCACTGCGTGAAAACCTCATGGAGAGCTAGTCCATGAAATAACACTATCAACAGGGAAACGAACCCTCATCATGGCCGCATACCCGTGGACCATCCATCGAGAGACGCGGTAACATAAGGATACAACACTTGAACAACAAGGCTATCATAAGCAAACATAGGCAAGTTACTCACACTCAAGGTACTTTCATTTTATGTCAACAATTCTGGTTTTAACCCCAAAGTACTACATACTTTCATTCTTTCAAAAAGACCTCTTTTTACGTAAAAGCCACACGATACTAATACTCGTAGTATCAAAGCACTTTTTCTTTTCAAACCAAATTACTACACCTTCAGAAAATCTTTACAAGGTCTTTAAAATCAAGTACTCTATACTTTTTAAACCAAGTGCTTTACATTTTTAAAACAACATCGAGTATGCTTTTAAAACCCAAGTAACTTACTCTTTTCAAAACAAGTAACCTATACTTTTAAATCAAGTTACTTCTCCTTTTCCGAAATCAAGTCGTTTAGCTTTCAAAACCAAATCAAGACAATACCATGCCTTCTTTTTAAACAAAAACACATCTCCTTTCCAAGGTCAAGTGACAATATACTTCTCAAAATATTTTGAGCTTCATAACTTCAAATTCTCAAGTCTCTTCTCTTTTAGAAATCAAGTCGTTTATAAGTCAAGTCTCTTATCTTTCAAGATCAAGTCTCTCTTTTATCTTCATAAAGTCATTATAACTAACTTCCCATAAAGCTATTATAACACTTTATGTTTTAAACAAACCAAATTCATTTCACACACGTACGTCTACCGTACTATATAGTTCACAACAATCATGCTCAAGAGTATAGGAAGAATCACATACCTCTTCGGCTTAATCCACAAGCCAAGCCGAGTATGCCGCACGTAGAATATCCACCTATAACAACCACAACACATCTTATCAACTTCTAGTTCTCTTCGTAGAATAATTCTAAGTATAAGGTCCCTTATTCTACGGAAAATTGGGTAGCACCTCCCCTGTATCTACTTACCTCTCCACCCTTTTCAAGGCCTGATATCAATAGCCAACATGCCACATTTAAGGCGCAGTAATACAACAACTCAAAGGGTACACGCCTAACTGGACGTGTAAAATTCTGCCCCACAATATACTAAACAGTCCATTTCTTTTCAATCTTCTTTCCACATATTATATACTCAACTATAAACTACTACAACATGTAATCTCCAATTACAATAGGGGGATAAAGATCATTACCTCGATAAGCCCAAAATTATCCAAGATTTATAAGTCGATCCTTAGCAACGTTTAGCTCCAAATCCTTACGTTCCAATCCACTCCAAGCAACCCTTAGAAGTTCCTAACCAACTTCTCTTCAAGATCCAACTCCAAAAAGTGAAGAACACCTTAGGCTTAAAATGGGCAAGTTTCGGCCAAGGTGAGTTTCAAAGGCTAGGGGTGTGAAATCTTTTCCAACTCTTGGTTCACAATCTTCCTAACACCTTAAGGAAGAACATTTAAAAGTTTAAGGATTTTTGGACAACTTTTGGTCAAGGGGGGAGCTAATTGCCGAGAGCTACAATAAGGGAGGGAGTATTTTTTTTGCCTTGAAATTCTCAAGTGTGGGATGAAGTCTTGCAATCCAAAGGGAGGGGTATTTATAGGGAAATCAAAGGCTAGGATCAAGGCAAGTGTGTGGTTAGATTGGGGGACAAGTGTGTGTGGGTTGCACCATCCACATGTTCCACAAAAACTTGTGACAATTGGCAAGGCCATTTCGGCCAACATGGACAAGTGGCTAGCCACTTGTCCCACCCATTTCGGCCACATGCCACCTAAGGGGTGACACGTGTCGCCCTCCAATTCGTCCAAAATATTTCATCTTCCGAAAATATCCATAATAGCCAAAATCTTAAAAATAATGTGGGCCCCACAAAACCGTAAATTTTTCCAGTGGGCCCCACGTGACCAAGTCTGGAAATAAAAATTCCATAATTCTATTATATTCCCAGAAGTCCGAATACCAAATCTGGGAATCCAATTCCCATTAACGAACCTTTTTACTTCACAAAAATCCGGAAAATTTTCCGCCGGAAAATCATATCTTTCTTCCTTTCCAATCTTAATGTTGTATTCTCGTACGTACGTCCTCACATACATACCCTGGAACTACGGGGTGTAACATCTGGTGTGTAGTTTTTCTACTTAGCCCGTACGGTTTTTATGGCACATGTGGGACCTGGTGTTCATGTGTACTCCTTGGTGTTATTATATCATAGACTGCCGGCAGTGAGGAAGGAATTCCACGGGCATGATTGATATTGTGGGCGTGAGACCCATGGTTATATTTGAGTGATAACTCTGAGGGCGTGAGTCTCTGACTTGACATGACTACTTATATATTGTGTACTGTAGTTTGGTTATCATATATGTCTCTTGTTTTATATAGACTGTTATGATTTCATTCTGATTTTCGATTCACATACTTGGTACTGTTAGATCGACCTCCTTGGGCCGCGTTCATGCCGCAGGTAGAGGTACACCGTTTGTTGATCCTCGCTCATAGGGTCACAATTCCGCATTTTGGGAAGCTCCGTTTCTCCGGAGGCTTATCTTTTGGTATAGTCCCCTGTCATTATAGGTACTTATACATTCAGGGGTATGGCGGTGCCCTGTCCCGTCATAGTTGTTATTACACTCTTAGAGGTCTGTAGTACTGTTGTGGGCAGGGTTTGTAAAGGATAACTGTTCGAGGTTTATTTATATATATATTGTTACACCCCGTAAGTCCAGGACATGTATAAGAGAATGTACGTAAGGAAACAAGACTTGGAAATTGGTACGAAAGGAAGAATTGTTCTTCCGACGGAAAATCTTCCGGACGTCGGAAAGGAAAAATGTTCGTTATTGAGAATTGGATTCTCAAAATGCATTATTTGAAGAGTATGGAACTTATAAATAATATGGAAATTTATTTTACGATTTGGTCATGCTGGGCCCACCCGAGGAAATTTTACATTTTTGTTGGGCCCACGAGGTTGCAATTTTATGGATGAATGAGAGGGCGACACGTGGCACCCCCATAAGTGGTCTTGGTCGAATTAGAGGAGGGGTAATTTGGTCATTGAACCTCTTGGAAGATAAGTCTTCAAAGCTTGACATAATTGACTAGTCAACTTGCCACTTAGGCTTGATCCAAGTGAAAATCATCCTAGCCTCACATTTGTGATAATCCAAGCCCTCCATCAGGTGTTATAAGCTTACTACTAGTGCAAGACTAGCTCATTTACACTTAGAAAAAATTAGAACACCTTGTGCTTGAGAGATAGCTCTCGGCTTTGTCCCTCTTCCAACAAGAAAATTTTGTGATTTTGATCCATTAGCCACAAGACTTTAACCCAATGTTCCTAAGGGTGTTGTAAGGTTATCTCAATAGAAAGATTTCGGAAAAAACATATTTTTACGTTAGTCGCAAGGCGGAAACTAAGTGAGTTCTTCAACTTTGAAGATGGAACTTGAAGATGGGTTCTTCATAGGCCTCTAAGGAGTGCTTGGAGCGGATTGGAACTTATGGAAAGGAGCTAAGAATTTCTAAGGAGCGACTTTGGATCTTGGAAATTTTAAGGGCTTGGAAAGGTATAATTTTGTCGTTTTTGTAGTTAAGACTTACTTATTGTTGTAGCTATGGATTTTAGCAAGCATGTGTTATATAGTATGAAGTTTGATATGTTTATGGGCTATTGGAACCCTAATCCGAAATCTAGCATGTTTAACTTTAAGATTTCAATTCTAGTCGATTATTAGTCTAAGTCGTCGCATGTTGAATAAAGAAGGAAATTATAGTTGTTGAAGTGGTTTATAACTATATAACATGTTGACCTAAGAACTTGAAATTGGAAAAGGATTGAAAAAGACTTAGTGTTGTTCTAGAGGTTGGCCGAGAATGGCTTTTGGCATATTCACTATTTCGTATGAATTGTGGGGCGAAATTTTACACGTATTGTAAGCGTGTAATCCCTTTGTTTGGTTGTTGTTTGGAGCCTTAAATGTGGCTTGTTGGTTATTGTATTCACTTGAAAAAGGTGGCAAAGTAAGTAGAAACAAAGGAGGTCGCCCGATTTTCCATAGAATTAGACCGTATACTTAGTATTATTCTACGTAGAGACTAGAAGTTGATAGTCTTGTTGTGACCATTATAGGTTGACACTTCTACGCACGCGTATTCGGCTTAGCTTGTGGATATTAGTAAAAGGTATGTGAACTATCTCCTCTTCTAGCATGATTCCTTAGAATAAAGAAAATAAGTTCTACTCCTCAATGATCCATTCCTTGTTTGTATTTGGATTGCCTAAAATAGAATTTGTTCTATGTACTTCCTTGAGTGTACTTTGATGTTTAAATTGTAAGTAGTATAATCCATTTCCTTAGGGAAGTTTGGATTCTTAAAAGTGAAGGTATTTTTCTTAAAGTACATAGAGACTTGAAAAGGAAGTGGTTCCCAAATCTTTTGGCTAGTGCCTTAGTTCTAAAACCTAAAGGTCATTATAATGACTTTAGAGTCAAAGGAGTGATTTACTTATTTGATTTAAAAGAGGAGAAATGACATGATTTAAGAGAAGTAACTCGTTAAGGGTGAAGTTACTTGAGGTTTAAAAAGTAGAAGAAAACTTGTTTTCTAACTATTAAGAGACTGAAGTATTTTGAAAGTTAAGAACTTGATTTGTAAGTATGTGATACTTGGTTTTAATAGTATAAGTCTCTTGGTTATCAAGGAATGGATACGTCTAAAACCATAAAGGGTTATAACGGCTTTATGGGAAGTTGGTTATAACGGCTTTATGGAAGGTTTAGAAAGTTGTCTATTTTGATTAAATCGCATAAGTTGCCTAGATTGTGAAAATTTGGAGTTACTTGATTTCAAGCTTTGAAATGAGTTTTCTAAAAGTGTAGTAACTTACTTTGAAAAATAGACACGCCTTGATACTACGGTGTTAGTATCTTGGGGCTTTACATAGAAAGAGTCTTTTATAAAGGAATGTCGTGACGTAGTACTTTGGCTTGTTAAAAGAGAATTATTCTAAGTGTGCCTTGATAAGTACTTTGGCTTGTTAAAAGAGAATTATTCTATGTATAACTTGATTAGTACTTTGGCTTGATAAATTGAGGATTTGTCTAAGTGTGCCTTGACAAGTACTTTGGCTTGTTAAAAGAGAATTATTCTAAGTGTGCCTTGATAAGTACTTTGGCTTGTTAAAAGAGAATTATTCTATGTATAACTTGATTAGTACTTTGGCTTGATAAATTGAGGATTTGTCTAAGTGTGCCTTGATAAGTACTTTGGCTTGTTAAAAGAGAATTATTCTAAGTGTGCCTTGATAAGTACTTTGGCTTGTTAAAAGAGAATTATTCTATGTATGCCTTGATTAGTACTTTGGCTTGATAAATTGAGGATTTGTCTAAGTGTGCCTTGATAAGTACTTTGGCTTGTTAAAAGAGAATTATTCTATGTATAACTTGATTAGTACTTTGGCTTGATAAATTGAGGATTTGTCTAAGTGTGCCTTGATAAGTACTTTGGCTTGTTAAAAGAGAATTATTCTATGTATGCCTTGATTAGTACTTTGGCTTGATAAATTGAGAATTTGTCTAAGTATGCCGTGATAAGTACTTGGGCTTGTTAATTGAGAATTGCCTATGTGTGCTGGAAATAGCCGGTTGTGTGCTATTGGTATATCAGTCGTTTCGGGGTCATTCCCCGGGTTTGTGGCATTTGCATAATTAGTGGATTTGCTACCCACGATGCGAGGAATACCTCACGCGAGTCCGTAGGCTTATGCGGGTGAAATAGTCCCGTGCGGGCGGGTCCGACCTATGCGAGGAATACCTCGTGCGAGTCGTAAGGGCTTATGCAGTGAAATAGTCCTATCTGAGGAATACCTCATGCGGGTCGAAAGGGCTTATGCGGGTGAAATAGTCTCACGCGGCGGGTCCACCTATGCGAGTAATACCTCACGCGGTCCACGCGACCTATGCGGGTGAAATAGTCCGAGAATAGGATTGCTAAATGATCTGCGGGCGGATGGTCCCGCTTGATCATGAGCTTCCTAGTTTATATTGTAAGGATACTCTCGCTTACTCTCATTGTTAGTAAGGCACAATGTGTTGTATTTTGATTATCATATATGTCCCGGATTTGTTTGTGTTACCCTATGGTCATGCTTTTACGAGGTGGGATTCCGGGGCATGGGACCACGAGGTATTGAGGACACAGGTGGGACTTGGTGTTCACGTATCCTTATTGGTGTTATTACATCATGGGTATCGGCGGTGAGGAAGGATTCCACAGGCATGATTGATATTATGGGCGTGAGACCCATGGTTATATTGAGTAATGACTTTGAGGGCCTGCGTCCCTGACTTGATATGACTGCTTATGTGTTATGTACTGTAGGTTGGATATCATACATGTCTCATGTGTTATTTAGACTGCTATGATTTTATTACGCACTTGTTCACGCATCACATACTTGGTACATTCTTCAGACCTCCTCTGCCGCGTTCACGCCGCGAGTTTAGGTGCAGCCGTGATCGGCAGGTGTTGGATCCTTCTATTCCGGAGTTTATCTTTGGTATATGTCCTTCATGTCACGACCACCGATGGCCGAGTGCCTCACAGGCACCCTTATAGGCTAAATGTCGATCGTAGATAATCACGAACATGAAACTTATAAATAAAACAACGGAAGTAAAACAACAGGTTAGCCGATAGGGCTACCTTCCTGGACGTACATACATAAACGAAGCAGTTGCCTCATTTCTTTACAAACAGACCCACAATATGTGACTACAGACCTCTAAGAATTACAACTGTGGCGGGACAGGGCCCCGCCATACCCCTGGATATACATAGCCCTGACAACTCCTAACATCGGAGCCATCTAAAAATCTTGAACCAAGATCCTAAGCTCGCGGATTCACATGTACCTAAACTGCGGACATGAACGCAGCCGAAGGGGTCGATAACAAAAGTGCGAATATGGAACAGAAATAACGTGCAAGAATCAAATCATAACTGTACAAAAGAATGCCATTTTTAACTCCTGAAATCAATCATATATTAATCGTTCCTTTCCTTCTTTCAATAAGATTTAACAACATATTCTTACATACATACTTAAGAGTTTAATCCAGTTTTCTTCCACATAACTTACATATCTTTCATAACATAATCCGGCCCATTTGCGGGACACGGTGTACTGATGAATCATGTGACATAATCCGGCCCGCCTGTGGGGTTCGGTGTACTGTGGAATCATATAACATAATCCGGCCCGCCTGTGGGGCTCGGTGTACTGTGGAATCATATAACATAATCCGGCCCGCCTGTGGGGCTCGGTGTACTGTGGAATCATATAACATAATCCGGCCCGCCTGTGGGGCTCGGTGTACTGTGGAATCATATAACATAATCCGGCCCGCCTGTGGGGCTCGGTGTACTGTGGAATCATATAACATAATCCTGCCCGCCTGTGGGGCTCGGTGTACTGTGGAATCATATAACATAATCCGGCCCGCCGGTGGGGCTCGGTGTCTTGTGGAATCATATAACATAATCCGCCACTTTGTGGGGCTCGGTGTACTGTGGAATCATATAACATAATCCGGCCCGCCTGTGGGGCTCGGTGTACTGTGGAATCATATAACATAATCCGGCCCGCCTGTGGGGCTCGGTGTAAGATGACGTAACCCGGCCTATGTGTAGGCTCGGGGTAATATGGCGTGTCCGCCTATTTGTAGGCTCGGTGTATTTCATAACGTGTCCGCCTATGTGTAGGCTCTGTAATTTTCCTTACATAACATTTTTAAACCATCTTATTACTTCTTAAGTCGTCATAACAACTTACCATAAAGTTGTTATAACAACCTTTCATTTAGAGAACTTAAGACACTTTTATTCTTACAACATTAGGGAAACTAGACCCAAAAATACTACGTACATACGTACTTAAAAGAATCATAAACTTCTTTCTTTTTAAAACTCAAGTCACATACTCTTTAAAATCATGTCATCAATACTTTTAGAAATCAAGTCCACAACTTGAAAAATAAAGTTTCATAATCCTTAGAAGACAACCAAAGTTCATAGTCTTAAAACCTTATAACGTACATTCTTTACAGTCCACTTACTTATACTTATAAACAAATATACAAGGTTCCATACACTTCCAAAACCAAGTAACTTATTCTCTTAAAACCATATAACATCCACTTTTAAAATCGATCCCCTTTTCACATATAAATTCAAGTCATTTGAACGTAAAATCCACTTACTTACTTTAAATAAATCAAGACACATAGCTTTAAATCAAATCTCATATTTTCCTAACCATTCTTACCAACATCTCCCATAAGACTTGGTAAGGACTTAGGACAATTTAACATACTTTTAACTTAGGATAACTTAGACATAACCCTTACGTAGAGTAAATCAACATACATACTTCTTAACTTCTAAGAGTAGAAGGAATCATGAAATAATACCACATGTATATTCCATACATAGAACCATGTCTAAAGAAGGAAGAGGTTCACATACCTCGCGACGATTATCGACAATTAGCAAAACGCTCCAAAGTACTTCAACCTAAAATGGCCACAATACGTCCATAGCCTTGAAAATCAATTTTTGGAGGTGCATTGGTGGTCTGCGTAGCGCCGCACGCCGGCTCAAGGCGGCATCAATGGCGGATTCCAAAATACTGAGAATTGAGGCTCGGGATTGGTTGCAAAACGTAGCTAAGATCAATACGAACACAACGGTATACGCCTTAGCCCTCAACTGTACCAGAATCGATCGGAATCTTCCAACTTCCGATCGAAGAAAATGTTTTGGTTGACCCGACGATCTGGGTTGAATTGGAGGTCGTGGGTGGTGCCAAAATGTCGGCCTTTCCACCCTGAATATTTCTACACTAGCCACGACCGTCGACTCTACCTGTGGTGGCCGGAAAATGCTCGTCGACGACCTAGGGTTTCGACGAAAATCGATCTGGTCGACGGCGAGTTTGAGCAAGAATCGAGGGTCCTGGTTTACATGGAAATGACGGCAAGGAGATGGTGGTTCCGATGGTATACTCCACTCCCGTCGATTGCACCTCAGTTGGTCGGAAAATCGGAAAACCGAGCGGGAAGATGGATGAGCGATGGCCGAAACTTCGATCTGAAATCCGGCGATTCCGGAGAATCGACGGTGGCGGTTGGTATGGGCGTTACGGGCTCGGCGAGACGGCTTTTGGTATATGTCTCGCCCCGTGATTCTGGTTTGGCCGAAAATGGCGTTTTTCCGAACATTGTTCATCGAACAACACTGTTCATGGACGGGTTTTCACTGTTCATACTCGTTTTGGTATTTTTTTTGTTCTGCGTTGCCTTCCCAAACTCCCCAACATATACAAAATTTCTCGGGTGGTCCCACGTGACCAAATTTCGAAATTAAATTCCAAAATTCCGATAAATTCTAAAAGTCCCAAATACCGAATTCGAGAATTAAATTCAACTAATAAACCTCTTTCCTTTACAAGGTTCGGAGAAATTTTCAGAATCTTTCATTCTTTCTAAAATTCAATTCCCAAATTCTTACGTACGTTCTTATCTCATTGCCGAAATACGGGTGTAACACTTGATGTGCTTTGTATAGTTTTGATGCGGCGGGGCCTTGTCCGTCATAGTTCGATTTAATTCCTGAGGTGCAGTATTCATATGTGGGATTGGACTCGTATGCGGTGTAGTGTCTTTTGTTTATGTATATATGGCGACCTTATCGGCTTTGCCGCTTGCGCACGCTTGTTTTAAAAAAATGAGGTGTTATTTCATTCATGACTTACTTGTATTGTTAAGGTAGAAGGGTGCCCAGTAGGGCACGATCCGCCCGGTTCGGGATGTGATGAGTGGTATCGTGAGCGATCGATCCTCGGAATGTCTACGACCGTGTCTAGTAGAGTCTTGATTATCGGTGTGTTGCGCGCCACACCCATAAACAGAGGCTACAGGACATTTAGGAGTTGGTTTCTATTCTTCTCACTCTACGATCGTGCCATAGAGCTGTGTTAGTCAGATAATTCCTCTCTGACATATTGTTGTGTTCTGATTATGCCTCGAGGAGGCAACAAACCTTGAGAGGGCAAAAGAGTAGCGAGGAGCTACTAGTCGGACTCAGAGAGTTGATAGGGCTTATGCCCGTGTTATCTGGGATGTTGTTCTGCGATCGGCGAGTTCTTGCGCCAGTTTTGAGGCCCGACACGAGCCTCCGGTTTCTCGGTTAGGAGAAGACTATAGGGTCATGAGGAAGCGATTATGTCATTGACCAAGATAAGCGGTGCTAGCGATTGTAAGTGATAGTACCCAGGTAGGGATACTTTGATTAGTAAAGTGAGAAGTAAGAATGTTGACAAGAATGATAGGTGAACTGAGACTATAGTTGTGTAAAGTTCACAAGTTGTAATTACCCCGTATAAGTGTAAGACCGATAGGGAAGATTATGCAGTAGAAATACTTTGGCTTATGTGACGAACCTCTAGTGAATAGGGGGTAGGGTAAGAAGTACCTTGAGATAAGAGAGATTTATTTCAGACTAAGAATGAGAAGTTAAGTGTGACGATGAGTCGGGTTATGGACTCATTTCGGTTAGCCGGTAGTATGGAATGGGGTGATGTCGCTTAGAAATAGTCCGTTAAGTGATAGGGTCCCGGGATGCCAGCCCAAGTTTAGTGTCGTTATGCGAGTTTGTGGGCGCGTTCCACTTAACTAGGTCGTAAGGACCGAGAAGAGCCTTAGCGGAAATTCAAGTAGCTTAATGGCGAGTTTGATTAGTAACTCCAAGGAGTGGAGAACAGAAACGATATTGAGATTTTGTACGTGTACTAGATAAGTTTGAAAGTACGAGAATGTATGACAAGTAAGGAAGGAAAGGAACCTCTAAGGATGTAACCTTCGAGTTTTGTGAGAAGGGGGTCGCGGACGGAAGGTCCATTGTTATGTTTACGTATGATGTGGTGGCCATGTGTGGCATCGTTGGTCTTGTGCAGTTTTGATCGATAGGCATAGTATAGAGATTGTCTTGAAGTGTGTAGCTTGGCAACCGACTAAGAACATTCGGGGACGAATGTTTCTAAGGGGGGAAGAATGTTACACCCCGTAAGTCCAGGACATGTATAAGAGAATGTACGTAAGGAAACAAGACTTGGAAATTGGTACGAAAGGAAGAATTGTTCTTCCGACGGAAAATCTTCCGGACGTCGGAAAGGAAAAATGTTCGTTATTGAGAATTGGATTCTCAAAATGCATTATTTGAAGAGTATGGAACTTATAAATAATATGGAAATTTATTTTTACGGATTTGGTCATGTGGGGCCCACCCGAGGAAATTTTACATTTTTGTGGGGCCCACGAGGGTTACGGAATTTTATGGACGAATGATAGGGCGACACGTGGCACCCCCATAAGTGGTCTTGGTCGAATTAGAGGAGGGGTAATTTGGTCATTGAACCTCTTGGAAGATAAGTCTTAAAAGCTTGACATAATTGACTAGTCAACTTGCCACTTAGGCTTGATCCAAGTGAAAATCATCCTAGCCTCACATTTGTGATAATCCAAGCCCTCCATTGTGTGTTATAAGCTTACTACTAGTGCAAGACTAGCTCATTTACACTTAGAAAAAATTAGAACACCTTGTGCTTGAGAGATAGCTCTCGTATTGGGTCCCTCTTCCAACAAGAAAATTTTGTGATTTTGATCCATTAGCCACAAGACTTTAACCCAATGTTCCTAAGGGTGTTGTAAGGTTATCTCAATAGAAAGATTTCGGAAAAAACGTATTTTTACGTTAGTCGCAAGGCGGAAACTAAGTGAGTTCTTCAACTTTGAAGATGGAACTTGAAGATGGGTTCTTCATAGGCCTCTAAGGAGTGCTTGGAGCGGATTGGAACTTATGGAAAGGAGCTAAGAATTTCTAAGGAGCGACTTTGGATCTTGGAAATTTTAAGGGCTTGGAAAGGTATAATTTTGTCGTTTTTGTAGTTAAGACTTACTTATTGTTGTAGCTATGGATTTTAGCAAGCATGTGTTATATAGTATGAGTTTGATATGTTTATGGGCTATTGGAACCCTAATCCGAAATCTAGCATGTTTAACTTTAAGATTTCAATTCTAGTCGATTATTAGTCTAAGTCGTCGCATGTTGAATAAAGAAGGAAATTATAGTTGTTGAAGTGGTTTATAACTATATAACATGTTGACCTAAGAACTTGAAATTGGAAAAGGATTGAAAAAGACTTAGTGTTGTTCTAGAGGTTGGCCGAGAATGGCTTTTGGCATATTCACTATTTCGTATGAATTGTGGGGCGGAATTTTACACGTATTGTAAGGCGTGTAATCCCCTTTGTTTGGTTGTTGTTTGGAGCCTTAAATGTGGCTTGTTGGTTATTGTATTCGGCCTTGAAAAATGTGGCAAAGTAAGTAGAAACATAGGAGGTGCTGCCCGATTTTCCGTAGAATTAGAGACCGTATACTTAGTATTATTCTACGTAGAGACTAGAAGTTGATAGTCTTGTTGTGACCATTATAGTTTGACACTTCTACGTACGGCGTATTCGGCTTAGCTTGTGGATATTAGCCGAAAAGGTATGTGAACTATCTCCTCTTCTAGCATGATTCCTTAGAATAAAGAAAGTAAGTTCTACTCCTTGAATGATCCATTCCTTGTTTGTATTTGGATTGCCTAAAATAGAATTTGTTCTATGTACTTCCTTGAGTGTACTTTGATGTTTAAATTGTAAGTAGTATAATCCATTTCCTTAGGGAAGTTTGGATTCTTAAAAGTGAAGGTATTTTTCTTAAAGTACATAGAGACTTGAAAAGGAAGTGGTTTCCAAATCTTTTGGCTAGTGCCTTAGTTCTAAAACCTAAAGGTCATTATAATGACTTTAGAGTCAAAGGAGTGATTTACTTATTTGATTTAAAAGAGGAGAAATGACATGATTTAAGAGAAGTAACTCATTAAGGGTGAAGTTACTTGAGGTTTACAAAGTAGAAGAAAACTTGTTTTCTAACTATTAAGAGACTTGAAGTATTTTGAAAGTTAAGAACTTGATTTGTAAGTATGTGATACTTGGTTTTAATAGTATAAGTCTCTTGGTTATTAAAGGAATGGATACGTCTAAAACCATAAAGGGTTATAACGGCTTTATGGGAAGTTGGTTATAACGGCTTTATGGAAGGTTTAGAAAGTTGTCTATTTTGATTAAATCGGCATAAGTTGCCTAGATTGTGAAAATTTGGAGTTACTTGATTTCAAGCTTTGAAATGAGTTTTCTAAAAGTGTAGTAACTTACTTTGAAAAATAGACACGCCTTGATACTACGGGTGTTAGTATCTTGGGGCTTTACATAGAAAAGAGTCTTTTATAAAGGAATGTACGTACGTAGTACTTTGGCTTGTTAAAAGAGAATTATTCTAAGTGTGCCTTGATAAGTACTTTGGCTTGTTAAAAGAGAATTATTCTATGTATAACTTGATTAGTACTTTGGCTTGATAAATTGAGGATTTGTCTAAGTGTGCCTTGACAAGTACTTTGGCTTGTTAAAAGAGAATTATTCTAAGTGTGCCTTGATAAGTACTTTGGCTTGTTAAAAGAGAATTATTCTATGTATAACTTGATTAGTACTTTGGCTTGATAAATTGAGGATTTGTCTAAGTGTGCCTTGATAAGTACTTTGGCTTGTTAAAAGAGAATTATTCTATGTATGCCTTGATTAGTACTTTGGCTTGATAAATTGAGGATTTGTCTAAGTGTGCCTTGATAAGTACTTTGGCTTGTTAAAAGAGAATTATTCTATGTATAACTTGATTAGTACTTTGGCTTGATAAATTGAGGATTTGTCTAAGTGTGCCTTGATAAGTACTTTGACTTGTTAAAAGAGAATTATTCTATGTATGCCTTGATTAGTACTTTGTCTTGATAAATTGAGAATTTGTCTAAGTATGCCGTGATAAGTACTTGGGCTTGTTAATTGAGAATTGCCTATGTGTGCTGGAAATAGCCGGTTGTGTGCTATTGGTATATCAGTCGTTTCGGGGTCATTCCCCGGGTTTGTGGCATTTGCATAATTCCGTGGATTTGCTACCCACGATGCGAGGAATACCTCATGCGAGTCCGTAGGGCTTATGCGGTGAAATAGTCCCACGCGGCGTCCACCTATGCGAGGAATACCTCATGCGAGTCCGTAAGGGCTTATGCAGGTGAAATAGTCCTATGCGAGGAATACCTCATGCGGTCGAAAGGGCTTATGCGCGGTGAAATAGTCCCACGCGGGCGGTCCACCTACGCGAGGAATACCTCACGCGGGTCCACGCGACCTATGCGGTGAAATAGTCCCGTGAATAGGATTGCTAAATGATATCGCGCGGATGGTCCCGCTTGATCATGAGCTTCCTAGTTTATATTGTAAGGATACTACCGCTTACTCTCATTGTTAGTAAGGCACAATGTGTTGTATTTTGATTATCATATATGTCCCGGATTTGTTTGTGTTACCCTATGGTCATGCTTTACGAGGTGGGATTCCGGCATGGGACCACGAGGTATTGAGGACACAGTGGGACTTGGTGTTCATGTATCCTTATTGGTGTTATTACATCATGGATCGCCGCGTGAGGAAGGATTCCACGCATGATTGATATTACGGGCGCGAGACCCACGGTTATATTGACTAATGACTTTGAGGCTGCGTCCCGACTTGATATGATCGCTATGTGTTATGTATCGTAGGTTGATATCATACATGTCTCATGTGTTATTTAGATCGCTATGATTTTATTACAAGATTTCATCGCTCACATACTTGGTACATTCTTCGTACTGACCTCCTTCGGGGGGCTGCGTTCATGCCGCAGGTTTAGGTACGCAGTTCGGTGATCGGCAGGTGTAGGATCCTGCTCAGGGTTTTGGATAAGCTCCTTCTATTCCGGAGTTTATCTTTGGTATATGTCCTTCAGTACAGGCTTTGTATAGTTTTGGGTACGGCGGGGCCTTGTCCCGTCATAGTTCGATTTAACTCTGAAGTGCAGATTCATATGTGGATTGGACTCGTATGGTGTAGTGTCTTTTGTTTATGTATATATGGCAGCCTTGTCGGCTTTGCCCTTGCACGTACGTTTGTTTTAAAAAAAAAAATGAGGTGTTATTTCAGTTCCGCAGCTTACTTGTATTGTTAAGGTAGAAGGGTGCCCAGGTAGGGCACCAGTCACGGGCCCGGGGTTCGGGATGTGACATATATGCTGAGAGGTGACTTTTTGGTCAGCCTGTTTCATGTATCACTGTTTATTTTCATGAGTTTTATTTCCGCTGATTTTCTCTGATGTATTATCACTAGTGTCCCCGGGGTAAGGCACCAGTCGCGGGCCCGGGGTCGGGTCGTGACAGAAGGGGTGTTAGTCCGATGAAGTCACCTCTACTACAGTGTGGTCGATGTGGTAGACCCCATCTTGGGGAGTGTCGTACTATTTCGACAGCTTGTTATGCTTGCGGCCAACAGGTCCATTTGGTGAGAGACTGTACGACCAGAGTTGGCACTAGTGGGATAGCACAACGCCATCGGATCGATTGCGGTTCTTCGCCTTCAATAGCTAGGCAGGATATTCATACACCGGCAGGCCATGGCAGAGGTCGTGGTGGAAGTTCCCAGTTTTAGCGGTCCTTGGAACCGCCTATTTGATTTCAGGTATATCTTTAACCCTTTAGAGACTAGTATGTGTTGTTATGGTGATTACATGTTAAGTGCTATGTACGGGTAGTTTTGTGTAAAATGTGATTTAGAAGCCTGGTTAGTAAAAAAGGTAAGTTTGGGTGCATGGAGATTGTGAGCCTTGGAATATTGATAAACCATAGAGGCCTTTGATGCAAGGCCGTCTTGAGTGAAAAATTTTGCGGGTGATCTTTGTCGGATTACATAGTATACGTGGAGTATATTTTTGTGATAAGTCCATGAGTGGTGTGTAAAGAAAGTGGGTAGTTGAGCTAAGAAGACCCCTAGGCTTTCATGACTTGAATAGTAAGATCTGTTCCGGACTTGGAACGAGAGTTTGGCGTGAAATGGGTCGGGTTGAGCCAGATCGCGAGTCAACCCGCAGCCCAGAATGAGAGGGGGTCAGTTTGAGGTGGTCCCGCTATGTGATAGGGTCACGAGGGTGCAAGGCCCAAGTCTAAGTAACCATTGTACGAGTTCGTAGACGCGTTCGACCAGAATCGGGTCGTGAAGGCCGAGAATGGCCTTAAATGAAATTGAAGCTAGTTGTTATACCCCGTAGTTCTGACCTTACATGTGAGAGTGTACGAAAGCATGTAAGACTTAAAATTTTCGAAAGATAGGTTGACGGATTGTTCCAGACGGGTTTTTAGTCAACTTTGAGGCGGGTTATGACCCGATACATTGAGAGTTCCTAAGTGTTTCAAAGGCCTAGTGCATAGTTCGTTGAGTCTAGTTTCCAACGCAACCAACCGTTCGTCAATAGGACATCGGAGTAAAAAGTTATGGGAGTTACAAGTTCAGTGCGCAGACGGACAGAAATGTGTTTCTGGACCCAGGCAGCGTGGCCGCCGGATGCAGGTCATGGCGCCGATATTCCGAGGTAAATCCCAAGATCGTTATACCACCTGTTCCGTGGATTTGCTACCCATGATGCGAGGAATACCTCATGCGAGTCCTATGGGCTTATGCGGGTGAAATAGTCCCACGCGGTACACTGACATGCGAGGAATACCTCATGCGGGTCCACAAGACCCATGCGGGTGAAATAGTCCCAGGAGTAGGATTGCTTATTGATACTACGGGCGAGGGACCCTGTTTTGATCACGAGACTCCTATTTTTATGCAGTAAAGTATATACTTGTTCCTCTCATTGTTAGTAAGGCACAATGTACTGTATTTTGATTCTCTTCCATGACTCCAGCTTACTTTTAGACTTATGATATCATTATTACAGTATTTTCCAGTTTTACATACTTGGTACATATCAGGTATCGACCCTTCATCGGGGCCGTTCATGCCGCAGGTAAGGGTAAGCAGGTGGTGGATCCTCGTTCTTAGGATCACTGTTCCGGTGTCAGAAGCTCCATTCCTCCGGAAGCTTATTTTTGTTGGTACGGATTTTCCCTGATGCTATAGGTATTGTGTACATTCAGGGCTATGGCGGGGCCCTGTCCCGCCACAGTTGTTATCCTTAGAGGTCTGCGGTCACGTATGTGTTTTGGGCTGTAAGAACAAGTTGTACTGCTATACTTTTGATTAAGTATGTTTTTATGGAAGACAGCCTTATCTACCGCGATGATGTTTACCTTTTTATAAATTATGTGTTATGTATGTTCCGCTGCTATTCTCTGATGTATACCTGATAGGGTACCGTAGGGTACGATCGCGCCCCGGTCGGTCATGACAAAAGTGGTATCAGAGCAGTTAGTCCTCGGAAAGTGTCTACAGACCGTATCTAGTAGAGTCTTGATTATCGGTGTGTCGTGCACCACATCTATAATCATGAGGCTGCAGGATATTTAGGATTGGTTTCCATTCTTTTACTCTAAGATCGTGCAATAGAGCTGTGTTATATGTTGAACCTCCTCTGATATTTTCCTTTATGTATCAGTTATGCCTCCACGCAAGGCAACCGCGACCCAGAAGGGCAAGGCAGCTGAGGGTTCTGCTAGTGGGACGCGGAGGGTCACGAGGGTACAGGCCCAGTATTTACCAGAGATGATGTTTTGGGCGGCAAGTTCCACGACGTCGCCAGCCTCAGCAGAGTTCGAGGCAGCGGAAGCGACATCGAGACCGCGACGTGAGCCTCCGATCCCACAAATGGCCGAGTATAGGGATTACGGGGAACAGATCCGGTTATTGACCAAAGATAGTGGCGAGGCAACGCCGAAAGAATGAGAAGCCAACCCTGAGCCGATGGCCATTTAATTCGGGAGTTCCTAGGTTGTCATCCACCCGAGTTCTATGGTTCGAGATTCGAGGAGGATCCGCAGGAGTTTGTGCGGCAGTTACAGCGGACCATGCAGGTGCTTAGGGCCTCGAAGACTGAGTCCGTTATACTAGCTTCTAACCGGTTACGCGATATTGCGTTGAACTGGTTTGAGTCATGGGTGTTATCGAGAGGTGAGGATGCTCTTCCAGCTGTTTGGGAGGAGTTCACAGAGGCTTTACTGGATCACTTCTTACCTCCTGAGATGAGGAGAGCCCGCGTAGATAGATTCTTGACCTTGAGGCGGGGCGAGAACTATCGAGAGTACAACACGAGTTTGACTCTGGCAGTGCACGCCGCGACACCATTGTAGCTGACATGGCAGACATGGTTCATCGATATGTGATGGGGTTAGACCGTCATATGATTACTGCATGCTTGGGGGTGGTTCTTCAGCCAGGGATGGATATTGCCAGGATGCAGGCGTATGCGCAGGGGATTGAGGACAGAGAGAGGCAGGATCAGCTAGATTTAGGCCAGCCCAAGAGGGCCAGGACAGCAGGGTCTCAGAGCGGTTTTCGAGGCGGCCTCAACAATGCACTAGGTCCACATTTCACCGGACACGAGTGCTCCTTCTCGCTCGCGAGGTCCGATCACCGTTATTCGAGCGGTCGTGGCTCCAGGACTTCAGGGTTTCAGGGAGGCAGAGACCGTCACCAATCGAGACCACCCACATCTCGGTGCGTTCGATGCGGTAGGTCTCATCCGGGCGAGTGCCGTATGGGTTCGGGAGCTTGTTACTCTTGTGGCCAGCATGGCCATCAGAAGAGGGATTGTCCGTCCTTAGGCGGCGGGAGTGTTATGGTTCAGCCGACAGGGTCAGTTGCTGGATCTTCGTCTTCGGTGGTCAGACGCCCCGGAGGGCAGGGTACTCATGGGCCAGCAGGCCGCGACAGAGCTCGTGGTAGGGGTCCCAGTTCTAACGGTCCTCAGAACCGCATATATGCTATGTACAGCCGTCAGGACCAGGAGGCGTCACCAGATGTCGTCACAGGTACATTATTGGTTTCTTGCTGTGATGTATATGCTTTGATAGATCCAGGTTCTACCTTGTCCTATATATCTCCTCATATTGCTGATAGAATAGGGATAGAGCCCGAGTCCATAAAATCTTTTGAGGTGGCTACGCCAGTGGGTGGTTCGGTGGTAGCCGAGCGGGTATATAAGGCTTGCCCAGTGACTATAGACAGTCGTCAGACTCTAGACGACTTGATAGAGTTGGATATGACAGACTTTGATGTGATTATGGGTATGGATTGGCTAGCGTCTTGCTATGCCAATGTAGACTGTAGAGAGAGATTAGTTCGGTTCCAGTTTCCCGGCGAGCCGATTATCGAGTGGAAGGGGAATACTACGTCGCCGAGGGGTAAGTTTATTTCTTACCTCAAGGCTAGGAAGATGGTGCGGAAAGGGTATATCTACCACATGGTTCGAGTATTCGATACTGAGGCTGAGATACCGGACCTTCAGTCAGTTCCGGTCGTTAGAGAGTTTCCAGACGTATTCCCAGACGAGCTTCCGGGTATCCCTCCTGAGAGGGAGGTTGAGTTTTGCATTGATTTGGCGCCAGATACTCGACCGATATCTATTCCGCCATACAGGATGGCACCTGCCGAGTTGAAGGAATTGAAAGACCAGCTGAAGGACTTGCTGGAGAAGGGCTTTATCAGGCCAAGTGTTTCTCCCTGGGGAGCGCCAGTGTTATTTGTAAAGAAGAAGGATGGGACGCTGCGCATGTGTATTGATTACAGGCAGCTGAACAAGGTAACTATCAAGAACAGATATCCCCTCCCCAGGATTGACGATTTGTTTGACCAGTTGCAGGGTGCAAGGTGTTTTTCCAAGATAGACCTGCGGTCTGGTTATCATCAGGTGCGAGTTAGAGAGACAGATATCCCGAAGACTGCATTCAGGACCCGGTGTGGGCACTATGAGTTCAGGGTGATGTCTTTTGGGTTGACCAACGCCCCGACGGTATTCATGGATTTGATGAACAGGGTGTTCAAGCCATTCTTGGATATGTTCGTTATAGTTTTCATTGATGATATCTTGGTTTATTCGCGCACAGAGCAGGAGCATACAGACCATTTGAGGACGGTATTGGGAGTCCTCCGGGACCGGTAGTTGTATGACAAATTCTCGAAATGCGAGTTTTGGTTAGCTTCAGTGGCTTTCTTAGGGCATGTTATCGGGGCCGATGGTATTCGGGTTGATACAGCAAAGATTGAGGCAGTCAAGACTTGGCCTAGACCCACTACACCAACGGAGGTGCGCAGCTTTTTGGGCCTTGCAGGTTATTATCGGAGGTTTGTGGAGAAGTTTGCTTCTATTTCAAGACTTTGACTAAGCCGACTTCGAAAGCGGTATGTTCGGTGGACGGATACTTGTGAGGAAAGTTTCCAGTTGCTAAAGGAGAAATTGACGACCGCCCCAGTTCTTACTCTTCCAGAGGGTTTAGATAGATATGTGGTTTATTGTGACGCGTCAGGTGTCGGGCTTGGGTGCGTGCTGATGCAGCACGGCAAGGTTATAGCTTACGCATCTCGACAACTTAGGAAGCATGAGAAGAACTATCCCACACATGACTTGGAGTTGGCAGCAGTGATTCATGCCTCAAGATCCGAGACATTATTTATATGGAGTTCATGTGGATATTTACACGACCACAAGAGTCTCCGATATCTTCACCAGGAGTGAACTGCGGCGAGACGGTGGTTGGAGCTGCTTAAGGATTACGATGTTGATATTCTATACCACCCAGGGAAGGCCAATGTAGTTGTGGATGCCCTTAGTCGCAGATTGATGGGTAGTCTGTCTGATGTACAACCAGAGAAAAGGGATATGGTCCGAGAGTTACATCAGCTAGCGAGCCTTGGGGTTCGTTTGGTTGATTCTGATAGTGATGGAGTTCGGGTTTGAGAGGTTGCCGAGTCTTCCATCATCGAGGAGGTGAAGAGGCGACAGTATGAGGATCCGATTATGGTATGGTATCGAGATGCCGCTTTTCAGAAAGAGAAGAGCCTATTTGAGGTAGCGCCGGATGGGGTGCTAAGATTTGAGGGCCGGTTGTGTGTTCCCGATGTGACAGGACTTCGTCAGCAGATTCTGGGGGAGGCACACAGTGCTCGTTATTCTATTCATCCGGGGTCGACTAAGATGTATCATGACCTCAGATGCGTGTATTGGTGGGATGGCCTGAAGAGGGACGTTGCGGAGTTCGTAGCGCAGTGCCCGAATTGTCAGCAGGTCAAAGTTGAGCACCAGAAGCCCGGTGGGCTGTTGCAGGCTATTGATATTCCGACTTGGAAGTGGGAGGTGGTAAATATGGATTTTATTACAGGGTTACCTTCCACTCAGAGGAAGCATGATTCCATTTGGGTTATCGTCGACAGGCTGACGAAATCAGCCCATTTTCTTCCAGTCAGGACGACTTTTTCGGCCGAGGATTATGCTAGATTGTATATCAGGGAGATTGTGAGACTGCACGGAGTTCCTATATCGATTATTTCAGACAGAGGAGCCCAGTTCACGGCTAACTTCTGGAGGTCTTTCCAGAAGGGACTAGGGACCCAGGTGAGTCTCAGTACGGCATTTCATCCTCAGACCGACGGACAAGCCGAGCGCACTATCCAGACACTTGAGGATATGCTGCGGGCTTGTGTTATTGATTTCAGGGGTAGCTGGGAGGATCATCTGCCTCTTGTGGAGTTTGCTTATAACAACAGCTACCATTCTAGTATTCAGATGGCGCCTTATGAGGCCTTATATGGGCGGAAGTGCAGGTCACCGATAGGCTGGTTCGAGGTGGGAGAAGTTCAGTTAGTCGGGCCAGACTTGGTTCAGCAGGCATTGGATAAGGTGAAGCTTATCCAGGAGCGGTTATTGTCACCGAGTCGATGGTCGACGCAGATCATCGACGTCGACACTTGGAGTTTGAGGTTGATGATTGGGTCTTTCTGAAGGTGTCACCCATGAAGGGCGTGATGAGATTTGGGAAGAAAGGAAAACTTAGCACAAGGTACATTGGGCCTTATCAGATTGTCCGTAGGGTAGGCAAGGTTGCCTATGAGTTGGATCTGCCGTCCGATCTGGAGGCAGTGCATCCAGTTTTCCATGTGTCTATGTTGCGAAAATGTGTTGGAGATCCATCTAGAGTGCACCCGATTCAGGATGTCTAGGTGACAGAGGAGTTATCGTATGAGGAGAGTCCCATAGCGATACTCGACCGTCAGGTTAGGCGACTTCGGACGAAGGACGTGGCTTCCGTCGAAATCTTATGGCGGAACGAGAACAGGGAGGAGATGACGTGGGAAGCAGAGGATGACATGATGAAGAAGTATCCTCACTTATTTCCTATACCTCCACGTAACCCACTTTCTTGCTTGTTAGTTTTATTTGACAATTACGCTTAAGTATGTTGTGGCTCGTGGAGCGTCTTTAATTGCAGAAAGAATAGTTAAGAGGGTCTATATCGATATTGTGATTTGAGTAAGCCTAGAAGGAACATTCGGGATGAATGTTTCTAAGGGGGGGAGAATGTTATACCCCGTAGTTCTTACCTTACGTGTGAGAGTGTCACGACCCGATTCCGGGCCCGTGACTGGTGCCTTACCCCGGGCACCCTAGTGATACAACATCAGAGTAATCAGCGGAACATAAAACAATACAAGACATATTATGAAATATGAAACAATAATCTGAGAAAAACTTGCCTTTTCGTATATATATATAACAACTTTTTCCAACATGAACAGTTTTAATCCTTTTACAAACCCCGCCACAACAAGATTCTGCACTCTAAGAAATGATACGACAACAATGGCGGGACAGGCCCCGCCATACCCACGAATGTAAACACCTACAACAACAGGACTATACCATCGATAAGCCTCCGAGAAACGGAGCTTTCCCACACGCCAATCGTGACCCTAAGAGCGAGGATCAATGATCGTGTACCTTTACCGCGGCATGAACGCAGCCTCGGGCGAGGTCGCATAACAGTGCAAGTATGTGAAACTAAAAATATCAAATGAAATCATAATAGTCTATAAAGCAGGAGACATGTATGATAACCAAACTACAGTTCACAATAATAAGCAGTCATGTCAAGTCAGGGACTCACGCCCTCAAGTCATCACTCAAATATAACAATGGGTCTCACGCCCACAACATCAATCATGCCCGTGGAATACCTTCCTCACTGCCGGCAGTTTATGATATAACAGCACCAAGGAACACACACGAACACCAGGTCCCACCTGTGCCATAATAACACGCATGTGCAGGCACGAAGGCATAGCCGACTACTAACACCCACAGTACCAACAAGGTCATGAACTGTATCATAAGATCTGTCTAGACCGCCACATGATCAAAGCTGACCACTTGCCCGCAGTATCTAATGTGCGCGTCTAGCCCTGGAACTTCCCGCAGCTCCGCATAGGCCAATCAGATCGGCCCGCATGAGGTATAACCCCGCATCGGTAGCTACTCCGCAGCCGTCTGGACTCGCCGTCGCATAGCCACAAGGACCGCATGACCACAAGGGCCGCGTCTCAACACGAACTTCCGCAGCCGCATAGGCCCTGGACCCGCATGAGGTAGTCTCGAATCATAGGTCCATCGACCCGCTGAAGTCTACCCCCGCGTCGGAGGCGCTAACCCCTAATCATCTCAAGAGATGAGTGATGTATAATACTATCATAACTTATCGTTAAACAACATAAGCACAACAAAGGAAAACCCCTTTACACAAACATCACAAGATACTAACACACGTAGCATCCTAGCATGTTTACTTATCAAATCAACAAGAAGGTATTACAAGGCTATCACAAACAAACACAATCAAGTTATACACACGGTACTTTCTACTATATGCTAACAAGTTCGGTTTTATCCCCAAAGTACTTCATACATTAACTCTTTAAAAGATACGTTACTTTCACAAAAGTCACACAATACGTAGTATATGAAAATATAGTGATTATCTTTTGAAGTAAATCAAAACACTTCTCTTTGTAAAACTCAAGTAACAACATTATTTTCCAAACGCCCAAGTTTGCCTAATTTCAAATGTTCCTGCTTTCTTATTTAGAAAGGTTTCGTAGTTCATAGTCTTATTCATTTAAGAATATAATTCTCTTTTAAACTATCTCGAGAAACATAAGTCTTATATGTGAGTAGGATATTCTTGTTTACAACAATCTTATTACAAAGACCATGATCTAGGAAATATCATTTTGTCTCATCTTAGCTTCATGCGGATGGAAGTTTCTACTGGTTTTAATAATACTTAATCACAAAACATTTCCTTTATTAACGCTGCAGTTGGTTTGTCGATACACATTCTGATTTCCAAAATCAAGAAACATTCTTAAGACGTTATACCTAACTTTCCATAAAGCTAGTATAACTCTTAAGTTTTCAAAACAAATCAAGTATTACTTCTTCTCTCAAAATGATTCAAAACTCTTTTGAAATACTTCAAGTTCTTTATTAACACATAACAAGCCAGTTATAGTTCAAATCAGTTACCTTTTAAAAACCACATGTATTTTCTTACCAATATAAAGCCGTTATAACCAACTTCCCATAAAGCCGTTATAACACTTTATGTTTTACACCAATCAATTACATTTAGTACATGTACGCTCACCGCACTACATAGTTCACACATATCATGCTAGAAGAGATAGGAAGAGGTTCACATACCTCGCGACGAGTATCGACTAATAGCAAAACGCTCCAAGTACTCCCAACTGTCGGCTACTCCTAAAGCCAAGTAGAACGCGCCACACGTAGTACTTCAACCTATAAGGCCACAAGGCGTATTAACATTAAGATCTTATCGTAGAACATTCTACGTAAAATTCAAGACTCTCTCCCCGCAACAGAAATCTCCTCCTCTCACGGCCGGCTACCAAGCCAACCAGTGGGTTATACATCTAACCCGAACTGTACAATTCTACTCCACGATTACTACACAAGTCTCATCTGATACGATTCGATTCTTGAGCTTAAGTCAAAAGACATTGCCAACTAACCATGTTCAGTTCTATATATATAGTATACTTTAACTATATATTCTAACAACATGTAATTTCCAATTACAATAGAGGGACAAGATATTTACCTCGATAAGCCCATAATTATCCAAGTATAAAGTCGATCCTGGGCAATCGTTTAGCTCCAACTCCGAGCGCTCCAACCCGCTCTAAACCACCCTTAGAAGTTCTAACCAACTTCTACACAATACTCCAACGGACTATGGAGATTTTCCTAGGGTTTCGGTTTTGTGGATCGACGGAAGTATAATAGTATTTCCAAGCTTTCAGATAGGTATAACCTTAGAATACTACAAGGTATACGGCTAAGGTAATTTGGGCATTATAACAATACTTTGAGAGTATTTCTACACCACAAAGGGGTATTATACGAAGCAACTTGGCAGTGGGTACCCCACTACCACACTACTAGGAGGGGTGTACTCGCCAAGGCCTCAGGAGAGGAGGCCTCTGGCCGAACTCAACACTAAGTGGGAGGGAGAAGATTTAACACTTAGAAACATTTAGGAAAGGATGAAGAATTCATCAAAGGGAGAGGGTATTTATAAGACAAGCCAAGGCCAACCAATGGCCAAGATTGAGCCAAGTGCTACACAAGTGTAGGGCCAAGATATGCCCAAGTGCCCCTAGTCCCTACTCCTTAAAACCCTCACAAATATCTACCAAAATATCTACCACTGACCTCCCAATTCGTCCCACGTGCGCTACCTTGCCCACCAACGGCAGGTGCCATGTGCCCCCCTCTCGTTGGTCCAAAATGTACCGTCTCTCGTAAAAATCCGCAAAAATAACAAAAGACATCCCCGTATTTTTCCCCTCGCAAGTTATGTAAAACGTTTGGTCTAAAAACGACTCTAACCGGGTGTTGTGCACAAATGCCATTCGGCCAAGCCACCTAGGCGGGGGTGACACGTGTCACCCTCCTATCGCCCAAAATAAAACATCTTCCAAAATATCCACAATGGCCAAAATCTCAAAACAAAGTGGGCCCACAAAATCAGAATTTCTCCCGTGGGCCCCACGTGACCATTTCCAAAATAAAATTCCATAATTCTCTAATATTCCAGAAGTCCGAATACCAAATCGGGAATCCAATTCCCATTAACGAACCTTTTCCTTCACAAAACCGGAACCTTTTCCGTGGAAAAAATCGCCTCTTTCTTCCTTTCCAATCTTTCTGTCGTATTCTCGTACGTACGTCCTCGCATACATACCCTGGAACTACGGGGTATAACATTCTTCCCCCCTTAGAAACATTCGTCCCGAATGTTCCTTCTAAGTCTCAAAACTAACGCGTGCCAGTATAGTCTTCACTACTATACTTACGAAACAATCCTGCCACAGCTGGCCACAGAAATACCCACGCAAAATACCTACATCCAAGTCCACGAGGAAACACCTCTAACATCACCACAAATAATACTACTTTTGTCACTTTGTCGCGAGCCTTGCTCCAACGACCCAACAAATGGTACCGGCCGCACGCGATCATCGAAAATTCGTCAGACACTGAATTCTTACCATATTTGTGTTACTTCTTTAGTATCTAAAAGTCGGTGTTACTATCTCTTAGGAGGTCATGATTAACTGGGAATCATTCTGGATGGATCTTCGATACTTTCCAACATAACAATACGAAGATCGGACGCCCTTCCTCCTAAGTCGGACGGCAAATGCTAACATATAGGCAACCCGCCTATTCTTCACATGAACTCACAAAGGCCCAAAGTAACTCGGGCTAAGTTCCTTCGCTTCCAAAACTCGTCACACTGTCCGGTGGTACTTTCAAGAAGACCGACCGTCAACTCGAACTCTGGCGCCGCCGATTATCCGCACGATTCCTCCGAGCCGCCGAACTTCTTCTAGACAAGCTTCACTATCCACGATCTGGAACAAGATCAACCAACTATCAACCCCGCCAACATCGAACCAATCGACCAAGAACTTACACTTCCGCCGCAAGTCTTCATAAGGCGACATCCGAACACCGAAATGGTAGCTCAAACGCCTCCTCCACAGAGACAACAATCCTCACAACTACCCTCAAATCCACGTGACCGCCCGGTGGCGAATGCGATTCGAGACTCACCGAGTTCTTAACACATGCTTGGTAAAACTTCCGAAACAAAAACAGCCGTAACACAGGCTCCATCGTCATAAGGTGAAGGTAGGCACCGTGCAGCCTACAACCTTTCCGATAAATCAACACCGCCAAGTGAATGGTCCCGATCAAGAACACGATGGCTGCTCCCCATCGCCCGACCACCGGCCGAACGCATCCACGAACTCGACGTTGGTTAACTAAACTTGGGCCTAGCACCCTCGTGACCCTACCACAAGGCGGGACCACCACAACCGCACCCACCGCCATACATGCCGCGGGTTGACCCGCAACGTGCCTCAACCCGACCCGCAACGCCGCACAATACTAGCTCCCGATCGAACAATCTCACTAATCACGCATTTAAAACCTAGCGGTCTTCTTAGCTCAACCACCCTCTTCATTTCACACTACTTAGGACCTATCCCCAAACACACCACGTGCACTATGCACTCCTATAAGGGTCAAACATAAACATACGCCTCTACCCGAGATGGCCTTACCTCTAAGGTCTTTGCGTATAAAGCTCTAAGGCTCACACTTTCTATCCTCCAAAATCTTACTCGGTTAACCCACCATGATTTCTAATCACAACTAACACACCGCTATCGTAACATAGCACTTAAGGTATACTCACCTTGAAAGTTACCGGCGACTCACGCTTCCGCCCTCTTCTCGCCTTGGTTAACCCGTCGATCTCTACGTTCTCGACTGCTGCGCATAAGCCCGCATACGTGCCATGCTCAAGCCCAATCAAGAATTACTCTTGCACAACCCTTTCTTAGGTAGTCATCAAGACTCGTGGTACATCGGTATAATCTCCGTAGCCAAATCCATGGCTAGTAATGTGGTCGCCTCTTTGCAATCTACATTCTCTGCTCCTGGCCGTGAATCAAGGTTCAAATATCATGACCGCAGAGGAATCGCCGCCGCTGCTAAACTCATTGGGCTAGTAACGTCGCAGAAATCCCCGAATGAAGCACTACCCTAGGTAATGATTGGGCCTCGCAACCCTCTCAGATTCTACTCGCAGCCTCCGCCGCTTGCCCTCCCGGCCGGGCCCTACGCGAGGCATAACGGTAAGGGAAAGAAATACGTTTAGAGGTCCAACTTAAAACACACTCTAAGGCACGACTGCAGTGAGAAGAATAGAAACCAATCCTAAATATCCTATAGCCTCCACGATTATTGGCGTGGTGCACAACACACCGATAATCAAGACTCTCTTCGATACGGCGTAGACACTTTCCGAGGATTAATCGCTCGATACCACTTTTGTCACGACCCGATTCCGGCCCGTGGATCGTGCCTTACCCCGCACCCTAGTGATACAACATCGAGTAATCAATGAACATAAAACAATACAAGACATATTATGAAATATGAAACAATAACTGAGAAAACTTGCCTTTCGGCATATATATATAACAACTTTTTCCAACATGAACAGTTTTAATCCTTTTACAAACCCCGCCACAACAAGATTACATGCACTCTAAGAAATGATACGACAACAATGGCGGAGGCCCGCCATACCACGAATGTAAACACCTACAACAACAGGACTATACCATCGATAAGCCTCCGAGAAACGAGCTTTCCCACACGCCGAATCGTGACCCTAAGAGCGAGGATCAATGATCGTGTACCTTTACTCGCGCATGAACGCACCCGGGAGGTCAAGACAACAGTACCGTATGTGAAACTAAAAATATCAGAAATGAAATCATAATAGTCTATAAAGCGGGAGACATGTATGATAACCAAACTACGATCACAATAATAATAAGCGGTCATGTCAAGTCGTGACTCACGCCTCAAGTCATCACTCAAATATAACAATGGGTCTCACGCCACAACATCAATCATGCGTGGAATACCTTCTCACCGCCGCGATTTATGATATAACAAAGACCAAGGAACACACACGAACACCGTGTCCCACTGCGCTATAATAACACGTCTGGTAAATGCGAAGGCATAGCCGACTACTAACACCCACAGTACCAACAAGGTCATGAATCGTATCATAAGATCTGCCTGCATCGCCACATGATCAAAGCCGACTACTTGCCCGCAGATCTAATGCGCGTCTAGCCACAGAACTTCCGCGACTCGCATAGGCCAATCAGATCGCCCGCATGAGGTATAACCCCGCATCGAGGTAGCTACTCCGGCGGCGTCTGGACTCGCCGTCCGCGTAGCCCGCAAGGACCGCGTGACCACAAGGCGGCCGGATCCTCAACCTCGAACTTCCGCAGTTCCGCATAGGCCCCCTGGACCCGCATGAGGTAGTCTCGAATCATAGGTCCATCGACCCGCCTGAGTCTACCCCGCATCGGAGGGCAGCTTAACCCCCGGAATCATCTCAAGAGATGAGTGATGTATAATACTATCATAACGATATCGTTAAACAACATAAGCACAACAAAGGAAAACCCCTTTACACAAACATCACAAGATACTAACACACGTAGCATCCTAGCATGTTTACTTATCAAATCAACAAGAAGGTATTACAAGGCTATCACAAACCAACACAATCAAGTTATACACACTGTACTTTCTACTATATGCTAACAAGTTCTGGTTTTATCCCCAAAGTACTTCATACATTAACTCTTTAAAAGATACGTTACTTTCACAAAAGTCACACAATACGTAGTATATGAAAATATAGTGATTATCTTTTGAAGTAAATCAAAACACTTCTCTTTGTAAAACTCAAGTAACAACATTATTTTCCAAACGTCCAAGTTTGCCTAATTTCAAATGTTCCTGTTTTATTTAGAAAGGTTTAAGTAGTTCATAGTCTTATTCATTTAAGAATATAATTCTCTTTTAAACTATCCGAGAAACATAAGTCTTATATGAGTAGGATATTCTTGTTTACAACAATCTTATTACAAAGACCATGATCTAGGAAATATCATTTTGTCTCATCTTAGCTTCATGCGGATGGAAGTTTCTCTTGGTTTTAATAATACTTAATCACAAAACATTTCCTTTTATTAACGCCGCAGGTGGTTTGTCGATACATTCTGATTTCCAAAATCAAGAAACATTCTTAAGACGTTATACCTAACTTTCCATAAAGCTAGTATAACTCTTAAGTTTTCAAAACAAATCAAGTATTACTTCTTCTCTCAAAATGATTCAAAACTCTTTTGAAATACTTCAAGTTCTTTATTAACACATAACAAGCCAGTTATAGTTCAAATCGGTTACCTTTTAAAACCACATGTATTTTCTTACCAATATAAAGCCGTTATAACCAACTTCCCATAAAGCCGTTATAACACTTTATGTTTTACACCAATCAATTACATTTAGTACACGTATGCGTCTACCGTACTACATAGTTCACACATATCATGCTAGAAGAGATAGGAAGAGGTTCACATACCTCGCGACGAGTATCGACTAATAGCAAAACGCTCCAAGTACTCCCAACTGTCGGCTACTCCTAAAGCCAAGTAGAACGCGCCACACGTAGTACTTCAACCTATAAGGCCACAAGGCGCTTATTAACATTAAGATCTGATCGTACAACATTCTACGTAAAATTTCGCGACTCTCCCCGCAACAGAAATCTCCTCTCACTGGCCGCTACCAAGCCAACCGGGGGTTATACATCTAACCCGAACGGTACAATTCTACTCCACAAGATTACTACACAAGTCTCTTTATCTGAATACGATTCGATTCTTGAGCTTAAGTCAAAAGACATTGCCAACTAACCATGTTGATTCTATATATATAGTATACTTTAACTATATATTCTAACAACATGTAATTTCCAATTACAATAGAGGACAAGATATTTACCTCAATAAGCCAATAATTATCCAAGTATAAAGTCGATCAGTGGCAAGCGTATAGCTCCAACTCCTAGCGCTCCAACCCGCACTAAACCACCCGTAGAAGTTCTAACCAACTTCTACACAAGACTCCAACGGACTATGGAGATTTTCCTAGGGTTTCGGTTTTGTGACTGACGGGAAGTATAATAGTATTTCCGGGCTTTTCGTATAGGTATAACCTTAGAATACTACAAGGTATACAGCTAAGGTAATTTGGGCATTATAACAATACTTTGAGAGTATTTCTACACCACAAAGGGGTATTATCACGAAGCAACTTGGCAGTGGGTACCCCACGGCCACACTACTAGGAGGGGGGGTGTACCCCTCGGCCAAGGCCTCTAGAGAGGGAGGCCTCTGGCCGAACTCAACACTAAGGGGAGGGAGAAGATTTAACACTTAGAAACATTTAGGAAAGGATGAAGAATTCATCAAAGAGAGAGGGGTATTTATAGCACAAGCCAAGGCCAACCAATGGCCAAGATTGAGCCAAGTGCTACACAAGTGTAGGGCCAAGATATGCCCAAGTGCCCCCTAGTCCCTACTCCTTAAAACCCTCACAAATATCTACCAAAATATCTACCACTTGACCTCCCCAATTCGTCCCACGTGTCGCTACCTTGCCCACTCAATGAGAGGTGCCAAGTGCCGCCTCTCGTTGGTCCAAAATGTTCCGTCTCTCGAAAAATCCATAAAAATAAGAAAAGACATAGCCGGAATTTTCCTTCGCAAGTTATGTAAAACGTTTGCCGAAAACGACTCTAACCGTGTTGTGCACAAATGCCATTCGCGAAGCCACCTAGGCGGGGTGACACGTGTCACCCTCCTATTAGCCCAAAATAAAACATCTTAGAAAATATCCACAATGGCCAAAATCTCGAAAACAAAGTGGCCCCACAAAAATCAGAATTTCTCCGTGGGCCCCACGTGACCATTTCCGAAAATAAAATTCCATAATTCTCTAATATTCCAGGAAGTCCGAATACCAAATCTGGGAATCCAATTCCCATTAACGAACCTTTTTCCTTCACAAAAACCGGAAACTTTTCCGTGGAAAAAAATCGCCTCTTTCTTCCTTTCCAATCTTTCTGTCGTATTCTCGTACGTACGTCCTCGCATACATACCCTGGAACTACGGGGTATAACAGAGAGCGTACGAAAGCATGTAAGACTTAAAATTTTCGAAAGATAGGTTGACGGATTGTTCCGGACGGGTTTTTAGTCAACTTTGAGGCGGGTTATGACCCGATACATTGAGAGTTACTAAGTGTTTCAAAGGCCTAGTACGTAGTTCGTTGAGTCTAGTTTCCAACGCAACCAACTGTTCGTCGATAGGACATCGAAGTAGAAAGTTATGGGAGTTACAAGTTCAGTGCGCAGACGGACAGAAATGTGTTTCGGACGGAAGCGACAGGGCCGCGGCGCCGGATGCAGGGCCGCGGCGCCAGATATTCTGAGGGGTAAATCCCCAGGATCGTTATACCACCTGTTCCGTGGATTTGCTACCCATGATGCGAGGAATACCTCATGCGAGTCCAATGGGCTTATGCGGGTGAAATAGTCCCATGCGAGCGGGTACAACCTATGCGAGGAATACCTCATGCGGGTCCACAAGACCCATGCGGGTGAAATAGTCCCAGGAGTAGGATTGCTTATTGATACTACGGGCGAGGGACCCTGTTTTGATCACGAGCCTCCTATTTTTATGCAGTAAAGTATATATTTGTTACTCTCATTGTTAGTAAGGCACAGTGTACTGTATTTTGATTCTCTTCCATGACTCCACCTTACTTTTAGACTTATGATATCATTATTACAGTATTTTCTAGTTTTACATACTTGGTACATATTGTGTACTGACCCCCTTCCTCGGGGGCTGCGTTCATGCCGCAGGTAAGGATAAGCAGGTGGTGGATCCTCGTTCTTAGGATCATTGTTCCGGTGTCAGAAGCTCCATTCCTTCGGAAGCTTATTTTTGTTGGTACGGATTTTCCCTGATGCTATAGGTATTGTGTACATTCAGGGGTATGGCGGGGCCCTGTCCCGCCACAGTTGTTATCCTTAGAGGTCTGCGGTCACGTATGTGTTTTGGGCTGTAAGAACAAGTTGTACTGCTATACTTTTGATTAAGTATGTTTTATGGAAAAATTTTATCTACCGGCGGTGATGTTTATCTTTTTATAAGTTATATGTTATGTATGTTGCGCTGCTATTCTCTGATGTATACCTGACAGGGTACCCCGGTAGGGTACCAGTCGCGGCCCCGGGGTCGGGTCATGACACTAGTGTAATGACCAAGTTGGTAGTAGTAACCCCAAGATTGTTTTGAAAGCTGAAGCGATGACTGAAATATGGTACGTGTACTAGAAAGAGTTCGGGTGTACGAGAAGGGTACGACGAGTAAGAAAAGAAGCGAACATGTGTTAAGAGAATGGAAGTGATCATTTTGTGAAGTAAAGATGTGAAGAGAGTATCCTTTAGACCCTGGGTGAGAGCTAATAGTGTTGTTATACGCTTTAGAGGTGATTCCTCGTTGGCTTGGATTTGCGTTTTGCGCATGTGTTATATTATGGCCATGTGTGGCATAAATGGTTTCGTAAGTATAGTAGTGAAGACTATACCGGCGCATGTGTGTTTTGAGACTTAGAAGGAACATTCGGGACGAATGTTTCTAAGGGGGGAAGAATGTTACACCCCGTAGTTCCAGGGTATGTATGTGAGGACGTACGTACGAGAATACGACATTAAGATTGGAAAGGAAGAAAGATATGATTTTCCGACGGAAAATTTTCCGGATTATGTGAAGTAAAAAGGTTCATTAATGGGAATTGGATTCCCAGATTTGGTATTTGGACTTCTTGGATTATAATAGAATTATGGATTTTATTTTCCGGAAATGGTCACGTGGGGCCCACGGGAGAAATTTACGGTTTTGCGGGGCCCACATTATTTTCGTGATTTTGGCCATTATGGATGTTTTCGGGAGATGAAATATTTTGGACGAATTAGAGGGCGACACGTGTCACCCCCTTAGGTGGAACATGGCCGAAATGTGTGTGCCATGTGGCCTCTTGGCCGTTTTGTGTCTCGAGTTTTTGTTGGATATGTGGATGGTGGGACCCACACACACTTATCCCCAATCTCTACCACACATTTGTTTTGATCCTAGCCATTGGTTTTCTTATAAATACCCCCTTGTTGCAAGACTTCTTCATCCCACACTTGAATTATATTTCAAGACAAAAATACTCCCTCCCCTTTAATGATGCTCTCGGCAATGGCCCACCCCCCTTGACCAAAAGTTGTCCAAAAATCCTTAAACTTTTAAGTGTTCTTCCTTAAGGTGTTAGGAAGATTGTGAACCAAGTGTTAGAAAAGATTTGACACCCCTAGCCTTAAATAAATCCCTTGGCCGAAAGTTGGTAGTTTTGGAACCTAAGTTTTCTTCACTTTTTGGAATTGGATCTTGAAGATGAGTTGGTTAGGAGCTTCTAAAGGTTGCTTGTAGCGGATTGGAACTTAAGGAATTGGAGCTAAGACTCCTAAGGATCGACTTTTAATCATTGGATAATTTTGGGCTTATCGAGGTAATGATCTTTGTCCTTCTATTATAATTGGATATTACATGTTGTAGTAGTTTATAATTGAGTATATGGTATGTGGATAGAAGGTTAAAAAGAAATGGACTGTGTAGTATATTGTGGGGCAGAACTTTACACGTCCAGTTAGGCGTGTAATCCCCTTGAGTTGTTGTATTACTGTGCCTTAAATGTGGCATGTTGGCTATTGATATTGGGCCTTGAAAAAGGTGGAGGTAGGTAGATACAGGGGAAGTGCTGCCCAATTTTCCTGTTACACCCCGTAGTTCCAGGGTATGTATGTGAGGACGTACGTACGAGAATACGACATTAAGATTGGAAAGGAAGAAAGATTTGATTTTCCGACGGAAAATTTTCTGGATTATGTGAAGGAAAAAGGTTCGTTAGTGGGAATTGGATTCCCAGATTTGGTATTTGGACTTCTTGGATTATAATAGAATTATGGAATTTTATTTTCAGATTTGGTCACGTGGGGCCCACGGGTGAAATTTACGGTTTTGTGGGGCCCACTTTGTTTTCGAGATTTTGGACATTATGAATATTTTCGGAAGATGAAATATTTTGGACGAGTAGGAGGGCGACACGTGTCACCCCCACGTGGCCATGTTGGCCGTTTTCTCATGGACAAGTGGCCTTGGCCGAAATGCTTAGCCAAGTGGAAAGCCACTTGTCCCAAGCTTTTGTGTAGCATGTGGATGGTGGGACCCACACACACTTGTCCCCCAATCTCACCACACACTTGCCTTGATCCTAGCCTTTGATTTCCCTATAAATACCCCTCTCTTTGGATTGCAAGACTTCATCCCACACTTGAGATTTCCAAGGCAATTCTCTCTCCCTCCCTTGTTGTAGCTCTCGGCAATTATCCCCCCCCCCCCCCCCTTGACCAAAAAGTTGTCCAAAAATCCTTAAACTTTTAAGTGTTCTTCCTTAAGGTGTTAGGAAGATTGTGAGCCTAAGTGTTCTTCACTTTTTGGAGTTGAATCTTGAAGAGAAGTTGGTTAGGAGCTTCTAAGGGTTGCTTGTGGCGTATTGGAACGTAAAGAATTGGAGCTAAGATTCCTAGGGATCGACTTTTAAGCATTGGATAATTTTGGGCTTATCGAGGTAATGATCGTTGTCCTTCTATTGTAATTGGATATTACATGTTGTAGTAGTTTATAATTGAGTATATGGTATGTGGATAGAAGGTTGAAAAGAAATGGACTGTTTAGTATATTGTGGGGCAGAATTTTACACGTCCAGTTAGGCGTGTAATCCCCTTTGAGTTGTTGTATTACTGCGACTTAAATGTGGCATGTTGGCTGTTATACCCCGTATTTCCCGAGTATGTACGTGAGGGCGTACGTACAAAAGTTTAAGCCTTAAGTAGGCATAAGGGACGAAAATTTTTGCACAACTAACGAAAAGAATTGTTTTCCGACGAAAAGTTTTCCAAACCTTGCGAAGGGAAAATTACGGTTGCGACATTTATTATTTTTGCGGATTTTTCCGAGAGATGAAATATTTTGGACCAACGAGAGGGCGACATGTGTCACCCTCAAAGTGGACGGCAATGTGGACGATTTCTTGGCACATTTTTGTCAAGAAAAAGACCTTAAACATTGGTCAAGGTTAGGTAGGATATTTTGTGATATTTGTGTAGTAGATGGATAAGGTACACATGTGCAAATCTACACCCTCCACTTGCCTTATCTTGGCCCTTGAAAGTCCTATAAATACCCCCCCTAAGTTGGAAGAATTCTTCATCCACAAATATTTTCCAAGTCTTAAAAACTCCATTCTCCCCTAGTGAGCTTTCGTCCAAGCTCTTGCCCCCCCCCCCCCCCTTTCCTTGTGTTCTAGCCGAAACATACCCCCCCTCCCTTGGTAGAAAAATTCTCTCCAAAGTATTGTTACTATTTCCCAAATACCTTAGCCAATCCCTTGTAGTATTTCCAAAGTTACCTCTATACTTAGAGCCCGGAAAATACTATCTTATATCCATTAGTCACTAAACGAAACCCTAGGAGAAACTTCATAGTTGGTTGGAGTAGTAAGAAGAAGTTGTGTAGAAACTTCTAAGGGTTTCTTGGAGCGGATTGGAGCGTACAGATTAGGAGCTAAACCTTGCTCAGGATCGACTTATATCTTGGATAATTTTGGGCTTATCGAGGTAAATAATCTTATCCTTCTATTGTAATTGGAGATTACATACTGTAGTATAAAAATAAGTATAAGATACATAGAAGGATATTAAAGAAGAGAATTGAACTGTAATTCATTGAAGAATAGAATTGAACTGAAATCACATCAGAAGAATATAAAAGAAGAATTAAACTGTACTTACATAGGACTGTATTTACAGTAGACTTGAATAGTTTGACGGGTAGGGAAATGCTGCCCAATTTTCCGTAGAATAGAGAACCCTCTGCTTAGAACTTTCTACAGAGTAGTCTAGACATTGATAGACGTATTTGACTATTATAGGTTGATACTCTGCGCGCGACATATTCGACTTGGCAGGTGGATTTCGCCAAGGAGGTATGTGATTCTTCCTATCCTCTTGAGCATGATATTTTAAAATATATATATAGTACGGTGAGCGTACGTGTTAACTGAACATGGTTTTACTTGACGTCTTTTGACTTGAGTCTAAATAATAAAGAATCTTGAAGTATTTCAAAAGAATTACGAATCATTTTTGAACGAAGAGTAATACTTGGTTTTTAAACAAAAAGCTTAAGGGTTATACTAGCTTTATGGGAAGTTAGGTATAACGATTTAAGAAAGATAAAAGGAACGGTTTACTTATGTGTTTATGAAAGACTTGTATTGATTTCTGGAAAGTATAGTAAGATGGTTTGATGAGTAGACATATTATGATGCTATGTGTGTTAGTGTCTTGTAAACGTTTGTATAAAGAGGCTATTCTTATTGTGCTTATGTTGTTTAACGATAAGCCGTTATGTTAGTATTATACCACTCACCTCTTGACATGATATACCGGGGGTTAAGCTGCCCCCCGATGCGAGGGATGCCTCATGCGGGTCCAGGGGACCTATGCGGAGCTACGAGAGTTCCAGGTTAGTGTGCGGGGGAATACCTCATGCGGTATATGTGGCCATGCGGACTACGAGAGTCGGGGCGATGCCGGGAGTAGCTACCCTCGATGCGGAATACCTCATGCGGGCCTAGGTGGCCTATGCGGACTACGGGAGTCCAGGATTAGGCATGCATAATGATACTATGGGCGATTGGCCTTGCTTCGATCATTCGCAGCCTAGAAAAGACCTGTTACAGTTTACCTATTATTGCTCTTGTTTGTGATGTGGCACTATGTGTAGTTACATTGGTTGTTTCGTACATATTTGTAAAAATTGGTTTTAAAATGATATGATTTCATTTAAAAGTACTTTACAGTTTCACATACTTGGTACCTGTTGTACTGACCTCCTTCGGGGGGCTGCGTTCATGCCGCAGGTAAGGGAAAGCAGGTGCTAGATCCGCATCCTTAGGATCTTTGCTTTGGTGTCAGGAGCTCCATCTTCTCCGGAGGCTCGACTTTTGGTATGGTTCTCCCTGGTGTTGTAGATATATGTACATTCACGGTATGGCGGGGCCCTGTCCCGCCATAGTTATTCACTTTCTTAGAGGTCTGTAGTCCTATTGTACAGTTGGGATGTAACTGCCAGACTTGGTTTATATATATATGCCGAAAGGCGACTTTTCTCAGATAAACTGTGTCTCATTTTACATTTGTTTCATGTCTTGTTTTTATATTCACGATTACTCGATGTATGACTACTTGGGTGCCCGGTAAGGCACGATCACGAACCGGATCGGGTCGTGACAAAAGTGGTATCGAGCGATTAATCCTGAAAGTGTCTACGACCGTATCTAGTAGTTTGATTATCGGTGTGTTGTGCACCACACCAATAATCGGAGGCTATAGGATATTTAGGATTGGTTTCCATTCTTCTCACTCGAGATCGTGCCTTAGAGCCGTGTTATAAGTTGGACCTCTAACGTATTTCCTTTACGATTATGCCTCCACGCATGGCAACCCGCCCGGGCGGCAAGGCAAATGGCGGAGCTGCTAGTAGGACACAGAGGGCCACGAGTGTCACGACCCGACCCCGGGCCGCGACTGGTGCCCTACCTGGGCACCCTGTTCAGGTATACATCAGAGAATAGCAGCGGAACATACACAACAAAAACACATGTGTAAACAATATAACAACACAGGCTAGCCGATAAAGCCGCCTTCCATAATATAAACAAAGTCAAAAGTACAACTTTACAACTCAGTTTTTATAGACCAACCACCTAGGTGAATACAGACCTCTAGGAATAAAAAAACTGTGGCGGGACAGGGCCCCGCCATACCCTGAATGTACATAATCTACAACATCAGGGACAAGACTGTACCAAAAGAAAGACAAGCCTCCGAAGAATGGAGCTTCCGACGTCTGAAAAGTGATCCTAAGAGTGAGGATCCACCACCTGCTTACCCTTCCATGCAAGATGAACGCAAATTTCCGAGAAGGGGTCGACACAATATGTACTAAGTATGTAAACTGGAAGTATCAGAATTACAACATAAGTTTAATAGAAAGCGGAGACATGTATGATAACAAAATTACGATGCGGCCTTACTAACAATGAGAGTAAACATGGGTGTATACTTACAAAGAACAATAGGATTGGAATCCTACTCCTGGGACTATTTCACCCGCATAGGTACAGTGGACCCGCGTGATGCATTCGTCGCTTGGGACTATTTCACCAGCATAAGCCCTTTCGGACTCGCGTGAGGTATTCCTCGTGATAGGTTGGACGCCCGCGTGGGACTATTTCACCCGCATAAGCCCTACGGACTCGCGTGAGGTATTCCTCGTGATCGTGGTTAGCAAATCCACGGAAATAGACAATGCCACAATCGGGAATGACCATGGCGAATAATATATCACTAGCCCAACCGCTATCACACATAACATAAGCTCTATCGACATCATACAATATATAAGCAAGTTAAGAAATCCCTAACTTCTTACTATTCTTGTTCATATACACTCGTTTTAGTTTACTTAAGGCACTAACATGTCTCTTATAAAAATCCGACTTTAACCCAAAGTACTACGATTTCTATTCCTTTAAAAATGACTCATTTCATTATAAAACTTCCAAGATACTAATAACCGTAGTATCAAGTTACAATTTCTTTTCAAGACAAGTCACAATACTTTTAGAAATAAAAGTTAGGCTTCTAAATCAAGTGACTCATGTCTTTAAAACCTTAGGCAATTGATGCCTTAAAATCGAATTGCCTTCCATTAAATCAAGTCATTTATCTTTTCATAAAGTCAATATAACCAACTCCCCATAAAGTCGTTATATTCACTTTATACCTTAGTCAAGTACAATTTCCTATCCAAGGGACTTATACGTTTTTAAAACGACACAAGTATCACATACTTTAAAATTCTTCAAGTCCCTTATCTTTAACAAGACTTAAGACATCTTTAATATTCTCAATGAAGTGAGTTAATCTCCTAACTCACCCGACTTGGCATTTCATAAAACAAGTAAATAATGTCAAAGTATTGTACGTCTACCGTACTATATACGCGAAACTAGTCATGCTCAAAGATAGGAAAAGTTCTACATACCTCGCCGGGTCAAACCACTTTCCAAGTACAAAGTCCATGGTAGAATGTCAACCTATAATATTCACAATCGTCCATTAACGCCTTACTTCATTGTAGAATATTATAAATGCTAAGTCGCTAAATTCTACGGAAAATCGGACAAAGACTCCTTTGTTTCTACTTACTTTGCCACCTCTTTCGAGGTAGAATACAATAACCAAACAGCCCCGATTGGCTCACAATTTATATAAAGTAGTCCAATACAATGAATAACTAAACAGCCCCAATTGGCTCACCAAACCTATTATACATATCAATCTAAAACATGAATCACGTGGCCAATATCAACTTTAACAAGGATTTCTATCAATTTCCAAGAGGAGAGGAAATCTCTTACCTTTGGGTTAGCCCACTAAAGCTCTTATTCTTCAACTTCTATTCCCGTCAAACTCGTCCTTGTGAGTTTCCCACAAGCTTACCGAGACTTTGCCTTCTTCTGCCGCTCCAACAACACCCACTAAGCTAGGTCTTTCTCAAATCTCAGAGAGAAGGGAGAGGGGTTTTTAGGTGTTCAAAGGTGAAATGACCAAGTCTTTCAAGACTTGGTCTTAAAATAGGCTCTTTTAAGTGGTCAACAAGATGGGAGGACACTTGTCACCCTCCCATAGGCTCTTTCGAAAATATCCCTGTTTTTAGCAATTCCATGAAAAATTCCGCTTGGCGCGCGTCCGCTTCCGGCATGGCGCGAAACCTCCGAGGATCTTGGGACTAGTGGCGTCGCGGCCTGGCGGCGCGGCGCGAGACACGATCTGAAAATTCTTCCTCTGCGCCTGCTACTGAATTTCTAACGCCCATGCCCCTCCGCTCCGATGTCCCCTCGACGAGCGGTTTGTTGCGTTGGAAACTAGACTCATCCAACTGAATACTAGGCTAGCTAAACACCCCATACTACAAAAAAAATATTGGGGTACAACATTCCAAAGAAGACTTAAAATCCGTTCGACACATGGTTGCCAACTTATCTTATATTTGAATTTACGGGGTGTAACATTCTTCCCCCCTTAGAAACATTCGTCCCCGAATGTTCTTTCGGAGTCAAACTTACAATTAGCGACATAGTTTCATTTCACAACCCCGACATACCAAGAATGCCATACAATAGCATTTAAGCAAAAGAAATACTTCAATTAAAACCTGACAAGTAAGGGAAAATGAAATACCTGAAGGTATAGGAAATAAGTGAGGATACCTCCTCAACATGTCCTCCTCCGCTTCCCAAGTCAACTCCTCCCGGTTATCGTTTCTCCACAGGACTTTGACGGAAGCTACATCATTGGTCGATCGCGATGACTGGCGATCGAGTATCGCTATGGGGCTCTCACATACGATAACCCCTGCATTACTGGACTTCACTGGTGGGAACACTCTTTGGATCTCGATACACCGCTCAACATAGAAACATGGAAGACCGGATGTACCGCTTCTAATTCTGATGGCAGATCCAACTCGTAGGCAACCTTGCCTACTCTACGAACGATCTGGTAGGGCCCAATGTACCTTGGGCTGAGTTTCCCCTTCTTACCGAATCTCATCACACCGCCCATGGGTGACACCTTCGAAGACCCAATCGTCTGCACGAAACTCCAAATGCGACGCCGATTATCCGCGTATGACTTGCCGACTACGAGCCGCTATCGGTCTCTCTGGATAAGCTTCACCTTATCCACGACTGCTGTACCAAGTGCAGGCCAACCGTACCTCGCCCACGTCGAACCAACAGATCGGCGACCTTCATTTCAGCCCATATAAATCCTCGTATGGCGCCATCTGTATACTGGAATGGTATATGTTTTTATAAGCAAACTCCAAGAGGCAAATGGTCCTCCCGGCTACCATCAAATCAATCACGCAGCTCGCGACATATCCTCGGTGTATGCGGATAGTACGCCTGCTGCGTCGATCCGAGGATGAAATGCTGTACTTACATAGAATTGAAATGAAATCACATCAGAAGAATATAAAAGAAGAATTAAACTGTACTTACATAGGGTGTATTCTGATGAACTTGAATAGTTTGTGGTAGGGAAATCTGCCCAATTTTCCGTAGAATAGAGAACCCTCTGCTTAGAACTTTCTACGAGTAGTCTAGACGTTGATAGGCGTGTTGACTATTATAGGTTGATACTCTGCGCGCGACATATTCGACTTGGCAGGTGGATTTCGCCAAGGAGGTATGTGATTCTTCCTATCCTCTTGAGCATGATATTTTAAAATATATATATAGTACGGTAGACGTACATGTGTTAACTGAACATGGTTTTACTTGACGTCTTTTGACTTGAGTCTAAATAATAAAGAATCTTGAAGTATTTCAAAAGAATTACGAATCATTTTTGAACGAAGAGTAATACTTGGGTTTTAAACAAAAAGCTTAAGGGTTATACTAGCTTTATGGGAAGTTAGGTATAACGACTTAAGAAAGATAAAAGGAACGGTTTACTTATGTGTTTATGAAAGACTTGTATTGATTTCTGGAAAGTATAGTAAGATGGTTTGATGAGTAGACATATTATGATGCTATGTGTGTTAGTGTCTTGTAAACGTTTGTATAAAGAGGCTATTCTTATTGTGCTTATGTTGTTTAACGATAAGCCGTTATGTTAGTATTATACCACTCACCTCTTGACATGATATACCGGGGGTTAAGCTGCCCCGTCACGAGGATGCCTCATGCGGGTCGGGGACCTATGCGAGCTACGAGTTCGGTGTTAGTGTGCGGGGGAATACCTCATGCGGTCTATGTGGCCATGCGGACTACGAGAGTCCAGGACGATGCCAAGGAGTAGCTACCCTCGATGCGGGGAATACCTCATGCGGGCCTAGGTGGCCTATGCGGACTACGGGAGTCCAGGATTAGGCATGCATAATGATACTATGGGCGATTGGCCTTGCTTCGATCATTCGCAGCCTAGAAAAGACCTGTTACAGTTTACCTATTATTGCTCTTGTTTGTGATGTGGCACTATGTGTAGTTACATTGGTTGTTTCGTACATATTTGTAAAAATTGGTTTTAAAATGATATGATTTCATTTAAAAGTACTTTACAGTTTCACATACTTGGTACCTGTTGTACTGACCTCCTTCGGGAGGCTGCGTTCATGCCGCAGGTAAGGGAAAACAGGTGCTAGATCCGCATCCTTAGGATCTTTGCTTTGGTGTCAGGAGCTCCATCTTCTCCGGAGGCTCGACTTTTGGTATGGTTCTCCCTGGTGTTGTAGATATATGTACATTCAGGGTATTGCGGGGCCCTGTCCCGCCATATTTGTTCACTTTCTTGAAGTGCAGAGTCCTATTATGCGGTTGGAATGTAGCGCGGACTTTGTTTATATATATATGCCGAAAGGCGACTTTTCTCAGATAAACTGTGTCTCATTTTACATTTGTTTCATGTCTTGTTTTTATATTCCGCTGATTACTCTGATGTATGACTACTTGGGTGCCCGGGTAAGGCACCAGTCACGGGCCCCGGATCGGGTCGTGACATTGGCTATTGATATCAGGCCTTGAAAAAGGTGGAGAGGTAAGTAGATACAGGGGAGGTGCTGCCCAATTTTCCGTAGAATAAGGAACCTTATACTTAGAATTATTCTACGAAGAGAACTAGAAGTTGATAGATGTATTGTGGTTATTATAGGCGGATTGTCTACGCGCGGCATACTCGACTTGGCTTGTGGATTAAGCCGAAGAGGTATGTGATTCTTCCTATACTCTTGAGCATGATTGTTGTGAACTATATAGTACGGTAGACGTACGTGTGTGAAATGAATTTGGTTGGTTTAAAACATAAAGTGTTATAATAGCTTTATGGGAAGTTAGTTATAACGACTTTATGAAAACGAAAGAATTGGTTTATTATTGGATTTAAAACGGTAACTTGATGTTTTTATAAGTTATGAGACTTTGATATAAGGTCTTGATTTCTTAAGATAAGAAAAGACTTGAGAATTTGAAGTTATAAAGCTCAAACTATTTTGAGAAGTATATTGTTGCTTGACCTTTGAAAGGAGAAGTGTTTTTGATTAAAAAGAAGGCATGGTATTGTCTTGATTTGGTTTTGAAAGCTAAACGACTTGATTTCGTAAAATGAGAAGTAACTTGATTTAAAAGTATAGGTTACTTGTTTTGAAAAGAGTGAGTTACTTGGGTTTTAAAAGTATACTTGATGTTGTTTTAAAAGTGTAAGCACTTGGTTTAAAAAGTATAGAGTATTTGATTTTAAAGGCCTTGTAAAGATTTTCTGAAGGTGTAGTAACTTGGTTTGAAAAGAAAACGTGTTTTGATACTACGAGTATTAGTGTCGTGTGGCTTTACGTAAAAAGAGGTCTTTTTGAAAGAATGAAAAGTATGTAGTATTTTGTGGTTAAAACCCGGATTGTTGGCATAAAATGAAAGTACTTGGAGTTGATAAAATTGATGAATCAGTTTACATGTTACTGAAAGTCTAAAAGTACGTTGAACTTGCCTATGCTTGTTGTGATAGCCTTTGTTGTGCAAGTGCTGTATTTCTATGCTACCGCGTCTCTCGATGGAGTAGGTTGTGCAGTTGATTGCTTGGACATACTGACGAGTTGGATGGTCCACGGGTATGCTTCCACTATGAGTGTTATCTTGTTATTTCCTATGGACATACTGACGAGTTGGATGGTCCACGGGTATGCGTCCACTAGGATGGTTCTATGGCCATGCTTATACCGAGTTAAGATGCCGGGGCATGCGGTCATTGTGCGGGTTAAATTCCCGGGTTATGTTATTAGTCCATAGACCGCTAATCCATGAAACTTGCCGCAGTGACGAGCGATCACAGGCTTGATTTGTACATGTGGTTACAGGCGCACTTTAGATACTTGTCCTGGTCATTTCTCGTGTATCGGCAGGCACTGGTAGATAGCTTAAGATACTTGCCTCGGTCATATCTCGTGAGACGGCAAGCACTGGTACGTTGGCTTAAGATACTTGCCTCGGTCAGTAGCGTGACTAGTTTTCTGTCACGACCCGACCTCGGGCCCGTGACTGGTGCCTTACCCCGGGCACCCTAGTGATACAATCATCAGAGAAAATCAGCGGAAATAAAAACTTAGCATAAATCAAGACATAAAATAAGCAATAGGCTAACCAAAACGATTACCTTCCTGTATATATATATATATATCAAAATTGAACAGTTAAATCCCTTACAAACCTTGCTACACACTACATACCTACGAATTTTATAACAACTATGATGGGACGGGGCCCGCCATACCACAGAATGTACAACCTACAATCTCGAGAATCATACCACAAGATAAGCCTCGAGAAAGCGGAGCTTCCCAACGAACTGTGATCCTGAGAGAGGATCAACAATCGGTGTACTTACTGCGGCGTGAACGCGGCCACGAAGGAGGTCAATACAACAGGTACCAAGTATGTGAAACTGAAAATACTGTAAATGAAATCATAACAGTCAATAAAAAAACAGGAGACATGTATGATAACCAAACTACAGTCCATAATATATAAACAGTCATGTCAAGTCAGGGACTCACGCCCTCAAAGTCATCACTCAAATATAGCCATGGGTCTCACGCCCATAACATCAATCATGCGTGGAATACCTTCCATCACGGCGATCTATGATGTAATAACACGAGTACATGAACACGTGTCCCACTGTGTCATAAAAACCCGTCTGCAGAAATGCGAAGGCATATCTACCGGATCTACCTGCGTCGTCAATGGCCGGAGCAAGTACGAAGCCGGCTACGTAACCTACCGTACCAATACTAAATAAGCGTATCCGCGAAGGCGGCCAAGTCGATAGCCTCTGCGGATCCACCTGCGTCACGTCGTGGCCAGGGCAAATCGTAAGCTAACTACGAGATCCACCTGCGTCACGAGACTTCGTCCTAACAGCGACAAAGCTGCGTCCACGGCTGATCGGGCCAAGTGCGATAGCCTCTGCGAGATCCACCGCGCACGCGTCGGCGGGGCAAGTCGTAGGCTAACCACCAGATCCACCTGCGTCACGAAACCGTCCAAACACCGACTCGCGAAGGCGACCGTGGCAAGTGCGATAACCTCTACGGATCCTCCACTGCGCCACGTAGGCGGCGGGGCAAGTAACGAGCTAACCACGGATCACAACCGTAGTCACGAGACTTCGCCACAAAAGCGAGCAGGCAAGTACGAAGGCTAACTACGAGAACCAATGCGAATCAGCCACGGCCGGCAAATACGAGCCAACTACCAGATACCAAAGCCGAATCAGTAAAACCTCATGGAGAGCTAGTCCATGGAACAACAATCCTAATGGAACCATACCCGTGGGCCACCCAACGTGTCATTAGGTCCAAAGATATAACAAGATAACCGGCCCTCCATCGAGAGACTCGGTAGCACGGAATCAAAAACACTTGCACAACAAAGGCTATCACAACAAGCATAGGCAAGTTCAATGTACTCATAGACTTTCATTTTATTACAACAAATCCGGATTTTAACCCCAAGGTACTACGTATTTTAACTCTTTTAAAAGATCCATTTCTTTCACAAAAAGTCACACGATACCCGTAGTATCAAAATAGAGTAACTATCTTTTTATGTAAACCAAAACAATTTCCATATCTTGTTTTCGAATAAACCAACTTAAGACAAAACCATGACTTCCTTTTTAAACCAATTTAAGACAAAACCATGCCTTCTTTTTAAACCATTTTAAGACAAAATCATGTCTTCTTTTTAAACCATTTTAAGACAAAACCATGACTTCTTTTTAAACCCAAAACACTTTAATTCCTCAAGTCTCCTTTCTTTTAGAAATCAAGTTCCTTACTTTGGAATTTAAGAAAAACCAATACTTGTTATTAATGATCTTATTAAAGCAACCATGATCTAGGAAATGTAATACAATTTTGTCTTATCTTAGCTTCTATGCAGATGGAGGTTTCTACTTGTTTTAATATAATTAATTGTCATTACATTTTCCTTTATTAACGCTGCAATGGCTTGTTAAATTTTCATTCCCATTTTCGAAATCAATATAACATTATTCTTTAAAAACCAAGTACTCATTACTCACGAATGAGGTTTCACAACTTTTTAACACAATTCAAGTCTCTTATCTTTTAAAAACAATCAACCATTCTTTTACCTACATAAAGTCGTTATAATTAACTTCCCATAAATCCATTATAACACTTTATGTTCTAAACCAACCAAATTCATTTAGCACACGTACGTCTACCGTACTACATAGTTTACAACAATCATGCTAGAAAAGATAGGAAGAGGTTCACATACCTCGCGACGATTATCGACAATTAGCAAAATGCTCCAAGTACTATAACCTTGCTAGCCTTTTCCACCCTTCAAGTAGAATACGTTACTCGTAGTACTTCCACCTATAATGGCCATAAAACATCTATCAACTTCTCGATCTCTTTGTAGCGCAATTCAAAGCACAAGGTCATTATTCTACGAAATATTCGGCGCCTCCCCCGCATGACCACATAAATCTCTCTCTATCAAGGCGCTACGAGCCAACAACTCGAGGGGTTACGTCTAACGGGCGTGTACAACATCGCCACAATAATACTACAAGTCTCTGTAAATACGGTCAATGTAAATCTGATTCAATTCTTATCCATATTCATTCTACATATAGTATACTCAACTATACATTACTGACATGTAATATCCAATTACAATAGGGGACATAGATCATTACCTCGATAAGCCCAAAATTATCCAAGATTTATAAGTCGATCTGAGCAACGTTTAGCTCGATTCCTTACGCTCCAACCCGCTCAAGCAACCCTTAGAAGTTTCTAAACAACTTCTCTTAACACTTCAACCAACTATGAAGATTTTTCCTAGGGTTTCATTTTTGCGACTATTGGAATAAAGTAGTATTCCTGACTCTTAGTATAAAGATAACTTTAGAATACTACTAGGGATACAAGGCTAAGGTATTTGGGATTATACAACAATACTTAAAGTATTTTTCTACAAAAAGGGGGGGGGGGGGGGGGAGTTTGACGATAACCACAAAAAAGGGGGGTTATTTTGTGACTTAAAATCTCTAAGTGTGGATGAAATAAGTCTTGCACTAAAGGGGTATTTATAGAAATCAAAGGCCAAGATCTAGGCAAGTGTGTGGTGTAGATTGGGGGCATGTGTGTGTGGATTCTACCAACCACATGTCCACCACAAGAATGGGACAAGTGGCTAGCCACTTGTCCACCCAAACGTCCAAGCCACATGTCCAACAACCATTCGGCCACCATGGCCACATGGGGGTGACACGTGTCGCCCCCTACACGTCCAAAATATTTTATCTTCCGAAAATATCCGTAATGCCAAAAATCCGAAAAAAATAAAGTGGGCCCCACAAAACCGTAAATTTCCTCCCGTGGGCCCCACGTGACCAATTCCGGAAATAAAATTCCATAATTCTCAAATATTTCAAAAAGTCCGAATACCAAATCTGGGAATCCAATTCCCATAAACGAACCTTTTTCCTTCACAAAAATCCGGAAACTTTTCCGTCGAAAAAATAACATCTTTCTTCCTTTCCAAAATTACCGTCGTATTCTCGTACGTACGTCCTCACATACATACCCTGGAACTACGGGGTGTAACATTCTTCCCCCCTTAGAAACATTCGTCCCGAATGTTCCTTCTATGTCTCCAAACGTACATGCGTCGGTATAGCCTTCACTACTATACTTACGAAACCAATTATGCCACCAATGGCCATAATATAACATATGCGCAAAACTCCAATCCAAGCCAACGAGGAATCACCTCTAACGTGTATAACATCACCATAAGCTCCCACCCCAGGTCTAAAGGATACTCCCTTCGCATCTTCACTTCACAACAAAATGATCTTTTTTTTTACTCGTCGTACCCTTCTCGTACACCCGAACTCTCTCTAGTACACGTACCATACTCCAGTCATCGCTTCAGTTTCCAAAACCTTGGAGTCACTACCTCCAAACTTGGTCATCTTACTAACCTCAAATTCCTATAAGGCCATTCCCGGCCTTCACGATCTGATTCTGGTCGAACATATCCACGAACTCATACGATGGTTACCTAAACCTGGGCCTAGCACCCTCGTGATCCTACCACCTGGCGGGACCACCTCAAACTGACCCCACCTCACTCCGGGTTGCGGGTTGACCCGCGATCTGGCCTCAACCCGACCCGCTATCGCCCAAACTCTCGTTCCGATCCGGAACAATCTTACTAATTCACGTCATGAAAGCTACCACTTCCATCTCACACTACCCATGGAATTATCCACAATATATTTTACGCATACCAAGTACTTGACAAAGACCAACGTAAAATCATCCACTCAAGCGCGCTTGCATCCGAGGTCCTAAGCATATAAATTCTAAGGCTCACAATTGTCTCGTCCCCAGACTTACCCTTTTCAACTACCCGTGTTTTCTAATTCACACTTAACACAATGCTATCCGTACATAGCACTCCACATGTATCTACCATAACAACATAAACAAGTCTCTTGGGGCTAAAGATATCTCGCAACTATTGCCTCACTTTCCCTTTGTCGCTCTAATCATAATCACCCTGCCAGGCGCCTAGCTATATAAGGCGATGAACCCCACCGATCCCGAAGGTGAGCCTCTATACGTGCTACCTGCAGTCGGACAAACTCTCACCAAATGGCCCCTGTTGGCGCAGAATACAAGCTGTCGGCGATGCGACACTCCCATAATGGAGTCTATTACAACGGCCAACGAGGTAGGGGTGACCTCATCGACTAACACCCCTTCTCCCAAATCAAGCCCGAACCCAATGGCCGGTGGGTGAGTCATCCCTCTTGTATCCCTCTACTTGGACATCCTCCCATCACATGGCCACGGCGGCAGCAAGTATAACAATCTCCCAAACTAGCACGACACCCTGAGGATCATCCTCAGCTCTCTATCCATAGAACTCTGGCGAACTGCAACTCAAGAAATCCCGAAGTCTCAGACTATCGGATCTAGGGTGAATCACTGGTACTGCTGGAACCACCGACTCCCATTCGTCCTCATTCCCAACCACCAGCCTAGCTAGTAACTGGGCCATCTCCTTGAACTCATATCCTCGGCTCCTGGCTGTGGAACCGGAGGCTCAGGTATCGTGGCCTCAGTAGAAATCGTTGCCGCTCTAAACTCTGCTGGGGCTAGCGGCGTCATAAAACGCGTCGTCTGAAGTACTATCTCAGGTAATGACCAGGCCTGTGCCCTCGTAACCCTCTGTGTTCTACTCGTAGCTCCCTCTGCTGCCTTGCCCATCTGGGCCCTGGTTGCCTTGCGTAGAGGCATAACGGGTACATAAGAATACGCCTGAGGGAGTCCAACTTATAACACAGCTCTAAGGCACGATCTCAGAGTGAGAAGAATGGAAACCAATCCTAAATATCTTGTAGTCTCCTGATTATAGATGTGGTGCACAACACACCGATAATCAAGACTCTACTAGACACGGTCTGTAGACACTTTCCGAGGATTAACTGCTCTGATACCACTTTTGTCACGACCCGACCTCGGGCCCGTGACTGGTGTCTTACCCCGGGCACCCTAGTGATACAATCATCAGAGAAAATCAGCAGAAATAAAAACTTAGCATAAATCAAGACATAAAATAAGCAATAGGCTAACCAAAACGGTTACCTTCCTGTATATATATATATCAAAATTGAGCGATTAAATCCTTACAAACCACCGCCACAACAAGCATTACTCTGACCTCTACGAATTTTATAACAACTATGACGGGACAGGGCCCCGCCATACCCCTGAATGTACAACAACCTACAATCTCAGGGAATCATACCACAAGATAAGCCTCCGGAGAAACGAAGCTTCCCAAAACGCTGAACTGTGATCCTATGAGCGAGGATCAACAACTAGTGTACTTACTGCGGCGTGAGCGGCCGAAGGAGGTCGATCTAACAGTACCAGTATGTGGCCCGAAAATCACGTAAATGAAATCATAACAGTCAATAAAAAAATAGGAGACATGTATGATAACCAAACTACAGTCCATAATATATAAACAGTCATGTCAAGTCAGGGACTCACGCCCTCAAAGTCATCACTCAAATATAACCATGGGTCCCACGCCCACAACATCAATCATGCCCGTGGAATACCTTCTCATCGCGATCTATGATGTAATAACACGAGAATCTTCGCGACGTTCGGGGCGTGGATGCCTACCCCGCACCCTAGTGACACAACATCAGTGTCGGAACATAAAACACATACATGAACAAGTGAAGTACAAAACGATGTCGAGGAAAACTTATCTTTGGCATATATAAATAACCACTTTTTCAAATGAGCAGTTTAATCCTTTTTACAAACCACACTTGCGATTACTACTGCACCTCAAGAAATGATCGACAACAACGACGGGACAGGGCCGTCATACCCCGAATGTAGCACCTACAACAACGGGGACTATACGAATAAGCCTCGGAGAAACGGAGCTTCCCAAAAGCTGACGTGACCCTAGGCGAGGATCAACGGCGGTGTACCTTTACTGCGGCATGAACGGCCCCGGGGAGGTCGATAACAGTGCAAGTATGTGAAACTAAAAATAAATCAGTAAATGAAATCATAGTAGTCTATACAAAGCGGGAGACATGTATGATAACCAAACTACGATTCACCATAAATAAGCGATCATGTCAAGTCGAGGACTCACGCCTCAAGTCATCACTCAATTTTAACAATGGGTCTCACGCCCGCCCACATCAATCGTGCGTGGAATACCTTCTCGCTGGCGATTTATGATATACAAGCACCAAGGAATACACATGAACACGTGTCCCACTGTCTCCTAATAAAGCGGTGCAGGTAAGTGCGAAGGCGTGGCCGACTACTAACACCAGCGGTGCAACAAGGTCATAAGTCGTGTCATGATATCTGTCTAGGCCGTCACATGATAAAAGCTGGTCACTCGCCGCGAGATCAAATGTGCGCGTCTAGCCACGAACTCTCCGCACTCGCGTAGGCCGGTCGAGATAGGCGCATGAGGTATAACCCGCATCGAGGGTAGCTACTCCCGGCGTCGTCCTGGACTCGCGATCCGCGTAGCCACGCGGGACCGCATGACCACAAGGGCGCGCACTAACACGGAGCTCCGTAGCTCGCATGGATCCCACGGACCCGCGTGAGGTATTCTCGAATCATGGTCCCGCACCTCACGAGTCTACCCGCGTGGAGGCGACTTAACCTCGGAACACAAGTCAAGGTGAGTGGTACAATACCAACATAACGGTGATAGTCAAACAACTTTAAGCGCGATCGAGGAAAACCCCTTTACACTAACATCACAAGATACTAACACACGTAGCATCCCAACATGTTTACTTCTCAAATCAACAAGAAAGTATTTACAAGGCTATCACGAACCAATACAATAGAGTATTCACCCAAGGTACTTTCTACTAACAAGTTCGGGTATCTAACCCCAAAGTACTTCACACATTAAATCTTTAAAAGATCTGTTTCTTTCACATAAGTCACCTGATACCCGTAGTATAAAATAGAGTGACTATCCTTTTAAGAAAACCAAAACTCTTACCTTTGTAAATTCAAGTAACAACATTATTTTCCAAGCGTCAAGTTTGCCTAATATCAAATGTTCACGTTTCTTATTTTAGAAAGGTTTCAGTAGTTCATAGTTTTATTCATTTAAGAATAATATAATTCTCTTTTAAACAATCGGAGAAACATAAGCCTTATATGTGAGTAGGACATTCTTGTTTATAACAATCTTATTACAATGACCATGATCTAGGAAATATCATTTTGTCTCATCTTAGCTTACATGCGGATGGAAGTTTCTCTGGTTTTAATAATACTTAATTATTCAAAACATTTCCTTTTAACGCTCGCGATGGTTTGTCGATACACATTCGATTTCGAAATCAAGAAAGCATTCTTAAGCCGTTATACCTAACTTCCCATAAAGCTAGTATAACTCTTAAGTTTTCAAACACCAAGTATTACTTCTCCTTTCAAAATGATTCAAAACTTTTGAAATACTTCAAGTTCTTTCTTATCATATAACAAGCGGTTATAGTTCAAATCGATTACCTTTTAAAAACCACATGTATTTTCTTACTAACATAAAGTCATTATAACCAACTTCCCATAAAGCCGTTATAACACTTTATGTTTTAAACCACTCAAACACATTTAGCACGTATGCGTCTGCATTACATAGTTCACACATATCATGCTAGAAGAGATAGGAAGAGGTTCACATACCTCGCGAGTATCGACTCATAGCAAACGCTCAAGTACTTCCAAACGTCGGCTACTCCTTAAGCCACGTGGATCGCGCCACGTAGTACATCAACCTATAAGGCCACAAGCGTGACATTAACATTTAGATCTCATCGTAGAACATTCTACCAAAATTCGGCACACCTCACGCCACAACGTAAATCTCTCCTCTATCGAGGCCGGCTACCAAGCCAACCGAGGGTTATACATCTAACCCGAACGGGTACAATTCTACTATACCGTAATACTACCACAAGTCTCTTCATGTCTGATCTATGTAATTCTGATTGATTCGATTCCTTATTCTTGGGCTTAAGTCAAAAGACATTGCCAACAACTATGTTCATTCTATATATAGTATACTTCAACTATATATTCTAACAACATGTAATATCCAATTACAATAGGGACAAGATAATTACCTCGATAAGCCCATAATTATCGAGTTTAAAGTCGATCCTTAGCAATGTTTCGCTCTACTGCACCGTGCTCAGTCGCTCAAACAACCCTTAGAAGTTCTAACCAACTTCTACAAAGCACTCCAACTAACCATGGAGATTTTCCTTAGGGTTTCGGTTTTGTATTGTGGGAAGTATGATAGTATTTACGGGCTTTTAGATAGATATAACCTTAGAATACTACAAGGTATAAGGCTAAGGTATTTGGGCATTATAACAATACTTTTGAGTATTTCTCAACCAGGGGTACCCCAGAGAACACCCAGGTAGGGGGTGCTCTCGTAGAAGGCCTACTAGGAAGGAGAGGGTGCTCTCGGCCACAAGGCCACGTGAAAGGGGAGGAGGCTCTTGGGCGAGTCAACAAGAGGAGGAGAGGGGTTCTCAAGACTTAGAGATTTGAGGATGAAGAAGTCTTCAAAGGGAGGGGTATTTATAGGGTAAGCAAAGGCCAACCAAGGGCAAGATCTAGCCAAGTGCTATGCAAGTGTAGGGCCAAGATGTGCCCAGTGCCCCTAGTCCCTACTCACAAATCCTCACAAAATATCTCACCAACTTGACCGCTTCAAACGTCGAGGGTGGCCGTCAACTCCACTGACTTGAGGGTGACAAGTGTCGCCCTCTCGTTGGTCCAAAACATTTCATCTCTCGGAAAAATCCGCAAAAATAAGAAAAGACATAGCCGGACTTGTCCCCGCGCTAGGTCTGTAAATCGTTTCGTCGAAAAACGACTCTAGTCGGCGCTTGTGCCCAAATGCCATTCGGCCCGAGCCACTGGCGGGGTGACACGCGTGTCACCCTCCTATTGGCCCAAAATAAAACATCTTAGAAAATATCCACAATGGCCAAAATCTAGAAAACAAAGTGGGCCCCAAAAGTAAATTTCTCCGTGGGCCCACGTGACCATTTCGAAAATAAAATTCCATAATTCTCTAATATTCAGAAGTCAGAATACCAAATCGGGAATCAATTCCGTTAACGAACCTTTTCCTTCACAAAAGCGGAAACTTTTCCGTGGAAAAATCACCTCTTTCTTCCTTTCCGATCTTTACACCGTATTCTCGCGTGCGTCCTCGCATACATACCACGGAACTACGGGGTATAACATTCTTCCCCGGCAGAAACATTCGTCGAATGTTCCTTCTAAGTCTCAAAGCGAACACGTGCGGTATAGTCTTCACTCTTATACTTACGAAACAATCACCGCGGTGGTACGTAAATACTGCGCAACATACTTATATCCAAGTCTCACGAGGAAACACCTCTAACATCACCACAAATACACTTTTGTCACTTTGCGCGAGCCTAGCTCAGGCGACCCAACACATGGTACCGGGCTGCATGCGATCACTGAAGCTGTCGTGCACTCGAATTCTTACCACATTTCTGATACTGCTTTAGTATCCAAAACTCGTCACACCACGGGGTGGTACTTTCAAGAAGACCGACCGTCGGCACAGAACTCTGGCGTCGTCGCGATTATCCATACGATTCCTCCGAGCGTAACTTCTTCTAGACAAGCTTCACTATCCACATCTCTTTGGAACAAGCTGAACCAACTATCTGAACCACGCCAACATCGAACCAATCGACCGCAACTTACACTTCCGCCCGCAAGTCTTCATGGCGACCTCCGAACACCGAAATGGTAGCTTAAACGCTCCTCCACGGGGAGACAACAATCTTCACAACTACCCAGAATTCCACATCGCGGCGAGGCGAATGCGGTCTCGAGACTCACTGAGTCCTTAACCCGCTCGTAAAACTTCCGAAACAAAAACAGCGTAACACGGGCTCCATTTCTGCCATAAGGTGAAGGTAGGCACCGTCGCGACCTTACAACCTTTACGATAAATCAACAACTGCGAGTGAGCGGTCGGCCAGAAGAACACGATGGGCTGCCCCGTCGATCGACCATCGGTCGAACGCGTCCACGAACTCGTCTGTTGGTTAACTAAACTTGGGCCTAACACCCTCGTGACCGCTTCCACTGGCGGGACCACCACACCAGACCCGCGCCCAAACATGCCGCGGGTTGACCCGCAACGTGGCCTCAACCCGCAAGGCGCAAAATACTACCTCCCGAAGGAACAATCTCAAACACGTTACGAAAACCTAGCGGTCTTAGCTCAACTACCTCTTTCCTTCCACACTACTCGGGGACTTATCCCACGAACATAGCTCACGTGCACTATGCACTCCTATAAAGTCAAACATAATATCGTCTTTTACTCGAGATGGCCTTACCTCTAAGGTCTCTGCAGCGTAAAACTCTAAGGCTCGCACTTTCTCTATTCCCCAACATCTTACTCGGTTAAACAACCATGATTTCTAATCACAACTAACATCTTGCTACGAACATAGCACTTAAGGTATACTCACCTTATCACATAAACAAAATTCTAGAGGTTTAGGATATGCTGCGTCTCTTCTTCACTCCCATGTCGTTCTAATCGAACTCGCCTGTAGGCGCATAGTTAAGGAAGGTGACGAACTACCCACGATCGAAGACAAAATCCTTCTACTAGGTCACCTATTCGACATATGGCCCGGCGGCCCGAGTGTACAACAAGTATCAATCTAAAAAGACGACATTCCCGGGATGGCGTGCATCGCCTGATGATCGAAAACCACAGGTCACGACCAACTCCTGCATACCGAACGTCTTGAATCCGTGGGGACCTCTTTGCTGGCGGATGTGCATAATCTAATCTGGTGAGGCGACTTGCCTCGGTTACCAAAGGACCTAGGCTCTGGCCCCTTCGATGTCGCCCGTTAACCCGTCGATCTCTCGTTTCTCGGCTGCTGCGTATAAGCCCGTTCATAGGCCATGCTCACGCTAGTCAAGAATTACTCTTGTACAACCCTCTCTTTAGATAGTCATCAAGACTCGCGATACATCGGTATTTTCTCTGGTAGCCACATCCATAGCTAATGTGAGGTCGTCTCTGCAATCTATATTCTCTGTTCCCAATCGTGGGCGAAGGTTCAAATATTATGGCGCAGCAGGAGCTGCTGCCGCGTGCTAAACTCTGCTTTGGGGCTAGTGGCGTCGCGAAATCCCGGATGAAGCACCATCCAAGGTGATAATTGGGCTTGTGCCCCGCAACCCTCGAACTCAACTCGCGGCTCCGCCGGTGCGCGCCTCCTGGGCGGGTTGCCTGCACGCGGAGGCATAGCGATAAGGAAAGAAATACGTTAGAGGTCCAACTTACAACCACGGCTCTAAGGCGCGATCTCGAGTGAGAAGAATAGAAACCAATACTAAATATCCTATAGCCTCCTGATTATTGGCGTGGTGCACAACACACCGATAATCAAGACTCTCGGATCTGATGCGTAGACACTTTCCGAGGATTAACTGCTCTGATACCACTTTTGTCACGACCCGTTCCGGGGCCCGTGACTGGTGCCTTACCCCGGGCACCCTAGTGACACAACATCAGAGTAATCAGCGGAACATAAAACACATACATGAACAAGTGAAGTACAAAACAGTAATCTGAGGAAAACTTGCCTTTCGGCATATATAAATAACCACTTTTTTTCAAATGAACAGTTTAATCCTTTTTACAAACCACGCCACAGTGATTTCTGGACCTCTAAGAAATGATACGACAACAACGACGGGACAGGGCCCCGTCATACCCCTGAATGTAAGCACCTACAACAACAGGGGACTATACCAAGATAAGCCTCCGGAGAAACGGAGCTTCCCAAAAGCTGAACTGTGACCCTAAGAGCGAGGATCAACGACTGGTGTACCTTTACCTGCGGCATGAACGCAGCCAAGGAGGTCGAGTCAACAAAAATTTGTATGTGAAACTAAAAATAAATCGTAAATGAAATCATAGTAGTCTATACAAAGCGAGAGACATGTATGATAACCAAACTACGATTCACCATAAATAGCGATCGTGTCAAGTCGTGACTCACGCCTCAAGTCATCACTCAATTTTAACAATGGGTCTCACGCCCACCACATCAATCGTGCCGTGGAATACCTTCCTCACCGCCAGCTTTTATGATATACAAGCACCAAGGAATACACATGAACACCGTGTCCCACCTGTCCTAATAAAGCGGCAGGGTAAGTGCGATGGCGTGGCCGACTACTAACACCACGCATGCAACAAGGTCATAAGGCGTGTCATGATATCTGTCTGCATCCACATGATAAAAGGCGGTCACTCGCCCGCGATATCAAATGTGCGCGTCTAGCCACAGAACTCTCCGCACTCGCATAGGCGGTCGAGATAGGCCCGCGTGAGGTATAACCCCGCGTCGAGGGTAGCTACTCCGGCGTAAATCGCCCCGACTCGCATCGCGTAGCCATAAGAGACCGCGTGACCACAAGGGCCGCGACACTAACCCGAGCTCCGTAGCCCGCATGGATCCCCGACCCGCGTGAGGTATTCTCGAATCATGGTCCCGCATCACCGAGTCTACCGCGTGGAGGGCGCTTAACCTCCGAACACAAGTCAAGGTGAGTGGTACAATACCAACATAACGGTGATAGTCAAACAACTTTAAGCGCGATCGAGGAAAACCCTTTACACTAACATCACAAGATACTAACACACGTAGCATCCAAACATGTTTACTTCTAAAATAAACAAGAAAGTATTTACAAGGCTATCACGAACCAATACAATAGAGTATTCACCCAAGGTACTTTCTACTAACAAGTTCGTATCTAACCCCAAAGTACTTCACACATTAAATCTTTAAAAGATCTGTTTCTTTCACATAAGTCACACAATACGTAGTATAAAATAGAGTGACTATCCTTTTAAGAAAACCAAAACTCTTACCTTTGTAAATTCAAGTAACAACATTATTTTCCAAGCGCCCAAGTTTGCCTAATATCAAATGTTCACGTTTCTTATTTTAGAAAGGTTTAGTAGTTCATAGTTTTATTCATTTAAGAATAATATAATTCTCTTTTAAACAATCGGAGAAACATAAGCCTTATATGTGAGTAGGACATTCTTGTTTATAACAATCTTATTACAATGACCATGATCTAGGAAATATCATTTTGTCTCATCTTAGCTTCTATGCGGATGGAAGTTTCTCTTGGTTTTAATAATACTTAATTATTCAAAACATTTCCTTATTAATGCTCGCGATGGTTTGTCGATACACATTCTGATTTCCGAAATCAGTAAAGCATTCTTAAGCCGTTATACCTAACTTCCCATAAAGCTAGTATAACTCTTAAGTTTTCAAACACCAAGTATTACTTCTCCTTTCAAAATGATTCAAAAAAACTTTTGAAATACTTCAAGTTCTTTCTTATCATATAACAAGCCAGTTATAGTTCAAATCAGTTACCTTTTAAAAACCACATGTATTTTCTTACTAACATAAAGCTGTTATAACCAACTTCCCATAAAGCCGTTATAACACTTTATGTTTTAAACCACTCAAACACATTTAGCACATGTACGTCTACCGTACTACATAGTTCACACATATCATGCTAGAAGAGATAGGAAGAGGTTCACATACCTCGCGACGAGTATCGACTCATAGCAAAACGCTCCAAGTACTTCCAAACGTCGGCTACTCCTTAAGCCACGTAGATCGCGCCACACGTAGTACATCAACCTATAAGGCCACAAGGCGCTTATTAACATTTAGATCTCATCGTAGAACATTCTACCAAAAATTCGCGACCTCTCCGCCACAACAGAAATCTCCTCCTCTATCGAGGCCGCTACCAAGCCAACCGGGGGTTATACATCTAACCCGAACGGGTACAATTCTACTATACCGTAATACTACACAAGTCTATGTAATACGCTATGTAATTACAGTTCGATTCCTTATTCTTCGTGCTTAAGTCAAAAGACATTGCAACAACTATGTTCGATTCTATATATAGTATACTTCAACTATATATTCTAACAACATGTAATATCCAATTACAATAGGGGGACAAGATAATTACCTCGATAAGCCCATAATTATCCGAGTTTAAAGTCGATCCTTAGCAATGTTTCGCTCCTACACCGGTGCTCTGTCCGCTCCAAACAACCCTTAGAAGTTCTAACTTCTACAAAGCACTCCAACTAACCATGGAGATTTTCCTTAGGGTTTCGGTTTGTGGACTGACGGGAAGTATGATAGTATTTACGGCTTTTCAGATAGATATAACCTTAGAATACTACAAGGTATAAGGCTAAGGTATTTGGGCATTATAACAATACTTTTGAGAGTATTTCTCAACCAAGGGGTACCCGAGAACACCCCAAGGTAGTGGGTGCTCTCTACCAAGTGGCCTACTAGGAAGGAGAGGGTGCTCTCGCCACAAGGCCACATGAAAGGGGAGGAGGCTCTTGGACGAGAGTCAACAAGAGGGGAGAGGGGTTCTCAAGACTTAGAGATTTGAGGGATGAAGAAGTCTTCAAAGGGAGGGGGGTATTTATAGGGTAAGCAAAGGCCAACCAAGGGCCAAGATCTAGCCAAGTGCTATGCAAGTGTAGGGCCAAGATGTGCCCAAGTGCCCCCTAGTCCCTACTCCACAAATCCCTCACAAAATATCTCACCAACTTGACCCTTCAAACGCCCGCGGCGTCCAACTCCACCAAGTTGAGGGTGACACGTGTCGCCCTCTCGTTGGTCCAAAACATTTCATCTCGCGCAAAAATCCGCAAAAATAACAAAAGACATCGCCGGAATTTTCCCCTCGCAAGTTATGTAAAACGTTTCGTCGAAAAACGACTCTAATCGGCACTTGTGCCCAAATGCCATTCGGCCAAGCCACCTAGGCGGGGGTGACACGTGTCACCCTCCTATTGGCCCAAAATAAAACATCTTCCGAAAAAATATCCATAATGGCCAAAATCTCAAAACAAAGTGGGCCCACAAAACCAGAAATTTCTCCCGTGGGCCCCACGTGACCATTTCCGAAAATAAAATTCCATAATTCTCTAATATTCCAGGAAGTCCGAATACCAAATCTGGGAATCCAATTCCCATTAACGAACCTTTTTCCTTCACAAAAACCGGAAACTTTTCCGTGGAAAAATCACCTCTTTCTTCCTTTCCAATCTTTCTGTCGTATTCTCGTACGTACGTCCTCGCATACATACCCTGGAACTACGGGGTATAACAAGTACACATGAACACCAGGTCCCACCTGTGTCATAAAAACCGTACGGGGCAAGTACGAAGGCATAGCTACCAGATCCACCCTGCATCATCAACTGACCGGGGCAAGTACGAAAGCCAGCTACCAGAACCTACCGTACCAACAATACTAAATAACTGTATCACGAAGCTGACCGGGGCAAGTACGATAGCCTCTACCAGATCCACCCTGCATCACGTCGCTGACCGGGGCAAGTACGTAAGCTAACTACCAGATCCACCCTGCATCACGAGACTTCGTCCTAACACTGACAAACCGCGTCACGAAGCTGACCGGGGCAAGTGCGATAGCCTCTACCAGATCCACCCTGCACCACGTCGCTGACCGGGGCAAGTACGTAGGCTAACCACCAGATCCACCCTGCATCACGAAACTTCATCCAAACACTGACTCGCGAAGCTGACACGTGGCAAGTGCGATAACCTCTACCAGATCCTCCCTGCGCCACGTAGCTGACGGGGGAAAGTAACCAGGCTAACCACCAGATCACAACCGTAGTCACGAGACTTCGCCACAAAACTGAACGGGGCAAGTACGAAGGCTAACTACCAGAACCAAAGCCGAATCAGCCACGACCGGGGCAAGTACGAGAGCCAACTACCAGATACCAAAGCCGAATCAGTAAAACCTCATGGAGAGCTAGTCCATGGAACAACAATCCTAATGGAACCATACCCGTGGGCCACCCAACGTGTCAGTAGGTCCAAGGATATAACAAGATAACCGGCCCTCCATCGAGAGACTCGGTAGCACGGAATCAAAAACACTTGCACAACAAAGGCTATCACAACAAGCATAGGCAAGTTCAACGTACTCATAGACTTTCATTTTATTACAACAAATCCGGATTTTAACCCCAAGGTACTACGTATTTTAACTCTTTTAAAAGATCCATTTCTTTCACAAAAAGTCACACGATACCCGTAGTATCAAAATAGAGTAACTATCTTTTTAAGTAAACCAAAACAATTTCCATATCTTCTTTTCGAATAAACCAACTTAAGACAAAACCATGACTTCCTTTTTAAACCAATTTAAGACAAAACCATGCCTTCTTTTTAAACCATTTTAAGACAAAACCATGCCTTCTTTTTAAACCCAAAACACTTTAATTCCTCAAGTCTCCTTTCTTTTAGAAATCAAGTTCCTTACTTTGGAATTTAAGAAAAACCAATACTTGTTATTAATGATCTTATTAAAGCAACCATGATCTAGGAAATGTAATAAAATTTTGTCTTATCTTAGCTTCTATGCAGATGGAGGTTTCTACTTGTTTTAATATAATTAATTGTCATTACATTTTCCTTTATTAACGCTGCAATGGCTTGTTCGGTACTCATTCCCATTTTCGAAATCAATATAACATTATTCTTTAAAAACCAAGTACTCATTACTCACGAATGAGGTTTCACAACTTTTTAACACAATTCAAGTCTCTTATCTTTTAAAAACAATCAACCATTCTTTTACCTACATAAAGTCGTTATAATTAACTTCCCATAAAGCCATTATAACACTTTATGTTCTAAACCAACCAAATTCATTTAGCACACGTACGTCTACCGTACTACATAATTTACAACAATCTTGCTAGAAAAGATAGGAAGAGGTTCACATACCTCGCGACGATTATCGACAATTAGCAAAATGCTCCAAGTACTATAACCTTGCTAGCCTTTTCCACCCTTCAAGTAGAATACGCTACTCGTAGTACTTCCACCTATAATGGCCATAAAACATCTATCAACTTCTCGATCTCTTTGTAGCGCAATTCAAAGCACAAGGTCATTATTCTACGGAAAATTCGGCAGCACCTCCCCCCCCCCCCCCCGCAACCATATAAATCTCCTCATCTATCAAGGCCCGCTACCAAGCCAACAACTCCAAGGGGGGGTTACACGTCTAACCGGACGTGTACAACACTGCCCCACAATAATACTACAAGTCTCATCAGAATACGGTCAATGTAAATACTGATTCAATTCTTATCCATCTTCATTCTACATATAGTATACTCAACTATACATTACTACAACATGTAATATCCAATTACAATAGGGGGACATAGATCATTACCTCGATAAGCCCAAAATTATCCAAGATTTATAAGTCGATCCTGAGCAACGTTTAGCTCCAATTCCTTACGCTCCAACCCGCTCCAAGAAACCCTTAGAAGTTTCTAAACAACTTCTCTTAACACTTCAACCAACTATGAAGATTTTTCCTAGGGTTTCATTTTTGCGACTATTGGAATAAAGTAGTATTTCCGGGCTCTTAGTATAAAGATAACTTTAGAATACTACTAGGGATACAAGGCTAAGGTATTTGGGATTATACAACAATACTTGAAGTATTTTTCTACAAAAAGGGGGGGGGGGGGGGGAGTTGGACGAGAACCTCAACAAAAGGGGAGTATTTTGTGACTTAGAATCTCTAAGTGTGGATGAAATAAGTCTTGCACTAAAGGGGGTATTTATAGAGAAATCAAAGGCCAAGATCTAGGCAAGTGTGTGGTGTAGATTGGGGGCATGTGTGTGTGGATTCTACCAACCACATGTCCACCACAAGAATGGGACAAGTGGCTAGCCACTTGTCCACCCAAACGTCCAAGCCACATGTCCAACAACCATTCAGCCACCATGGCCACATGGGGGTGACACGTGTCGCCCCCTACACGTCCAAAATATTTTATCTTCCGAAAATATCCGTAATGCAAAAAATCCGGAAAAAATAAAGTGGGCCCCACAAAACCGTAAATTTCCTCCCGTGGGCCCCACGTGACCAATTCCGGAAATAAAATTCCATAATTTTCAAATATTCCAAAAAGTCCGAATACAAATCTGGGAATCCAATTCCCATAAACGAACCTTTTTCCTTCACAAAAATCCGGAAACTTTTCCGTCGAAAAAATAACATCTTTCTTCCTTTCCAAAATTACCGTCGTATTCTCATACGTACGTCCTCACATACATACCCTGGAACTACGGGGTGTAACATTCTTCCCCCCTTAGAAACATGTCACAACCCGTTCCGGGGCCCGTGACTGGTGCCTTACCCGGGCACCCAAGTAGTCATACATCAGAGTAATCAACGGAATATAAAAGCAAGACATGAAACAGTTGTAAAATGAGACACATTTTTATGTGAGAAAATGTCGCCTTTCGGCATATATATATAAACATAGTTTAGCAGTTACTCCCAACTGTACAATAGGACTACAGACCTATAAGAAGATAACCAACTATGGCGGGACAGGGCCCCGCCATACCCTGAATGTACAAAACTATATACAACAACAGGGAGATCATACCCAAAAGTCGAGCCTCCGGAGAAGATGGAGCTCCTGACACCAAAGCAAAAGATCCTAAGGATGTGGATCTAGCACTGCTTGCTTACCGCGGCATGAACGCAGCCCGAAGGAGGTCGATAACAGGTACCAAGTATGTGAAACTGTAAAGTACTGAAGTAAAATCAAAGTATTTAAAACCATTTGCAAATACAACCAGTTCAACTGCACATAGTGCCACAACATAAACAAGAGCAAAAATAGATATAATGTAACTGGTCTTTTCTAGGCCGCGAATGATCGAAGCAAGGCCAATCGCCCATAGTATCATTATGCGTGCCTAATCCTGGACTTCCGCATCGCATAGGTCACACACAGACCCGCATGAGGTATTCCTCGCATCGGGGGTAGCTAACCCCCGGTACCCTCCTGGACTCCCGCAGTCCGCATAGTCTCATAAACCGCATAGTCACACAGACCGCATAGGGCATCCCCCGCATCGGGATAAAACACCAGGAATGAATCAATCCTGGAACTCCCGCAGCTCCGCATAGTCTCACAGACTGCATAGGTCGTTGTTATACCCCGTATTTCCAGAGTATGTACGTAAGGGAATACGTACAAAAAGTTTGGCCTTAAAGTTAGGCTTGGACGTTTTTTTTGGGAACAACTCTCAAAACGAATAGTTTTCCGACGAAACGTTTCCACAGCTTTCGTAGGGTAATTTCCGGCTATGCCATTTCTAATTTTTGCGGATTTTTCCGAGAGACGAAACATTTTGGACCAACGGGAGGGCGACACTTGTCACCCTCCAATTGATGGATGTGAGGCGTTCTTAGGGCCGAATGGATGGTCAATTTTTGTCAAGTAGTTGGTAGGATATTTTGTGTGCAAGTTGGCTAGGTACACTTGCCCTAATCTTGACCTTACACTTGCCTAGCACTTGGCTAAATCTTGGCCATTGGTTGGCCATGCCTTGACCTATAAATACCCCCCTTTAGATGAAGAGTTCTTCATCCACAAATTCCCTTCCAAGTCTTGAGAATCCTCTCCTCTCCCTTAAGCCTCTTTTCGTCCAAACACCTCCCCCCCCCTTTGGAGAAGCTAGCCGAGGCTACCCCCCCCTAGCCTAGCCGAAATCTACCCCCCCTCCCTTGGTAGAAAAGTTGCCTTCTTGTATTGTTATAATGCCCAAAATACCCTAGCCCAAATCCCTTAGTCCTTAGTAGAAGTTGTGAAGAACTTCTAAGGTTTCTTGGAGCTACCGGAGCGTACAACTTAGGAGCTAAACCTTGCTCAGGCGCGACTTTATCTAGGATATTATTGGGCTTACCGAGGTAACTAATCCTAACCCTCTTTTGAATTAGAGAATACATACTGTAGTAGTATAAGAATAAGTATTAAATACTTAGAAGAATATCACAGAATAGAACTGAACTGTTATCACAGTAGAAGGGTTTAAAAGAAGAATAATCAAATTGTACTTATTTAGGACTGTTTTCACAGTAGACTTGAGTAGCTCACCGGGTAGGGAAGTACTGCCCAATTTTCCGTAGGATATAGAACCCTCTATTTAGAACTGGTTTCAAAGTAGTCTGAACGTTGATAGACGTGTCTGACTATTATAGGCTGATTCTCTGCGCACGACATATTCAACTTAGCAGGTGGTTTTCGCTGAGAAGGTATGTGATTCTTCCTAAAGCATGATATTTTACAATATATATGTAGTACGGTAGACGTACATGTGTTAACTGAATAATAACTACGGCAATGCCTCACGGCTTAAGCTTGAATAATACTTACGGCAATGCCTCACGGCTTAAGCCTGAATAATAAAGAACTGAAAGCATTTCAAAAGAATACTGAATCATTTTTAACAGAAGAGAACTAATTGGTTTTTAAAACAGAAGCTTAAGAGTTATACTAGCTTTATGGGAAGTTAAGTATAACCACTTAAGATGGATAAAAGAAACAGTTTGCCTATGTGTTTATAACAGACTTATATTGAATTGTGAAAAGAATAATAAGATGGTTTGATAAGTATACATGATATGATGCTATGTGTGTTAGTGTCTTGTAACGTTTGTGTAAAGAGGTCAGTCTTACTTATGCTTATGTTGTTTTGAACTATAAGTTGTTGTGTTAGTACTATATCACTCACCTCTTGAGATGATACATGGGGTTAAAGCGCCTCCGATGCGGGGTAGACTTCGAGTGATGCAGGACCGTGATTGAGAATACCTCATGCGGGTCGGGGGCTTATGCGGAGCTCTGAGAGTTCGAGTTAGTATGCGGGGTTATGCCTCATGCGATCTATGTGGCCATGCGGACAGCGAGTCGGGGCGTTGCGAGGAGTAGCTACCCTCGATGCGGGGTTATACCTCATGCGGGCTATGTGAGTGGCATATACGGACTCAGAGTCGAGATTAGGCTTGCGAGAATGATAATATGGTAGTGGCCTGCTTTGATCATTCGCGACCTAGAAAAGACACATTCTGATTTACCTATTGTTGCTCTTGTATATGATGAGGTACTATGTGCGCTCCACTTGGTTGTTTCATACATACTTGCAAAAGCGATTTTTAAAATGATATGTTTTCATTTAAGTATTTCTGATTTCATATACTTAGTACATGTTGTCTTGACCTCCTTGAGGTGCGTTCATCTGCGCGGTAAGAGCGGCAGTGCTAGATCCATCCTTAGGATCTCGCGTTGGTGTCGGGAGCTCCATCTTTTAGGAGGCTCTACTTTTGGGTATGATCTCCTGTTGTAGATAGTTTTGTCTGATCGGGTATGGCGGGGCCACTGTCGCCATAGTTGTATCTTTCCTTAAGTGCGTAGTCATGTTATGCGATGTCGGATGTAGCGCTAAACCATGTTTATATATATATATCTTAGAAAGCGGCGTTTTCTCACATAAAGCGTGTCTTATTTTATAAACTATTTCATGTCTTGTTTTATATTTCCACGATTACTACGATGTATGACTACTTGGGTGCCGATAAGGCACGATCCACGGGCCTGAATGAGTCGTGACAAAAGTGGTATCGAGCGATTAATCCTCGGAAAGTGTCTGAACCGTATCTAGTAGAGTCTTGATTATCGGTGTGTTGTGCACCACACCAATAATCGAGAGGCTATAGGATATTTAGGATTGGTTTCCACTCTTCTTACTGCGAGATCGTGCTTTAGAGTGTGTTAAATTGGACCCTCTAACGTATTCCTCTTACATGCGATTATGCCTCACGTAAGGCAACCGGGCCCCGAAGGGCAAAGCGTAGGAGGCGCTAGTATGACAGGGATTCACGAGGCTCGAGCCCGATCTATACCTCGGGCGGCGAGTTCTATGGCGCCCGGCCCAGCGAAGACCACAGTACCCACGCTCGCATCCCGCGGCACAGGGCGGAGGTTAGGAGCTCTGAGAGATGCCCGACTTTTGGCTAGAGTTGTGTCGAGATACGAGGATAGGCTGGATCTTTGCGATTCGATTCAGCTCGGCTCGATCGCGCGTGGTTCACCGAGGCGAGAGAGTTTGAGGCTACGAGACTTCCGAGTTGTAGCCGCGAGTTTCTGGTCGGCGGGAGGATGATCGCGAGTTCATCCGTCGGCTCTGAAGGATTTTGAGAGTGATCGGGCGTCGGAGACCGGTCAGTGATCTTTGGTTCCACATAAGGCTGCGTGATACGCGATCGATTGGTTTGATTCGTGGGAGTTATCCGGGAGAGCACGCGTCCCAGCTACTTGGGATGAGTTCTCGAGGCTTTCTCACTCACTTCTTGCCTCGCGGATGAGGAGGCGCGGTGATAGATTTTTCTTCTTGAGGCGAGAGGGCGCCGCGGTCGGGAGTACAATGTCGAGTTTGATTCATTGGCTCGATATGTCCCGGCATTAGTAGCGAATATGGAGGATAGGGTGCACCGCCGTCAGGGCTAGATGATTATATGGTGAGTCGTATGCGGGTGTTTCTCTTGGCCGGTATGGACATTACCGCATGCGAGCTCATGTCGCTTGGATGCGAGGCGCGGTCGGCAGTGGGCGACAGCGGCGAGAAGAAGGCGGGGCGGGAGGGTCTTACGGTGGCTATCGTGGTGGCGGCCTCGGCCGATCTGGGTGCACCACGGCCGGCTCGAGCACTCTGCACCATCTCCGGCCGCGGCGAGTATTCGAGGCGGACGGGCCCAGGGCTTGGGCGTCGAGTAGCGAGTGCGGCGTCGGGACCACCCCTGGTGTGGCGATCGGTAGATCCCGTACGGGAAGTGTGGTACTACTTTTGGAGCTTATTACGATTGTAGCCAGCGGTCACTGCGGCTGTCGGCCGAGCGGGCGGTGGTAGGGCTCGGCCCGGGTTACATTGCCGCTTCATCATCTCCTCTGATTACTCGCCGGAGGCGAGGTACTCGTGGGTCGGCCAGTCGCGGCGGTCGTGGCTCGGGTCCCGATTCTAGCGGTCCTCGAAGCGCATTTATGCTTTGTCCGGTAAGCGAGGATCGGGAGGCCTCGCACGATGTCGTCACGGTACCTTATCGGTTTAGGTTTGATGTGTATGCTTTGATAGATCGGGTTCTACTGCGTCCTATATATCTCCCTTGTTGCTAGTAGGATAGGGATAGAGCACGAGTCCATAGACCGCTTCGAGGTAGCTACGCGATGGGTGATTCGGTGGTAGCTCGGCGGGTATATAGAGCTTGTCTGTGACCATTCTGATCGTCGGACCCTGGCGACTTGATAGAGTTGGAGATGATTGACTTCGGCGTGATCATGGGGATGGATTGGCTAGCTTCTTGCTACGCCAATGTAGGCTGCGAGAGAAAGTAATGCAGTTCTAGTTTCTGAGGCCGGTTGTTGAGTGGGAGAGCACGGTATCGCCGGGGTAGGTTTATTTCCTACCTCGAGGCTAGGAAGATGGTGCGAGAAGGGTATATCTACCATCGTTCGGGTGTTTGATCTGAAGCTGCGGTACCAGATTTTCGTCGATTCCGATGGTCGAAGAGTTCCCGACGTATTTCAGGCGACCTCGGGTATCCTCACGAGAGGAGATTGAGTTTGTATAGACATATTGCGGACACTCGGCCTATTTCCATTCCGCCATACGAATGACACTGCCGAGTTGAGAGAGTTGAAGGATCGGCTTAGGGATTTCTTTGGAAAAGGGCTTCATCGAGCCTAGTGTTTCTCCGCGAAGCGCCGGTATTGTTCGTGAAGAAGAAGGGCGGGGCCAGCTGCGCGTGTGTTGATTCTGACGGTGAACAAGGTGACCATTAAACGAATACCCGCTTCCCGGGATTGATGATTTGTTCGACCGATTGCGAGCGCGAGTGTTTCTCGAAGATTGATCTGGTCGGGCTATCATCAGTGCGAGTCGAGAGGTGGATGTCCACTAGGGTGCATTCGGACGTGCGGGCATTATGAGTTGAGTCATGTCTTTTGGGTTGACGATGCTCGTGGTATTCATGGATTTGATGAGCGAGTGTTCAAACCATTTTTGGAACGCGTTTGTGATAGTGTTCATTGATGATATCTTGGTTTATTCGCTCGAGCGAGGAGCATGCGGAGCATTTGAGGCCGTCTTGTGATTCTCGAGCGGCGGTTATGCGCCAAGTTTTCCAAATGTGAGTTTTGGTTGACTTGATGGCGTTTCTTGGGCATATTATGGGTGATGGCATTCAGTGGATCTGGCGAATCGGCGATCGAGGACTTGGCCTGACTCTTACTCGGCGAGAGGTTCGCGATTTTACGGGCCTTGCGAGGATATTATCGGTTCGTGGAGAAGTTTGCTTCTATCTACGCACCATTGACTAAGTGACTCGAGCGGCCAAGTTTGATGGTGATGCTTGTGGCGGGGTTTCGATTCTTGAAAGAGGCGCGGCCGCCCGTTCTTACTCTTCGGAGGTCGGATGGTTATGTCGTGTATTGTGATCGTCGGGCATCGGGTTGGGATGTGTGTTGATGCGGCATGGCGGGGTTATAGCATATGCGTCGACGGTGAAGAAACACGGAAGGAACTACCCAGCGTGATTTGGAGTTGGCGGTGTGATTCACGCTTTGAAGATGCAGAGCCTTATTTGTATGGGGTTCACGTGGATATTTTTACGGACCACAGAGCCTCGGTATATCTTGACGGAGGAGAGTGAACTTACGGCGAAGGCGGTGGTTAGAGTTGCTTAAGGATTACGATGTTGATATCTGTACCACGGGAAGGCGATGTTGTGGCGGATGCTCTTAGTCGTAGGTCGATGGGAGCCTATCGGATGTGCGGTAGAGAGAAGGGACATGGTTCGTGATTTGCACGATTAGCGAGCCTTGGTGTCCGTTTGATTGATTACGATAGCGGTGGGGTTAGAGTTCGTGAGGTTGCGAGTCTTCCATCGTCGAGGAGGTGAAGAGGCAGCGATTCGAGGATCGGCTTTGATTCGATATCGTGATCTGACTCTTCGTGAGGCAAGGTCCTTTTGAGGTAGCACGATGGGGTGCTAAGGTTTGAGGCGAGTTGTGTGTTCGGATGTTTGAGGACTTGGCGAGTTCTTGGGGAAGCACACGCGGCGGCGTTACTCTATCCGTCGAGTGCGACCAAGATGTACCACGACGCTTAGATCGTGTATTGGTGGGATGGCTTGAAGAGGGGCGTTGCGAGTTCGTAGCTCGGTGCGTGTTGTCGGCGGTGAAGGTAGAGCACCGGAGGCACGGTGGTTTATTCTGACGATAGAGATCCGACTTGGAAGTGGGAGGTAATCAACATGGACTTCATCACGGGATTACCTCGCTTTCGGAGGAGACATGATTCTATATGGGTTATCGTCGGCGGTGTGAAATCAGCCCACTTTCTTCCGTCGGGGCGACTTTTGGTGAGGATTATGCGGACTTTACATCAGAGATCGTCGGGTGCATGGAGTCCCTGCCGATCATATCGACAGAGCCCGGTTTACGGCGGCTGCAGAGGTCTTTCGAGAGGTTTAGGGGCGGGTGAGCACAATCTTGCATTCCATCCACGAGACAGACGGACGGCGGCGCACTATCCGGACTCTTGAGGATATCTTTGCGAGCTGTGTTGTTATCGAATGGTAGTGGGAGGATCATTTGCCTCTAGTTGAGTTCGCGTACAATAATAGCTACCACTCCAGTATTCAGATGGCGCCTTATGAGGCCTTGTATGGGAGGAAGTGCAGATCGCCTATAGGTTGGTTTGATGTGGGCGAGGTGCAGCTAGTGGGATCGGTTGGTGCAGTGACGATGGATAAGGTGAAGCTTATCAAGGCGGCTATTAATGGCTCGAGTCGGCAAGTCGTATCTGCGAGATCATCGTCGTCGACATCAGGTTCGCGATTGATGATTGGGTTTTCTAAAGGTGTCACCCATGAAGGGTGTGATGAGATTCGGGAAGAAGAAAGCTTCGGCCCAGTACATTGGGCGTTTGATTGTCGCAGGTAGGCAAGGTTGCCTACGAGTTGAATCTGCCGTCCGTCTGGAAGCGATGCATCCGGTGTTTCATGTATCTATGTTGAGGAGATGTATCGGGGATCCATCTGGTACACCGATTGGCGATGTCGGTGGCCAGGGGTTATCGTATGAGAGATTCCATGGCGATAGTCGATCGTCGGAGTTAGGCGTCTGCGAGCGAAGGGCGTGGCTTCGTCGAAGTCTTGTGGCGGAGCGAGCTCGAGGAGGAGATGGCGTGGGAAGGCGAGGAGGACATGAGGCGAAGTATCCTCACCTATTCCCCACCTCCGGGTAATTCACTTTCCTACTTGTAAATTTTCATTATCATTTATGCCTAAGTGTTGTTTTGTGGCGTGTGTGGCATTTGCAAGCGGTTTAAGTTCTGAAGAACCTTATCGTTATCTGTCTTGGGAAGGAACATTCGGGACGAATGTTTCTAAGGAGAGGAGAATGTTATACCCGTATTTCGGAGTATGTGCGTGGGGAATACGTCTAAGTTTGGCCTTAAAGTTAGGCTTGGGCGTTTTTGGGCCTGACTCTCAAAGCGAATAGTTTTTAGGCGAAGCGTTTCCACGGCTTTCGTAGGGTAATTTCCGGCTATGCCATTTCTAATTTTGCGGATTTTTAGAGAGGCGAAACATTTTGGACCAACGTGAGGGCGACACTTTTCACCCTCAAATTGAAGGATGTGAGGCTTTCTTAGGGCAGAATGGATGGTCAATATTTGTCAAGTATTTTGTAGGATATTTTGTGTGCAAGTTGGATAGGTACTTGCCTAATCTTGACCTTACACTTGCCTAGCACTTGGCTAAATCTTGGCCATTGGTTGGCCATGTCTTGACCTATAAATACCCCAATTTAGATGAAGAGTTCTTCATCCACAAATTCCCTTCCAATTCTTTAGAATCCTATCCTCTCCCTTAAGCCTCTTTTCGTCAAAACACCGCCCCACCCACCTTTGGAGAAGCTAGCCGAGGCTACCCCCCCTAGCCTAGCCGAAATCTACCCCCCCTCCCTTGGTAGAAAAGTTGCCTTCTTGTATTATTATAATGCCCAAAATACCTTAGCCCAAATCCCTTAGTCCTTAGTAGAAGTTGTGAAGAACTTCTAAGGTTTCTTAGACTCTGGAGCGTACAACTTAGGAGCTAAACCTTGCTCGTAGCGACTTTATCTAGGATATTATTGGGCTTACCGAGGTAACTAATCCTAACCGTCTTTTGAATTAGAGAATACATCGTAGTAGTATAAGAATAAGTATTAAATACTTAGAAGAATATCAGAATAGAATTGAGCTGTTATCACGGTAGAAGGGTTTAAAGAAGAATAATCAAATTGTACTTACATGGGGTATTTTCACTGATGAACTTGAGTAGTTCAGGGTAGGGAAAGTCTTGCCCAATTTTCCGTAGGATATAGAACCCTCTGTTTAGAAGCTGGTTTCAAAGTAGTGCGAGCGTTGATAGGCGTGTCGACTATTATAGGTGATTCTCTGCGCACGACATATTCAACTTGGCGGTGGTTTTATTTGAGAAGGTATGTGATTCTTCCTAAAGCATGATATTTTACAATATATATGTAGTGCGGTAGGCGTACATGTGTTAAGCGAATAATAACTACGGCAATGCCTCGGCTTAAGCTTTGAATAATACTTACGGCAATGCCTCACGGCTTAAGCTTTGAATAATAAAGAAGCGAAAGCATTTCAAAAGAATCTTGAATCATTTTTAATGAAGAGAACTAATTGGTTTTAAAGCGAAGCTTAAGAGTTATACTAGCTTTATGGGAAGTTAAGTATAACCACTTAAGATGGATAAAAGAAGCAGTTTGCCTATGTGTTTATAATGGACTTATATTGAATTGTGAAAAGAATAATAAGATGGTTTGATAAGTAGACATGATATGATGCTATGTGTGTTAGTGTCTTGTAACGTTTGTGTAAAGAGTCGATCTTACTTATGCTTATGTTGTTTTGAACTATAAGCTGTTGTGTTAGTACTATATCACTCACCTCTTGAGATGATACGGGGTTGCTGCCTCCGTCGGGGGTAGACTCGGTGATGCAGGACCGTGATTCGAGAATACCTCATGCGGGTCGAGGGCCTATGCGGGCTACGAGTTCGAGGTTAGTATGCGGGGTTATGCCTCATGCGGTCTATGTGGCCATGCGGACAATGAGTCGGGGCGTTGCGAGGAGTAGCTACCCTCGATGCGGGGTTATACCTCATGCGGGCTATGTGAGTGGCCTATGCGGACTCGGGAGTCGAGGATTAGGCTTGCGAGAATGATAATATGGGCGGCGGCCTGCTTTGATCATTCGCGACCTAGAAAAGACACATTCTGATTTACCTATTGTTGCTCTTGTTTATGATGTGGCATATGCGGTCCCATGGTTGTTTCATACATACTTGCAAAACTGATTTTTAAAATGATATGTTTTCATTTAAGTATTTCTGATTTCATATACTTAGTACATGTTATCTTGACCTCCTTGAGGCTGCGTTCATCTTGCAGCGAGTAAGGGCAGCAGTGCTAGATCCACATCCTTAGGATCTCCACGTTGGTGTCGGGAGCTCCATCTTTTCGGAGGCTCTACTTTTGGGTATGATCTCACTGTTGTAGATAGTTTTATGCGATCGAGGTATGGCGGGGCCTGTCCGCCATAGTTGTATCTTTCCTTAGAAGTGCTGTAGTCATGTTATGCGATATCGGATGTAGCGCTAAACCATGTTTATATATATATATGCGAAAAGCGACGTTTCTCACATAAAGCGTATGTCTTATTTTATAAAGCTGTTTCATGTCTTGTTTTATATTTCGATTACTACGATGTATGACTACTTGGGTGCCGTGAGCACGATCCACGGGCCGGAATGGGTGCGTGACGATCGTATAGACGTCAAGGGTGGCAAGCCCTCGGTATAACAAGTCAAGGGTATGTGATATAATAACGATCTGATAGTCTTAACGTTTAACAACGTAAGCCTGACAAGAATAACATCACAAGACACTAACACCCGTAGTATCATAACATGTTTACTTATCAAACCATCTTTCTACATTTGCAGAAGTCAATACAAGATAAACAAATAAGTAAAACCGTTCCTTTTATCTTTCTTAAGTCGTTATACCTAACTTCCCATAAAGCTAGTATAACTCTTAAGCTTTATTTTTAAGAATCAAATATTCTTCTTTGAAATGTTTTATAATTCTTTTGAAAGACTTCAAGATTTTTATTATTCGGGCTTAAGTCAAAAGACATTGCCGTAAAACTACGTCAGGTTAACACCGCGTCGTCTACCGTACTATATATATATTTTAAAATATCATGCTCGAGTATAGGAGAATCACATACCTTACCGCGAAAACCACGCCAAGTCGAATATGTCGCGAGTATCGACTATAACGATCAAATCGTCTATCAGCGTCTAGACTATCTTGTATAAAGTTCTAAGCGAGAGGGTTCTCTATTCTACGGAAAATTGGGCAGCACTTCCACTGCAGTCAAAGCTACCCAAGTCTCATAAATCTGATCTATGTAAGTACAGTTCAATTATTCTTCTTTTATACCCTTCTACTGTGATAACAGTTCAATTCTATTCTTTAATATTCTTCTATATCATATACTCAAGTCTTAACTATTCTTATATGTAATATCCAATTACAATAGAAGGACAAGAGTATTTACCTCGATAAGCCCAAAATTATCCGAGTTAAAAGTCGATCCTGAGCAAGGTTTAGCTCCTAATTGCACGCTCCGATAGCTCCACGAAACCCTTAGAAGTTCTTCACAACTTCTACTAAGTACTAAACGGGATTTGGGCTAGGGTATTTTAGGAATAGTAACTACACTTGGAAGACAACTTTCTACCAAGGGGAGGGGGGGTGTACTCGGCCGAAGCCACTAGGCTAGAGGGGGGAGAGGGGTGTTTCGGCTAGGGCTTTCTCAAGGGGGAGGGGGAGTGTTGGACGAAACACTTCAAGAGAGGGGGAAGGATTTTCAAGACTTGGAGAAGTGATGTGTGGATGAAGAAAACCTTCAAGTTAGGGGGGGTATTTATAGGCCAACCAATGGCCAAGATGAAGCCAAGTGCTATGCAAGTGTAGGGTGAGGATTTACCCAAGTGTCCTTATTCATCTACTACACAAAATATCCTACCTAACCTTGACCAAAGAAAGGCCAAGAAATCGTCCAAACTAAGCCCTCTTTGCCGTCCACTTGAGGGTGACAAGTGTCACCCTCTCGTTGGTCCAAAATATTTCATCTCTCGGAAAAATCCGCAAAAATTATTAATGACATAGCCGGAATTTTCCCTACATAACTTTGGAAAGCGTTTAGTGGAAAGCGATTCTTTTCGTGTGTTGTGCACAACTTTTTCGTCCTTAATGCCTAACTAAGGCTTAACTTTTATACGTACGCCCTTACGTATATACTCTGGAAATACGGGGCATAACATTCTCCCCTCCTTAGAAACATTCGTCCCGAATGTTCCTTCCCAAGACAGTTAACGATAAAGCTTAAACAGTTGCAAGTGTCACACGTAGCCTGATATAACACTTAAACAAATACGAAAATTAAAACCGGCCAAGTAGGAAGTAAATTACATGGAGGTGTGGGAATAAGTGAGGATACCTGCGCCTCATGTCCTCTCGCTTCCCCGCGTCATCTCCTCCTGTTCTCGTTCGCCATAAGACCTTGGCGGAAGCCACGTCGCCGTCCGCAACCTCTAACCTTTGCGATCGAGTATCGTTATGAGACTCTCCTCATACGATAACCCCTCTATCACCTGGACATCGTCAATCGGATGCACTCTAGATGGATCCCCGATACATCGCCTCAGCATAGAAACATGAAAAACCGGATGCACTGCCTCCAGATCGGACGGCAAATCCAAAGGCAACCTTGCCTACCCTGCGGACAATCTGATAGGGCCCAATGTACCTTGGGCTGAGTTTCCCTTTCTTCCCGAATCTCATCACACCTTTCATGGGTGACACCTTCAGGAAAACCCAATCATCAACCTCAAACTCTAGATGTCGACGACGATGATGCGTCGACCATGCGACTCGGTGTCGATAGCCGCCACTGGATAAGCTTCACCTTATCCATCACTGCTGCACCAAGTCTGGTCCCACTAAGCGTACCTCGCACGTCGAACCAACCTATCGGCGATCTGCACTTCCTCTCATACAAGGCCTCATGGCGCCGTCCGAATCTTTGGGTGGTAGCATTATTATCATGAAACTCAACTAGAGGCAAATGATCCTCCCGGCTACCCACGAAGTCAATAACACGGGCTCGCGACATATCCTCGAGAGTGCGGATAGTGCGCTCTGCTGTCGTCATGCGTGGATGGAATGCGATACTCGAGCTCACTGCGTCCTAAACCCATACGGAAAGACCTCCGAAGTTAGTAAATGCGGACTCCTTTATGCGATATGATCGAAATAGGGACTCCATGCGATCGGCGATCTCTCGGATGTAAAGTCGGCATAATCCTCGGTAGAAAAAGTCGTCTGACGGGAAAAAGTGGGCTGATTTAAATCGACTGTCGGCGATAACCCATATAGAATCATGTCTCCTGCGAGTGCGAAGTAATCCCGTGATAAAGTCCATGTTGATCACCTCCCACTTCGGTCGGGATCTCAATCGTGCGCAATAAACCACGGGCCTGCGGTGCTCTACCTTCGCTGCGACAACACGGGCGCGAGCTACAAACTCTGCAGCGTCCTGCTTCAAGCCATCCCGCTGATACGGATCGAGGTCGTGGTACATCTTAGTCGACCCGGATGGATAGAGTAACGTCTTGTTGTGTGCTTCCCCTAGAACTGCTGCGAAGTCTGCAATATCTGGAACACACAACCTGCCCTCGAACCTTAGCACCCGTCGGTGCTACCTCGAAGGACCCTTCCTGCGAAGAGCCGTATCGCGATGCAGCGTCAAAACGGATCCTCAAATTGTTGCCTCTTCACCTCGCCGGCGATGGAAGACTCGGCAACCTCTCGAACTCGAACCCTGCTATCGGAATCAATTAAGCGGACACAAGGCTCGCTGGCGATGCAAATCGTGAACCGTGCCCTCTCTCTGCACGTCGATAGGCTACCCGTCGACCTACGACTAAGGCATCTGCCTGGCATTGGCCTTCCCGGGTGAGTACGGATATCGACATCATAATCCTTAAGCAACTCTAACCACCGTCTGCCGTAAGTTCGGCTCCTACGGTGAAGATATCTTGGAGGCTCTTGTAGTGCGTATAAACATCCACATGAACCCCATACAAATAGTGCCTCGGATCTTGGCGTGAATCACGGTTGCCGACTCCAAATCATGGGTGGGGTAGTTCCTCTGCTTCTTAAGGCTGCAGGGATCGTGCGCTATAACCTTGCCTGTGCATCAACACACGTCGGCCCGATGCACGGCGCGTCACAATACGACATGGCCGTCTGGACCTGCGGAAGAGTAAAGCGAGGCGGTCGTCGATCTCTCGCCGATGGCGGAAACCACGCTCACAAGCATCGGTCGGCTGAAACTTAGCCTTACGAGTCGGCTAGTCAATGGTGCGAGAGATAAAGCAAACTTCTCTACGAACCGTAGATAATAACTGCGAGGCCCGAGCTGCGCACCTGCGTCGGAGTAGTAGGTCTAGGCCAAGTCCTGGCTGCCTCGATCTTGGCCGTATCCACTCGAATACCATCGGCCCCGACTATATGCCCAAGAAAACCAACCGAAGTCAACCAGAACTCACATTTCGAAAACTTGGCGTATAACTGCTTGTCCTGGAGAACTCGGCCACGATCGCCGAATGCTCGTATGCTCCTGCTCTGAGCGAGAATAAACCAAGAGATCATCAATGAACACTATCACAAACGTGTCCAAAAATGGCTTGAACACTCGGTTCATCAAATCCATGAATACCGCCGGAGCATTGGTCAAACCGAATGACATAACCCTGAACTCATAGTGCGTCTGGGTCGGAATGCGATCTGGGACATCCGCCTCTCGACTACTTTGATGATAGCCGATCGCGGATCAATCTTGGAGAAACATCTCGCTCCTGCGGTGGTCGAACAAATCATCAATCACGGGAAGGGTATCTGTTCTTAATGGTCACCTTATTCACCGTAATCAACACACGCATGCGGCGTCCGTCCTTCTTCTTCACGAACAATCTGGCGCTCCCGGGAGAAACACTTGGCACGATGAAGCCGCTTCTCCGGCAAATCTCTAAGGCGATCCTTTAGCTCTCTCAACTCGGCGGTGTCATTACGTATGGCGGAATGGAAATAAGTAGAGTGTCTGCAAGACATCGATACAAAACTCTATCTCCTCTCGGGAGGATACAGGAGGTCGTGCGGAAACACATCAGGAACTCCTTACTACTAGGCCCGAAAATCTGGTACATGACCTCGGTATCAAACACCCGAATGAGATGGTAGATATACCCGCCTGCGCGTCTTCCCAGCCTTGAGGTAGGAAATAAACCTACCGCCGGCGTCTGATGTTCCTCCCACTCGATAACGGCTCCCGAGCTGGAACCGTACCACTCTCTCCTGCGGTCTACATTAGCGTAGCGAAGCTAACCAATCCATGCCCGATCACATCGAAATCGGTCATGTCAACTCTATCAAGTCGGCTAGGGTCGGCCGCACAAAGTCATGCAAGCCATATACGCCGAGCTACCGAGATCGCCAGCTGGCGTAGCTACCTCAAAGAGGTCTATGGATACGGGCTCTATCCCTATCCTACTAGCGATAAGGGAGATATATAGGACAAAGTAGAACCGGATCTATCAAGGCATACACATCACCACGAAGCGATAAAGTACAGCGACGGCGTCGGGCGACGCCTCTTGATCTGCCGGTGGACAAGGCATAAATGCGGTTACGAGGACGCTAGAAGCTGAGACCAGCGCCACGACCTGCTGCGCGACCTGCTGGTCCATGAGTACCGCCCTCGGGCGAGTAGCGAAGGGATGAAGACGACAGCAGACCACGAAGGTGACCCTACCTGCGCGCCTGCAGTGGACAGACTCTCGCATGACCTGCGGCCACAAGTGTAGCAAGCTCGAAGTAGTACTTCGGCTCCACGAATGGAATCTACGAGCGGACACCTGCGGCCGACCTCGATCGGTTAGAACCACTGCTACCGGAAGTCAAGTCACGGGGCCACGACCGCCCGAATGCTCTGTGTCATCGAAGCGATGTAGGAGTGCTCGAGCTGGTGTGGTGCAAATCTAGGCGTCTGCGAGGCCGTCCACCCCGAGAGCTACCAAAGATCCGGCCGTCTTGGCCTTCCTGCTGGCGATATCTATCGACCGTCGGTCTCTACGCTCGCCGCATCCAGTGCTTGAGCTGCGTGCGGGTAATGTCCATACCGGTGAAGAGCAACACCGCGCAAGACTTCGGCCATATAATCATCTAGCGGTGGCGTGGCGGTGCACTCGGTCCTCCATATCGCTACTAGAACGAGGACATATCGAGCGATGAATCGAACTCGACGTTGTACTCACTGGCGTGCGCCTCTGCGTCTCGGACAAAAATTTGTCGGCCGTGCCCTCGCAAATGCGGAGGCAAGAAGTGCGTGAAAAAGCCTCGAAAACTTCGTCCCATCTGCTGCTGTGGCGCGTACTCTCCCGAAAGCTCGCGAGTCAAACGATCGGCTGCGGTATCCGCGCGGCCGTCTGAACCGAAGATCACGGACTCGGTCTCGAAGCCTTGATCACGCGCGATCCTCATGGCGGCGGATGAACTCCTGCGGATCATCCTCGAGCCTCAACCGTAGAACTCGGTGGGCTCTGACTCGAGAAAATCCCGCCTCAGCCTCAAACTGCGATCTGGGTGAGCGCGGTGCCGTGGGCCGATGCTGCTGCGTCGACCTATCCTCGTATGCGGCCTGATCACGGCGATAAGCGGGCCGTCTCGCTTGTACCCTAACTCCTGCGCCCGGTGTGGGGTGGAGGTGCGAATGCGTGGTCTCTTTGGCGGCGGCGTCATGGAACTCATTGTCTCGGGTATAGGCGGGCACGAGCCCTCGTGACTCTCGGTGTCCTACTAGCGGCTCCGCCATTTGCCTTGCCGCCGGGCGGGTTGCCTTACGTGGAGGCATAAGCGTTATAGAAAGGAATCGTTAGAGGGTCGACTTATAACACTCTAAGGCACGATCTCGAGTGAGAAGAATGGAAACCAATCCTAAATATCCTATAGCCTCACGATTATTGATGTGGTGCGCGACACCGATAATCAAGACTCTACTAGATACGATGCCTAGACACTTTCCGAGATTAAGCGCTCACGATACCACTTTTGTCACGACCCGTTCCGGGGCCCGTGACTGGTGCCTTACCCGGGCACCCAAGTAGTCATACATCAGAGTAATCAGCGGAATATAAAAGCAAGACATGAAACAGTTGTAAAATGAGACACAGTTTTATGTGAGAAAATGTCGCCTTTCGGCATATATATATAAACATAGTTTAGCAGTTACATCCCAACTGTACAATAGGACTACAGACCTCTAAGAAGATAACCAACTATGGCGGGACAGGGCCCCGCCATACCCTGAATGTACAAAACTATATACAACAACAGAGATCATTCCCAAAGTCGAGCCTCGGAGAAGATGGAGCTCACGACACCAAAGCAAAAGATCCTAAGGATGTGGATCTAGCACACCTTGCCACGCCTGCGGCATGAGCAGCGGCCCCAGAAGGAGTCGATCTGAGTACCAAGTATGTGAAAGCGCAAAATCAAGTAAAATCAAAGTATTTAAAACCATTTGCAAATACAACAGTTCAATGCACATAGTGCCACAACATAAACAAGAGCAAAAATAGATATAATGCTTGGTCTTTTCTAGGCGCGAATGATCGAAGCAAGGCCAATCGCCCATAGTATCATTATGCGTGCCTAATCACGGCTTCCCGCGATCGCATAGGTCACACAGACCGCGTGAGGTATTCCTCGCGACGGTAGCTAACCCCGGTACCTCGCGGACTCGCGATCCGCATAGTCTCATAGACGCGTAGTCACGCGCATCGCGAGGGCATCCGCGTCGGGATAAAACACAGAATGAATCAATCACGAACTCCCGCACTCGCGTAGTCTCACTGCATGCGTAGGCGTATAGACGCATCGGGTGGCAAGCCCTCGGTATAACAAGTCGAGGGTATGTGATATAATATGATACACGATCTTAACGTTTAACAACGTAAGCACAACAAGAATAACATCACAAGACACTAACACACGTAGTATCATAACATGTTTACTTATCAAACCATCTTTCTACATTTGCAGAAGTCAATACAAGATAAACAAATAAGTAAAACCGTTCCTTTTATCTTTCTTAAGTCGTTATACCTAACTTCCCATAAAGCTAGTATAACTCTTAAGCTTTCTGTTTAAGAATCAAATATTCTTCTTCTTTGAAATGTTTTATAATTCTTTTGAAAGACTTCAAGATTTTTATTATTCAGGCTTAAGTCAAAAGACATTGCCGTAAAACTACGTCCGGTTAACACACGTACGTCTACCGTACTATATATATATTTTAAAATATCATGCTCAAGAGTATAGGGAGAATCACATACCTTCTCGGCGAAAACCACCTGCCAAGTCAAATATGTCGCGCGCAGAGTATCGACCTATAATCCAATACGTCATCAACGCGTCTAGACTATCTTGTATAAAGTTCTAGCGAGAGGGTTCTCTATTACGGAAAATTAGGCAACTTCCCTGCGTCAAGCTACCCAAGTCTCAGTAAATACAAATTCTATGTAAATGAGTTCAATTATTCTTCTTTTAAACCCTTCTACTGTGATAACAGTTCAATTCTATTCTTTAATATTCTTCTATATCATATACTCAAGTCTTAACTATTCTTATATGTAATATCCAATTACAATAGAAGACAAAAGTATTTACCTCGATAAGCCCAAAATTATCCGAGTTAAAAGTCGATCCTGAGCAAGGTTTAGCTCCTAATTGCACGCTCCGATAGCTCCAAGAAACCCTTAGAAGTTCTTCACAACTTCTACTAAGTACTAAACGGGATTTGGGCTAGGGTATTTTAGGAATAGTAACTACACTTGGAAGACAACTTTCTACCAAGGGGGGGGGGGGTGTACTCGGCCGAAGCCACTAGGCTAGAGGGGGGAGAGGGGTGTTTCGGCTAGGGCTTTCTCAAGGGGGAGGGGGAGTGTTGGACGAAACACTTCAAGAGAGGGGGAAGGATTTTCAAGACTTGGAGAAGTGATTTGTGGATGAAGAAAACCTTCAAGTTAGGGGGGTATTTATAGGCCAACCAATGGCCAAGATGAAGCCAAGTGCTATGCAAGTGTAGGGTGAGGATTTACCCAAGTGTCCTTATCCATCTACTACACAAAATATCCTACCTAACCTTGACCAAAGAAAGGCCAAGAAATCGTCCAAACTAAGCCCTCTTTGCCGTCCACTTGAGGGTGACAAGTGTCACCCTCTCGTTGGTCCAAAATATTTCATCTCTCGGAAAAATCCGCAAAAATTATTAATGACATAGCCGGAATTTTCCCTACGCAAGCTTTGGAAAACGTTTCGTCGGAAAACGATTCTTTTCGTGTGTTGTGCACAACTTTTTCGTCCTTAATGCCTAACTAAGGCTTAACTTTTATACGTACGCCCTTTTCGTGTGTTGTGCACAACTCCCGAATGTTCCTTCTATGTCTCCAAACGTACATGCGTCGGTATAGCCTTCACTACTATACTTACGAAACCAATTATGCCACCAATGGCCATAATATAACATATGCGCAAAACTCCAATCCAAGCCAACGAGGAATCACCTCTAACGTGTATAACATCACCATAAGCTCCCACCCCAGGTCTAAAGGATACTCCCTTCGCATCTTCACTTCACAACAAAATGATCTTTTTTTTTACTCGTCGTACCCTTCTCGTACACCCGAACTCTCTCTAGTACACGTACCATACTCCAGTCATCGCTTCAGTTTCCAAAACCTTGGAGTCACTACCTCCAAACTTGGTCATCTTACTAACCTCAAATTCCTATAAGGCCATTCCCGGCCTTCACGATCTGATTCTGGTCGAACATATCCACGAACTCATACGATGGTTACCTAAACCTGGGCCTAGCACCCTCGTGATCCTACCACCTGGCGGGACCACCTCGAACTGACCCCACCTCACTCCGGGCTGCGGGTTGACCCGCGATCTGGCCTCAACCCGACCCGCTATCGCCCAAACTCTCTCGTTCCCCGATCCGGAACAATCTTACTAATTCACGTCATGAAAGCTACCACTTCCATCTCACACTACCCATGGAATTATCCCACAATATATTTTACGCATACCAAGTACTTCGACAAAGACCAACCGTAAAATCATCCACTCAAGGCGGCCTTGCATCCAAGGTCCTAACTGTTATAAATTCTAAGGCTCACAATTGTCTCGTCCCCAGACTTACCCTTTTCAACTACCCATGTTTTCTAATTCACACTTAACACAATGCTATCCGTACATAGCACTCCACATGTATCTACCATATCAACATAAACAAGTCTCTTAAGGGCTAAAGATATCTCTGCAACTATTGCCTCACTTTCCCTTTGTCGCTCTAATCATAATCACTGCCAGGCGCCAGCTATATAAGGCGATGAACCACCCACCGATCCCGAAGTGAGTCTCTATACTGCTACCTATGGTCGGACAAACTCTCACCAAATGGCCTGTTGGCGCAAGAATACAAGTTGTCGAGCGATCGACACTCCCCATAATGGAGTCTATTACAATGGCCACAACGAGGTAGGGGTGACCTCATCTGACTAACACCCCCTTCTCCCAAATCAACTGAACCCGCAACTGACCCGGTAGGCTGAGTCATCCCTCTTGTATCCCTCCTACTTGGACATCCTCCCATCACATGGCCCTGACGGCCGCAAGTATAACAATCTCCCAAACTAGCACGACACCCTGAGGATCATCCTCAGCTCTCTATCCATAGAACTCTGGCGAACTGCAACTCAAGAAATCCCGAAGTCTCAGACTATCGGATCTAGGGTGAATCACTGGTACTGCTGGAACCACCGGCTCCCGTTCGTCCTCATTCCCAACCACCAGCCTAGCTAGTAACTGGGCCATCTCCTTGAACTCATATCCTCGGCTCCTGGCCGTGGAACCGGAGGCTCAGGTATCGTGGCCTCAGTAGAAACCGTTGCCGCTCTAAACTCTGCTGGGGCAAGCGGCGTCATAAAACTCGTCGTCTGAAGTACTATCTCAGGTAATGACCAGGCCTGTGCCCTCGTAACCCTCTGTGTTCTACTCGTAGCTCCCTCTGCTGCCTTGCCCATCTGGGCCCTGGTTGCCTTGCGTAGAGGCATAACGGGTACATAAGAATACGCCTGAGGGAGTCCAACTTATAACACAGCTCTAAGGCACGATCTCAGAGTGAGAAGAATGGAAACCAATCCTAAATATCTTGTAGTCTCCTGATTATAGATGTGGTGCACAACACACCGATAATCAAGACTCTACTAGACACGGTCTGTAGACACTTTCCGAGGATTAACTGCTCTGATACCACTTTTGTCACGACCCGACCTCGGGCCCGTGACTGGTGCCTTACCCCGGGCACTCTAGTGATACAATCATCAGAGAAAATCAGTGGAAATAAAAACTTAGCATAAATCAAGACATAAAATAAGCAATAGGCTAACCAAAACGGTTACCTTCCTGTATATATATATATCAAAATTGAACAGTTAAATCTCTTACAAACCACGCTTGGCATTTCTACGGACCTCTACGAATTTTATAACAACTATGACGGGACAGGGCCCCGCCATACCCCTGAATGTACAACAACCTACAATCTCAGGGAATCATACCACAAGATAAGCCTCCGGAGAAACGGAGCTTCCCAAAACGCTGAACTGTGATCCTATGAGCGAGGATCAACAATTGGTGTACTTCTACCTGCGGCATGAACGGCCCCGAAGGAGGTCGATAACAGTACCAAGTATGTGGCGAAAATCAGAAATGAAATCATAATCGATAAAAATAGGAGACATGTATGATAACCAAACTACAGTCCATAATATGTAAACAATCATGTCAAGTCAGGGACTCACGCCCTCAAAGTCATCACTCAAATATAGCCATGGGTCTCACGCCCACAACATCAATCATGCCCGTGGAATACCTTCCGCTGGCGATGCATGATGTAATAACACCAAGGAGTACACATGAACACCAGGTCCCACCTGTGTCATAAAAACCGTACGGGGCAAGTACGAAGGCATAGCTACCAGATCCACCCTGCATCATCAACTGACCGGGGCAAGTACGAAAGCCACCTACCAGAACCTACAGTACCAACAATACTAAATAAGCGTATCACGGTGGCCGGGCAAGTACGATAGCCTCTACCAGATCCACTCGCATCACGTCGGCCGGGCAAGTACGTAAGCTAACTACCGATCCACCTGCATCACGAGACTTCGTCCTAACATCGACAAAGCTGCGTCACGGTGGCCGACCGGGCAAGTGCGATAGCCTCTACCAGATCCACCGCACCACGTCGGCGGGGCAATCGTGAGGCTAACCACCAGATCCACCTGCATCACGAAACCGTCCAAACACCGACTCGCGAAGGCGACACGTGGCAAGTGCGATAACCTCTGCAGATCCTCCCGCGCCACGTGGCGGGGAAAGTAACCGAGCTAACCACTGATCACAACCGTAGTCACGAGACTTCGCCACAAACCGAACGGCAAGTACGAAGGCTAACTACCGTAACCAAAGCCGAATCAGCCACGGCCGGGCAAGTACGAGCAACTACCGGATACCAAAGCCGAATCGGTAAAACTTCAGGAGAGCTAGTCCATGGAACAACAATCCTAATGGAACCATACGTGGGCCACCCAACGTGTCGATGGGTCCAAAGATATAACAAGATAACCGGCCCTCCATCGAGAGACTCGGTAGCACGGAATCAAAAACACTTGCACAACAAAGGCTATCACAACAAGCATAGGCAAGTTCAACGTACTCATAGACTTTCATTTTATTACAACAAATCCGGATTTTAACCCCAAGGTACTACGTATTTTAACTCTTTTAAAAGATCCATTTCTTTCACAAAAAGTCACACGATACCCGTAGTATCAAAATAGAGTAACTATCTTTTTAAGTAAACCAAAACAATTTCCATATCTTCTTTTCGAATAAACCAACTTAAGACAAAACCATGACTTCCTTTTTAAACCAATTTAAGACAAAACCATGCCTTCTTTTTAAACCATTTTAAGACAAAACCATGCCTTCTTTTTAAACCCAAAACACTTTAATTCCTCAAGTCTCCTTTCTTTTAGAAATCAAGTTCCTTACTTTGGAATTTAAGAAAAACCAATACTTGTTATTAATGATCTTATTAAAGCAACCATGATCTAGGAAATGTAATACAATTTTGTCTTATCTTAGCTTCTATGCAGATGGAGGTTTCTACTTGTTTTAATATAATTAATTGTCATTACATTTTCCTTTATTAACGCCGATGGCTTGTTCGGTACTCATTCCCATTTTCGAAATCAATATAACATTATTCTTTAAAAACCAAGTACTCATTACTCACGAATGAGGTTTCACAACTTTTTTAACACAATTCAAGTCTCTTATCTTTTAAAAACAATCAACCATTCTTTTACCTACATAAAGTCGTTATAATTAACTTCCCATAAAGCCATTATAACACTTTATGTTCTAAACCAACCAAATACATTTAGCACACGTCGCTCACCGTACTACATAGTTTACAACAATCATGCTAGAAAAGATAGGAAGAGGTTCACATACCTCGCGACGATTATCGACAATTAGCAAAATGCTCCAAGTACTATAACCTTGCTAGCCTTTTCCACCCTTCAAGTAGAATGCGCTACTCGTAGTACTTCCACCTATAATGGCCATAAAACGTCTATCAACTTCTCGATCTCTTTGTAGCGCAATTCAAAGCACAAGGTGATTATTCTACGGAAAATTCAAAGACCTCCCCGCAACCACATAAATCTCCTCCTCTATCAAGGCCCGCTACCAAGCCAACAACTCCAAGGGGGGTTACACGTCTAACCGGACGTGTACAACACTGCCCCACAATAATACTACAAGTCTACTGTAAATACAGTTCAATTCTTATCCATATTCATTCTACATATAGTATACTCAACTATACATTACTACAACATGTAATATCCAATTACAATAGGGGGACATAGATCATTACCTCGATAAGCCCAAAATTATCCAAGATTTATAAGTCGATCCTGAGCAACGTTTAGCTCCAATTCCTTACGCTCCAACCCGCTCCAAGCAACCCTTAGAAGTTTCTAAACAACTTCTCTTAACACTTCAACCAACTATGAAGATTTTTCCTAGGGTTTCATTTTTGCGACTATTGGAATAAAGTAGTATTTCCGGGCTCTTAGTATAAAGATAACTTTAGAATACTACTAGGGATACAAGGCTAAGGTATTTGGGATTATACAACAATACTTGAAGTATTTTTCTACAAAAAGGAGGGGGGAGTTGGACGAGAACCTCAACAAAGGGGGAGTATTTTGTGACTTAGAATCTCTAAGTGTGGATGAAATAAGTCTTGCACTAAAGGGGGTATTTATAGAGAAATAAAAGGCCAAGATCTAGGCAAGTGTGTGGTGTAGATTGGGGGCATGTGTGTGTGGATTCTACCAACCACATGTCCACCACAAGAATGGGACAAGTTGTGACGCCCCGAAACCCGGGCCCGTCACTGGTGCCTTACCCCGGGCACCCTAGTGATACAACATCAGAGAAAACCAGCGGAAATAAAAACTTTACACATGAAATGAGAGACATAAATAAATAAACAGGCCAACCCAACCGTTGCCTTCAGTATATATACATAAAACCCGAACAGTTATCCTTTTACAAACCACCCGCCACAAAGGCATGCACTTAAGATATACCACAACTATGACGACAGGGCCGCCATACCCCGAATGTACAAGTACCTACAATGACAGGACTATACCAAAGATAAGCCTCGGAGGAACGGAGCTTCAACGCTGAATCTGCGATCCTATGAGCGAGATCAACCAATCGGTGTACCTCTACCGCGACATGAACGCACCCGAAGGAGGTCGCATAACAGTACAGTATGTGAAATCGAAAATCAGTAATGAAATCACATTTCATCATTTTATAAAACCATTTCGCAATAAGTAAACGATTATGTCAAGTAAGGGCGCATATCCCGAATAATCACTCACATAATTATGGGTCTCACGCCCATAATACCACTCATGCGTGGAACTCATTCCTCATCTGGCGATACATGATGTAAAACAACACCCGTATGTGAACTCAACACTAGATCTGCTGCGTCATCAAAACCGACGGGCAAGTAGAATAGCCAACTACGGTCCAAAGCTAGTCATATCCATCACGGGCAAGCGGAAGCACTACCGATCCAAGCTAGCCACGCATCGGCGGCAAGTATCTTAAGCTAACGTCTAATAGCCTACCGCCTCACAAGATATGGCCGAGGCAAGTATCTTAAGCTATCTACGAGGCTACCGGTACACGAAAATGACGAACAAGTATCCAAAGTGTGCACGAACCACACGTACAAACCAAGCCCGTGATCGCTGCGTCGCGCGGCAAGCTTCATGGATTAGCGGTCCATGGACTATGATGCGAACCTCACAATGACCGCATGCCCGGCATCTTACCTCGGAAGTCATGGCCATGAAACCATCCTCGGGCGCGTGCGTGGAACATCCATCACGCCAAGATGTCCCAAGGAAATAAATCGGATAATGGCCCTCCAGAGTCACGGCGATGCGAAACAACCGGTCGATACTCAAAGTGGGACGATACTCGTGGACCACCCAACGCCGGTATGTCGGTCGATCAATCGATAGCCGCCCTCGAGAGTCACGAAGACATCAACAAAACATTTGCACATCAAAGACTATCACAACAAGCATAGGCAAGTTTAACATACATTCATTTTAATCAACAATCCGGGTTTCAAACCCAAAATACTACATACTTTCCTTCTTTCAAAAAGACCTCTTTCTACGTAAAAGCCACATGATACTAATACTCGTAGTATATAAAGAAAACACGTTTTACTTTTAAAACCAAATTACTTCACCTTCGTAAAAAAAATCTTTACAAGGCTTTTTTTAAAATCAAGTACTCTATACTTTATAAACCAAGTGCTTTTCTTTTAGAACAACATCAAGTATACTCTTTTTAAAACCCAATTAACTTACTCTTTTCAAAACAAGTAACCTATACTTAAATCAAGTTACTTCTCCTTTTCCGAAAACAAGTCGTTATAAGTCAAGTCTCTTATCTTTCAAGATCAAGTCTCTTAACTTTCAAAATCAAGTCGTTTCTTTATCAAAACCAAATCTTTCTTTTATCTTCATAAAGTCGTTATAACTAACTTCCCATAAAGCCATTATAACACTTTATGTTTTAAAACAAACAAAAATCGTTTCACACACGTACGTCTACCGTACTATATAGTTCACAACAATCAGGCTCAAGAGTATAGGAAGAATCACATACCTTTAGCTTAAACCACAAGCCAAGTCAAGTATGCGTGGCGTAGAAAGATCCACCTATAACAACCACAATATATAAATCAACTTCTAGCACTCTCGTAGAATATTCTAAACACAAGATTCCTTATTCTACGTAAATTTTCGCAGACCTCCCCGCTATCACATAAATCTCCTCCCTAACCGGGCCGCTACGTGCCAACAACTCCCAGGATTACACGCCTAACCGGACGTGTTCAAATATCTTCACAATAATACTTACACAAGTCTACCGTAAGTACACCCAATGTAAATACAGATTCAATCCTTTATAATCATCCTTCGAATATAATATACTCAAGTATAACTACTACAATATGTAATATCCAATTACAATAGGGACATAGATCATTACCTCGATAAGCCCAAAATTATCCAAGTTATAAGTCGATCCGAGCAACGTTTAGCTCCAATCCTTACGCTCCAACCCGCTCCAAGCGACCCTTAGAAGTTTCTAAACAACTTCTAAATACTTCCAGCTAGGAAGATTTTTCTAGGGTTTCGTTTTACGGCTATTGGAATAAAGTAGTATTTCCGGGCTCCTAGTATTGAAATAACTTTGGAATACTACTAGGGATACTAGGCCAAGGTATTTGGGATTATACAACAATACACCAAGTATTTTCTACACAAGAGGGGAGGGGGACGAAATCTACACAAAGGGGAGGGAAAACATTTGCTTTGGAAAGCTTTCAAGTGAGGGATGATTTACTTCTTCAACTTAAGGGGGTTTATATAGAGGATTCAAGGGCCAAGATTAAGGTAAGTGTAGGGTCAAGATTGGGCCATGTGTGTGTGGGTCCCACCACACCACATGGCCAACGAAAAGGGCAGTGGCTTGCCACTGTCAACCCATTCGGCCAGGGACAAGTGGCTAGCCACTGTCCCACCATTCGACAGGTGCCACATGGGGTGACACGTGTCGCCCCGACTGTCCAAAATATTTCGTCTTAGAAAATATCCAAAATACGGAAATCTCAAAAACAAAGCGGGCCCCAAAATCAGTAAATTTCTCCCGTGGGCCCACGTGACCATTTCCAAAATAAAATCTCATAATTCTAAAATAATCCAAGAAGTCCAAATACCAAACTGGGAATCCAATTCCCATTAACGAACCTTTTCTTCACAAAAACCGGAAACTTTTCCGTCGAAAAAATCACATCTTTCTTTCTTTCCAAAATTTCTGTCGTATTCTCGTACGTACGTCCTCACATACATACCCTGGAACTACGGGGTATAACATTCTTCCCCCCTTAGAAACATTCGTCGAATGTTCCTTCTACGCCTAATCAAGCGTGTGCGGTATAGTCTCACTACTATACTTACAAACCGATCGTACCACCAATGGCCAGAATATAACATGTGCGCAAAACTCAAATCCAAACTAACGAGGAAATCATTTCTAATCTCACAACAGCTCCCACTAGCTTCAATTTACTCCAAGGCCTATCTCCGGCCTTCACGATCCGATTCTGGTCGACGCGTCCACGAACTCATACGATGGTTACCTAAACTTGGGCCTAGCACCTCGTGACCCTACCACCGTGGGACCACCTCGAATCGACCCGCTCAATCGGGCTGCGGGTTGACCCGCGACTGCCTCAACCCGACCGCTATCGCGCCCAATCTCTCGTTCCGATCCGAACAATCTTACTAATTCACGCCATGAAAGCTACCACTTACATCTTACACTACCCATGGAATTATCACACCAACATAATGCTATCAGAACATAATAATTAAAAAAAATATACTTATCTTAATACAAATGCATACTAGTCTCTTAGAGGGTCAAGGATATACGATATCACAAAAACAAATAGGCGATTTCAAGGACCGCTTATATCGGGAACTTCCACCACTTCGCCTGCCTCGCCCGATATCTAACACCCGCTTAGCTATCGGGCGAAGAACCCGCAATGCATCCCGGCCGAGTCTCAACATCCGCGCTACCTCTGTAGGACAATTTCTCGCAAAATGGCCCACGTCCACATGTAAAACAAGTCCTCGACACTTCCGAATGGGGTTTACATGTTAGTTACACTTAGGTCGGGGTGGCTTCCTCTGGCAAGAACCCCAACTCCCAAAACTCAACCCTCGAGCCACGACCTGCTCCACGAATACTCGAGGCCACAAGACCCAGAGGACCACTCTGTACTGGCGGCGGCGTATAACTAGTCTGCTGCTGAGGCGGTCCGCCTTGAAAGTTACCAAAGGACCCTGCTGTCCTGGCCCTCTTCTGCTGATATTGGTCAATCCGTCGGTCTCTCCGTGCCTCACACCCTAGTGCATGAGCCTGCATGCGGGCGATGTCCATGCCCGGCTGAAGCGATACACCCGAACAAGACTCTGCCAAGTAGTCATCAAGCCCTGTGACGTAGCGGTGCACTCTGTCCTCCATATTAGCTACTAACGCAGGGACATATCGAGCCAACGAGTCGAACTACGTTGTACTCGATCGTGCGTCCTCCTGTCTCAAAGATCGAAACTTGTCGGCCCGTGCCCTCTCATCATCTGGCGGCAAGAAATGGCCGAAATGCCTCGAGAACTCGTCCCAAACGGTGGCGCATGCTCCCCGACAGCTCCGTGAATCAAACGATCATTGCGGTATCACGCAGCCGATGCGAACCGAAAATCACGGACTCGGTCTCCGAAGCCTTGATCACTCGCATGATCCTCTGTAACTGACGGATGAACTCCTGCGGATCATCCTCAGGCCTCGACCCGTAGAACTCTGGCGGGATACAACTCAGTAAATCCAGTAGCCTCAAACTATCCGATGCGGGATGAACTACGGGGCTACCGAATCAGGCTGCCGCGTCAGCCTCTCTCGTGTCGCCACGATCCCGGCGATGGCGGGCCATCTCCTTGTAACCCATCTCCTCTGCTCCAGGCTGTGGGACTGGAGGCTCAGGTACCGTGGTCTCTGCAGCCACTGCTGCGGCTCTAACCTCTCTTTGAGTGGCGGCGTCGCAAAACTCGCCCGTCGAAGAACTATCTCGTGTAATGACCGCTGCGCGCTCGTACTCTGTGTCCTACTAGCGGCTCCACGGCCGCCTTGCCCTTCGGGCGGGTTGCCTTGCGGAGGCATAATCGCGTAAAAGAACACGTCGGAAGGAGTCCAACTTACAACATCGCCTAAGGCACGATCTCGAGTGAGAAGAATAGAAACCAATCCTAAATGTCCTGCACCTCACGATTATAGATGCGGTGCACAACACACCGATAATCAAGACTACTAGACACGGTGCAGTAGACACTTTCCGAGGATTAATCGCTCGATACCACTTGGCGCCCGAAACCGGGCGTCATCGTGCCTTACCCGGCACCCTAGTGATACAACATCGAGAGAAAACCAATGAAATAAAAACTTTACACATGAAATGAGAGACATAAATAAATAAGCAACCCAACCCGTTGCCTTGGTATATATACATAAAACCCGACAGTTATCCTTTACAAACCACACTTGCGATTACTCTGAGACCTTAAGATATACCACAACTATGACGGACGGGGCCCGCCATACCCTCGAATGTACAAGTACCTACAATGACAGGGGACTATACAAAGATAAGCCTCGGGAGGAACAGCTTCAACGCCGAATGCGATCCTATGAGCGAGGATCAACCAATCGGTGTACCTCTGCCTGCGACATGAACGGCCCGGGCGAGGTCGATCTAACAGTACAGTATGTGGCTGAAAATCTTGTAATGAAATCACATTTCATCATTTTATAAAACCATTTCGCAATAAGTAAGCGATTATGTCAAGTAAGGGACGATATCCCGAATAATCACTCACATAATTATGGGTCTCACGCCCATAATACCACTCATGCGTGGAACTCATTCCTCGCTGCCGTATACATGATGTAAAACAACACCCGTATGTGAACTCAACACTAGATCTGCTGCGTCATCAAAACCGATCGGGCCAAGTAGAATAGCCAACTACCAGTCCAAAAGCTAGTCATATCCCATCACGGGCAAGGTACGGAAGCCAACTACCAGTCCAAAAGCTAGCCACGCAACTGGCCGAGGCAAGTATCTTAAGCTAACGTACAATAGCCTACCGTCTCACAAGATATGACCGAGGCAAGTATCTTAAGCTATCTACCAGAGGCTACCGGTACAAGATATGACCAGAACAAGTATCAAAGTGTGCCGAACCACACGTAAAACCAAGCCCGTGATCGCCGTCACCGCGGCAAGCTTCATGGATTAGCGGTCCATGGACTAACATCAACCTCACAATGACCGCGTGCCCAAGTCTTACCTCGGAAGTCATGGCCATGAAACCATCCTCGACGCGTGCCCGTGGAACATCCATCACGCCGGCATGTCCCAAGGAAATAAATCGGATAGCGGCCCTGCAGAGTCACGGCGATCTGAAACAACGATCAATACTCTAAGTGGACGCATACTCGTGGACCACCCAACGCCGGTATGTCCATCAATCAATCGAGATAGCCGCCTCCCGAGAGTCACGGCGACATCAACAAAACACTTGCACATCAAAGACTATCACAACAAGCATAGGCAAGTTTAACATACATTCATTTTAATCAACAATCCGGGTTTCAAACCCAAAATACTACATACTTTCCTTCTTTCAAAAAGACCTCTTTCTACGTAAAAGCCACATGATACTAATACTCGTAGTATATAAAGAAAACACGTTTTACTTTTAAAACCAAATTACTTCACCTTCGTAAAAATCTTTACAAGGCTTTTTTAAAATCAAGTACTCCATACTTTATAAACCAAGTGCTTTTCTTTTAGAACAACATCAAGTATACTCTTTTTAAAACCCAATTAACTTACTCTTTTCAAAACAAGTAACCTATACTTAAATCAAGTTACTTCTCCTTTTCCGAAAACAAGTCGTTATAAGTCAAGTCTCTTATCTTTCAAGATCAAGTCTCTTAACTTTCAAAATCAAGTCGTTTTACTGTCAAAACCAAATCTTTCTTTTATCTTCATAAAGTCGTTATAACTAACTTCCCCTAAAGCCATTATAACACTTTATGTTTTAAAACAAACAAAAATCGTTTCACACACGTACGTCTACCGTACTATATAGTTCACAACAATCATGCTCAAGAGTATAGGAAGAATCACATACCTTTAGCTTAAACCACAAGCCAAGTCAAGTATGCCGCGTGAAAGATCCACCTATAACAACCACAATATATAAATCAACTTCTAGCACTCTCAGTAGAATATTCTAAACACAAGATTCCTTATTCTCTGAAATTTCTACACCTCCCCGCTATCACATAAATCTCCTCCTAACCGGGCGCTACTGTGCCAACAACTCCCGAGGATTACACGCCTAACCTGACGTGTTCAAATATCTTCACAATAATACTTACACAAGTCTCTGTAAATGCGGTCAATGTAAATCTGATTCAATCCTTTATAATCATCCTTCGAATATAATATACTCAAGTATAACTACTACAATATGTAATATCCAATTACAATAGGGGGACATAGATCATTACCTCGATAAGCCCAAAAATTATCCAAGTTATAAGTCTATCCTGAGCAACGTTTAGCTCAATCCTTACGCTCAACCCGCTCCAGCGACCCTTAGAAGTTTCTAAACAACTTCTAAATACTTCCACCAAGCTAGGAAGATTTTTCTAGGGTTTCGTTTCTGGCTATTGGAATAAAGTAGTATTTCCGGGCTCCTAGTATTGAAATAACTTTGGAATACTACTAGGGATACTAGGCCAAGGTATTTGGGATTATACAACAATACACCAAGTATTTTCTACACAAGAGGGGAGGGGGACGAAATCTACACAAAGGGAGGGAAAACATTTGCTTTGGAAAGCTTTCAAGTGAGGGATGATTTACTTCTTCAACTTAAGGGGGTTTATATAGAGGATTCAAGGGCCAAGATTAAGGTAAGTGTAGGGTCAAGATTGGGCCATGTGTGTGTGGGTCCCACCACACCACATGGCCAACGAAAACAAGGGCCAAGTGGCTTGCCACTTGTCAACCCATTTCGGCCAAGGGACAAGTGGCTAGCCACTTGTCCCACCATTTCGGCCAAGGTGCCACATGGGGGTGACACGTGTCGCCCGACTAAATCAAAATATTTCGTCTTAGAAAATATCTAAAATACGAAATCTCAAAAACAAAGCGGGCCCCACAAAACGTAAATTTCTCCGTGGGCCCACGTGACCATTCCGAAAATAAAATCTCATAATTCTAAAATAATCCAAGAAGTCCAAATACCAAATCGGGAATCCAATTCCCATTAACGAACCTTTTTCTTCACAAAAGCTAAACTTTTAGTCGAAAAAATCACATCTTTCTTTCTTTCCAAAATTTATGTCGTATTCTCGTACGTACGTCCTCACATACATACCCTGGAACTACGGGGTATAACACAAGTGGCCACCCAAACGTCCAAGCCACATGTCCAACAACCATTCGGCCACCATGGCCACATGGGGTGACACGTGTCGCCCCCTACACGTCCAAAATATTTTATCTTCCGAAAATATCCGTAATGCCAAAAATCCGGAAAAAATAAAGTGGGCCCCACAAAACCGTAAATTTCCTCCCGTGGGCCCCACGTGACCAATTCCGGAAATAAAATTCCATAATTCTCAAATATTCCAAAAAGTCCGAATACCAAATCTGGGAATCCAATTCCCATAAACGAACCTTTTTCCTTCACAAAAATCCGAAAACTTTTCCGTCGAAAAAATCACATCTTTCTTCCTTTCCAAAATTTCCGTCGTATTCTCATACGTACGTCCTCACATACATACCCTGGAACTACGGGGTGTAACATTTTCGGATCTGGTAGTTGGCTTCCGTACTTGGCCCGTGAAGTTTTATGACTAGTTTTCGGATCTGGTAGTTGGCTATTCTACTTGGCCCGATCGGTTTTATGACGCAGGCAGGATCTAGTGTTCAGGTTCACATATGGGTGTTGTTTTACATCATGTACTGCCGGCAATGAGGAAGGTTCCACGGGCATGATTGATATTGTGGGCGTGAGACCCATAGTTATGTGTGAGTGGTGATTTTGAGGACATGCGTCCCTTACTTGACATAACTGTTTACTTATTGCGAAATGGTCTTTTAAAAATGATGAAATGTGATTTCATTACAGTATTTTCAGTTTCACATACTTGGTACCTGTTGTACTGACCTCCTTCGGGGGGCTGCGTTCATGCCGCAGGTAGAGGTACACCAGTTGTTGATCCTCGCTCATAGGATCACAGTTCTGCATTTGGGAAGCTCCGTTTCTCCGGAGGCTTATCTTTTGGTATAGTTTCCCTGTCACTGTTAGTACTTGTACATTCAGGGGTATGGCGGGGCCCTGTCCCGTCATAGTTGTTATAAAAACTCTTAGAGGTCTGTAGTACTGTTGTGAGTTGGGCTTGTAAAGGATGTAACTGTTCAAGTTTTTATATATATGCAGAAAGGTGACCGTTTTGGTTAGCCTGTTTCTTATTTTATATCTTGTTTCATGTCTATGATTTTATTCCGCTGGTTTTTCTCTGATGTGTTATCACTAGGGTGCCCGGGGTAAGGCACCAGTCGCGGGCCCGAGGCCGGGTCGTGACAAAAGTGGTATCAGAGCAGTTAATCCTCAGAAAGTGTCTACAGACCGTATCTAGTAGAGTCTTGATTATCGGCGTGTTGTGCACCACACCTATAATCAGGAGGCTATAGGATATTTAGGATTGGTTTCCATTCTTCTCACTCTGAGATCGTTCCTTAGAGCTGTGTTATAAGTTGGACTCCCTCTGACGTATTCTTATGTGCCAGTTATGCCTCTACGCAAGGCAACCAGGGCCCAGAAGGGCAAGGCAGCAGAGAGAGCTGCGAGTAGAGCACAGAGGGTTACCAGGGCACAGGCCCAGTCTTTACCTGAGGTAGTACTTCATACGGCGAGTTCTGCGACGCCGCCAGCCCCAGCAGAGTTTAGCACAGCGGTAGCAGTTCCTACTGCAGTCATGATATCTGAGCCTTCAGTTCCACGACCTGGAGCAGAGGATATGGGTTACAAAGAGATGGCCCTGTTACTAGCTAGGATTGTGGCAAACAGAGAGGATAGAGTGCACCGATATGTCACGGGTCTAGATGATTATCTAGAAAAGGGTTGTACAAGAGTAGCTCTTCAGTCGGGCATGGACATTGCCCGCATGCAGGCTTATGCGCAGCAGACTGAGGAACGTAGAGGTCGACGGAATGACCAAGATCAGCAGAAGAGGGCCAGAACAACAGGGTCCTTTGGTAACTTTCGAGGTGAACCGCCTCAGCAGAAGACTGGATATGCGCCTCCGCCAGTACAGAGTGGTCCTCCACTTGCTTCAGGACGTTCGGGGTGTTCAGGAGCTAGTCAGAGCTCCAGGGCTTCTGGTTCACAGATATACATAGGTTCTAGCCAGCCGGATTCATTTTTCCCTCAGTGTTCACGATGTGGCAGGCGTCATTCCGGGAAATGTCGTCTTTTTACTGGTGCTTGTTTTACCTGCGGCCGTCAGGGCCATGTGATGAGAGAATGTCCTAGTAGGAGGGATACAGGTGGGATGACTCACCAGGCCGATTCTTGGGTTGATTGTTCGGAGGAGAAGGGTGTTAGTCGATGAGGTCACCCTGCCTGCGTTGTGGTGTTGTGGTAGACTCCATTATGGGAGTGTCGTACTACTGACAAACTTGTTATGCTTCATACAGCGGCCATTTCGTGAGAAATTGTCCACCAGGTAGCGGATGTAGAGACTCAACATTCGGGATCGATGGTGGTTCATCGCTTTCTCTGGCTATGCGCCTGCGTGACTTTGATTAGAGTGTGAAGGAAAGTGAAGAAATAGTTACAGGTATATCCTTAACCCTCCAGAGATTAGTATACGTGATATGATGATTTTATGTTAAGTGTTATGTTCGGATAGCATTGTGTAAATTGTGATTTAGAGAACATGGTTAGTTGAAAAGGTAAGTTTGGGGACAGGGAAATTGTGAGCCTTAGAATATTACACGTGGAGACCTTAGATGCGAGGCCGTCTCGAGTAAAAGATTTTTGCGGGTGATCTTTGTCGAGGTACATAGTATACGTGGGGTATATTAGTGTGATAATTCCATGAGTGGCGTGAAGTGAAAGTGGGTAATTGAGCTAAGAAGACCCCTAGGTTCATGACTTGAGTAGTAAGATTTTCCGGACCGGGAACAAGAGTTTGGTACGAAATGGGTCGGGTTGAGGCCAGATCGCGGGTCAACCCGCAGCCCGGAATGAAGTGGGGTAAGTTTGAGGTGGTCCCGCTAAGTGATAGGGTCACGAGGGTGCTAGGCCCAAGTTTAGGTAACCATCGTACGAGTTCGTGGATGCGTTCGACCAGAATCGGATCGTGAAGGTCGGGAATGACCTTAAAGGAAATTGAAGCTAGTAATGACCAAGTTGGGGGTAGTAACCCCAAGATTTTGAAAGCTGAAACGATGACTGAAATGTGGTACGTGTACTAGAAAGAGTTCGGATGTACGAGAAGGTTACGACGAGTAAGAAGAGAAGCGAACATGTATTAAGAGAATGGAAGTGATCATTTTGTGAAGTAAAGATGCGAAGAAAGAGTCCTTCAGACCATGTGTGAGAGCTTATGTGATGTTACACTTTAGAGGTGATTCCTCGTTGACTTGGATTTAAGTATTGCGCGTGTGTTATATTATGGCCAGGTGTGGCATAATTGGTTATGTAAGTATAGTAGTGAAGACTATACCGGCGCATGTGTGTTTGGAGACTTAGAAGGAACATTCGGGACGAATGTTTCTAAGGGGGGAAGAATGTTACACCCCGTAGTTCCACGGTATGTATGTGAGGACGTACGTACGAGAATACGACATTAAGATTGGAAATGAAGAAATATTTGATTTTCCGACGGAAAATTTTCCGGATTATGTGAAGGAAAAATGTTCGTTAATGGGAATTGGATTCCCAGATTTGGTATTTGGACTTCTTGTATTATAATAGAATTATGAAATTTTATTTCCAGATTTGGTCACGTGGGGCCCACGGGTGAAATTTACGATTTTGTGGGGCCCAATTTGTTTTCGGGATTTTGGACATTATGAATATTTTCGGGAGATGAAATATTTTGGATGAGTAGGAGGACGACACGTGTCACCCCCATGTGGCCATGTTGGTCGTTTTCTCATGGACAAGTGGCCTTGGCCGAAATGCTTAGCCAAGTGGCAAGCCACTTGTCCCAAGCTTTTGTGTAGCATGTGGATGGTGGGACCCACACACACTTGTTCCCCAATCTCACCACACACTTGCCTTGATCCTAGCCTTTGATTTCCCTATAAATACCCCTCCCTTTGTATTGCAAGACTTCATCCCACACTTGAGATTTCCAAGGCAATTCTCCCTCCATCCCTTGTTGTAGCTCTCGGCAATTAGCCCCCCCTTGACCAAAAAGTTGTCCAAAAATCCTTAAACTTTTAAGTGTTCTTCCTTAAGGTGTTAGGAAGATTGTGAACCAAGAGTTGGAAAAGATTTCACACCCCTAGCCTTTGAAACTCACCTTGTCCGAAAGTTGCCATAGTTTGAGCCTAAGTGTTCTTCACTTTTTGGAGTTGAATTTTGAAGAGAAGTTGGTTAGGAGCTTCTAAGGGTTTCTTGTGGCATATTGGAACGTAAAGAATTGGAGCTAAGATTCCTAAGGATCGACTTTTAAGCATTGGATAATTTTGGGCTTATCGAGGTAATGATCTTTGTCCTTCTATTGTAATTGGATATTAGTAGTTTATAATCAATATGGTATGTGGATAGAAGGTTGAAAAGAAATGGACTATTTAGTATATTGTGGGGCAGAATTTTACACGTCCAGTTAGGCGTGTAATCCCCTTTGAGTTGTTGTATTACTGCGCCTTAAATGTGGCATGTTGGCTATTGATATCAGGCCTTGAAAAAGGTGGAGAGGTAAGTAGATACAGGGGAGGTGCTGCCCAATTTTCCGTAGAATAAGGAACCTTATACTTAGAATTATTCTACGAAGAGAACTAGAAGTTGATAGATGTATTGTGGTTATTATAGGTGGATTGTCTACGCGCGGCATACTCGACTTGGCTTGTGGATTAAGCCGAAGAGGTATGTGATTCTTCCTATACTCTTGAGCATGATTGTTGTGAACTATATAGTACGGTAGACGTACGTGTGTGAAATGAATTTGGTTGGTTTAAAACATAAAGTGTTATAATAGCTTTATGGGAAGTTAGTTATAACGACTTCATGAAAACGAAAGAATGGTTTTATTATTGGATTTAAAACGGTAACTTGATGTTTAAGTTATGAGACTTTGATATAAGGTTTTGATTTCTAAAGATAAGAAGAGACTTGAGAATTTGAAGTTATAAAGCTCAAACTATTTTGAGAAGTATATTGTTACTTGACCTTTGAAAAGAGAAGTGTTTTTGATTAAAAAGAAGGCATGGTATTGTCTTGATTTGGTTTTGAAAGCTAAACGACTTGATTTCGGAAAAGGAGAAGTAACTTGATTTAAAAGTATAGGTTACTTGTTTTGAAAAGAGTGAGTTACTTGGGTTTTAAAAGTATACTTGATGTTGTTTTAAAAGTGTAAGCACTTGGTTTAAAAAGTATAGAGTACTTAATTTTAAAGGCCTTGTAAAGATTTTCTGAAGGTGTAGTAACTTGGTTTGAAAAGAAAACGTGTTTTTATACTACGAGTATTAGTGTCGTGTGGCTTTACATAAAAAGAGGTCTTTTTGAAAGAATGAAAAGTATGTAGTATTTTGTGGTTAAAACCCGGATTGTTGGCATAAAATGAAAGTACTTGGAGTTGATAAAATTGATGAATCAGTTTACATGTTAATGAAAGTCTAAAAGTACGTTGAACTTGCCTATGCTTGTTGTGATAGCCTTTGTTGTGCAAGTGTTGTATTTCTATGCTACCGCGTCTCTCGATGGAGGGCCGGTTGTCTGGTTGATTGCTTGGACATACTGATGAGTTGGATGGTCCACGGGTATGCTTCTACTATGAGTGTTATCTTGTTATTTCCTTTGGACATACTGACGAGTTGGATGGTCCACGGGTATGCGTCCACTAGGATGGTTCCATGGCCATGCTTATACCGAGTTAAGATGCCGGGGCATGCGGTCATTGTGCGGGTTAAATTCCCGGGTTATGTTATTAGTCCATGGACCGCTAATCCATGAAGCTTGCTGCAGTGACGAGCGATCACGGGCTTGATTTGTACATGTGGTTACAGACGCACTTTAGATACTTGTCCTGGTCATTTCGCGTGTATCGGCAGGCACTGGTAGATAGCTTAAGATACTTGCCTCGGTCATATCTCGTGAGACGGCAGGCACTGGTACGTTGGCTTAAGATACTTGCCTCGTTCAGTAGCGTGACTAGTTTTCGGATCTGGTAGTTGGCTTCCGTACTTGGCCCGTGAAGTTTTATGACTAGTTTTCGGATCTGGTAGTTGGCTATTCTACTTGGCCCGATCGGTTTTATGATGCAGGCAGGATCTAGTGTTCAGGTTCACATATGGTTGTTGTTTTACATCGTATCGCCGTGATGAGTAAGGTTCCACGCATGATTGATATTGTGGCGTGAGACCCATATTTATGTGAGTGGTGATTTTGAGGACATCGTCCCCTTACTTGACATAACTGTTTACTTATTGCGAAATGGTCTTTTAAAAATGATGAAATGTGATTTCATTACAGTATTTTCAGTTTCACATACTTGGTACCTGTTGTACTGACCTCCTTCGGGGGGCTGCGTTCATGCCGCAGGTAGAGGTACACCAGTTGTTGATCCTCGCTCATAGGATCACAATTCTGCATTTGGGAAGCTCCGTTTCTCCGGAGGCTTATATTTTGGTATAGTTTCCCTGTCACTGTAAGTACTTGTACATTCAGGGGTATGGCGGGGCCCTGTCCCGTCATAGTTGTTATAAAAACTCTTAGAGGTATGTAGTACTGTTGTGAGTTGGGCTTGTAAAGGATGTAATTGTTCAAGTTTTTATATATATGCAGAAAGGTGACCGTTTTGGTTAGCCTATTTCTTATTTTATATCTTGTTTCATGTCTATGATTTTATTCCGCTGGTTTTTCTCTGATGTGTTATCACTAGGGTGCCCGAGGTAAGGCACCAGTCGCGGGCCCGAGGCCGGGTCGTGACATTTCCGTAGAGTAAGGAACCTGATACTTAGAAATGTTCTACGAAGAAGCCTAGACGTTGATAGACGTGTTTGGTTATGTTACACCCCGTAGTTCCAGGGTATGTAGGTGAGGACGTACGTACGAGAATACGACATTAAGATTGGAAAAGAAGAAAGATATGATTTTCCGACGGAAAATTTTCCGGATTATGTGAAGGAAAAAAGGTTCGTTAATGGGAATTGGATTCCCAGATTTGGTATTTGGACTTCTTGGATTATAATAGAATTATGGATTTTATTTTCCGGAATTGGTCACGTGGGGCCCACGGGAGAAATTTACGGTTTTGCGGGGCCCATATTATTTTTGAGATTTTGGACATTATGGATATTTTCGGGAGATGAAATATTTTGGACGAGTGGGAGGGCGACACGTGTCACCCCCTTAGGTGGCTCTTGGCCGAAATGTGTATGACAAGTGGCTCTTGGCCGAAATGTGGTGCCATGTGGCAAGCCAAGTGTCCCAAGTCATTTGTGGGACAAGTGGCTGGTGGGACCCACACAAACTTCTCCCCCAATCTCACCACACAATTTCTAAGATCCTAGCCTTTTATTTCCCTATAAATACCCCCTTGTTGCAAGACTTCATCCAATACTTAGATATTTTCCAAGGCAAAATACTCCCTCCCTTCCTTGAGTGTTTCGGCAATAGCCCTCCCCCCTTGACCAAAAGTTGTCCAAAAATCCTTAAACTTTTAAGTGTTCTTCCTTGATGTGTTAGGAAGGTTGTTAACCAAGTGTTAGAAAAGTTTTCACACCCCTAGCCTTTGAAACTCACCTTGGCCGAAACTTGCCCATTTTAAGCCTAAGGTGTTCTTCACTTTTTGGAGTCAATCTTGAAGAGAAGTTGGTTGTGAGCTTAAGGGTTGCTTGTAGCGGATTGGAACGTAAGGAATTGGAGCTAAGATTCCTAAGGATCGACTTTTAAATCTTGGATAATTTTGGGCTTATCGAGGTAATGATCCTCGTCCTTCTATCAGAATTGGAGATTACATGTTGTAGTAGTTTATAATTGAGTATATAATATGTGGAAAGAAGATTGAAAAGAAATGGGTATTTAGTATATTGTGGGGTAGAATTTTATACGCCCGTCGATTAAGCGTGTAATCCCCTTTGATCACTGTATTGCCGCCTTAAATGTGGCGTGTTGGCTATTGATATCGTGCCTTGAAAAGGTAGGAAGTAAGTAAATACAGGGAGGTGCTGCCCAATTTTCCGTAGAATAAGGAACCTTGTACTTAGAAATATTCTACGAAGAGAACTAGAAGTTGATAGATGTGTTGTGGTTATTATAGGTGGATATTCTACGCGCGACATACTCAACTTGGCTAGTGGATTAAGCCGAAGAGGTATGTGATTCTTCCTATTCTCTTGTGCATGATTATTTGTGAAATATATAGTGCGGTAGACGCACGTGTGTTAAAGGAGTTAGATTTCCTTTTGTTTCCTTGACTTGATTCTAAATGTTAAGTGACTTGATATGAAATGTTAAGAACTTGAATTGTGTTAAAAAGTTGTGAAACCTCATTCGTGAGTAATGGGTACTTGGTCTTTAAAAGAATAAAGTTATCTTGATTTCGGAAATGTGAGTAGTTGTCCTTGGTTGGTTTAAAATGTAAAGTGTTATAACAGCTTTATGGGAAATTAGTTATAACGACTTTATGAAAATGAAAGAATGGTTGTATCATTGGATTTAAACGGTAACTTGATATTTTTAAGAAGTAATGAGGCTTAAACTATTTTGAGAAGTATATTGTTACTTGACCTTTGAAAGGAGAAGTGTTTTGTTTAAAAAGAAGGCATGGTATTGTCTTGATTTGGTTTTGAAAGCTAAACGACTTGATTTTGAAAGATAAGAGACTTGACTTATAAACGACTTGATTTCGGAAAAAGAGAAGTAACTTGATTTAATAGTATGGGTTACTTGTTTTGAAAAGAGTGAGTTACTTGGGGTTTTAAGAGTATAATTGATTTTAAAGGCCTTGTAAAGATTTTCTGAAGGTGTAGTAATTTGGTTTGAAAAGAAAACGTGCTTTGAGACTACGAGTATTAGTATCGTGTGGCTTTTACGTAAAAAGATATCTTTTTGAAAGAATGAAAGTATGTAGTACTTTTGGGTTAAAACTCGGATTTTTGGCATAAAATGAAAGTACCTTGAGTGTGAGTAACTTGCCTATGTTTTCTTGTGATAGCCTTGTTGTGCAAGTATTGTATCCTTATGCTACCGCGTCTCTCGATGGAGGGTCAGTCATGTTATTCTTGGTCATTTTGGACATACTGACTCGATGGATGGTCCATGGGTATGCGGCCATGATGAGGGTATGTTCCCTGTTGATAGTGTTATTCCATGGACTAGCTCTCCATGAGGTTTACTGATGTAGGGTGGATCTGGTAGTTAGCCCTCGTACCTGCCCCGGTCGTGGCTGATGCAGGCGGTATCTGGTAGTTGGCTTTCGTACTTGCCCCGGTCAGTGTTATGGCGAAGTCTCGTGATGCAGGAGGTATCTGGTAGTTGGCTTTCGTACTTTCCCCGGTCAGCGACGTGACGCAGGAGGTATCTGGTAGTCGGACTTCGTACTTGCCCCGGTCAGCTTCATGAGTTAGTTTTATAGCAGTTTTATGGCGAAGTCTCGTGATGCAGGAGGTATCTGGTAGTTAGCCTTCGTACTTGCCCCGGTCAGCGACGTGACGCAGGTGGTATCTGGTAGTTAGCTTTCGTACTTGCCCCGGTCAGCTTCGCGATACAGTTATATAGTATTGTTGGTACGGTAGGTTCTGGTAGCTAGCTTTCATACTTGCCCCGGTCAGTTGATGATGCAGGGTGGATCTGGTAGCTATGCCTTCGTACTTGCCCCGTACGGTTCTTATGACACAGGTGGGACCTGGTGTTCATGTGCACTCCTTGGTGTTGTTATATCATGGACTGCCGGTAGTGAGGAAGGAATTCCACTGGCATGATTGATATTGTGGGCGTGAGACCCATAGTTATATTTGAGTGATGACGTTGAGGGCGTGAGTCCCTGACTTGACATGACTGCTTATATATTGTGTACTGTAGTTTGGTTATCATATATGTCTCCTGTTTTATATAGACTGTTATGATCTCATTTACAGTATTTTCAGTTTCACATACTTGGTACCTGTTATCGACCTCGCCTTGAAGCTGCGTTCATCTGCAGTAGAGGTACACCAGTTGTTGATCCTCGCTCATAGGATCACAGTTCTGCATTTGGGAAGCTCCGTTTCTCCGGAAATTATCTTTTGGTATAGATTCCCTGTCATTGTAAGTACTTGTACATTCAGGGGTATGGCGGGGCCTTGTCCCGTCATAGTTGTTATAAAAACTCTTAGAGATCTGTAGTACTATTGTGAGTTGGGCTTGTAAAGGATAATTGTTCGGGTGTTATTTATATATGTAAAAGGTGATCGTTTTGGTTAGCCTGTTTCTTATTTCATATTGTTTCATGTCTATAAGTTTTTATTTCCGCTGATTTTCTCTGATGTTTTATCACTAGGGTGCCCGGGGTAAGGCACCAGTCGCGGGCCCGAGGTCGGGTCGTGACAAAAGTGGTATCGTGAGCGCTTAATCCTCGGAAAGTGTCTGAGGCATCGTATCTAGTAGAGTCTTGATTATCGGCGTGTTGTGCACCACACCTATAATCAGGAGGCTATAGGATATTTAGGATTGGTTTCCATTCTTCTCACTCTGAGATCGTGCCTTAGAGCTGTGGGATAAGTTGGACTCCCTCTGACGTATTTTTATGTACCAGTTATGCCTCTACTCAAGGCAACCAGGGCCCAGAAGGGCAAGGCAGCAGAGGGAGCTGCGAGTAGAACACAGAGGGTTACCAGGGCACAGGCCCAGTCTTTACCTGAGGTGGTGCTACAGACGGCAAATTCTATGACGCCGCCAGCCCCAGCAGAGTTTAGAGCAGCAGCAGTAGCTACTGAGGCCACAATACCTGAGCCTCCAGTCCCACAGCCAGGAGCGGAGGATATGGGTTACAAGGAGATAGCCCAGTTACTAGCTAGGTTTGTGGCGAGCACGAGGACAGACAGGAGCCGGTAGTACCGGTGGCGCACCCCAGAACCGATAGTTTGAGGCTTCGGGACTTCTTGAGTGCGATCCGCAGTTCTATGGATCGAGAACCGAGGAAGATCCTCGGAGTTTATTCGACAATACGGATCACGAGAGTGATTAAGTGTCACGACCGTTCGGGGCGTGATCGTGCCTTACCCGGGCACCCAAGTAGTCATACATCAGAGAAAATCAGCGGAATATAAAACAAGACATGAAATAATTGTAAATGATACACAGTTTCTGATGAAAAGCTTGCCTTTCGGCATATATACATAAACCAAGTTTTGCAGTTACATCCCAACTGTACAACATGACTACAGACCTCTAAGGAAATAAACAACTATGGCGGGACAGGGCCCCGCCATACCCTGACTGTACAAAACTAATTACAACAGGGAGAGCATACCCAACAGTAGAGCCTCCGGAGAAGATGGAGCTCCTGACACCAATGCAAAAGAGATCCTAAGGATGTGGATCTAGCACCTGCTTGCCCTTACCTGCGGCATGAACGGCCTCCGAAGGAGGTCAAGATAACAGTACTAAGTATGTGAAATCGTAAAGTACTTAAATGAAATCATATCACTTTAAAAACCGGTTTACAAATATGCACGAAACAACAAATGTAACGCACATAGTGCCACATCATAAACAAGAGCAACAATAGGTAATCGTAATAGGTCTTTTCTAGGCGCGAATGATCGGCGGGGCCACTCGCCCATATTATCATTGCAAGCCTAATCCTGACTCCGAGTCCGCATAGGCCACTCACATAGGCCCGCGTAGGGTATAACCCGCATCGAGGTAGCTACTCCTCGGCGTCCCGACTCGTTGTCGCGTAGCATGACCGCATGAGGCATAACCCCGCATACTAACTCGAACTCTCGTAGCTCGCGCATAGGCCCCTCGACCCGCATGAGGTATTCTCGAATCATGGTCCTGCATCGCTGAGTCTACCCGCGTCGGAGGCGCCAACCCCGGTATCATCTCAAGAGGTGAGTGATATAGTACTAACACAACAGCTTATAGTTCAAACAACATAAGCATAAGTAAGCGACCTCTTTACACAAACGTTACAAGATACTAACACATAGCATCACAATATGTCTACTCACCAAAACCATCTTATTATACCTTTCGTAAATCAATACAAGTCTTTTATAAAACACGTAAGTAAACTGCTCCTTTTATAAAACTTGAGCCGTTATACTTAACTTCCCATAAAGCTAGTATAACCCTTAAGCTTCTTGTTTTAAAAACAACTATTCTTCTTCTTTCAAAGCGTGTTATAATTCTTTTGAAAGACTTTTTAAGATCTTTATTATTCAGCTTAAGTCGCAAGACATTGCCGTAAGTATTATTCAGCTTAAGTCGAAAGACATTGCCGTAGTTATTATTCATTTAACACATGTACGTCTACCGCACTATATATATATTTAAAATATCATGCTTTAGGAAGAATCACATACCTTCTCGGCGAAAACCTCCTGCCAAGTTGAATATGTCGCGCGCAGAGAATCGACTATAATAGTCACAGACATCTATCAAAGTCTAGACTACTCAAGGTCTTTCTAAACAGAGGGTTCACAATTCTACGGAAAGTCGGGCAGACTTCCCTACGGTGAGCTATATAAGTCTCATGTGAAAACAGTCCTATATAAGCATAGTTCAATTATTCTTCTTTTAAACCCTTCTACTGTGATAACAGTTCAATTCTATTCTGTAATATTCTTCTAAGTATTTAATACTTATTCTTATACTTCTACAGTATGCATTCTCTAATACAAAAGAGGGTTAGAATTATTTACCTCGGTAAGCCCAATAATATCCTAGATAAAAGTCGCGCCTGAGCAAGGTTTTGCTCCTAAGTTGTACGCTCCGGTAGCTCCAAGAAAACCTTAGAAGTTCTTCACAACTTCTACGAAGGACTAAGGGATTTGGGCTAGGGTATTTTGGGCATTATAACAATACTAGAAAGCAAATTTTCTACCAAGGGAGGGGTAGATTTCTAGGCTAGGGGAGGGGTTGCCTCGGCCAAGCTCACTCAAAGGGGGGGGGGGGGTGTTTGGACGAAAAAAGGCTACAAGGGAGAGGGAAGGATTTTCAAGACTTGGAAAGGAATTTGTGGATGAAGAACTCTTCATCTTAAGGGGGTATTTATAGGTCAAGACATGGCCAACCAAGGGCCAAGATTTAGCCAAGTGCTAGGCAAGTGTAAGGCCAAGATTAGGGCAAGTGTCATTGGCCAACTTGCACACAAAATATCCTACCAACTACATGACAAAGATGGCCATCCATTCGGCCCTATTGCCGTGACAAGTCCACCAATGAGAGGGTGACAAGTGTCGCCCTCTCGTTGGTCCAAAGTGTTTCGTCTCTCGGAAAAATCTGCAAAAATTAGAAATGGCATAGCGAATTTACCCTACGAAGTCGTGGAAAGCGTTTCGTCGAAAACTATTCGTTTTGTGAGTTGTGCCCAAAAAATCGTCAAGGCCTAAACTTTAAGGCCAAACTTTTTATGCGTATTCCCTTACGTACATACTGCAAATACGGTATAACATTCTCCTCGCCAGAAACATTCGTCCCGAATGTTCCTTCCCAAGACAGTTATCGATAAGGTTCTTCATAACTTAAACAGTTTGCAAAAGCCACACACGGCCACAAAACAACACTTAGGCAAAAACGATAACGAAAATTTACAAGTAGGAAAGTGAATTACCTGGAGGTGTGGGGAATAGGTGAGGATACTTCTGCCTCATGTCCTCTTCGGCTTCCCACGTCATCTCCTCCCTGAGCTCGTTCCGCCACAAGACTTTGTGAAGCCACGTCCTTGGTCGCGAGACGCCTAACCTGACGATCGACTATCGCTATGGGAATCTCCTCATACGATAACCCCTCGGTCACCTGGACATCGTCAATCGGGTGTACCCTAGATGGATCCCCGATACATCTCCTCAGCATAGATACGTGAAAAACCGGATGCACTGCCTCCAGATCGGACGGCAGATCCAACTCATAGGCAACCTTGCCTACCCTGCGGACAATCTGAAACGGCCCAATGTACCTTGGGCTGAGTTTCCCCTTCTTCCCGAATCTCATCACACCCCTCATGGGTGACACCTTTAGGAAAACCCAATCATGAACCTCGAACTCCAGATGCCGACGACGATGATCTGCATATGACTTCTGTCGACTCTGAGCTGTCAATAGCCGCTCTCGGATAAGCTTCACCTTATCCACTGCCTGCTGCACCAAGTCTGGTCCCACTAACTGTACCTCGCCCACATCGAACCAGCCTATAGGCGATCTGCACTTCCTCCCATACAAGGCCTCATAAGGCGCCATCTGAATACTGGAGTGGTAGCTATTATTGTATGCAAACTCAACTAGAGGCAAATGATCCTCCGGTACCCACGAAGTCAATAACACGGGCTCGCAAAGTATCCTCGAGAGTGCGGATAGTGCGCTCTGCTGTCCGTCATGCGTGGATGGAATGCGATTTCGTGCTCACTGCGTCCCTAAACCTCTCTGGAAAGACCTCCAGAAGTTAGCGTAATCGGGCTCCTGCATGCGATATGATCGAAATAGGGACTCCATGCGATCGGCGATCTCTCGGATGTAAAGTCGGCATAATCCTCAGAAAAAGTCGTCGACGGGAAGAAAGTGGGCTGATTTAAATCGACTGTCGACGATAACCCATATAGAATCATGTCGCCTCTGAGTGCGAGGTAATCCTGTGATGAAGTCCATGTTGATCACCTCCCACTTCCAGGTCGGGATCTCTATCGTCTGTAACAAACCACCACGCCTCTGGTGCTCTACCTTTACTGCTAACAACACGGGCGAGCTACGAACTCGCAACGTCCTCTTCAAGCCATCCCACAAATACACGGATCTAAGGTCGTGGTACATCTTGGTCGACCACGGATGGATAGAGTAACGCGTGTGCTTCCCCCAAGAACCTCGCCAAGTCTCGAAACATCTGGAACACACAACTCGCCCTCAAACCTTAGCACCCCATCAGTGCTACCTCAAAGGACCGCGCCTCACGAAGAGTCGTATCACGATAACGTGTCAAAAGCGGATCCTCGATCGTTGCCTCTTCACCTCGGCGATGGAAGACTCGGCAACCTCACGAACTCGAACCCAGCTGCTATCGTAATCAATCAAGCGGACACCAAGGCTCGCTAATCGGTGCAAATCACGAACCATGTCCCTCCTCTCTAGGCACATCCGATAGGCTCCCCATCGACCTACGACTAAGAGAATGCGCCCACAACATTGGCTTTCCCGGGTGGTACAGATATCAACATCGTAATCCTTAAGCAACTCTAACCACCGTCTGCCGTAAGTTCAGCTCCTCTGGTGAAGATATCTTGGAGGCTCTTGTGGTGCGTATAAATATCCACGTGAACCCCATACAAATAGTGCCTCCAGATCTTCAAAGCGTGAATCACAGCTGCTAACTCCAAATCATGGGTGGGGTAGTTCCTCTCGTGTTTCTTAAGTTGTCGGGATGCGTACGCTATAACCTTGCCATGCTGCATCAACACACATCCCAACCCGATGCCTGACGACGCAATACACAACATAACCGTCTCGACCTGCGGAAGAGTAAGAAGCGGGGCGGTCGTCGATCTCTCTTTCAAAGAATCGAAACCACGCTCCAAGCATCATCCATCAAACTTGGCTGCCTTACGAGTCGGCCTAGTCAATGGTGCGAAGATAGAAGCAAACTTCTCCACGAACCCGATAATAACTGCAAGGCCCGAATCTGCGAACCTCTGCCGGAGTAGTAGGTCTAGGCCAAGTCTGGCGCCTCGATCTTGGCGTATCCACTCGAATGCCATCGGCCCGACAATATGCCCAAGAAAAGCCACCAAGTCAGCAAAACTCACATTTGGAAAACTTGGCGTCTAATCTGGTCTGGAGAAGCTGCCAAGGTCGCCAAATGCTCGCATGCTCGCTCTGGCGAGAATAAACCAAGATATCATCAATGAACACTATCACAAACGTGTCCAAAATGGTTTGAACACTCGGTTCATCAAATCCATGAATACCGCGGAGCATTGGTCAACCAAAGACATGACCACGAACTCATAATGCGTCTGGTCGGAATGCGATCCTAGGGACATCCACCTCTCGACTCGCACTGATGATAGCGATCGCAGATCAATCTTGGAGAAACATCTCGCACCTGCAGAAGTCGAACAAATCATCAATCACAGGAAGGGTATCATTCTTAATGGTCACCTTGTTCACCGTAATCAACACATGCGCGGCGTCGCCCTTCTTCTTCACGAACAATACCGGCGCTCCCGGGGAAAACACTAGGCCTGATGAAGCCCTTCTCCAGCAAATCCCTAAGCTGATCCTTCAACTCTCTCAACTCGGCAGGTGCCATTCTGTATGGCGGAATGGAAATAGGCCGAGTGTCTGGCAATATGTCTATACAAAACTCAATCTCCCTCTCAGGAGGGATACCCGGGAGGTCGTCTGGAAACACGTCTGGGAACTCTCTGACCACTGGAACTGACGGAAAATCTGGTACCGCAGCTTCAGTATCAAACACCCGAACGAGATGGTAGATATACCCCTTTTGCACCATCTTCCTAGCCTTGAGGTAGGAAATAAACCTACCCCTCCCACTCAACAACCGGCTCCTCAGGAAACTGGAACCGTACTACTCTCTCTCTGCAGTCTACATTGGCGTAGCAAGAAGCTAGCCAATCCATCCCCATGATCACGTCGAAGTCAATCATCTCCAACTCTATCAAGTCGGCTGGTCGGCGACGTAAATGGTCACAGACAAGCTCTATATACGCCGAGCTACCACCGAATCACCCATGGCGTAGCTACCTCGAAAAGGGTCTATGGACTCGGGCTCTATCCCTATCCTACTAGCAACAAGGGAGATATAGGGCCAGTAGAACCGGATCTATCAAAGCATACACATCAAACCCAGAAACTGATAAGGTACCTGTGACGACATCAGGTGAGGCCTCCTGATCCTGTCGGCTGGACAAAGCATAAATGCGGTTCTGAGGACCGCTAGAACTGGGACCCGAGCCACGACCTCTGCCGCGACCTGCTGACCCGAGTACCACGCCTCGGCGAGTAACTGTAGGAGATGATGAAGCGGCAACAGAACCTGAAGGCTGAGCTCTACCACCAGCGCTGCCCCCGGTCGGACAGTCCCTCGCAAAGTGACCCTGCTGGCCACAACTTTAACAAGCTCCAAAAGTAGTACCACACTTCCCGTAATGGGATCTACCGACGGCCACCTGGGGTGGTCCGATCGGCGATACTCGCTACTCGGCGTCACGAAGCCACTGGGCCACAGTGCGCCTCGCTGCAGGTGTCTTGAGGCGGTGCGAGTGCTCTGGTGGCGTGGTGCAAATCTAGACTGATGCTGAGGCCGCCCACCATGATAGCCACGTAAGACCCTCGTCGACGACCTTCTGCTGTCATGCCACTCGTCGACCTCTGCGCTCCTCGCATCCAAGGGCATGAGCCTGCATGCGGGTAATGTCCATACCCGGCTGAAGAGAAACACCCGCACATGACTCGGCCATGTAATCATCTAGCTCGGTGATGTAGCGGTGCACCCTATCCTCCATATCTGCTACCAACGCTGGGACATATCGATCCAATGAATCAAACTCGACATTGTACTCACGGCGGTCGTCCTCTCGCCTCGGCGGTAAAAATCTATCGGCCGCGCCCTCGCCATCTGTGGAGGCAAGAAGTGAGTGAGAAAGCCTCGAGAACTCATCCCAGTAGGCGGGGACGCGTGCTCTCCGGGATAACTCCACGAATCAAACCAATCGATCGCGGTATCACGCAACTATGTGAACAAAGATCACGGACTCGGTCTCGGCGCCCGGTCACTCTCAAAATCCTCTGAAGCCGACGGATGAACTCCTGCGGATCATCCTCGGCCTCGACAGTAAAACTCGCGGGCTCTGACTCAGGAAGTCTCGTAGCCTCAAACTCTCTGCCCTCGGGTGAACCACGGGTACGACTGGGGCTGGGACTGGAACTGCCGCATCCAGCCTGTCCTCATGTCGCCCACGATCACGGCGATGGCGCCATCTCCTTGTACCCTATCTCCTCCGCCCCAGGCTGTGGGACAGGAGGTGCGGGTACGGTAGTCTCTGCTGGGACTGGCGGCGTCGTGGAACTCGCCGTCTTTGGTATAGACTGGGCCCGAGCCCTCGTGACTCTAGGTGTCCCACTAGCAGTTCCCTCGGCAGCCTTGCCCTTCTGGGCCCGGGTTGCCTTACGTGGAGGCATAACTGGTACAGAAAAAGGGATTCGTTAGAAGGGTCCGACTTATAACACAGCTCTAAGGCACGATCTCAGAATGAGAAGAATGGAAACCAATCCTAAATATCCTATAGCCTCCTGATTATTGGTGTGGTGCACAACACACCGATAATCAAGACTACTAGATACGATGCAGCGTAGACACTTTCCGAGGATTAATCGCTCGATACCACTTTTGTCACGACCGTTCGGGGCGTGGTCGTGCCTACCCGCACCCAAGTAGTCATACATCGAGAAAATCAGCGGAATATAAAACACGACATGAACTAATTGTAAATGATACACCTTTTCTGATGAAAAGCTTGCCTTTCGGCATATATACATAAACCACGTTTTGCAGTTACATCCCAACTGTACAACATGACTACAGACCTCTAAGGAAATAAACAACTATGGCGGGACAGGGCCACATACCGACTATCACAAAACTAATTACAACAGGAGAGCATACCAACAGTAGAGCCTCGGAGAAGATGGAGCTCCGACACCAATGCAAAGAGATCCTAAGGATGTGGATCTAGCACTGCTTTGCCACCTGCGGCGAACGCAGCCCGAAGGAGGTCGATAATAGGTACTAAGTATGTGAAATCAGAAAGTACTTAAATGAAATCATATCATTTTAAAACCAGTTTACAAATATGCACGAAACAACAAATGTAACCGCACATAGTGCCACATCATAAACAAGAGCAACAATAGGTAACTGTAATAGGTCTTTTCTAGGCTGCGAATGATCGAAGAAGGGCCACTCGCCCATATTATCATTCTGCAAGCCTAATCCTGGACTCCCGGAGTCCGCATAGGCCACTCACATAGGCCCGCATGGGGTATAACCCCGCATCGAGGGTAGCTACTCCTCGGCGCCCCGAATCGTTGTCGCGTAGCACATGCACCGCGTGAGTCATAACCCGCATACTAACTCGAACTCTCATAGCTCGCGCATAGGCCCCCGACCCGCATGAGGTATTCTCGAATCATGGTCCTGCATCACTGAGTCTACCGCGTCGGAGGCGACTTAACCCGGTATCATCTCAAGAGGTGAGTGATATAGTACTAACACAACAGCTTATAGTTCAAACAACATAAGCATAAGTAAGACTGACCTCTTTACACAAACGTTACAAGATACTAACACATAGCATCACAATATGTCTACTCACCAAAACCATCTTATTATACCTTTCAGAAATCAATACAAGTCTTTTATAAAACACGTAAGTAAACTGTTCCTTTTTATAAAACTTAAGCCGTTATACTTAACTTCCCATAAAGCTAGTATAACCCTTAAGCTTCTTGTTTTAAAAACAACTATTCTTCTTCTTTCAAAACTGTGTTATAATTCTTTTGAAAGACTTTTTAAGATCTTTATTATTCAGGCTTAAGTCGCAAGACATTGCCGTAAGTATTATTCAGGCTTAAGTCGAAAGACATTGCCGTAGTTATTATTCAGTTAACACATGTACGTCTACCGTACTATATATATATTTAAAATATCATGCTTTAGGAAGAATCACATACCTTCTCGGCGAAAACCTCCTGCCAAGTTGAATATGTCGCTGAGAGAATCAACCTATAATAGTCACAGACATCTATCAAAGTCTAGACTACTCTGAAGGTCATTCTAAACAGAGGGTTCACAATTCTACGGAAAGTCGGGCAGCACTTCCCTACCCGGTGAGCTATATAAGTCTACTGTGAAAACAGTCCTATATAAGCATAGTTCAATTATTCTTCTTTTAAACCCTTCTACTGTGATAACAGTTCAATTCTATTCTGTAATATTCTTCTAAGTATTTAATACTTATTCTTATACTTCTACAGTATGCATTCTCTAATACAAAAGAGGGTTAGGATTATTTACCTCGGTAAGCCCAATAATATCCTAGATAAAGTCGCACTGAGCAAGGTTTTGCTCTAAGTTGTATGCGCTCCAGAGCTCGAAAACCTTAGAAGTTCTTCACAACTTCTACAAAGGACTAAGGGATTTGGGCTAGGGTATTTTGGGCATTATAACAATACTAGAAAGCAACTTTTCTACCAAGGGAGGGGGGGTAGATTTCGGCTAGGCTAGGGGGAGGGGTTGCCTCGGCCAAGCTCACTCAAAGGGGGGGGGGTGTTTGGACGAAAAAGGCTACAAGGGAGAGGGAAGGATTTTCAAGACTTGGAAAGGAATTTGTGGATGAAGAACTCTTCATCTTAAGGGGGTATTTATAGGTCAAGACATGGCCAACCAAGGGCCAAGATTTAGCCAAGTGCTAGGCAAGTGTAAGGCCAAGATTAGGGCAAGTGTCCTTGGCCAACTTGCACACAAAATATCCTACCAACTACATGACAAAGATGGCCATCCATTCGGCCCTATTGCCGTGACAAGTCCACCAATGAGAGGGTGACAAGTGTCGCCCTCTCGTTGGTCCAAAGTGTTTCGTCTCTCGGAAAAATCCGCAAAAATTAGAAATGGCATAGCCGGAATTTACCCTACGAAAGCTGTGGAAACGTTTCGTCGGAAAACTATTCGTTTTGTGAGTTGTGCCCAAAAAAATCGTCCAAGGCCTAAACTTTAAGGCCAAACTTTTTGTACGTATTCCCTTACGTACATACTCTGGAAATACGGGGTATAACATTAAGGACTCAGAGGCCGAGTCGGTGGTACTGGGTTCTTATCGGCTGCGTGATACTGCAGTCGACTGGTTTGATTCATGGGGACTGTCCCAGGGGGAGCATGCACTTCCAGCTGGTTGGGACGAGTTCTCAGAGGCATTTCTTACACACTTCTTGCCCTCGCAGATGAGGAGAGCTATGGCAGATAGATTTTTGATATTGAGGCAGAACGGGTGGACGGTTAGGGAGTACAATGTAGAGTTTGACTCATTGGCTCGGTATGTCCCCGCTTTAGTGGCAGACATGGAGGATAGAGTGCACCGCTATATCACAGGGCTCGATGATTATTTAGAAGTGGGGTGCACGGGTGTAGCTCTTCAGCCGGGCATGGACATTGCCCGCATGCAGGCTTATGCGCAGCAGACTGAGGAACGTAGAGGTCGACGGAATGACCAAAATCAGCAGAAGAGGGCCAGGACAGCAGGGTCCTGTGGTAACTTTAGAGACAGACAGCCTCAGCAGCAGGCTGGTTATACATTTCAGCCAGTACGGAGTCCTTCTTCACAGTCTTCAGGACGTCTGGGGTATTCAGGAGCAGGTCATGGCTCCAAGGTTTCAGGTTTTCGGGGGAGTAGGGGTGCTAGCCGGATGAGGCCACACTGAGGCCGTTGTGGAAAAATCCATCGTGGGGAGTGTCGTGCTAGTTTGGGAGATTGCTATACTTGCGGCCGACAGGGCCATTTTGCGAAGGATTGTCCGACCAGAGGTAGAGCAGATGTTAAGACTCATCCTTTGGGATCGATGGCTGGTTCATCGCCTCCTTTAGTTATGCGCCCAGCAGGGCAGGATTATGATTAGAGAAACAAAGGGAAAGCGAAACAATAGTTACAAGTATATTCTTAACCCTTTAGAGACTAGTATGTGTTGTTATGGCGGTTATATGTTAAGTGTTGTACTCGGATAACAATGTGTAAATTGTGTTTAAGACACCTGGTTTAGAGTGAGAAGGTAAGTTTGGGGACAGGGGAATTGTGAGCCTTAGAATATTACACGTGGAGACATTAGATGCAAGGCCGTCTTGAGTAAAAGATTTACGGATGATCTTTGTCAGAGTACATAGTATACGTGGAGTGTATTTGTGTGATAAGTCCATGAGTGGTGTGAATTGAAAGTGGGTAGTTAAGCTAAGGAGACCACTAGGTTTTCGTGACTTGAATAGTGAGATTGTTCCGGACCAGGAACAAGAGTTTGGTACGAAGTGGGTCGGGTTGAGGCCATATTGCGGGTCAACCCGCAGCCCGGAATGAAGTGGGGTAAGTTTGAGGTGGTCCCTCTAGGTGATAGGGTCACGAGGTGCAAGGCCCAAGTCTGGTTAATCTGTTACACCCCGGAATTTCAGGATATGTTTATAAGAACGTACGTAAGAACTCAAAAATGTTAAGATTTGAGACGAGTAAAAATTTATCGGAATTTTGGAATTTGTCGGAAAACAAAATATTGCGACGAACGGGAGGGCGACACGTGTCACCCCCCCTTAGTGGTCTTGGACGAAAATGGCTTGGATGAAATGGTCATTTGACCATAATTTAAAAGACCAAGTCTTGCAAAGGCAAGAGCTTGACATTGTTGACTAAGTCAAATGCCACTTGGCTTGATCCTTGTGAAAAGCATCCTAACCACCCATTTGTTCTAATCTTGACCCTCCATCTTGTTATATATGTATACTAGTGCAAGACAAACTTCTACACTTAGACAATTTTTTCAAAAATCTTGAAGAACACTTATAGGTGCTCTCGGCCAAGCTAGGGTCTCAAAGGAAAATTTTTCAATTGTTGTCCAATAATCTCCCCACTTTAAACCAAGGTACCTAAGGGTATTGTAAGTGTATCTCAATAGAAAGATCCCGGAAAAATGGCGTTTTCGTATTAGTCGCAAGGCGGAAAGTTAAGGAGTTCTTCAACTTTGAAGTTGGGACTTGAAGATAAGTTCTTCATAAGCTTCTAAGGGTTTCTTGGAGTGGATTGGAACGTCGAAAGGAGGAGCTAAAGTTGCTAAGGATCGACTTGTAATCTTGGATCATAATTGGGCTAAAGGAGGTATAATCTTCGTCTTACTTTTGTAATTGAAGATTTCATGTTATGATAAGTTATAAGTGATCATGTGATATGTGTTATGAAGTTTGATAAGTGTTATGGAAATTTGGAAGCTCAAATCCGAAAATGACATGTTTAGCCATTTGAAATTGAAATACAATTTGGTCGATAATTAGAATCGTCGCATGTTATCTACTTGAAGATTATAGTTGTTATAATCAATTGCGGCCTTATAACATGTTATACTAAACAACTTGGATTGAAAAGAAATTGGAAGAAGAATTGGTATTGTTGCCCTAATTGCCGAATTGACATTGTAGTTTAGACTAGTTTGTTATATATTGTGGGGCGGAATTTTACATGTCTTGATTAAGCGTGTAATCCCCTATTGTTAACTACTTTGTTGGGCCTTAAATGTGGCGTGTTTGGTTATTGAATTCAGCCTTGAAAAAAGGTGGCAAAGTATGTAGAAACAAAGCAAGTGCTGTCCGATTTTCCGTAGAATTTAGTGACTTTGCACTTGGAATATTCTACGTTTGAAGTAAGAAGTTAATAGACGTACTATGGTCATTATAGGTTGACATACTACGTACGGCGAATTGGACTTAGCAAGTGGATTAAACCGAAGAGGTATGTGGAACTTTCTTATCTCTTGAGCATGAATAAGTTGTAAATGTATAGTACGGTAGACGTACAAGTTTTTGACAATCTAGGTCCATTTGATATCCTTGGCTTATTTTAAGAACGTCCAAGTTGATTGAGTTAGGGAATTAAATCACTTGTTTAAATATTAAGGATATCTTGGTTTTCAAAAGTTAAGAGACTTTAAGTATGTTGAAGGTATTATTGATACTTGTTTTGTTGGAAAGTTTAAGTCTCTTGGTTATAAAGAAGTATGTAAGTTGCTAATGTATAAAGCTAGTATAACGGCTTTATGGGAAGTTGGTTATAATAGCTTTATGGAAAGTTAAAAAGAGTGGTTTACTCTAAGTAATTTAAGTATGTTAAATGACTTGAAATAACGAAAGGCAAATTGATTTAAAGGCATCAATTGCTTAAGGTTTTAAAAGAAAGAAGTCACTTGATTTAGAAGCCCGAAAATGTATTTTTCTAAAAAGGTATTGTGACTTGTCTTAAAATGTAGTTATGACTTGATACTACGGTTATTAGTATCTTGGAAGTTTTATATGAAAATGAGTCATTTTAAAAGAATAGAAGTACGTAGTACTTTGGGTTAAACTCCCGGATTTATAATGACACGTTTGTTACACCCCGTAGTTCCAGAGTATGTATGTGAGGACGTACGTACGAGAATACGACAGTAATTTTGGAAAGGAAGAAAGATGTGATTTTTCGACGGAAAAGTTTCCGGTTTTTGTGAAGTAAAAAGGTTCGTTAATGGGAATTGATATTCGGACTTTTTGGAATATTTTAGAAGTATTGAAATTTTAATTTCCGGAATTGGTCACGTGGGGCCCACGAGAGAATTTACGGTTTTGTGAGGCCCACTTTATTTTCGGATTTTTGGCATTACGGATTTTTCCGAGAGATGAAATATTTTGGACCAATAGGAGGGCGACATGTGTCACCCTTAGTTGGCATGGGTTGGACGAAAATGTTGGCCAAGTGGACATGGTCAAGTGGTCAAAGCCTTGGAAGATATTTTTTTCTTTTGGTGAGTGGGAGTAGGTATTTAGACGGTTTTGAGAGCCATGTGGATGGCCACATGGCTCATTGTTGTGGGGGACATATGTACCAAGGTTGTGGTGGACATATGTCCCAACATTGTGGTGGACACTTGGTTGGAAGACCTCATTCTTCACATGGATCCAAATCTTCACCCTCCATTTGTTTTAATCTAGACCATTGGTGGTTCTATAAATACCCCCCTCTTGTGCAAGACTTCTTCATCACTTGAACAATTTACAAGTCTCAAAATCTCTCTCCCCCTTTGAGAAGATCTCGTCCACACACCCCTCCTTCCTAGTAGCTCTCACCGAAACCCCCCCTCTTGATAGTTCTCGTCCCACACCCCTCTCCCTTAACCAAACTTTGTCCAAAAATTCCTAAACTCTTAAGTGTTCTTCCTTAGTGTATTGGGAAGATTGTTAACCAAAAGGTTAGAAAAGATTTCACACCCTAGCCCCTAAAGCCTCACCTTGGCCGAGAGTTGTGAGGACAAGAACCTTAGTGTTCTTCACTTGTTTAGGTTGGTTCTTAAAGAGGAGTTGGTTAGGAGCGTATAAGGGTTGCTTGGAGCGGGTTGGAGCGCGCGGAGTAGGAGCTAAACGTTGCTCAGGATCGACATTAAATCTTGGATAATTTTGGGCTTATCGAGGTAAATATCTTCGTCCTTCTATTGTAATTGGAGGTTACATACTATAGTAGTATAGAAGTGAGTATAAGATATAGAAGGGTATTAAAGAAGAGAATTGAACTGTAATTACATAGGACTGTATTTACAGTAGACTTGTGTGGTTTGACGGGTAGGGAAGTGCTGCCCAATTTTCCGTAGAATTAAGAACCTTCTGCTTAGAAAATTCTACAGAGTAGTCTAGACGTTGATAGACGTATTTGACTATTATAGGTTGATACTCTGCGCGCGACATATTCGACTTGGCAGGTGGATTTCGCCGAGGAGGTATGTGATTCTTCCTATCCTCTTGAGCATGATATTTTTAAAGAATATATATAGTACGGTAGACGTACGTGTGTTAAATGAACGTGGTTTTACTTCGATGTCTTTTTTGACTTGAGTTTTAAATAATAAGAATCTTGAAGTATTTCAAAAGAATTAAGAATCGTTTTTGAAAGAAGAGTAATACTTGGTTTTAAAAGCATAAGAGTTATACTAGCTTTATGGGAAGTTAGGTATAACGACTTAAGAAGGATAAAAAGAACGGTTCACTTAATTTTTTATGGAAGCCTTGTATTGATTTCGGAAATGAGAATAAGTATCGAACAAACCACTGCAGCGCTAATAAAGGAAAATGTATTGACTAATTAAGTATTATTAAAACCAGTAGAAACCTCCATTTGCATAGAAGCTAAGATAAGACAAAATTGTATTACATTTCCTAGATCATGGCTGCTTTAATAAGATCATTAATAAACAAGTTTTGATTTTCTTAAAATTTCAAAGTAAGGACTTGATTTATAAAAGATAAAGACTTGAAAAATTGAAGTGTTTTCATTTAAAAAGGAAGGCATGCTTTTGTCTTAAGTTGGTTAAAAAAGAAGGTAGGGAAATTGTTTGGGTTTACTTAAAAAGATAGTCACTCTATTTTGATACTACGGGTATCGTGTGACTTTTTGTGAAAGAAACAGATCTTTTTAAAGAGTTAATGTATGAAGTACTTTGGGGATAAAAACCCGACTTGTTGACATAAATAGAAAGTACCTTGTGTGAATAACTTGACTATGTTGGTTTGTGATAGCCTTGTAATACTTTCTTGTTGGTTTGATAAGTAAACATGTTAGGATGCTACGTGTGTTAGTGTCTTGTGATGTTTGTGTAAAGGGGTTTCCCTTGATTGTGCTTATATTGTTTAACGATAAGCCGTTATGTTAGTATTGTACCACTCACCTATTGACATGTTATACCGGGGGTTAAGCTGCCCCCCGATGCGAGGGATGCCTAATGCGGGTCCAGGGGACCTATGCGGAGCTACGAGAGTTCCAGGTTAGTGTGCGGGTAATACCTCATGCGGTCTATGTGGCCATGCGGACTACGAGTCGGGGCGATGCCGAGTAGCTACCCTCGATGCGGGAATACCTCATGCGGGCCTAGGTGGCCTATCGCGAGTCGCGGTAAGTTCCGGGATTTGACGCGCATTGATACCGAGGGTGAGTGGCGGCTCGATCGTGGCGCGGTCTAGAAAGACCTCGTGATACGCTTTATAGCATTGTTGATGCGTAGGTTTTAGTAGTCGGCTATGCCTTCGTACTTACCCCGTACAGTTTTATTATGACACAGGTGGGACCTGGTTTTCATGTGTATTCCTTGGTGCTTTTATATATCATGGACTGCCGGCAGTGAGGAAGGAATTCCACGGGCATGATTGATATGGTGGGCATGAGACCCATGGTTATATTTGAGTGATGACTTTAAGGGCGTGAGTCCCTGACTTGACATGACTGCTTACATATTGTGTATCGTAAATTGGTTATCATATATGTCTTATGTTTTATATAGACTATTATGATTTCATTTACAGTATTTTCAGTTTCACATACTTGGTACCTGTTGTACTGACCTCCTTCGGGGGGCTGTGTTCATGCCGCAGGTAGAGGTACACCAGTTGTTGATCCTCGCTCATAGGGTCACAGTTCAGCGTTTTGGGAAGCTCCGTGTCTCCGGAGGCTTATCTTTGGTATAATCACCTGTCGTTGTAGGTACTTACATTCAGGGGTATGGCGGGGCCCTGTCCCGCCATTGTTGTTATAACATTCTTAGAGGTCCAGAGTAATCTTGCAAGTGTGGTTTATAAAAGGGATGTAACTGCTCAAGTTTTTATATATATGCCGAAAGGCAACTTTTCTCGATAAACTGCTTTCACTTCATATTGTTTCATGTCTTGTTTTATATTCCGCCGTTACTCGATATATGTCTACTGGGTGCCGGGTAAGGCACGATCACGCCCGGTTCGGTCGTGACAAAAGTGGTATCGTGAGCGATTAATCCTGGAAAGTGTCTACGCATCGTATCTAGTAGTCTTGATTATCGGTGTGTTGTGCACCACACCAATAATCGTGAGGCTATAGGATATTTAGGATTGGTTTCCATTCTTCTCACTCGAGATTGTGTCTTAGAGTCGCGTTATAAGTTGGACCTCTAACGTATTTCTTTCCCTTACCGCTATGCCTCCGCAAGGCAACCCGCCCGAAGCGGCAAGGCAAATGAGCCGCGAGTAGAGCACGTAGGGTTACAAGCGGCACAGCCCAATCATCACCGGGTGTTGCTTCATTCGGGAGTTCTGCGACGTCGCCCAAAGAAAGTTTAGCACAATGCAGCAGCTCCTCATGCCATGATATCTGGACCTTCAGCCCACGACTAGTAGCGAAAGTATGTATTGCAAAGAGACGACCACATTAGCTAGGATTTAGCAACCGCAGAGTATATTATGTACCGATTTATCGCGCCTTGATGATTATCTAAGAAAGGGTGTGCAAGAGTAGCTCTTCAAAGCTTGATCATGGCTCGCAGACGGGCTTATGCGCAGAAAGCCGAAACGTAGGATCGACGTTAACCAAGATCGCAAAAGAGGGCCGAACAACAGGTCCTTTGGTAACTTTCGAGGCGACCTTCTCAAAGCGATCGTTATGCGCCGCCAAGATGCAGTGATCCTCCGCGCACTTCGTGACGTTCGGTATGCAGGAGTTGGTCGAGCTCCGTGGCTTCCGTTCACAGATACACGTAGGTTCCAAACCACGATTCGATTTTCCTCGGTGTTCATACAGGCGGCGCCATCCCGGGAATGTCGCTTTTTGTTGGTGCTTGTTTTACTCGCGTCGCCGTGGCCATGTGACGAAAGAATGTTCAAGTAGGAGGATGCAAGTAGGAGGACTCACCTACCGCACTGGGCCATGATTCGTGGTTCGGAGGAAGGGTGTTAGCGGTGAGGCCACCCCACCGGTGTGGCCGTGGTAGGTGTCATTGCGGGAGTGTCGACTTCTTCGACAAATTGTTATGCCATGACAGCAGGCCATTTTGCGAAATTGTCCACTGCAGGTGGCGCGAATGTAGAGACTCACCTTCAGATCGGTTAGTTCATCACCTTCCCTAGCTATGCGCCCAACAGGGAAGGATTGATTAGAACGACAAAGGGGAGTGAAGTAGTAGATACAGGTATATCCTTAACCCTCTAGAGATTAGTATGTGTGATGAGATGAGTATATTTTAAGTGTTATGTTCAGATAACATTGTGTAAATTGTGATTAGAAATCATGGTTAGGTAAAAGGGTAAGATTGGGGATAGGGAAAGTGTGAGCCTTAGAGTTTTATACGTGGAGACCTGAGAGGCGAGGCCATCTTGAGTAAAAGATTTATTTTTATGTTTGACCCTTATCGGAGTGCATAGTATACGTGAGATATATTTGTGTGATAAGTCCCTGAGTAGTGTGAAATGAAAGAGGGTAGTTGAGCTAAGAAGACCACTAGGTTTTCGTGACTCGATGGTGAAATTGTTTCGGATCGGGAAACAAGAGCTTGGCGCAATAAATGGGTCGGGTTGAGGCCAGATTGCGGGTCAACCCGCAGCCCGGTTTGAAGTAAGGAAAATTTGTGGTGGTCCCGCTATGTGTTAGGGTCACGAGGGTGTTAGGCCCAAGGTTAGTTAACCATCGTACGAGTTTGTGGATGTGTTCGACCAGTAGTCGGGCCGATGAGGTCAGCCCATCTTGTCTTTCAGTCAGAACTGTTTACTCGGAAGAGGGTTATGCGAGATGTTATATATCAGGAAGGTTGTAAGACTGCACGGGGTTCCTACTTTTACTTTATGACGGGCAGTGGAGCCCAGTTTACGGCGATTTGTTTTTCTGGAGGTATTACCAGGCGGGGTTAGGAACTCAGGTGAGTCTCAGTATTGCATTCACCCTCGGGCCGGTGTTTTTGATTTCAGAGGTAGCTGTAAGGATTATTCGCCTCTTATTGGGTGAGTATTATAATAGCTACTATTTCAGTATTCGGATGTCGCCTTATGAAGCCGGGTATGGGCGTAAGGGTAGGTTGCCAGTCGATTGGTTCGATGTTGGCAAGGTTCAGATAGTTGGTTCATACTTGATTCAGCAGGATGTGGATATGGTGAAGCTTATCCAGGAGAGGTTATTGACAGCTCAGAGTCAACAGAAGTTGTGCGGATAATCAGCGTCGACACTTGGAATTTGGGTACGAGAAGGGTACGACGAGTAAGGGAAGAAGCGAGCATGTGTTAAGAGGGTAGAACTGATCATTTCTTTTGTGAAGTAAAGGTGCAAGGGGAGTATCTTTTAGACCTTGGGTGGGAGCTTTTGTGATGCTAAAGGTGATTCCTTGTGAACTTGGATTTATGTATTTCAGACAGGCCATGCGCGTGGCATTTGCAAACTGTTTAAGTTATGAGGAACTTTATCGTTATCTGTCTTGGGAAGGAACATTTGGGACAAATGTTTCTAAGGAGGGGAGAATGTTACACCCCGTAGTTCCAGAGTATGTATGTGAGGACGTACGTACGAGAATACGACAGTAATTTTGGAAAGGAAGAAAGATGTGATTTTTCGACGGAAAAGTTTCCGGTTTTTGTGAAGTAAAAAGGTTCGTTAATGGAAATTGGATTCCCAGATTTGGTATTCGGACTTTTTGGAATATTTTAGAAGTATTGAAATTTTAATTTCCGGAATTGGTCACATGGGGCCCACGAGAGAATTTACGGTTTTGTGAGGCCCACTTTATTTTCGGATTTTTGGCATTACGGATTTTTCCGAGAGATGAAATATTTTGGACCAATAGGAGGGCGACATATGTCACCCTTAGTTGGCATGGGTTGAACGAAAATGTTGGCCAAGTGGACATGGTCAAGTGGTCAAAGCCTTGGAAGATATTTTTTTCTTTTGGTGAGTGGGAGTAGGTATTTGGACGGTTTTGTGAGCCATGTGGATGGCCACTGTTATACCCCGTATTTCCAGAGTATGTACGCAGGGACGTACGTAGGAAATTTCGAACTTGAGAATAGGCTTGGCCGAATTATTTTTGTGCACAACACCCGATTAGAGTCGTTTTTCGACGAAACGTTTTCACAGCTTTCGTAGGGAAAATTCCGGCTATGTCATTTTTAATTTTTACGGATTTTTCCGAGAGACGAAACGTGTTGGGCCAACAAGAGGGCGCCACTTGGCACCCTCTCATTGGCGGACGTGAATGGGCGGTAAAGGGAGGGTTGGACGAATTGGCCTAGTTGGTCAAGGGGAGTTGGTAGGATATTTTTGTGTGTTAGTTGGTCAAGGACACATGGGTGAATCTTGGCCCTACACTTGCCTTGCACTTGGCAAGATCTTGGTCATTGGTTGGCCTTCACTTGACCTATAAATACCCACCCCTTTGAAGACTAATTCATCCATAAATTTGCCTAGTCTTGAAAGCTCTCCTTCTCCCTCCCCTTGTGTTGAGTTCGGCCGAGGGCCTCCCCCTTGTGGCCGAGAGCACCCCCCCCTCTAGGGGTGCTAGCCGAGAGTGTACCCCCCCTAGCCTAGTTGTTTTCATATAATACCCCCCTTTTGTGGTGTAGAAATACTCTCCAAATATTGTTATAATGCCCAAATTACCTTAGCCGTATACCTTGTAGTATTCTAAGGTTATACCTATACAAAAAGCCCAGTTATACTATCATACTTCCCGTCAGTCACAAAACCGAAACCCTAAGGAAAATCTCCATAGTTAGTTGGAGTAATTAGTAGAAGTTGGTTAGAACTTCTAAGGGTTGTTTGGAGCGGCCTGAGCGCACTGAGTAGGAGCTAAACTTGCTCGTGATCGACATTTAAACTCGGATAATTATGGGCTTATCGAGGTAAATATCTTGTCCCTCTATTGTAATTGGAAATTACATGATTGTTAGACTATATAGTTGAAGTATACTATATATAGAACTGAACGTTATTGTGCGGCAATGTCTTTTGACTTAAGCCTGAATTTAAAGAAGAGTACTGAACTGTATTTACATAGGACTGTATTACAGTAGACTTGTGTAGCTTTTCTGTGAGGTAGAATTGTGCACGTCCGGATTAGACGTATAACCCCCCCCCCCCCGGGTTGGCTTGGTAGCCGGCCCCGATAGAGGAGGAGATTTACGCTGTTGCGGGGGGGGGGGAGGTGCTGCCGAATTTTCTGTAGAATGTTCTACGATAAGACCTAGATGTTAATAAGCGCCTTGTGGCCTTATAGGTTGATGTACAAAGCGTGGCGCGATCTACTCGGCTTAAGGAGTAGCCGACGGTTTGAGGTACTTGGAGCGTTTTGCTATTAGCCGATAATCGTCGCGAGGTATGTGAACCTCTTCCTATCTCTTCTAGCATGATATGTGTGAACTATTTAGTACGGTAGACGATACGTGCTAAATGTATTTGATTGGTTTAAAACATAAAAGTGTTATAATGGCTTTATGGGAAGTTGGTTATAACAGTTTTATGTAGGTAAGAAAATACTTGTGGTTTTTAAAAGGTAACTGATTTGAACTATAACTGGCTGGTTATGTGATAATAAAGAACTTGAAGTATTTCAAAAGATTTTTGAATCATTTTGAAAGAAGAAGTAATACTTGGTTTTTTTAAAAACTTAAGAGTTATACTAGCTTTATGGGAAGTTAGGTATAACGGCTTAAGAATGTTTTACTGATTTCGGAAATCAGAATGTGTATCGACAAACCACTGCAAGTTAATAAAAGGAAATGTTTTGACAGATTAAGTATTATTAAAACCAGAGAAACTTCCATCCGCATGAAGCTAAGATGAGACAAAATGATATTTCCTAGATCATGGTCATGTAATAAGATTGTTATAAACAAGAATGTCCTACTCACACATAAGGTTTATGTTTTTCGATTGTTAAAAGAGAATTATATTCCTAAATAAATAAGACTATGAACTACGAAACCTTTCTAAAATAAGAAACGTAAACACTTGAAATTAGGCAAACTTGGACGTTTGGAAAATAATGTTGTTACTTGATTTTACAAAGGTAAGTATTTTGATTACTTAAAAAGACAGTCACTCTATTTTATACTACGTATCAGGTGACTTATGTGAACGAAAGCTTCTTTTAAAGATTTAATGTGTGAAGTACTTTGGGGATAAAATTCGAACTTGTTAGTAGAAAGTACCTTGTGTGAATAACTTGATTGTATTGGTTTGTGATAGCCTTGTAATACTTTCTTGTTGATTTGATAAGTAAACATGTTAGGATGCTACGTGTGTTAGTATCTTGTGATTATTATGTAAGGGGGTCACTTTGTCAGGCTTACGTTGTCAAACGTTAAGCCCGTTAGATCGTTATTATATCACATACCCTCGACTTGTTATACCGAGGGCTTGCCACCTTGATGCGGTCTATACGGCCTATGCACCCTTGTGACTATGCGAGTCATGAGCTCCGTGATTGATCATTCCGGTGTTTAGCCTGACGCGGGAATGCCCTACGCGGTCTTCGGCGGACTATGCGGTCTTGAGGACTATGCGGCCGCGGAGCCTAGGTGGATACCGGGTTGTCGCCTCGTTGCGGGTATACCTCAGCGTGTGCAGGACCATGATTCGAGGAATACCTCACGCGGTCTCAGTGTGACCTATGCGAGTCGCGGTAGTTCCAGTGGATAGACGCCGACAATGATACCGCGCGAGCCGCCGCCTTCGATCATGCGCGCGTCTAGAAAGACCTCGTGATGCGCTTTATGGTATTTGGTTTGTCGCGGTCTTAGTAGTCGGCTATGCCTTCGCATTTACCCCGCACGTTCTATCAGGATGACTGAGGCGTGAGTCCCCGACTTGACACGATCGTTTATTTATTGTGAATCGTAGTTTGGTTATCATACATGTCTCCCGCTTTATATAGACTACTATGATTTCATTTACGTGATTTATTTCGCTTTCACATACTCTGCACTTAGATCGACTCTCGGGCCGCGTTCACGCAGTAAAGGTACACCGTTGATCCTCGCCTTAGGGTCACGATTCAGCGTTGGGAAAGCTCCGCTTTCTCCGAGGCTTATTCGTATAGTCCCCGTTGTGGTAGGTGCTTACATTCAGGTATGACGGCCCCGTCCGTCGTTGTTGTCATATTATTCGTAGAGGTTTGTAGTACTGCCAGGCAGAATTTGTAAGAGGTTGTAAATCGCTCAAATTGCTAGTTATATATATACCGGCGTAACCGCTTTTAGTTAGCCTGCCTTCTTATTTCACCGCCATATTACATTGGTTTCATGTATTGTCTTTATGTTCCGCCGATTACTCGATGTTGTGTCACTAGGGTGCCCGGTAAGGCACCACGCCCAGTTCGGTCGTGACAAAAGTGGTATCGAGCGCTTAATCTCTGAAAGTGTCTACGGCATCGTATCCGAGAGTTTGATTATCGGTGTGTTGGCACCACACCAATAATCGTGAGGCTATAGGATATTTAGGATTGGTTTCTATTCTTCTCACTCGAGATCGTGCCTTAGAGCCGTGTTGTAAGTGGACCTCTAACGTATTTCTTTCCTTATCGTTATGCCTCCGCCAGGGCAACCCGCCCAGAGGGCAAGGCGCCGAGGAGCTGCGAGTAGAGTTCGAGGGTTACGTGGGCACAGCCCACCTTTACCTAGGGTAGTGCTTCATTTGGAGAGTTCTGCGACGCCACTAGCCCCAAAGAGTTTAGCACTGGCAGCAGCCTCTGCGGCCATGATATTTGAACCTTCAGTTCCACGACCGGGAACAGAGAATATAGATTTCAAGGAGGCGACCCTGTTACTAACTATGGATTTGGCTACCAGAGAGTATACCGATGTACCGCGAATCTTGATGAATATTAACGAGAAGGTTGTGCAAGAGTAGTTCTTCAGTTAGGCTTGAGCATGGCTCGTATGCGGCTTATGCGCATCAGGCCGAGAAACGTAGAGATCGACGGGTTAACGAAGGACAGCAGAAGAGGGCCATAACAGCAAGGTCCTTTGGTAACTTTCGAGGCGAGTCACCTCGCCAGCGGATTAGATTTGCACACCCACCAGTGCAGAGAGGTTCTCCACGGATTTCAGGACGTTCGGGGTATGCAGGAGTTGGTCGAACTCGTGGCTTCCGCTCATGTGGCGGCGCACGCCATCCCGGAATGTCGCTTTTAGTTGGTACTTGTTGTACCGACCGCCGTGGTCCGATGTCGAAAGAGTTTCTGGTAGGAGGACTTAGCCTTCGATCGGTGGGTAGTTCGTCACCTTCCTTAGCTGCGCTACTGGCGAGGTTTGATTAGAACGACTAAGGGGAGTGAAGCAGTAAATTCAGATAGATCTTTAACCCTCTAGGGATTAGCATGTGTGGTAAGGTAAGTATACCTTAAGTGTTATATTCTGATAGCATTATGTAAATTGTGATTAGAAATCTTGGTTAGTTAACCAAGTAAGATTTGGGGGGATAGAGAAAGTGTGAGCCTTAAAGTTTTGTACGTAGAGACCTTAGAGGTAAGGCCATCTCGAGTCAAGGTGTAGTGTTTAAGTTTGATCCTTATCGGAGTGCATCGGGCACGTGAGATCTGGTGGGGATAGGTCCCGAAGTAGTATGAAAGGGCAGAGGGTAGTTGAGCTAAGAAGACCGCTAGGTTTTCGTAACGTGTTTAGTGAGATTTTTCCACGGAGATAGTATTTTGCGCCTTGGGTCGGGTCGAGGCCACGCTGGGTCAAACCGCGGCATGTTTGATGCGGGTCTGGTGGTGGTCCCGCCTGGGGTAGGGTCACGCGGGTGTTAGGCCCAAGTTTAGTTAACCAAAGACGAGTTCGTGGATGCGTTCGACCAGTGGTCGGGCCGATGGGGCAGCCCATCGTTTTTCGGCCGTGACCGCATCGCGGTGATGATATATCAGAAAGGTGGTAAGGCTGCACGGGGTGCCTGCTTTCACCTTAAGACAGACAGTGGAGCCCAGGTTACGACTGTTTCTTTTTCTGGAGGTTTTACCAGGCAAGGTTAGGAACTCAGGAGAGTCTCAGAGTCGCATTCGCCTCGGCCAGGTGTGTATTTCAGAGGTAGTTGTGGGATTGTTGTCTCTGTGGAGGAGTGTTTAGGCTACCATTTCGCTTTTCGAATGTCGCCTTAGGAGGCCTTGTAGGGGAGGAAGTGTAATTATCCGGTCGATTGGTTCGATGTTGGCAAGATTCAGATAGTTGGTTCAGGCTTGTTCCAGCAGACTGTGGATAGGGTAAAGCTTGTCTAGAAGAGGTTCTGGAAGCTCAGAGAAATCGTGCGGATAATCGGCGACGACGCTTAGAGTTCAGGTTGACGGTCGGTCTTCTTGAAGGTACCACCCCGGTTTGGGTGTGACGAGTTTTGGAAAACAGAGGGAACTTAGCCCGAGTTACTTTGGGCCCTTTTGAGTTCATGTGAAGAATAGGCCATGTTGCCTATATGTTAGCATTTGTCGTCCGACTTAGGAGGCAGTACGTCCGGTCTTTCGTATTGATATGGTCGGGAAAGTATCGGAGATCCATCCAGAGTGTTCCCAGTTAATGATGACCACGTTAGAGATAGTAACCCCGAGTTTTGGAAACCGCGATGATCAGAAATGTGGTAAGAGTTCGAGTGTACGACAGCCTCAGGGATCGCATGCAGCCCGGTACCATTGTTGGGTCGCCGGAGTGACACTAGAACCTCGCGGCAAAGTGACAAAAGTGGTATCACGACGAGTAAAGGGAGAAGCGAGCATGTATGGCGAGCATAGATGTGATCATTTATTTTGTAAGGAGAAGGTGCGAAGGAAGTATATTTTAGACCCCGGAGAGAGGTGTTTGTGGTAATGTTAGAGGTTTTTCCTATTTTACTTGGATTGAGGTATTTGCGCTGGTGTTTCGTGGCCATGTGTGGCGTGATTGTTCTCGTAAGTATAGTAGTGAAGACTATCTTGGGCGCGTTTGTTTTGAGACTTAGAAGGAACATTCGGACGAATGTTTCTAGCGAGGAGAATGTTATACCCGTATTTCCGCAGTATGTACGCAGGAGGACGTCGAGGAAATTTCGAACTTGAGAATAGGCTTGGCGAATTATTTTTGTGCACAACACCCGATTAGAGTCGTTTCGACTAAACGTTTTCACGCTTTCGTAGGAAAATTCCGGCTATGTCATTTTTAATTTTTACGGATTTTTCCGAGAGACGTGTTGGGCCAACAAGAGGCGCCACTTGGCACCCTCTCATTGGACGTGAATGGGCGGTAAAGGGAGGGTTGGACGAATTGGCCTAGTTGGTCGCTGGAGTTGGTAGGATATTTTGTGTGTTAGTTGGTCAAGGACACATGGGTGAATCTTGGCTCTACACTTGCCTTGCACTTGGCAAGATCTTGGCCATTGGTTGTCCTTCACTTGACCTATAAATACCCCTTCCCTTTGAAGACTTCTTCATCCATAAATTTGCCTAGTCTTGAAAGCTCTCCTTCTCCTCCCCTTGTGTTGAGTTCGGTAGAGGCCTCCCTTGTGGCCGAGAGCACCCCCTCTGTGGTGCTAGCCGAGAGTGTACCCCTAGCCTAGTTGTTTTCATATAATACCCCTTTGTGGTGTAGAAATACTCCAAATATTGTTATAATGCCCAAATTACCTTAGCCAGTATACCTTGTAGTATTCTAAGGTTATACCTATACAAAAAGCCAGTTATACTATCATACTTCCGTCACTACAAAACCAAACCCTAAGGAAAATCTCCATAGTTAGTTGGAGTAATTAGTAGAAGTTGGTTAGAACTTCTAAGGGTTGTTTGGAGCGGCCTGAGCGCACGAGTAAGAGCTAAACCTTGCTCAGATCGACATTTAAACTCGGATAATTATGGGCTTATCGAGGTAAATATCTTGTCCTCTATTGTAATTGGAAATTACATGATTGTTAGACTATATAGTTGAAGTATACTATATATAGAATCGAACGTTATTGTGCGGCAATGTCTTTTGACTTAAGCTGAATTTAAAGAAGAGTATCGAATCAGATTTACATAGACTCAGACATGAGACTTGTGTAGCTTTTCTGAGGTAGAATTGCACGTCCGATTAGACGTATAACCCCCGGTTGGCTTGGTAGCCGCCCCGATAGAGAGAGATTTACGCTGTTGCGGGGGGGGAGGTGCTGCCGAATTTTCTGTAGAATGTTCTACGATAAGACCTAGATGTTAATAAGCGCCTTGTGGCCTTATAGGTTGATGTACAAAGCGTGGCGCGATCTACTCGGCTTAAGGAGTAGCCGACGGTTTGAGGTACTTGGAGCGTTTTGCTATTAGCCGATAATCGTCGCGAGGTATGTGAACCTCTTCCTATCTCTTCTAGCATGATATGTGAACTATTTAGTACGGTGAGACGCATACGTGCTAAATGTATTTGATTGGTTTAAAACATAAAAGTGTTATAACGGCTTTATGGGAAGTTGGTTATAACAGCTTTATGTAGGTAAGAAAATACTTGTGGTTTTTAAAAGGTAACTGATTTGAACTATAACTGGCTGGTTATGTGATAATAAAGAACTTGAAGTATTTCAAAAGATTTTTTTTGAATCATTTTGAAAGAAGAAGTAATACTTGGTTTTTTTTAAAAACTTAAGAGTTATACTAGCTTTATGGGAAGTTAGGTATAACGGCTTAAGAATGTTCTCTTGATTTGAAATCAGAATGTGTATCGACAAACCACTGCAGCGTTAATAAAAGGAAATGTTTTGACAGATTAAGTATTATTAAAACCAGTAGAAACTTCCATCTGCATAGAAGCTAAGATGAGACAAAATGATATTTCCTAGATCATGGTTGTTGTAATAAGATTGTTATAAACAAGAATGTCCTACTCACACATAAGGTTTATGTTTTTCAGATTGTTAAAAGAGAATTATATTCCTAAATAAATAAGACTATGAACTACGAAACCTTTCTAAAATAAGAAACGTAAACACTTGAAATTAGGCAAACTTGGACGTTTGGAAAATAATGTTGTTACTTGATTTTACAAAGGTAAGTATTTTGATTACTTAAAAAGACAGTCACTCTATTTTATACTACGGGTATTGTGTGACTTATGTGAACGAAACGGTTCTTTTAAAGATTTAATGTGTGAAGTACTTTGGGGATAGGTACCCGAACTTGTTAGTAGAAAGTACCTTGTGTGAATAACTTGATTGTATTGGTTTGTGATAGCCATGTAATACTTTCTTGTTGATTTGATAAGTAAACATGTTAGGATGCTACGTGTGTTAGTATCTTGTGATTATTATGTAAGGGGGTCACTCTTGTTGTGCTTACGTTGTCAAACGTTAAGCCCGTTGTACTGTTATTATATCACATACCCCCTTGACTTGTTATACCGAGGGCTTGCCACCCTTGATGTGGGTCTATACGGCCTATGCAGTCCTTGTGACTATGCGGAGTTGCGGGAGCTCCAGGATTGATCATTCCGGGTGTTTAGCCTGATGCGGGGGATGCCCTATGCGGTCTTTGAGGGACTATGCGGTCTTTGAGGGACTATGCGGTCGCGGAGCCTAGGTGGTTACCGGGGTTAAGCCGCCGATGCGGTATACCTCAGCGGTGCAGGACCATGATTCGAGGAATACCTCACGCGGTTCAGCGTGTGACCTATGCGCGAGTCGCGGTAGTTCGTGGATAGACGCGACATTGATATCGCGGGCGAGTGGCCAGCCGATCATGTGGCGGTCTAGAAAGACCTCGTGATGCGCTTTATGGTATTTGGTTTGTATCGGGTCTTAGTAGTCGGCTATGCCTTCGTACTTACCTGCAGTTCTATTGTGATGACTTGAGGCGTGAGTCCCCGACTTGACATACGATCGTTTATTTATTGTGAATCGTAGTTTGGTTATCATACATGTCTCCCGCTTTATATAGACTACTATGATTTCATTTACGTGATTTATTTCAGCTTCACATACTCTGCACTTGCATCGACCTCCTTCGGGCCGTTCATGCCGCAGTAAAGGTACACCGCCGTTGATCCTCGCTCTTAGGGTCACATTCAGCGTTTGGGAAAGCTCCGTTTCTCCGAGGCTTATTCGTATAGTCCCTGTTGTGGTAGGTGCTACATTCAGGGTATGGCGACGGCCCCGCCCCGTCGTTGTTGTCATATTATTCGTAAGGTCAGAGTAATCTTGTGGGCAGAATTTGTAAGAGGGTTGTAACTGTTCAAATTGCTAGTTATATATATACCGAAGGTAACCGTTTTTGGTTAGCCTGTCTTCTTATTTCACTGTCATATTACATTGGTTTCATGTATTGTCTTTATGTTCCGCTGATTACTCTGATGTTGTGTCACTAGGGTGCCCGGGGTAAGGCACCAGTCACGGGCCCAGGTTCGGGTCGTGACAGCCACATGGCTCATTGTTGTGGGGGACATATGTCCCAAAGTTGTGGTGGACATATGTCCCAACATTGTGGTGGACACTTGGATGGAAGACCTCATTCTTCACATGGATCCAAATCTTCACCCTCCATTTGTTTTAATCTAGACCATTGGTGGTTCTATAAATACCCCCCTCTTGTGCAAGACTTCTTCATCACTTGAACAATTTACAAGTCTCAAAATCTCTCTCCCCCTTTGAGAAGATCTCGTCCACACACCCCTCCTTCCTAGTAGCTCTCACCGAAACCCCCCCTCTTGATAGTTCTCGTCCCACACCCCTCTCCCTTAACCAAACTTTGTCCAAAAATTCCTAAACTCTTAAGTGTTCTTCCTTAGTGTATTGGGAAGATTGTTAACCAAAAGGTTAGAAAAGATTTCACACCCTAGCCCCTAAAGCCTCACCTTGGCCGAGAGTTGTGAGGACAAGAACCTTAGTGTTCTTCACTTGTTTAGGTTGGTTCTTAAAGAGGAGTTGGTTAGGAGCGTATAAGGGTTGCTTGGAGCGGTCGAGCGCGGAGTAGGAGCTAAACGTTGCTCAGGATCGACATTAAATCTTGGATAATTTTGGGCTTATCGAGGTAAATATCTTCGTCCTTCTATTGTAATTGGAGGTTACATACTATAGTAGTATAGAAGTGAGTATAAGATATAGAAGGTATTAAAGAAGAGAATTGAATCAGTAATTACATAGACCGTATTTACTGAGACTTGTGTGGTTTGACGGTAGGAAGTGCCCAATTTTCCGTAGAATTAAGAACCTTCTGCTTAGAAAATTCTACAGAGTAGTCTAGACGTTGATAGACGTATTTGACTATTATAGGTTGATACTCTGCGCGCGACATATTCGACTTGGCAGGTGGATTTCCCGAGGAGGTATGTGATTCTTCCTATCCTCTTGAGCATGATATTTTTAAAGAATATATATAGTACGGTAGACGTACGTGTGTTAACTGAACGTGGTTTTACTTCGATATCTTTTTTGACTTGAGTTTTAAATAATAAGAATCTTGAAGTATTTCAAAAGAATTAAGAATCGTTTTTGAAAGAAGAGTAATACTTGGTTTTAAAAGCATAAGAGTTATACTAGCTTTATGGGAAGTTAGGTATAACGACTTAAGAAGGATAAAAAGAACGGTTCACTTAATTTTTTATGGAAGCCTTGTATTGATTTCGGAAATGAGAATAAGTATCGAACAAACCACTGCAGCGCTAATAAAGGAAAATGTATTGACTAATTAAGTATTATTAAAACCAGTAGAAACCTCCATCTGCATAGAAGCTAAGATAAGACAAAATTGTATTACATTTCCTAGATCATGGCTGCTTTAATAAGATCATTAATAAACAAGTTTTGATTTTCTTAAAATTTCAAAGTAAGGACTTGATTTATAAAAGATAAAGACTTGAAAAATTGAAGTGTTTTCATTTAAAAAGGAAGGCATGCTTTTGTCTTAAGTTGGTTAAAAAAGAAGGTAGGGAAATTGTTTGGGTTTACTTAAAAAGATAGTCACTCTATTTTGATACTACGGGTATCGTGTGACTTTTTGTGAAAGAAACGGATCTTTTTAAAGAGTTAATGTATGATGTACTTTGGGGATAAAAACCCGACTTGTTGACATAAATAGAAAGTACCTTGTGTGAATAACTTGACTATGTTGGTTTGTGATAGCCTTGTAATACTTTCTTATTGGTTTGATAAGTAAACATGTTAGGATGCTACGTGTGTTAGTGTCTTGTGATGTTTGTGTAAAGGTGTCACGACCCGAACCCCCGGCCCGTGACTGGTGCCTTACCCGGGCACCCAAGTAGACATACATCAGAGTAACCAGCGAAATATAAAACAAGACATGAAACAATTTGAAGTGAGAAACAGTTTTTCTGAGAAAAGTTGCCTTTCGGCATATATATATAAAAACTTGAACAGTTACATCCCTTTACAAACCCCGCCCACAATAAAGATTACATGCACTTAAGATTTTTACAACAACTATGACGGACAGTGGCCCCGCCATACCCCGAATGTACAAGAACTTACAAACTCGGAAACATACCAAAAGATAAGCCTCCGAGAAAACAGAGCTTCCTAATACGAATCGTGATCCTAAGAGTGAGGATCAACAACCGATGTACCTCTACTGCGGATGAACGCAGCCCCGGCGAGGTCAAGATAACAAGTACCAAGTATGTGAAATCGAAAATATCAGAATGAAATCATAACAGTTTATATAAAACAGGAGACATGTATGATAACCAAACTACAGTTTACAACATAAAAGTAGTCATGTCAAGGCAGGGACTCATTCCCTCAAAGTCATCCCTCATGCCCGTGGAACTCCTTCCTCACTGCCGGCAGTCTAGGTAGAAATCATATGATACGTATAACATGTCTCGGCCCATCCCATGGGACTCGAGGTGGAATCGTGTGGAATACATGTCTCGGCCCATCCCATGGGACTCGATCGTGTGGAATACATGTCTCGGCCCATTCCATGGGACTCGATCGTGTGAAATACATGTCTCGGCCCATTCCATGGGACTCGATCGTGTGGAATACATGTCTCGGCCCATTCCATGAGACTCGAGGTGAAATCGTGTGGAATACATGTCTCGGCCCATCCCATGGGACTCGATCGTGTGGAATACATGTCTCGGCCCATCCCATGGGACTCGAGGTGAAATCGTGTGGAATACATGTCTCGGCCCATCCCATGGGACTCGATCGTGAAATCGTCCATAACATTGAAACCTTCTTTTAAGACATATTAAGACAATACCATGTCTTCATTTTAAACCAACACATTTTCCCTTTTTAAGGTCAAGTAACAACATTCTTTTCCAAAAGTTCAAGTTGCATATTTTTAAATACTTAAGTCTCTTATTTTCGAAAGATTTCAAAGTTCATAGTCCTAATCACTTAACAACGTAATTTCTTCTTTTAACAAAATTGAGTAACATATATCTTATGTGTGAGTAGTTTATTCTTGTTTATAACAACCTTATTAAAGCAGCCATGATCTAGGAAATGTAGTAAAATTTTGTCTTATCTTAGCTTCTATGCAGATGGAGGTTTCTACTGGTTTTAATATAATTAATTATTTGTCAATACATTTTCCTTTATTAACGCTGCAGTGGTTTGTTCGACACTTATTCCCATTTCCGAAATTAATATAACGTTATTCTTTTAAAAACCAAGTACTCATTACTTACGAATGAGGTTTCACAACTTTTTAACACAATTCAAGTCAAATACCGTCAAGTCTCTTATCTTTTTTTAAAACCCACAAACCATTTCTTTATCTACATAAAGTTGTTATAACAAACTTCTCATAAAGCCGTTATAACACTTTATGTTTTAAACCAACCAATTTTGTTTAGCACATGTACGTCTACCGTACTACATAGTTCACACAATCATGCTAGAAAAGATAGGAAGAGGTTCACATACCTCGCGACGATTATCGACAAATAGCAAAATGCTCCACCGTACTATAACCCTGTTAGCCTTGTCCACCCTTCAAGTAGAACACGCTACTCGCAGAACTTCAACCTATAATGGCCATATACGTCTATCAATGTCTAGACTACTCTGTAGAACATTCTAAGCAGAAGGTTCTCTATTCTATGGAAAATTGGGCAGATTTCTACCACAACTACACAAGTCTATCAGAATACAAATTCTATGTAAGTACAGTTCAATTCTGTTCTCTTATACCATCCTTCTATAACTTATACTCATTTCTATACTACTACAGTATGTAATCTCCAATTACAATAGAAGAACATGATTAATTACCTCGATAAGCCCAAAATTATCCAAGTTTAATGTCGATCCTGAGCAACGTTTAGCTCCTACTCCGTGCGCTTCAACCCGCTCCAAGCAACCCTTATACGCTCCTAACCAACTCCTCTTTAAGAACCAACCTAAACAAGTGAAGAACACTAGGGTTCTTGTCCTCACAACTCTCGGCCAAGGTGAGGCTTTAGGGGCTAGGGTGTGAAATCTTTTCTAACCTTTTGGTTAATAATCTTCCTAATACACTAAGGAAGAACACTTAAGAGTTTAGGAGTTTTTGGGCAAAGTTTGGTTAAGGGAGAGGGGTGTGGGACGAGAACTATCAAGAGGGGGGAGAGTTTCGGCGAGAGCTACTAGGAAGGGGGGGGGGGTGTTTGGACGAGATCTTCTCAAAGGGGGAGAAGGATTTTAAGACTTGGAAATTTTTTTGTGGATGAAGAAGTCTTGCACAAGAGGGGGGTATTTATAGAACCACCAAGGGCCAAGATTAAAATAAATGGAGGGTGAAGATTTGGATCCATGTGAAGAATGAGGTATTCCAACCAAGTGTCCACCACAACCTTGGGACATATGTCCACCACAACATTGGGACATATGTCCCCCACAACAAAGAGCCATGTGGCCTTCCACTAGGCACAAAAAACGTCCCTACCTACCCCCACTCACCCAAAGAAATATCTTTCAAGACTTGACCATTTGACCTTGTCCACTTGGCCCACATTTTCGTCCAACCCATGCCAACTAAGGGTGACACATGTCGCCCTCCTATTGGTCCAAAATATTTCATCTTTTGGAAAAATCCGTAATCGGTTAAAATATTAAAAACGTAGAATTTCCTTCACAAGGTTCGGAATCTTTTCCGTCGAAAGTTCACAATTTCATCCCTAACCTAATTAGGGTTTGTACAAATGTACGTACGTCCTCACATACATACTCTGGAAATACGGGGTATAACATTCTCCCCTCCTTAGAAACATTCGTCCCGAATGTTCCTTCTCAAGGCAGATAACGATAAAGTTCCTCATAACTTAAACAGTTTGCAAATGCCACACATGGCCACAGAATAACACACGCGCAAATACTTACATCCAAGTCCACGAGGAATCACCTCTAACATCACAAAAGCTCCCACCCAAAGTCTAAAAGATATTCCCTTCGCACCTTTACTTCACAAAAGTAATGATCACTTCTATTCTCTTACTCGTTGTACCCTCCTCGTACACTCGAACACTTCCTAACTAAATTTACCACCTTTCTGTTATTGCTTCAGTTTCCAAAATCTCGGGGTTACTATCTCCAACTTGGTCATCATTAACTGGGAACACTCTGGGTGGATCTCCGATACTTTTCCGAACATAGCAAAATGAAAGACCGGACGTACTGCCTCCTACGTCGGAAGGCAAAGCTAACTTATAGGCAACCTGGCCTATTCTCCAAATGATCGGAAAACGCTCAAAATACCTCGGGCTAAGTTTCCCCTGCTTTCCAAATCTCGTCACGCCCTTCCGGGGTGGTACCTTCAAGAAAACCCACCGTCAACCTGAACTCCAAGTGTCGACGCCGATCATCCGCACGACTTCTGTTGACTCTGAGCTGCCAATAACCTCTCCTGGATAAGCTCCACCTTATCCACATCCTGCTGGATCAAGTATGGACCAACTATCTGAACCTTGCCAACATCGAACCAATCGACCGACAACCTACACTTCCGCCCATACAAGGCTTCATAAGGCGACATCCGAATACTGAAATGGTAGCTATAGTGATACTCACTCAACAAGAGGCACATAATCCTCGCTGCTACCCCTGAAATCAAAAACATTGGCCCGAGGGTGAATGCAATACTGAGACTCACCTGAGTTCCTAACCCCGCCTGGTAAAACCTCCAGAAAAAGAAATAGCCATAAACTGGGCTCCACTGCCTGTCATAAAGTAAGAGTAGGAACCCCGTGCAGTCTTACAACCTTCCTGATATATAACATCTCACATAGCCCTCTGCCGAGTAAACAATCCTGACTGAAAGACAAGATGGGCTGATCTCATCGGCCCGGCTGTTGGTCGAACGTATCCACGAAGTCGTAAAACGGTCATCTAAACTTGGGCCTAGCGCCCTCGTGACCCTACCACCTGGCGGGACCACCTCGAACTGACCCCACCACATTACAGGCCGCGGGTTGACCCGCGATCGGTCCTCAACCCGACCCGCTATCGCGCCAAACTCTTGTTCCCCCGATCCGGAACAATCTTACTAATCAAGTCACGAAAACCTAGTGGTCTCCTTAGCTCAACTACCCTCTTTCATTTCATACCACTCATGGACTTATCACACAAATACATCCTATGCATACTATGCACTCCGATAAAGGTCAACATAAAATAAATCTTTTACTCAAGATGGCCTCGCATCTAAGGTCTCTACGTATAATATTCTAAGGCTCACAATTTCCCTGTCCCCAATCTTACCCTTCTAACTAACCATGTTTTCTAAACACAATTTTAACATAATGCTATTTGAACATAATACTAAGCACTTCATCATATCATCAACGCATACTAGTCTCTAGAGGGGTAAGAATATACCTGTATCATCTGCTTCATTTTCCCTTCGTTGCTTTAATCCTAATCCCGCTCACGCGAATAGCTATAGGCGATGAACTGCCATCGACCGTGGTAGGCTGCGTCATTCTACCAGATCCTCCTTCTAGACGCCGTCACATGGCTCGACGGCCGCAGTGAAACAAGCACCAAAAAGACGACACTCCGGACGACGCCGCCACATCGCGACACCGAGGAAACATGAACCCGATCGCTAGAACCCATGTATACCGCGGAACTAAGCCACGGAGCTCGACCAGCCCCGAATACCGAACGCCCCAAGATCGTGGAGGACCACTTAATCTTGGCGGAGGTGCATAACTAACTCTTTCTTGGCGGTTCGCCGAAAGTTACCAAAGCGACCTGCTGCTCGCCCTCTCGCCGATCTCTCGCCATTCCGCTCCTCACTCCCAGTGCATAAGCTGCATGCGGGCAATGTCCATGTCCATTGAAGCGGCTACACCAACAAGCCTCGCCAAGTAGTCATCGAGCCCGGTGACGTAGCGGTGTACTCGTCCTCCATATCGCTACTAACGCGGGACATACCGAGCCAATGAGTCGAACTACACGTTGTACTCCCAACCGCACGCCTCTCAAAGATCGTAAATCGCCGGCCGTGCCCTCCTCATCTGCGGAGGTAAGAAGTGGTGAAATGCCTCCAGAACTCGTCCTAAATACCGGAGGCGCATGCTCCCCGACAGCTCACGAATCAAACCCGATCGGCAGATCACGCGCGGCCGATGTGAACCTTAGACCACTGACTGTGTCTCCGAAGCCTTGATCACTCTCATGATCCGCTTTAACTGTCGGATGAACTCCTGCGGATCATCCTCAGGCCTCGATCCATAAAACACTGGCGGGCTGCAACTCAGAAAGTCCCGCAGTCTCAAACTATCCGCTCTCGGGTGAACTACGGGTACTACCGTCACGGAATTCTGCGTCGGCTTATCTCGTGCCTTGCCACTATCTCCGCCAATAATCGGGCCATCTGCGTAACCCATCTCCTCTGCTCCGGTGTGGATCGAGGCTCAGTCTTGTGGTCTCAGTAGAGACCGCCGATACTCTACTCGCAGCTCCCTCTGCTGCCTTGCCCTTCTGGGCCGTGATTGCCTTGCGTGGAGGCATAACTGGCAAGGGAAAGAATTACGTTAGAGGGGTCCAACTTATAACACAGCTCTAAGGCACGATCTCAGAGTGAGAAGAATGGAAACCAATCCTAAATATCCTATAGCCTCCGATTATTGGTGTGGTGCACAACACACCGATAATCAAGACTTACTAGATACGGTCAGCAGACACTTTCCGAGGATTAATCGCTCGATACCACTTTTGTCATGACCCGAACCGGGCCGTGGTCGTGCCTTACCCGCACCCAAGTAGACATACATCGAGTAACCAAATGAATATAAAACAAGACATGAAACAATATGAAGTGAGAAAGCAGTTTATCTGAGAAAAGTTGCCTTTCGGCATATATATATAAAAACTTGAGCGATTCATCCCTTTTACAAACCACGCACAACGATTACATGACCTCTAAGATTTTTACAACAACTATGACGGGACGGGGCCCGCCATACCCCGAATGTACAAGAACTTACAAACTCGGGAAACATACCAAAAGATAAGCCTCGAGAAAACGGAGCTTCCTAATCTGTTGAATGTGATCCTAAGAGTGAGGATCAACAATCGATGTACCTCTACTGCGGCATGAACGCAGCCCCGAGGTCGATCACAACAGTACCAAGTATGTGGCGGAAAATCGTAAATGAAATCATAACAGTTTATATAAAACAGGATACATGTATGATAACCAAACTACAGTTTACAACATAAAAGTAGTCATGTCAAGGCAGGGACTCACTCCCTCAAAGTCATCCCTCATGCCCGTGGAACTCCTTCCTCACTGCCGGCAGTCTAGGTAGAAATCATATGATACGTATAACATGTCTCGGCCCATACCATGGGACTCGAGGTGGAATCGTGTGGAATACATGTCTCGGCCCATCCCATGGGACTCGATCGTGTGGAATACATGTCTCGGCCCATTCCATGGGACTCGATCGTGTGGAATACATGTCTCGGCCCATTCCATGGGACTCGATCGTGTGGAATACATGTCTCGGCCCATTCCATGGGACTCGAGGTAAAATCGTGTGGAATACATGTCTCGGCCCATCCCATGGGACTCGATCGTGTGGAATACATGTCTCGGCCCATCCCATGGGACTCGATCGTGTGGAATACATGTCTCGGCCCATCCCATGGGACTCGAGGTGAAATCGTGTGGAATACATGTCTCGGCCCATCCCATGGGACTCGATCGTGAAATCGTCCATAACATTTAAACCTTCTTTTAAGACAGATTAAGACAATACCATGCCTTCATTTTAAACCAACACATTTTCCCTTTTTAAGGTCAAGTAACAACATTCTTTTCCAAAAGTTCAAGTTGCATATTTTTAAATACTTAAGTCTCTTATTTTCGAAAGATTTCAAAGTTCATAGTCCTAATCACTTAACAACGTAATTTCTTCTTTTAACAAAATTGAGTAACATATATCTTATGTGTGAGTAGTTTATTCTTGTTTATAACAACCTTTTTAAAGCAGCCATGATCTAGGAAATGTAGTAAAATTTTGTCTTATCTTAGCTTCTATGCAGATGGAGGTTTCTACTGGTTTTAATATAATTAATTATTTGTCAATACATTTTCCTTTATTAACGCTGCAGTGGTTTGTTCGACACTTATTCCCATTTCCGAAATTAATATAACGTTATTCTTTTAAAAACCAAGTACTCATTACTCACGAATGAGGTTTCACAACTTTTTAACACAATTCAAGTCAAATACCGTCAAGTCTCTTATCTTTTTTTAAAAACCACAAACCATTTCTTTACCTACATAAAGTTGTTATAACAAACTTCTCATAAAGCCGTTATAACACTTTATGTTTTAAACCAACCAATTTTGTTTAGCACATGTACGTCTACCGTACTACATAGTTCACACAATCATGATAGAAAAGATAGGAAGAGGTTCACATACCTCGCGACGATTATCGACAAATAGCAAAACGCTCCACCGTACTATAACCCTGTTAGACTTGTCCACCCTTCAAGTAGAACACACTACTCGCAGAACTTCAACCTATAATGGCCATATACGTCTATCAATGTCTAGACTACTCTGTAGAACATTCTAAGCAGAAGGTTCTCTATTCTATGGAAAATTGGGCAGCATTTCCCTACCCGTCAACTACACAAGTCTACTGTAAATACAGCCCTATGTAAGTACAGTTCAATTCTCTTCTCTTATACCATCCTTCTATAACTTATATACTCATTTCTATACTACTACAGTATGTAATCTCCAATTACAATAGAAGGACAAGATTAATTACCTCGATAAGCCCAAAATTATCCAAGTTTAATGTCGATCCTGAGCAACGTTTAGCTCCTACTCCGTGGGCTCCAACCCGCTCCAAGCAACCCTTATACGCTCCTAACCAACTCCTCTTTAAGAACCAACCTAAACAAGTGAAGAACACTAGGGTTCTTGTCCTCACAACTCTCGGCCAAGGTGAGGCTTTAGGGGCTAGGGTGTGAAATCTTTTCTAACCTTTTGGTTAATAATCTTCCTAATACACTGTTATACCCCGTATTTTCAGAGTATGTACGTGAGGACGTACGTAGAAAATTTGAGCCTTAAGTTAGGCAAGTTTCGAAATTTGTACACAACACCCGATTAGAGTCGTTTTTCGACGAAACGTTTCCACAGCTTTTGTTGGGAAAATTCCGGCTATGTCATTTATAATTTTTGCGGATTTTTCCGAGAGACGAAACATTGTGGACCAACGGGAGGGTGACATGTGTCACCCTCACATTGGAACAAATGGGGCGGCAATGGTGGACGAAAAAGAGGGCTTTAGTTGGTAGGATATTTTTGTGCAAGTTGTGTGGTAGATGGATAAGGTACACATGGTGGAAATCTAACCCTACACTTGCACCACACTTGTCTTCATCTTGGCCATTGGTTGGCCATGGCTTGACCTATAAATACCCCCCTAAGCTTGAAGAGTTCTTCATCCAAAAATGTGCCTAAGTCTTGAAATCTCCCTCCCCTCTCCTTGTAGTAGTCGTCCGCCACACCCCTCCCCCCTTTGAGAAGGCCCTTGGCGAAAGTATCCCCTCCTAGTGGTGCTAGCCGTGGGTACCCCTAGCCTAGTTGTTTTCGTATAATACCCCCCCTTTGTGGTATAGAAATACTCTCCTAGTATTGTTATAATGTCCAAAATACTTTAGCCCAAATACCTTGTTGTACTTTCCAAGGTTATACTTATACGAAGCCCGGAAAATACTATTATACTTTCCTTTAGCCACTAAACGAAACCCTAAGGAAAAATCTTCACCCGTAGTTGAAGTATTAAGTAGAAGTTGTGTAGACACTTCTAAGGGTTTCTTGGAGCGTTTTGGAGCGCACGGAGTAGGAGCTAAACCTTGTTCAGGAACGACATATAAACTCGGATAATTTTGGGCTTATCGAGGTAAACATTCTTGACCTTCTGTTGTAATTGGAAATTACATGTTGTAGGAATATATAGTTGAAGTATACTATATATAGAATTGAACATTATAATTGTGCGGCAATGTCTTTTGACTTAAGCCTGAATAATACTTACGGCAATGTCTTGCGACTTAAGCCTGAATTTAAATAAGAGAACTGAACTGTAATTACATAGGACTGTATTACAGTAGACTTGTGTAGCATTGCTGTGTAGTAGAATTGTACACGTCCGGTCAGACGTGTTAACCCCCCCCCTGGTTGGCTTGGTAGCCGGCCTCGATAGAGGAGGAGATTTGCGCTGTTGCGGGGAGGTCTTTGAATTTTACGTAGAATATTCTACGTCGGGATCTAAAGGTATTAATAGGCGCTGTGGCCTCTATAGGTGGTAGTACTACGTGTGGAGTGATCCACTTGGCAGGAGTAGCCGCGGTTTGAGGTACTTGGAGCGTTTTGCTATTAGTCGACAATCGTCGCGGTATGTGAACCTCTTCCTATCTCTTCTAGCATGATATGTGTGAACTATGTAGTGCGGTGAGCGTACATGTGCTAAATGTATTTGATTGGTTTAAAACATAAAGTGTTATAAAGGCTTTATGGGAAGTCGGTTATAACAGCTTTATGTGGATAAGCAAATACTTTGTGGTTCCTAAAAGGTAACTGATTTGAATAATAACTGGCTTGATATGTGTTAATAAAGAACTTGAAGTATTTCAAAAGATTTATGAATCGTTTTGAAAGAATGAATAGTACTTGGGTTTTGAAAGCTTAAGAGTTATACTAGCTTTATGGAAAGTTAGGTATAACGGCTTAAGAATGTTTTACTGATTTCGGAAATCAGAATGTGTATCGACAAACCACTGCAGCGTTAATAAAAGGAAAATGTATTGACTAATGAAGTATTATTAAAACCAGTAGAAACCTCCATCTGCATAGAAGCTAAGATGAGACAAAATGATATTACATTTCCTAGATCATGGCTGCTTAATAAGATTGATTATAAACAAGAATAACCTACTCACATATAAGACATATGTTTCTCAAAACGTTTAAAGGAGAATTATGTTTTAAAGGACTAAAACTATGAGCTACGAAACCTTTTTCTAAAATGAGAAACTTGAGCATTCGAAATTAGGCAAACTTGAACGTTTGGAAAATAAGGTTGTTACTTGATTTTACAAAGGAAAGCATTTTGGTTTACTTAACAATGTTAGTCACTCAAATTTTATACTACAGGTATCGGGTGACCTTTGTAAAAGAAATGGATCTTAAAAGGAATTTAATGGACGTAGTACTTTAAGGTTAAAAATCCGGACTTTGATATAAAATGAAAGTACCTTGAGTCGTGTGTAACTTGCTTATACTTGTTGTTATGAAACTTGACCATGTTACGTGTGATAGCCTTGTTGTGTAAGTACTGTGTTCTACTCGACTACCGGTTCATCCGAATGTATATCACTTGACTACAAGGTCATCCGAATGTATATCACTTGATTCTGGCTCATCCGGAATGTATTTCACTCGACCACCGCTCATCCGAATGTGTTTCGCTGATTACCGGTTCATCCGAATGTATTTTACTTGAGGACCGGTTCATCCGGAATGTATTTCACTGAGGACCGGTTCATCCGAATGTATTTCACTTGAGACCGGTTCATCCGGAATGTATTTCACTTGACTACCGTTCATCCGGAATGTATTCCACCCTTTTTCTATATTGGGTCCATAAGATGGGCCGAGACCGTTATACGTATCACATGATTTGTACCTAGATCGCCGGTGAGGAAGGAGTTCCACGCATGAGGATGACTTTGTGGCGTGAGTCCACGACTTGACACGATCGCTTTATGTTGTGAATCAGTAGTTTGGTTATCATATATGTCTCCGCTTTATAGACTATTATGATTTCATTTACTGATTTTACGCCACATACTTGGTACTTGTCAGATCGACCTCCTTCGGGCTGCGTTCATGCCGCAGTAAAAGGTACATCGATCGCCGATCCCCGCTTATAGGATCACATTTCAAATGTTGGAAGCTCCGTTCCTCTGAGGCTTATCTTTTGGTATGTTACCACGAGTCCGTAGATTCTTATACATTCGTGGTATGGCGGCCCCGTCCCGTCATAAATTGTAAAAATCTTAGAGGTCCAGAGTAATTGCAAGGGCGGTGGTTTGTAAAAGGATAACTGTCGGTATTTTATGTATATGATGAAGGCAACTGCTTTGGTTGACTGCTTATTTATCTTTTCTCTTAATTCATGTTCATGTTTTTATTTCACTGATTTTCTCTCGATGTTGTATCACTAGGGTGCCCGGTAGGCACCACGCCCGGTTCGGTCGTGACAAAAGTGGTATCGTGAGCGATTAGTCCTCTGAAAGTGTCTACGCACCGTGTCAGTGTAGTCTTGATTATCGTGTGTCAGGCACCACATCTATAATCGTGAGGCTATAGGACATTTAGGATTGGTTTCCATTCTTCTCATTCCGAGATCGTGCTCCTGTAGCCGTGGATAAGTCGGGCCCTCCGACGTATCCATTTTCTTTTACCGCTTATGCCTCGCTGCAGGCAACCTGTGCCCGTGGGCAAGGCAATGAGGGAGCTGTTAGCGAGATACAGAGAAGTACGAGGCGCAGCGATGGCCAAGACTGAGACAAGATTCGACGGCGGTTTCGCGACGCCAAAGACCAAAGAGAGTTTAGAGCCGCAGCGGTGTCGCCGAGACTACAGACTGAGCCTCCACCCACACCGGAGCCGATGAGATGGGGTACAAGGAGATGGCTCGCCATCGCCGTGGTCGGGCGATATGAGGATAGCCGGACGCAGCTCCAAATTTCAAAGAGCACCCGTAGTTCACCCCCGAGCGACGCTGAGGCTACGTGATTTCTGAGTCAGAGCCTCCGGTTCTATGGATCGAGAACCGAGGACGACCTCGTGAGTTTATCCGACTCTACAATGCGATCATGAGAGTGATCGAGCCTCGAGGCGAGGCGGTGGTATTGGTTCGCATCACCGCGTGATACCGCAGCTGATCGGTTTGATTCGCGAGCCGCCCCGGAAGAGCATGCACTTCCAGCATTGGGACGAGTTCGAGGCATTTCTTGCACATTTCTTGCCTCCACGCATGGCGAGGGCTCGCCGGCGCATTTTTGACGCTGAGGCGTGATCGCGACGGCTAGAGAGTACAATGTGGAGTTCGACTCATTAGCTCGGTATGTTCCCGCCAGAGTAGCGGATATGGAGGACAGAGTACACCGCCACGCCACCGGCCGACGATTACTGGCGTAGGCTTGTACGGTGTAGCTCTTCACCGCACGACATTGCCCGCACGCAAGCTCACGACCAGATGCGAGGCACGAGAGGTCGACGGAACGACCGAGATCGCCAGGTAAGAGGCCGAACAGCAGGTCCTTTGGTAACTTTCGAGGCGACCGCCGCCAGCTAGCCTAGTTATGTACCTCCACCAAGACAGAGTGGTCCCCGCCTTCGGACGCCCAGGTATTCGAGCCGGTCGAGCTCCGTGGCTTCCGTTCATGTGTATACGAGTGCTAGCCAGGATTCACGTCCCTCACACAGTGTCGATGTGGCAAACATCATCCCGAATGTCGTTTTTTATCGGTGCTTGTTTCACTCGCACCGCCGTGGCCATGTGACGAGATCAGGCTTATAGAGAGGTACCGCAGCTTGGCGCAGCCACCGGACGATGGTGTTCATCGCTTTCTACGCATACATGCAGTATGCATTTATGATTAGAGTGAGCGGTAGCTTCGTATATCTTAACCATCTAGAGTTTTGTTTGTTATGATAATGTGTTAAGTGTTATGTTCGGATAGCTTCGTGCTAAAATGTGATTTAGAAACATGCTTAGTGAAAGGTAAGCACTAAAGTGAAAATGATTAACCTTAGAATATTACACTGAGACCTTAGATGTAAGGCCGCTCTGAGTACAAGATTTTGCGAGTGATCCTTGTCGAGTGCATTTTATGCCTAGAATGTATCAGGTGATAAGTCCTGGTTGGCTAAATGAAAGTGGTAGCTTTGGCGATGTGTTTTAGCAAGATTGTTCCGTGTCGGCGAGCAAGAGTCGCGCGCGATAGTGGGTCGGGTCGGGCTGTCGCGCCAACCCGCGCCCCGCTTCGAGGAAAGGTCACCGGGTGGTCCCGCCAGTGGCGTGGTCAAGGGTGCTAGCCCAAGTTTAGATGACCATCTTACGAGTTCGTGGATACGCTCGACCGTAATCAGTTCGTGAAGGCCGAGAGTGGCCTTAGAGGAAATCGAGGTTAGTAAGATGACCAAGTTTGAGGCAGTGACTCCAAGGGTTGGAAACAGCGTTGGCTGATCAAGTGTGGTGCGTATCTTGGGAAGAGTTCAGTGTTCGAACAGGCACGACGAGGTAGGGAGAAGTGAACGAGTGTGATCGCTTTTGTGATAACAGAGGTGTTTCCTCGTGGACTTGGGATTTCGTATTTTGTGCATTTGTTATTTCACGCCAGTGTGGCATGATTGTTTTCAGACGTATAGCAAAGAAGACTCTCGGCGCATGTTTGTGTCGAGACTTGAGAAGGAACATTCGACGAATGTTTCTAAGGGAAGAATGTTATACCCGTATTTTCGCAGTATGTACGTGAGGACGACGTAGAAAATTTGAGCCTTAAGTTAGGCAAGTTTCAAATTTGTACACAACATCCGATTAGAGTCGTTGACTAAACGCTTCCATTTTTGTTGGGAAAATTCCGCTATGTCATTTATAATTTTTGCGGATTTTTCCAGAGACGAACATTGTGACCAACGGGAGGGTGACATGTCACCTCACATTGGAACAAATGGGCGCAATGGTGGACTAAAAAGAGGGCTTTAGTTGGTAGGATATTTTTGTGCAAGTTGTGTGGTAGATGGATAAGGTACACATGGTGGAAATCTAACCCTACACTTGCACCACACTTGTCTTCATCTTGGCCATTGGTTGGCTATGGCTTGACCTATAAATACCCCTAAGCTTGAAGAGTTCTTCATCCAAAATGTGCCTAAGTCTTGAAATCTCCTCCCTCTCTCAGTAGTCGTCCGCCACACCCCTCCCCTTTGAGAAGGCCCTGGCCGAAAGTATCCCCTCCTAATGGTGCTAGCCATGGTACCCCAGCCTAGTTGTTTTCGTATAATACCCCCTTTGTGGTATAGAAATACTCTCCTAGTATTGTTATAATGTCCAAAATACTTTAGCCCAAATACCTTGTTGTACTTTCCAAGGTTATACTTATACGGCCCTAAAATACTATTATACTTTCCTTTAGCCACTAAACTAAACCATAAGGAAAAATCTTCACCCGTATTTGAAGTATTAAGTATAAGTTGTTTAGACACTTATAAGGGTTTCTGAGCGCTTTGGAGCGCATTTGAGTGAGCTAAACCTTGTTCAGAATCCACATATAAACTCTGATAATTTTGGGCTTATCGAGGTAAACATTCTCGACCTTCTGTAATTGGAAATTACATGTTGTAGGAATATATAGTTGAAGTATACTATATATAGAATCAACATTATAATTGGCAATGTCTTTTGACTTAAGCTCGAATAATACTTACGAATGTCTTGCGACTTAAGCCCAATTTAAATAAGAGAATCGAATCAGAATTACATAGATCAGACAGTGAGACTTGTGTAGCATTGCTGTAGTAGAATTGTACACGCCCGGCCAGACGTGTTAACCCTCGTTGGCTTGGTAGCCGACCGATAGAGAGGAGATTTACGCCGTCATGGGGAGGTGTCGCCAATTTTCTCGCAGAATATTCTACGCCGATCTAAAGGTATTAATAGGCGCTATGGCCTCTATAGGTGGTAGTACTACGTGTGGAGTGATCCACTTGGCCAAGGAGTAGCCGGTTTGAGGTACTTGGAGCGCTTTGCTATTAGTCGACAATCGTCGCGAGGTACGTGAACCTCTTCCTATCTCTTCTAGCATGATATGTGTGAACTATGTAGTACCAGACGCATACGCTAAATGTATTTGATTGGTTTAAAACATAAAGTGTTATAAAGGCTTTATGGGAAGTCGGCTATAATACTTTACGTGGATAAGCAAATACTTGTGGTTCCTAAAAGGTAATCGATTTGAATAATAAGCGGCTTGATATGTGTTAATAAAGAACTTGAAGTATTTCAAAAGATTTATGAATCGCTTTGAAAGAATGAATAGTACTTGGTTTTGAAAGCTTAAGAGTTATACTAGCTTTATGGAAAGTTAGTATAACGGCTTAAGAATGTTTTATCGATTTCGAAATCGTAACGTATCGACAAACCATCGCTGTTAATAAAAGGAAAATGTATTGACTAATGAAGTATTATTAAAACCGTAGAAACCTCCATCCGCATAAGCTAAGATGAGACAAAATGATATTACATTTCCTAGATCATGGTCGCTTAATAAGATTGATTATAAACAAGAATAACCTACTCACATATAAGACATATGTTTCTCAAAACGCTTAAAGGAGAATTATGTTTTAAAGGACTAAAACTACGAGCTACGAAACCTTTTTCTAAAATGAGAAACTTGAGCATTCAAATTAGGCAAACTTGAACGCTTGGAAAATAAGGTTGTTACTTGATTTTTACAAAGGAAAGCATTTTGGTTTACTTAACAATGTTAGTCACTCAAATTTTATACTACGTATCGGGTGACCTTTGTAAAAGAAATGGATCTTAAAAGGAATTTAATGGACGTAGTACTTTAAGGTTAAAAATCCGACTTTGATATAAAATGAAAGTACCTTGAGTCGTGTGTAACTTGCTTATACTTGTTGTTATGAAACTTGACCATGTTACGTGATAGCCTTGTTGCGGTAAGTATCGTGTTCTACTCGACTACCGGCTCATCCGAATGTATATCACTTGACTACCGTCATCCGAATGTATATCACTTGACACGGCTCATCCGAATGTATTTCACTCGACTCACGGCTCATCCGAATGTGTTTCGCTGATTACCGGCTCATCCGAATGTATTTTACTTGAGGACCGTTCATCCGAATGTATTTCACTTGAGGACCGGTTCATCCGAATGTATTTCACTTGAGGACCGGTTCATCCGAATGTATTTCACTGACTACCGTTCATCCGAACGTATTCCACCCTTTTTCTATATCGGGTCCATAAGATGGCCGAGACTCGTTATACGATCACATGATTTGTACCTAGATCACGGCAATGAGGAAGGAGTTCCACTGCATGAGGATGACTTTGTGGCGAGTCCCCGACTTGACATGATCGCTCTTATGTTGTGAATCGTAGTTTCGTTATCATATATGTCTCCCGCTTTATAGACTATTATGATTTCATTTACGATTTTACGCTTTCACATACTTGGTACTGCCAGATCGACTCTCCTTCGGGGCCGTTCATGCCGCAGTAAAAGGTACATCGACCGCCGATCCCCGCTTATAGGATCACATTTCGTGTGTTGAAGCCGTTCCTTCTGAGGCTTATCTTTTGTATGTTACCCGAGTCCGTAGATTCTTATACATCTGTGGTATGGCGGGCCCCGTCCGTCATAGCCGTTGTAAAATCTTAGAGGTCTGTGAGCAATCACAAGCGTGGTTTGTAAAAAGGATAACTGTCGGTATTTTATGATATATGATGAAGGCAACCGCTTTGTTGACTGCTTATTTATCTTTTCTCTTAATTCATGTTCATGTTTTTATTTCCGCTGATTTTCTCTCGATGTTGTATCACCAGGTGCCCGGTAGGCACCAACACGCCCGGTTCGGTCGTGACAAAAGTGGTATCGTGAGCGCTAGTCCTCTGAAAGTGTCTACGCATCGTGTTCAGTAGAGTCTTGATTATCGGTGTCAGGCACCACATCTATAATCGTGAGGCTATAGGACATTTAGGATTGGTTTCCATTCTTCTCATTCTCGAGATCGTGCCCTGTAGTCGCTGATAAGTCGGGCCCTCCGACGTATCCATTTTCTTTTACCGCTTATGCCTCCGCGTAAGGCAACCTGTGCCAGTGGGCAAGGCGATGAGGAGCTTAGTGAGATACAGAGGAGTACGAGGCGCAGCCCACAAGACTGAGACAAGATTCCGACGGCTGGTTTCACGACGCCGCCACAAGACCAAAGAAAGCTAGAGTCGCAGCAGCCGTCACGAGACTACAGACGAGCCTCCATCCCACACCGAGCCGGCGAGACGGGGTACAAGGAGATGGCGCCATCGCCGTGGTCGTGGCCGATATGAGGATAGGCCGGACGCATTGCCCACCCCAAAGCACCCGTAGTTCACCCCGAGCGACGCTGAGGTTACGTGATTTCCGAGTCAGAGCCTCCGTGTTCTATGGATCGAGAACCGAGGACGACCTCGTGAGTTTATCCGATAGCCTACATGATCATGAGAGTGATCGAGCCTCGAGGCGAAGCGGTGGTATTGGTTCGTGATCACCGCGTGATACCGCAGCTGATCGTTTGATTCGCGAGCCGCCCCGGAAGAGCATGCACTTCCAGCAGCTTGGGACGAAGTTCTCGAGGCATTTCTTGCACATTTCTTGCCTCCACATTGATGAGGGCTCGCCGACGATTTTTGACGCTGAGGCGGATCGCGGACTTAGAGAGTACAATGTGAGTTCACTCATTAGCTCGGTATGTTCCCGCCAGAGTAGCGGATATGGAGGACAGAGTACACCGCCACGCCACCGGCCGACGATTACTGGCGAGGCTTGTACGGTGTAGCTCTTCACCGCATGGACATTGCCCGCACGCAAGCTCACGCACCAGGATGCGAGGCACGAGAGGTCGACGGAATGACCGAGATCGCCAGGCAAGAGGGCCGTAAAGCAGGTCCTTTGGTAACTTTCGAGGCGACCGCCTCGCCAGAGCCTAGTTATGTACCTCCACCAAGACAGAGTGGTCCCCCCGCCTTCGGACGCCCAGGTATTCGAGCTGGTCGAGCTCCGTGGCTTCGTTCACGTGTATACGCGAGTGCTAGCTACGGATTCATGTCCCTCAAGCACGATGATGTGGCAAACATCATCCCGGGAATGTCGTTTTTTATCGGTGCTTGTTTCACTGCGCCGCCGTGTGGCCATGTGACGAGATCAGGCTTATAGAGAGGTACCGGCAGCCGCGCAGCCTACGGATCGATGCGGCGTTCATCGCTTTCATACGCATATGCTCGCAGGCGCATTTATGATTAGAGTGAGCGGTAGCTTCAGTATATCCTTAACCATCTAGAGTTTTGTTTGTTATGATAATGTGTTAAGTGTTATGTTCGATAGCTTGGTGCTAAAATGTGATTTAGAAACATGCTTAGTGAAAGGGTAAGCTCAAAGTGAGAAAATGATTAACCTTAGAATATTACAATGAGACCTTAGATGTAAGGCCGCCTTGAGTACAAGATTTTGCGAGTGATCCTTGTCGAGTGCATTTTATGCCTAGAATGTATCAGGTGATAAGTCCTGGTTGGCTAAATGAAAGTGGTAGCTTTCATGATGTGTTTTAGCAAGATTGTTCCGTGTCGGCGAGCAAGAGTTGGCGCGATAGTTGGTCGGGTCAGCCATGTTATGCGCCAACCCGCGCCCCGCTTCGAGGAAAGGTCACTGTGGTCCCGCCAGTGTGGTCACAAGCGGTGCTAGGCCCAAGTTTAGATGACCATCTTATGAGTTCGTGGATACGCTCGACCAGAATCAGTTCAAGGCCGAGAGTGGCCTTAGAGGAAATCGAGGTTAGTAAGATGACCAAGTTTGGAGGTAGTGACTCGGGTTGGAAACGCGCTGATCAAGTGTGGTGCGATCTTTGGAAGAGTTCGAGTGTTCGAACAGGTACCACGGCGCAGGGAGAAGTGAACGAGCGTGATCGTTTCTTTTGCGATAACAGAGGTGTTTCCTCGACTTGGGATTTCGTATTTTGTGCATTTGTTATTTCATGGCCAGTGTGGCATGATTGTTTTCGACGATAGCGGAAGACTCCCATCGCGCATGTTTGTGTCGAGACTTGAGAAGGAACATTCGGACGAATGTTTCGCGGGGAAGAATGTTATACCGTATTTTGAGTATGTACGTGAGGACGACGAGAAAATTTGAGCCTTAAGTTAGGCAAGTTTCGAAATTTGTACACAACACCCGATTAGAGTCGTTTTTCGACGAAACGCTTCATTACTTTTGTTGGGAAAATTCCGCTATGTCATTTATAATTTTTATGGATTTTTCCGAGAGACGAACATTGTGGACCAACGGAGGGTGATACGTGTCACCCTCACATTGGAACAAATGGGGCGGCAATGGTGACTAAAAGAGGTCTTTAGTTGGGAGGATATTTTTGTGCAAGTTGTGTGGTAGATGGATAAGGTACACATGGTGGAAATCTAACCCTACACTTGCACCACACTTGTCTTCATCTTGGCCATTGGTTGGCCATGGCTTGACCTATAAATACCCCTAAGCTTCAAGAGTTCTTCATCCAAAATGTGCCTAAGTCTTGAAATCTCCTCCTCCTCCTCAGAGTAGTCGTCCGCCACACCCCTCCCCTTCGAGAAGGCCCTGGCCGAAAGTATCCCCTCCTAGGTGCTAGCAGTGGGGTACCCCTAGCCTAGTTGTTTTCGTATAATACCCCTTTTGTGGTATAGAAATACTCTCCTAGTATTGTTATAATGTCCAAAATACTTTAGCCCAAATACCTTGTTGTACTTTCCAAGGTTATACTTATACTGCCTTAAAATACTATTATACTTTCCTTTAGCCACTAAACGAAACCCTAAGGAAAATCTTCACCCGTAGTCAAGTATTAAGTAGAAGTTGTGTAGACACTTCTAAGGGTTTCTGGAGCGCTTTGGAGCGCACTGAGGTGAGCTAAACCTTGTTCAGAACGACATATAAACTCGGATAATTTTGGGCTTATCGAGGTAAACATTCTCGACCTTCTGTTGTAATTGAAATTACATGTTGTAGGAATATATAGTTGAAGTATACTATATATAGAACTGAACATTATAATTGTGCGGCAATGTCTTTTGACTTAAGCTCGATTAATACTTACAGAATGTCTTGCGACTTAAGCCCGAATTTAAATAAGAGAATCGAATCAGAATTACATAGGATCAGACATACGAGACTTGTGTAGCATTCTGCGGTAGTAGAATTGTACACGCCCGGTCAGACGTGTTAACCCTCGTTGGCTTGGTAGCCTCGATAGAGGAGAGATTTACGTCATGCGGGGGAGGTGTCGCCGAATTTTTCGTAATATTCTACGCCGGGATCTAAAGGTATTAATAGCGCCAGTGGCCTCTATAGCGGTAGTACTACGTGTGGAGTGATCCACTTGGCTTAAAGAGTAGCCACGGTTTGAGGTACTTCGAGCGTTTTGCTATTAGTCGACAATCGCCGCGAGGTATGTGAACCTCTTCCTATCTCTTCTAGCATGATATGTGAACTATGTAGTACGCAGACGCATACGTGCTAAATGTATTTGATTGGTTTAAAACATAAAGTGTTATAAAGGCTTTATGGGAAGTCGGTTATAATGCCTTTACGTGGATAAGCAAATACTTTGTGGTTCCTAAAAGGTAAATCGATTTGAATAATAACCGGCTTGATATGTGTTAATAAAGAACTTGAAGTATTTCAAAAGATTTATGAATCGCTTTGAAAGAATGAATAGTACTTGGTTTTGAAAGCTTAAGAGTTATACTAGCTTTATGGAAAGTTAGGTATAACGGCTTAAGAATGTTTTCTTGATTTCGAAATCGTAATGTATCGACAAACCATCGCAGCGTTAATAAAAGGAAAATGTATTGACTAATGAAGTATTATTAAAACTCAGAAACCTCCATCCGCATAAGCTAAGATGAGACAAAATGATATTACATTTCCTAGATCATGGCTGCTTAATAAGATTGATTATAAACAAGAATAACCTACTCACATATAAGACATATGTTTCTCAAAACGTTTAAAGGAGAATTATGTTTTAAAGGACTAAAACTATGAGCTACGAAACCTTTTTCTAAAATGAGAAACTTGAGCATTCGAAATTAGGCAAACTTGAACGTTTGGAAAATAAGGTTGTTACTTGATTTTTACAAAGGAAAGCATTTTGGTTTACTTAACAATGTTAGTCACTCAAATTTTATACTACAGGTATCGGGTGACCTTTGTAAAAGAAATGGATCTTAAAAGGAATTTAATGGACGTAGTACTTTAAGGTTAAAAATTCGGACTTTGATATAAAATGAAAGTACCTTGAGTCGTGTGTAACTTGCTTATACTTGTTGTTATGAAACTTGACCATGTTACGTGTGATAGCCTTGTTGTGTAAGTACTGTGTTCTACTCGACTACCGGTTCATCCGGGAATGTATATCACTTGACTACCGGGTCATCCGGGAATGTATATCACTTGATTACACGGCTCATCCGAATGTATTTCACTCGACCACGGTTCATCCGGGAATGTGTTTCGCTTGATTACCGGTTCATCCGGGAATGTATTTTACTTGAGGACCGGTTCATCCGGGAATGTATTTCACTTGAGGACCGGTTCATCCGGGAATGTATTTCACTTGAGGACCGGTTCATCCGGGAATGTATTTCACTTGACTACCGGTTCATCCGGGAATGTATTCCACCCTTTTTCTATATTGGGTCCATAAGATGGGCCGAGACCTGTTATACGTATCACATGATTTGTACCTAGACTGCCGGCAGTGAGGAAGGAGTTCCACGGGCATGAGGGATGACTTTAGGGCGTGAGTCCCTGACTTGACATGACTGCTCTTATGTGGAATCGTAGTTTGGTTATCATATATGTCTCTGCTTTATAGACTATTATGATTTCATTTACTGATATTTACGCTTTCACATACTTGGTACTGTTATCGACTCTTCGGGGCTGCGTTCATGCCGCAGGTAAAAGGTACATCGACTGTCGATCCCCGCTTATAGGATCACATTTCAGCGTTGGAAGCTCCGTTCCTTCTGAGGCTTATCTTTTGTATGTTACCGAGTCAGAGATTCTTATACATTCGTGGTATGGCGGGCCCCGTCCCGTCATACCGCTGTAAAAATCTTAGAGGTCCAGAGTAATCACAAGCGTGGTTTGTAAAAGGATAAGCTGTCGGGTATTTTATGTATATATGATGAAGGCAAATCGCTTGGTTGACCTGTTTATTTATCTTTTCTCTTAATTCATGTTCATGTTTTTATTTCACGATTTTCTCTCGATGTTGTATCACTAGGGTGCCCGTAAGGCACTACCACGCCCGGTTCGGTCGTGACATACACTAAGGAAGAACACTTAAGAGTTTAGGAATTTTGGGCAAAGTTTGGTTAAGGAGAGGTGTGGGACGAGAACTATCAAGAGGGGAGAGTTTCAGTGAGCTACTAGGAAGGGGGGGGGGGGTGTTTGGACGAGATCTTCTCAAAGGGGGAGAACGATTTTAAGACTTGGAAATTTTTTTGTGGATGAAGAAGTCTTGCACAAGAGGGGGTATTTATAGAACCACCAAGGGCCAAGATTAAAACAAATAGAGGGTGAAGATTTGGATCCATGTGAAGAATGAGGTCTTCCAACCAAGTGTCCACCACAACCTTGGGACATATGTCCACCACAACATTGGGACATATGTCCCCCACAACAAAGAGCCATGTGGCCTTCCACTAGGCACAAAAAACGTCCCTACCTACCCCCACTCACCCAAAGAAATATCTTTCAAGACTTGTCCATTTGACCTTGTCCACTTGGCCCACATTTTCGTCCAACCCATGCCAACTAAGGGTGACACATGTCGCCCTCCTATTGGTCCAAAATATTTCATCTTTCGGAAAAATCCGTAATCGGTTAAAATATTAAAAACGTAGAATTTCCTTCACAAGGTTCGGAATCTTTTCCGTCGAAAGTTCACAATTTCATCCCTAACCTAATTAGGGTTTGTACAAATGTACGTACGTCCTCACATACATACTCTGGAAATACGGGGTATAACAAAAGAGGTTTCCCTTGATTGTGCTTATGTTGTTTAACGATAAGCCGTTATGTTAGTATTGTACCACTCACCTCTTGACATGTTATACCGGGGGTTAAGCTGCCCCTCGGAGGATGCCTCACGCGGTCCAGGGACCTATGCGAGCTACGAGAGTTCCGTGTTAGTGCGTGGAATACCTCACGCGATCTATGTGGCCACGCGACTACGAGTCGGGGCGATGCCGGGAGTAGCTACCGATGCGGGAATACCTCACGGGCGAGGTGGCCTATCGCGAGTGCGGTAAGTTCGATTTGACGCGCACATTGATACCGAGGAGAGTGGCGGCCGATCATGTGGCGCGTCTAGAAAGACCTCGTGATACGATTTTATAGCATTGTTGGTACTGCTGGTTTTAGTAGTCGGCTATGCCTTCGCATTTCTACCCATACAGTTTATTATGACAGTGAGACACGGTGTTCATGTATTCCTTGGTGCTTTTATATATCATGGATCGCGGTGAGGAAGGAATTCCACGGGCATGATTGATATGGTGGGCATGAGACCCATGGTTATATTTGAGTGATGACTTTAGGGCGTGAGTCCCTGCCTGGACATGACTGCATACATATTGTGTATCGTAAATTGGTTATCATAGATGTCTTCTGATTTATAGAGACTATTATGATTTCATTTACAGTATTTTCAGTTTCACATACTTGGTACTGTTAGATCGACCTCCTTCGGGCTGCGTTCATGCCGCAGTAGGTACACCGATTGTTGATCCTCGCTCATGGGGTCAGTTCAGCTTTGGGAAGCTCCGTGTCTCTGAGGCTTATCTTTCGTATAATCCTCGTTGTAGGTACTTAAATTCGGGGTATGGCGGGCCCTGTCCCGCCATTGTTGTTATAACATTCTTAGAAGTGTAGTATCTTTGTTGTGGGAGGTTTGTAAAAGGGATGTAATCGCTCAAGTTTTTTTTATATATATGCCGAAAGGCAACTTTTCTCAGATAAACTGTTTCTCACTTCATATTGTTTCATGTCTTGTTTTATATTCCGCTGGTTACTCTGATATATGTCTACTTGGGTGCCCGGGTAAGGCACCAGTCACAGGCCCGGGTTCGGGTCGTGACAACGTTAGTGCCTTAAGTAAACTAAAATGAGAGTGTATATGAATAAGGCTAATAAGAAGTTAGGGTGATTTCTTAACTTGCTTATTTATTGTATGATAAGCCGGTAGTGCTTATGTTATGTATGATAAGCCGGTAGGGCTTATGTTATGTATGATGGCCGATTGAGATAGGGTAAGAGTATAAATGAGGGGTAAACCCCCAAGATCGTTATACCACCTTCTCCAGGGTAAGAGTATAAATGAGGGGTAAACCCCTAAGATCGTTATACCACCTGCTTCAGGGTAAGAGTATAAATGAGGGGTAAATCCCCAAGATCGTTATACCACATTAGTGGATTTGCTACACACGACGAGGAATACCTCACGCGAGTCCTTATGGGCTTACGCGGTGAAATAGTCTCATGCGGTAGTACACCTATGCGAGGAATACCTCATGCGGTCCACACGACCTACGCGAGTGAAATAGTCCCGGAGTAGGATTTATTAATGATATCGCGGGTGGTCCCGCTGATCGCGAGCTTCCTATTTTTATGTTGTAAGTATACTTTTGATTACTCTCATTGTTAGTAAGGCAATCGTGTAATCGTTAATTGAGTTATCATACACATCTCCGCTTTATTATAGACTTATGATTTCATTACGCATTTCCACATATTTGGTACATGTTGTACTGACCTCCTTCGGGGGGCTGCATTCATGCCGCAGGTAGAGTACAGGTTGCTGATCCTCGCTCTTAGGATCACTGTTCAGCTCTTGAGAAGCTCCTTTATTCCGGAGGCTTATGCCTGGTATTATCGGTTGTTGTACATTCAGGGGTATGGCGGGGCCCTGTCCCGCCAGAGTTGTTATTCTTAGAGGTCTGTAGTCACATTGTGGTTTGGGTTGTAAAGAAAAAAATGTCTGCTTATTTGTATAGTTTACGGAAGGTGGCCTTGTCGGCTACTTTGTTGTTATTTTATGTTTGAGCATTTTTATCGATTGTGTATGTTACCGCTATTCTCTCGATGTATACCAAAAGGGTGCCTGTGTAGGGCACCGCCGAGCCCGGTCGGTCGTGACAAAAGTGGTATCGAAGCGATTAGTCTCGGAAAGTGTCTACGCAGTGTCTAGTAGAGTCTTGATTATCGGTGTGTTGTGCACCACATCTATAATCAGGAGGCTGCAGGACATTTAGGATTGGTTTCCATTCTTCTCACTCTAAGATCGTGCGATAGAGCTGTATGGTTAGGGTCGTCTCTCCGTAACAAGTTATGATTGTTTGCAGCTACGAGAAAGGCAACAGTCACCCATGAAAGATTATGTGGATTGCGTATCCAGGTTGGTAATGTTTGTAGTTGGTATTGTGACATACAACTATACGGATTTATGTATAAGGGTCAGACGCGTGTTGCCTAGAATGATTTTAGATTACCAGGATTTGGTAAGGACTAAATAAATACCAGGAAGGTATGAAACAGTTTAATGAATTCTCATCAAGGTTTTACGTACTAATTTGAGATAATTAGGAAATGATGAGTTGTCTGAGAAGGAAATAGACCCTTAAGAAGTTATTATTAAGGGAATTAATGGAAGACTATGTTAATAGATTGAGCTACGTAGTAGGATTTCGAGAATGGTACGGGTGAGATCCGTATGGAGTAAGTATGGTTGTTGTGGTCAAGACAACACGATTATGGTATTACGATAAGTTTTGTACTGCTACGGGGGATCGATAAGGTAGGCAACGAACATGGAAATTGCGAGCCTAAGAATGTGATAACCACCGAGACCTTAGGTATATAAGGCCTTCTCGGGTAGTAAAAAGTTAAGACAGACCAAGGAAAAGAGTTAAATACGACGCCGAGTCAGGTTGGGGACCTATTAAGGGTCGTCCCATAGCTTGAAATGAAATGGGATCAGTTGGAAGTAGTCCCGCTATGTGACAGGGTCACGAGGGTGCAAGGCCCAAGTCTAGTTAATCATTTTACGGGTTCGTGGACGTGTTCCACCGGAACCAGGGTGTGAGAGCCGGAATGGGCCTTATATTGTTTAATTTAGTAACTCCAAAGAGTGGAGGCCAGAATTAGTATGGAATTTATGTACGTATGCTAGTATAAGTTTGGAAGTACGGAAAGAGTACGACCAGTGAAAAAAGAGAGCAACCAAGTGTAAAGAAATAAAGCCTGAATCCATGAGGACCTTTCAAGGTGACTCTCAGAACGACTGCCCGGCTTCGCATCGTGCCTTACCTGGGCACCCTAGTGATACATACATCAGAGAAAATCAGCGGAACACAAAACAAGAGCCATTTAACAAGAGATAAATGAATAAACAAAGCAACCAAAACAGCTTGCCTTCAAGATATACATAAAACTGAATAGTTTAATCCTTTTACAACCCCGCCACAACAAGATTACTGCACTTAAGATATACAATGACTATGACGGACAGGCCCCGCCATACCCCTCGAATGTACAAGAACCTACAACTCGTGGAACACCTACTAAAAGATAAGCCTCCGAGAAACGGAGCTTCAAATGCGTTGAATCGTGATCCTATGGCGAGAACCACGACCGATGTACCTCTACCTGCGCCATGAACGCACTCGGGCGAGGTCGATAACAGTACCAAGTATGTGAAATGGACAATATCAGAAATGAAATCATACTAGTCTATATAAAGCGGAGACATGTATGATAACCAAACTACGATTCACAACATAAAACGATCATCACTCGATATAACTATGGGTCTCACGCCCACAACATCAATCGAGTTCGCATTATGGCGCGTGCCCCGAATCGCAGACGGTGTAGACATGTCCATGATGCAACAATAATACCAATGTCCCATGGCCACATGCCCCTGAATCTGACGGTGTAGGCATGTCCATGACTCAACAACAAGACAACAATCCAAATGGAAGCATACCCGTGCGCTACGCATCGTGTCAGTATGTCCAAAGGGAAACAATAAGACAACTTTCCAAATGGACGCATACCCGTGCGCTACGCATCGTGTCAGTATGTCCAAAAAGGAAATCACAAGGCGTTAATCGAAATGGAAACATACCCGTGCGCTACGCATCGTGTCAGTATATCCAAAGCGATTAACCACAAGACCTTAACCAAAATGGAAGCATACCCGTGCGCTACGCATCGTGTCAGTATGTCCAAAGCGATTAACTACAAGACCTTAACCAAAATGGAAGCATACCCGTGCGCTACGCATCGTGTCAGTATGTCCAAAGCGATTAACCACAAGACCTTAACCAAAATGGAAGCATACCCGTGCGCTACGCATCGTGTCAGTATGTCCAAAGCGATTAACAACAATAATACTATTAACAGGAACGTACCCGTGGAATTTCTCCGTCACTGCCGGCACATCCAAGTAAGTTCTCAACCAGTCAACCGACCCTCTATCGAGAGACGCGGTAACACAGAAACACAACGCTTGTACAATAAAGGCTATCATCACAAGCATAGGCAAGTTTCACAACAACAAGCATAGGCAAGTTTCACACAACTCAAAGTACTTTCATTTTATGCCAAAGTCCGGGTTTTTAACCCCAAAGTACTACATACGTTAAGTTCTTTTAAAAGAGATCCATTACTTTTATAAAAGTCACCCGATACCCGTAGTATTGGAATGACCAACCCACCTTCCTTTTCAAAATCAAGTAACAACATTCTTTTCCTAAGTTCCAGTTTGCCTAGTTTCAATTACTCAAGCTTCTCATTTTCAAATGGTTTCATAGTTTCCCAAACTTAATCACTTGATTCCTTTTTAGAACAATTGAGTAACATATGTCATATACGTGAGTAGTTTATTCTTGTTTATAACGATCTTATTACAAAGTGACCATGATCTAGAAAATGTAATATCATTTTGTCTCATCTTAGATTCTATGCAGATGGAGGTTTCTACTGGTTTTAATACAACACATCATTATTCAATACATTTTCCTTTATTAACGCCGCAGTTGGTGCTGTCGATACACATTCGATTCCGAAATCAAGAAACATTATCCCTTTAAAACCAAGTACTCATTACTCACGAATGAGGTTTCACACAAACATCCACATTAAAACAAATAAGTTAAGTCTCTTATCTTATAAGATCAAGTCTCTTAACTTCTAACATCAGTAAACCATTTTCACTTACATAAGGTCGTTATAACTAACTTCCCATAAAGCTATTATAACACCCTATGTTTTAAACCAACCAAATCACTTAGCACATGTACGCTCACCGTACTACATAGTTCACAACAATCATGCTAGAAAAGATAGGAAGAGGTTCACATACCTCGCGACGATTTATCGACAATAAGCAAAATGCTCCAAGTACTACAACCTTGCTAGCCCTTTCCACTCCTTGAGTAGAATACGCTACTCTTAGTACTTTCACCTATAAAGGTCAAAACGTCTATTAACCCCAAAACATAAGTTTCTATCTTTCTATAGAAAAATTCGAAGACTCTCCCGCAACAGAAATCTCCTCTCTAACGAGGCCGCTACCAAGCCAACCGGGGGTTTACACGTCTAACCGGACGTGTACAATTCTACACAAGTCTACTGCAATACACCCTATGTAAATACGATTCTTTATTCTTCAGCTTAAGTCAAAAGACATTGCGAATACTAAGTAGTTCCATATATAGTATACTTCAACTATATACTCTAACAAACATGTAATTTCCAATTACAATAGAGGGACAAGATAATTACCTCGATACGCCCAAAATTATCCGAGTTTAATGTCGCTCCTGAGCAAGGTTTAGCTCCACTTGTGCGCTCAAACCACTCCAAACAACCCTTAGAAGTTCTAACCAACTTCTACTCACATACTTCAACCAACGATGAAGATTTCCTTAGTGGTTTCGGTTTGAGACTAAAGGACAAAAGGTAGTATTTCCGACTCTACGTAAAGAGGTATCTTTGGAATACTACAAGGTACAAGGCTAAGGTATTTTGGGCATTATAACAATACTAGGAGTATTTCTATACCACAACAAGGGTATTATACGAAAACAACTAGGCTAGGGGTACCCCACGCCAAGCCTCACTCAAAGGGGGCCTCTACCAAAGCTCCACAAAGGGGGAGGGCTTTGGACGATTTCAACTCACAAAGGGAGAGATTTCAAGACTTGGAAAATGATTTTGATGAAGAAAGTTCATCAACTAAGGGGTATTTATAGCAAACCCAAAGGCCAACCAATGGCCAAGATCTAGCCAAGTGCAAGGCAAGTGTAAGGCCAAGATCAAGCCAAGTGCACCCTAGCCCCTACTCCTTAAAACCCTCACAAATATCTACACAAATATCTAGCACCACAAGCCCCTCACCGCCAAGCCGCCCCACTAGTCTCCATTGTGGTGACACATGTCACCCTCCCGTTGGTCCAGAATGTTTTGTCTCTCGGAAAAATCCGCAAAAATACAAAACGACATAGCGGAATTTTCCTTCGCAGTTACGCAAAACGTTTCGTCGAAAACGACTCTAACCGTGTTGTGCCTGCAAAGGTAACTTCGAAGCCACCTAGCGGGGTGACACGTGTCACCCTCCTAATGGCTCAAAAACGCCTTCAAAAATATCCACAATGGCCAAAATCTCAAAACAAAGTGGGCCTACAAAACAGTAAATTTCTCCCGTGGCCCCACGTGACCATTTCCAAAATAAAATTCCATAATTCTCTAATATTCCAGGAAGTCCGAATACCAAATCTGGGAATCCAATTCCCATTAACGAACCTTTTTCCTTCACAAAAACCGGAAACTTTTCCGTGGAAAAATTTACCTCCTTCTTCCTTTCCAATCTTTCTGCCGTATTCTCGTACGTACGTCCTCGCATACATACTCTGGAAATACGGGGTATAACAACTACACCCGTGAGTGTTGGGTGGTAGCTGAGCGGGTAGATAATTGTCGGTAACGATACAGTCGTTGGACCCTAGCAGACCTAACAGAGTATTATGACGCATATCGAGGTCATTATGAGTACGGGCTAGTTGGCCTCTTGTTATGCCAACGTTGACTGCAGAGAGAGATTGGCTCGATTCCAGTTTTCTGGTAAGCTGATTATCCAGTGTAAAGGAAGAGAAGTGGTAGTAACCAGTGAATTATCCTTCCTTCTTTGGCATCATTGTTTTTCTTTTAAGTCTCGCGCGACTTGTTCACTGAGGTAAATTGACGCAGTAAGTAATAATTGAATTTGAAGGATTTATGTTAAGTGCCCTCGAGGTACTTGGAGTTGGTTTGGTGGCGGTCGGGGCCACGACCTTCCGGATAATTTCAGGAAAATGTACAAGGCAAGAATAAAATAAGTACGAGTGCTGCCGGCGGAAAGCTGAGGGCATCTTTGGTAGGTTGGAAAATCTACACGAACTTAAAGGCGGTGCGTGATGATTAGATAATTACTGGACCGCAAGAGGACCCTGTGATTAGGGTTGTGACTCCAAGGAAAGTTTAAGAAAGGGAGATAAGTTCTCTCCCCCACGTAAAGCGACGCTTTACGTATTATGGGGTTGCGTGTACCCATGTTGTTAGACGCAGGATATGAGACTGGTAAGGTCTTCGGTATCGTCATGCCATAGGTTACAGTTGTAGATAACCGTGGGAAAAGTGTTGTGTTGGGGAAATTAAGAACGACGTACGAATTGGTCGAGGAAGTATCGTAAAGATATAAATGCAGTTATGCGCATGTATGAAACTGCATTTATTATGAATCAAGATAGAAATACTTTTGCTAATAATAAGCCTAAGGTAAGGATATGGCCGGAAGGATAAAGGAGAATACGACTATGGTTATGTAAGTTGCACGAGATATGACTACCCCAAACTAGTGTAAAGACCATTAGTAAATAATGGGAAGTAAGAACATTTCGAGGAAATGTGGTAACACCTAGCTATAGGCTCTACAAGCTGGGAAAGGAAAATCGGGTTACTACTTTACGAGATCAAGGAAATCCCCCCCCCCTAAATTGTGATTGACAGGAAGTCTTAGCCATGCGGCAAGCAAAGGAATCAAATCTAAGTTTAGTGACCAAGTTTGGTTGCAACAGAGAAAGGGAAACAGGAACCATAAGTGAGATTAAGGATACCCGAATATTTCGCAGGAATGAGAAAGGCTTCCAGTTATTGGAAGATAAGTTGGCTCGACTACAGTTCTAACTCCTCCTGAAAGACTAGAGGGTTAGGTTTTTATGATAGCACGTTGGGTGTTGGGCTAGGTTGTGTGCTGACGCAACCCGATAAGGATAGAGCCTATGTTTCCCGGTAGTTAGGGAAGCAGGAAAGGAAATTACGCCACTTCCGATTTAGAGCTGGCGGCAGTTAAATCATGCCTTGAAGATTTGGGGGCATGATGTATATATAGACTTCCTGTGGATATTTGTGCAGACCACAAAAGCCTCCGGTATATCTGCAGACTGAGGCAGTAGAATTTGCGACAGCGACGGTGGTTAGAGTTATTCAAGGATTGTGATACCGATATCCTATACCACCCAGGGAAAGCCAAGACAGTTAAAGATACTCTTAGTCGCGAATCTAAGGGTAGTATGCCAGATGGGCAGCCAGATAGACTGGGCGTGGTCCGTGAGATTTTTTCAGTTACCGAGCCTAGGGGTTCGATTATTTGTTTCCAAGGTTAATGAAGTTTAGATCCGAGAGGTTGCCGAGTCTTCCATCGTTGAAGAAGTAAAGAGGCGAGAGTATGAGGATCCAGTTATGATACGGTATCGAGTTACGGCTCTCCGAGAAGAGAAGATCTTGTTTGAGTAGCACCGGATGAGGTGCTGTGAGATGAGGATAGATTGTGTGTACCCGGTGCTGCATGACTAGTCAGCAGGTTTTAGGGGAGGCATACAGTGCTTATTGCTCAAATTGTTCGGGGTCGACTAAGTTGTGTCGTGACCTCAGATGTATGTATGGGTAAGATGACCGGAAAAGGGACGTAGCAGAGTTGTTGCTTAATATCCGAATTAGTAGCAGGTCATGGTTGAACACCAGAAGCCCAGTGGGCTATTACAGACGATTTAGACCCCGACTTAGACATGGGAGGTAATTAAAATGGATCTTGTTACAGGGTGGCATCATACTCAGAGGAAGTGCGACTCCCTGGGGGTCATGGTAAATAGGCTGACGAAACCAGCCGTGTTCTTCCGGTTAGGACCACTTACTCGGCTGAGGTTCGTGCTAGCTTTTATAGCAGGGGGATTGTGAGACTGCACGGGGTTCCTACGTTTATGATGTCAGACAGATGAGCTCGATTATAGATAACTTCTGGAGGTTTTTCAGAAGAATTTTAGGGACACAGGTAAGTCTCAGTGTTGCATTACACCCTCAGACCGACGGACAGGCAGAGCGTACTATCCAGGCACTTGAGGATAGGTTGCGGGCCTGTGTTCTTGATTTCAGAAATAGCCGGGAGGTTTAATTGCCTCTTGTTGTGTTGAGTACGATAACAGATACCCTTCCAGTATTCAGATGGCCCTGTATGAGGCCTTGTATGTAAGAAAGTGTAGATCGCCGGTTAGTTGGTTCGACATAGGCGAGGTTCAGTTATTTGATCCAGACTTGATTCAGCGGGCTGTGGATAAGGTGAAGCTTATCCAGAAAAGATTATTGGTAAGCTCAGAGTCAGCAGAAGCTTTATGCAGATAACCGACGTTGACACATGGGGTTCAGGTTGACATTTAAGTATGAGTATTGTTATGTGGCCTCGTGTGGTATTATTGGTATGTGGGGGTTGTAAGGAGACTATGCCGCTATCTTTAAGTTTGACTCCCAAAAAAACATTCGGGGACAAATGTTTCTAAGGGGGGAAGAATGTTACACCCCGGAATTTCAGGATATGTTTATAAGAACGTACGTAAGAACTCAAAAATGTTAAGATTTGAGACGAGTAAAAATTTATCGGAATTTTGGAATTTGTCGGAAAATGAAATATTGCGACGAACGGGAGGGCGACACGTGTCACCCCCCTTAGTGGTCTTGGACGAAAATGGCATGGATGAAATGGTCATTTGACCATAATTTAAAAGACCAAGTCTTGCAAAGGCAAGAGCTTGACATTGTTGACTAAGTCAAATGCCACTTGGCTTGATCCTTGTGAAAAGCATCCTAACCACCCATTTGTTCTAATCTTGACCCTCCATCTTGTTATATATGTATACTAGTGCAAGACAAGCTTCTACACTTAGACAAATTTTTCAAAAATCTTGAAGAACACTTATAGGTGCTCTCGGCCAAGCTAGGGTCTCAAAGGAAATTTTTTCAATTGTTGTCCAATAATCTCCCCACTTTAAACCAAGGTACCTAAGGGTATTGTAAGTGTATCTCAATAGAAAGATCCCGGAAAAATGGCGTTTTCGTATTAGTCGCAAGGCGGAAAGTTAAGGAGTTCTTCAACTTTGAAGTTGGGACTTGAAGATAAGTTCTTCATAAGCTTCTAAGGGTTGCTTGGAGTGGATTGGAACGTCGAAAGGGGGAGCTAAAGTTGCTAAGGATCGACTTGTAATCTTGGATCATAATTGGGCTAAAGGAGGTATAATCTTCGTCTTACTTTTGTAATTGAACATTTCATGTTATGATAAGTTATAAGTGATCATGTGATATGTGTTATGAAGTTTGATAAGTGTTATGGAAATTTGGAAGCTCAAATCCGAAAATGACATGTTTAGCCATTTGAAATTGAAATACAATTTGGTCGATAATTAGAATCGTCGCATGTTATCTACTTGAAGATTATAGTTGTTATAATCAATTGCGGCCTTATAACATGTTATACTAAACAACTTGGATTGAAAAGAAATTGGAAGAAGAATTGGTATTGTTGCCCTAATTGCCGAATTGACATTGTAGTTTAGACTAGTTTGTTATATATTGTGGGGCGGAATTTTACATGTCTTGATTAAGCGTGTAATCCCCTATTGTTAACTACTTTGTTGGGCCTTAAATGTGGCGTGTTTGGTTATTGAATTCGGCCTTGAAAAAGGTGGCAAAGTATGTAGAAACAAAGGAAGTGCTGTCCGATTTTCCGTAGAATTTAGTGACTTTGCACTTGGAATATTCTACGTTTGAAGTAAGAAGTTAATAGACGTACTATGGTCATTATAGGTTGACATAATACGTACGGCGAATTTGACTTAGCAAGTGGATTAAACCGAAGAGGTATGTGGAACTTTCTTATCTCTTGAGCATGAATAAGTTGTAAATGTATAGTACGGTAGACGTACAAGTTTTTGACAATCTAGGTCTATTTGATATCCTTGGCTTATTTTAAGAACGTCCAAGTTGATTGAGTTAGGGAATTAACTCACTTGTTTAAATATTAAGGATATCTTGGTTTTCAAAAGTTAAGAGACTTTAAGTATGTTGAAGGTATTATTGATACTTGTTTTGTTGGAAAGTTTAAGTCTCTTGGTTATAAAGAAGTATGTAAGTTGCTAATGTATAAAGCTAGTATAACGGCTTTATGGGAAGTTGGTTATAATAGCTTTATGGAAAGTTAAAAAGAGTGGTTTACTCTAAGTAATTTAAGTATGTTAAATGACTTGAAATAACGAAAGGCAAATTGATTTAAAGGCATCAATTGCTTAAGGTTTTAAAAGAAAGAAGTCACTTGATTTAGAAGCCCGAAAATGTATTTTTCTAAAAAGGTATTGTGACTTGTCTTAAAATGTAGTTATGACTTGATACTACGGTTATTAGTATCTTGGAAGTTTTATATGAAAATGAGTCATTTTAAAAGAATAGAAGTACGTAGTACTTTGGGTTAAACTCCCAGATTTATAATGACACGTTAGTGCCTTAAGTAAACTAAAATGAGAGTGTATATGAATAAGGCTAATAAGAAGTTAGGGGGATTTCTTAACTTGCTTATTTATTGTATGATAAGCCGGTAGTGCTTATGTTATGTATGATAAGCCGGTAGTGCTTATGTTATGTATGATAAGCCGGTAGGGCTTATGTTATGTATGATGGCCGGTTGAGATAGGGTAAGAGTATAAATGAGGGGTAAACCCCCAAGATCGTTATACCACCTTCTCCGTGGTAAGAGTATAAATGAGGTAAACCCCAAGATCGTTATACCACCGCCTGGGGTAAGAGTATAAATGAGGGTAAATCCCAAGATCGTTATACCACCTGCCCGTGGATTTGCTACCCACGATGCGAGGAATACCTCATGCGAGTCCTTATGGGCTTACGGGTGAAATAGTCCCACGCGGCGGTACACCTATGCGAGGAATACCTCATGCGGGTCCACACGACCTACACGAGTGAAATAGTCCCGGAGTAGGATTTCTTAATGATCTTTGCGGCGGGTGGTCCTGCTTTGATCGCGAGCTTCCTATTTTTATGTTGTAAGTATACTTTTGATTACTATCATTGTTAGTAAGGCACTGCATCGTTAATTGAGTTATCATACCGCTCCGCTTTATTATAGACTTATGATTTCATTCTGATGCTTTCGCCACATATTTGGTACATGTTATCGACCTCCTTCGAAGTGCGTTCATGCCGCAGTAGAGTGCAGTTCTTGATCCTCGCTCTTAGGATCACTGTTCAGCTGTTGAGAAGCTCCTTTATTCCGGAGGCTTATCACTGGTATTGTCGGTTGTTGTACATTCAGGGTATGGCGGGGCCCTGTCCCGCCAGAGTTGTTATTCTTAGAGGTCTGTAGTCACATTGTGGTTTGGGTTGTAAAGAAAAAAAAATGTACTGTTTTATTTGTATAGTTTACGGAAGGTGGCCTTGTCGGCTAGCCTGTTGTTATTTTATGTTTGAGCATTTTTATTAGTTGTGTATGTTCCGCTGCTATTCTCTGATGTATACCAAAAGGGGTGCCCAGGTAGGGCACCAGTCGCGGGCCCGGGGTCGGGTCGTGACATAATCGTTGTACTGGTTCGTGGATGCGTTCCACCAGAACCGAGTCGGGAAGGCCGAGTACGGCCTTAAAGGAAATTGAAGCTAGTGTAATGACCAAGTTTGGAGGTGGTAACTCCAAGGTGCTAAAAACTGAAGCAATGACGGAAATGTGGTACATGTACTATAAAGAGTTCGGGTGTACGAGAAGGGTACGACGAGTAAGAAACGAAGCGAACATGTGTTAAGAGAATGGAAATGATCATTTATTTTGTGAATTAAAGATGTGAAGAACGAGTCTTTTAGACCATGGGTGAGAGCTTATTGTGATGTTATACACGTTACAGGTGATTCCTCGTTGGCTTGGAGTTGAGTTTTGCACGTGTGTTATATTATGGTCATGTGTGGCATAATTGGTTTTGTAAGTATAGTAGTGAAGACTATACCAGCGCATGTGTTTTTTTTTTAGACTTAGAAGGAACATTCAGGACGAATGTTTCTAAGGGCGGAAGAATGTTACACCCCGTAGTTCCAGGGTATGTATGTGAGGACGTACGTACGAGAATACGACATTAAGATTGGAAAGGAAGAAAGATATAATTTTCCGACGGAAAATTTTCCGGATTATGTGAAGGAAAAAGGTTCGTTAATGGGAATTGGATTCCCAGATTTGGTATTTGGACTTCTTGGATTATAATAGAATTATGCATTTTATTTTCCGGAATTAGTCACGTGGGGCCCATGGGAGAAATTTACGGTTTTGCGGGGCCCACATTATTTTCGAGATTTTGGACATTATGGATATTTCCGGGAGATGAAATATTTTGGACGAGTGGGAGGGCGACACGTGTCACCCCCTTAGGTGGCTCTTTGCCGAAATGTGTGTGACAAGTGGCTCTTGGCCGAAATGTGGTGCCATGTGGCAAGCCAAGTGTCCCAAGTCATTTGTGGGACAAGTGGCTTGTGGGACCCACACACACTTGTCGCCCAATCTCACCACACACTTGCTAAGATCCTAGCCTTTGATTTCCCTATAAATACCCCCCCCCCTTGTTGCAAGACATCATCCAATACTTAGATAATTTCCAAGGAAAAATACTCCCTCCCTTCCTTGAGTGTTTCGGCAATAGCCCTCCCCCCTTGACCAAAAGTTGTCCAAAAAACCTTAAACTTTTAAGTGTTCTTCGTTGATGTGTTAGGAAGGTTGTTAACCAAGTGTTAGAAAAGTTTTCACACCCCTAGCCTTTGAAACTCACCTTGGCCGAAACTTGCCCATTTTAAGCCTAAGGTGTTCTTCACTTTTTGGAGTTGAATCTTGAAGAGAAGTTGGTTAGGAGCTTCTAAGGGTTGCTTGTAGCGGATTGGAACGTAAGGAATTGGAGCTAAGATTCCTAAGGATCGACTTTTAAATCTTGGATAATTTTGGGCTTATCGAGGTAATGATCCTTGTCCTTCTATTGTAATTGGAGATTACATGTTGTAGTAGTTTATAATTGAGTATATAATATGTGGAAAGAAGATTGAAAAGAAATGGACTGTTTAGTATATTGTGGGGCAGAACTTTACACGTCCAGTTAAGCGTGTAATCCCCTTTGACTGTTGTATTGATGTGCCTTAAATGTGGCATGTTGGCTATTGATATCAGGCCTTGAAAAAGGTAGGAAGTAAGTAAATACAGGGGAGGTGCTGCCCAATTTTCCGTAGAATAAGGAACCTTGTACTTAGAAATATTCTACGAAGAGAACTAGAAGTTGATAGATGTGTTGTGGTTATTATAGGTGGATATTCTACGCGCGACATACTCAACTTGGCTAGTGGATTAAGCCGAAGAGGTATGTGATTTTTCCTATTCTCTTGAGCATGATTATTTGTGAAATATATAGTGCGGTAGACGCACGTGTGTTAAAGGAGTTAGATTTCCTTTTGTGTCCTTGACTTGATTCTAAATGTTAAGTGACTTGATATGAAATGTTAAGAACTTGAATTGTGTTAAAAAGTTGTGAAACCTCATTCGTGAATAATGGGTACTTGGTCTTTAAAATAATAAAGTTATCTTGATTTCGGGAGTACAATGTAGAGTTTGACTCATTGGCTCGGTATGTCCCCGCTTTAGTGGCAGACATGGAGGATAGAGTGAACCGCTATATCACAGGGCTCGATGATTATTTAGCAGTGGGGTGCACGGGTGTAGCTCTTCAGCCGGGCATGGACATTGCCCGCATGCAGGCTTATGCGCAGCAGACTGAGGAACGTAGAGGTCGACGGAATGACCAACATCAGCAGAAGAGGGCCAGGACAGCAGGGTCCTGTGGTAACTTTAGAGACAGACGACCTCGGCAGTCGGTTATATATTTCAGCGATGCGAGTACTTCTTCACGCCTTCTTGACGCCCGGGGTATTCAGGAGCAGGTCAGGGCTCCAAGGTTTCAGGTTTTCAGGGGAGTAGGGGTGCTAGCCGGATGAGGCCACCCTTACATCAGTGTGGCCGTTGTGGAAAAATCCATCGTGGGGTGTGTCGTGCTAGTTTGGGAGATTGCTATACTTGCGGCCGACAGGGCCATTTTGCGAAGGATTGTCCGACCAGAGGTAGAGCAGATGTTAAGACTCATCCTTCGGGATCGGTGGCTGGTTCATCGCCTCCTATAGCTATGCGCCCAGCAGGGCAGGATTATGATTAGAGCAACAAAGGGAAAGCGAAGCAATAGTTATAAGTATAGTCTTAACCCTTTAGAGACTAGTATGTGTTGTTATGGCGGTTATATGTTAAGTGTTGTACTCGGATAGCAATGTGTAAATTGTGTTTAAGACACCTGGTTTAGAGTGAGAAGGTAAGTTTGGGGACAGGGGAATTGTGAGCCTTAGAATATTACACGTGGAGACATTAGATGCAAGGCCGTCTTGAGTAAAAGATTTACGGATGATCTTTTTCAGAGTACATAGTATACGTGGAGTGTATTTGTGTGATAAGTCCATGAGTGGTGTGAATTGAAAGTGGGTAGTTATGCTAAGGAGACCACTAGGTTTTCGTGACTTGTATAGTGAGATTGTTCCGGACCAGGAACAAGAGTTTGGTACGAAGTGGGTCGGGTTGAGGCCATATTGCGGGTCAACCCACAGCCCGGAATGAAGTGGGGTAAGTTTGAGGTGGTCCCGCTAGGTGATAGGGTCACGAGGTGCAAGGCCCAAGTCTGGTTAATCGTTGTACTGGTTCGTGGATGCGTTCCACCAGAACCGAGTCGGGAAGGCCGAGTACGGCCTTAAAGGAAATTGAAGCTAGTGTAATGACCAAGTTTGGAGGTGGTAACTCCAAGGTGCTAAAAACTGAAGCAATGACGGAAATGTGGTACATGTACTATAAAGAGTTCGGGTGTACGAGAAGGGTACGACGAGTAAGAAACGAAGCGAACATGTGTTAAGAGAATGGAAGTGATCATTTATTTTGTGAAGTAAAGATGCGAAGAAAGAGTCTTTTAGACCATGGGTGAGAGATTATTGTGATGTTATACATGTTAGAGGTGATTCCTCATTGGCTTGGAGTTGAGTTTTGCGCGTGTGTTATATTATGGCCATGTGTGGCATAATTGGTTTTGTAAGTATAGTAGTGAAGACTATACCGGCGCATGTGTTTTTTTTTAGACTTAGAAGGAACATTCGGGACGAATGTTTCTAAGGGGGGAAGAATGTTACACCACGTAGTTCCAGGGTATGTATGTGAGGACGTACGTACGAGAATACGACATTAAGATTGGAAAGGAAGAAAGATATGATTTTCCGACGGAAAATTTCCGAATTATGTGAAGGAAAATGGTTCGTTAATGGGAATTGGATTCCCAGATTTGGTATTTGTACTTCTTGGATTATAATAGAATTATGCATTTTATTTTCCGGAATTGGTCACGTGGGGCCCACGGGAGAAATTTACGGTTTTGCGGGGCCCACATTATTTTCGAGATTTTGGACATTATGGATATTTCTGGGAGATGAAATATTTTGGACGAGTGGGAGGGCGACACGTGTCACTCCCTTAGGTGGCTCTTGGCCGAAATGTGTGTGACAAGTGGCTCTTGGCCGAAATGTGGTGCCATGTGGCAAACCAAGTGTCCCAAGTCATTTGTGGGACAAGTGGCTTGTGGGACCCACACACACTTGTCGCCCAATCTCACCACACACTTGCTAAGATCCTAGCCTTTGATTTCCCTATAAATACCCCCCTTGTTGCAAGACATCATCCAATACTTAGATAATTTCCAAGGCAAAATACTCCCTCCCTTCCTTGAGTGTTTCGGCAATAGCCCTCCCCCCTTGACCAAAAGTTGTCCAAAAATCCTTAAACTTTTAAGTGTTCTTCGTTGATGTGTTAGGAAGTTTGTTAACCAAGTGTTAGAAAAGTTTTCACACCCCTAGCCTTTGAAACTCACATTGGCCGAAACTTGCCCATTTTAAGCCTAATGTGTTCTTCACTTTTTGGAGTTGAATCTTGAAGAGAAGTTGGTTAGGAGCTTCTAAGGGTTGCTTGTAGCTGATTGGAACGTAAGGAATTGGAGCTAAGATTCCTAAGGACCGACTTTTAAATCTTGGATAATTTTGGGCTTATCGAGGTAATGATCCTTGTCCTTCTATTGTAATTGGAGATTACATGTTGTAGTAGTTTATAATTGAGTATATAATATGTGGAAAGAAGATTGAAAAGAAATGGACTGTTTAGTATATTGTGGGGCAGAATTTTACACGTCCAGTTAAGCGTGTAATCCCCTTTGACTGTTGTATTGCTGTGCCTTAAATGTGGCATGTTGGCTATTGATATCAGGCCTTGAAAAAGGTAGGAAGTAAGTAAATACAGGGGAGGTGCTGCCCAATTTTCCGTAGAATAAGGAACCTTGTACTTAGAAATATTCTACGAAGAGAACTAGAAGTTGATAGATGTGTTGTGGTTATTATAGGTGGATATTCTACGCGCGACATACTCAACTTGGCTAGTGGATTAATCCGAAGAGGTATGTGATTTTTCCTATTCTCTTGAGCATGATTATTTGTGAAATATATAGTGCGGTAGACGCACGTGTGCTAAAGGAGTTAGATTTCCCTTTGTGTCCTTGACTTGATTCTAAATGTTAAGTGACTTGATATGAAATGTTAAGAACTTGAATTGTGTTAAAAAGTTGTGAAACCTCATTCGTGAATAATGGGTACTTGGTCTTTAAAAGAATAAAGTTATCTTGATTTCGGAAATGTGAGTAGTTGTCCTTGGTTGGTTTAAAATGTAAAGTGTTATAACAGCTTTATGGGAAGTTAGTTATAACGACTTTATGAAAACGAAAGAATGGTTGTATCATTGGATTTAAACGGTAACTTGATATTTTTAAGAAGTAATGAGGCTTAAACTATTTTGAGAAGTATATTGTTACTTGACCTTTGAAAGGAGAAGTGTTTTGTTTAAAAAGAAGGCATGGTATTGTCTTGATTTGGTTGAAAGATAAACGACTTGATTTTGAAAGATAAGAGACTTGACTTATAAACGACTTGATTTCGGAAAAGGAGAAGTAACTTGATTTAATAGTATGAGTTACTTGTTTTGAAAAGAGTGAGTTACTTGGGTTTTTAAGAGTATAATTGATTTTAAAGGCCTTGTAAAGATTTTCTGAAGGTGTAGTAGTAATTTGGTTTGAAAAGAAAACGTGTTTTGAGACTACGAGTATTAGTATCGTGTGGCTTTTACGTAAAAAGATGTATTTTTGAAAGAATGAAAGTATGTAGTACTTTTGGGTTAAAACCCGGATTTTTGGCATAAAATGAAAGTACCTTGAGTGTGAGTAACTTGCCTATGTTTTCTTGTGATAGCCTTGTTGTGCAAGTATTGTATCCTTATGCTACCACGTCTCTCGATGGAGGGCCGGTCATGTTATTCTTGGTCATTTTGGATATACTGACTCGATGGATGGTCCATGGGTATGCGGCCATGATGAGGGTTTGTTCCCTGTTGATAGTGTTATTCCATGGACTAGCTCTCCATGAGGTTTACTGATGCAGGGTGGATCTGGTAGTTAGCCCTCGTACTTGCCCCGGTCGTGGCTGATGCAGTCGGTATATGGTAGTTGGCTTTTGTACTTGCCCCGGTCAGTGTTATGGCGAAGTCTCGTGATGCAGGAGGTATCTGGTAGTTGGATTTCGTACTTGCCGGTCGGCGTGACGTGTGCGAGGTATCGGCAATCGGCGCCCGTCTTGCCGGTCAGCTTCGTGAGTTAGTTTTATAGCAGTTTTATGGCGAAGTCTAGTGATGCAGGAGGTATCTGGTAGTTAGCCTTCGTACTTGCCCCGGTCAGCGACGTGACGCAGGTGGTATCTGGTAGTTAGCTTTCGTACTTGCCGGTCGACTGCGATCTGATTATATAGTATTGTTGGTACGGTAGGTTCTGGTAGCTAGCTTTCATACTTGCCCTGGTCAGTTGATGATGTAGGGTGGATCTGGTAGCTATGCCTTCGTACTTGCCCCGTACGGTTCTTATGACACAGGTGGGACCTGGTGTTCATGTGCACTCCTTGGTGTTGTTATATCATGATGCCGGTAGTGAGGAAGGAATTCCACCGCATGATTGATATTGTGGGCGTGAGACCCATAGTTATATTTGAGTGATGACGTTGAGGCGTGAGTCACGACTTGACATATTTGCTTATATATTGTGTCTTGTAGTTTGGTTATCATATATGTCTCTGTTTTATATAGTATTATGATCTCATTCTGATATTTTGATTTCATACCATACTGTTATCTTGCCCTCGCCCGGCTGCGTTATCTGCAGTAGAGGTACACCAGTTGTTGATCCTCGCTCATAGGATCACAGTTCTGCATTTGGGAAGCTCCGTTTCTCCGGAGGCTTATCTTTTGGTATAGATTCCCTGTCATTGTAAGTACTTGTACATTCAGGGTTATGGCGGGGCCCTGTCCCGTCATAGTTGTTATAAAAAATCTTAGAGGTCTGTAGTACTGTTGTGAGTTGGGCTTGTAAAGGATAACTGTTCGGATTTTATTTATATATACAGAAAGGTGGCCGTTTTGGTTAGCCTGTTTCTTATTTCATATTGTTTCATGTCTATAAGTTTTTATTTCCGCTGATTTTCTCTGATGTTTTATCACTAGGGTGCCCGGGGTAAGGCACGATCGCGAAGCTCAGTCGGTCGTGACAAAAGTGGTATCGAGCGATTAATCCTCGAAAAGTGTCTGAGGCCGTATCTAGTAGAGTCTTGATTATCGGCGTGTTGTGCACCACACCTATAATCAGGAGGCTATAGGATATTTAGGATTGGTTTCCATTCTTCTCACTCTGAGATCGTGCCTTAGAGCTGTGGGACAAGTTGGACTCCCTCTGACGTATTTTTATGTACCATTTATGCCTCTACTCAAGGCAACCAGGCCCGAAGGCAAAGCGGCGAGGAGGCTGCGAGTAGAACACGAGGGTTACGGGGCACATGCCCAGTCTTTACCTGAGGTGGTGCTACAGACGGCAAATTCTATGACGCCGCCACGGCCCAGTTTAGAGCGGCGGCGGTAGCTCACGAGGCCCACAATACGAGCCTCGGTCCACAGCCAGGAGCGGAGGATATGGGTTACAAGGAGATAGCCCAGTTACTAGCTAGGTTTGTGGCGAGACACGAGGACAGACGGGAGCCGGTAGTACCCGTGGCGCACCCCAGAACCGATAGTTTGAGGCTTCGGGACTTCTTGAGTTGCAGTCCACCAGAGTTCTATGGATCGAGAACTGAGGAAGATCCTCAGGAGTTTATTCGACAGCTACAGCGGATCATGAGAGTCATTAAGGCCTCAGAGGCCGAGTCGGTGCTACTGGGTTCTTATCGGCTACATGATACTGCAGTCGACTGGTTTGATTCATGGGGACTGTCCCGGGGGGAGCATGCGCTTCCAGCTGGTTGGGACGAGTTCTCAGAGGCATTTCTTACACAATTCTTGCCCTCGCAGATGAGGAGAGCTCGGGCAGATAGATTTTTGATGTTGAGGCAGAACGGGCGGACGGTTCGGGAGTACAATGTAGAGTTTGACTCATTGGCTCGGTATGTCCCCGCTTTAGTGGCAGACATGGAGGATAGAGTGCACCGCTATATCACAGGACTCGATGATTATTTAGCAGTGGGGTGCACGGGTGTAGCTCTTCAGCCGGGCATGGACATTGCCCGCATGCAGGCTTATGCGCAGATCGAGAACGTAGAGGTCGACGGAATGACCAAAATCAGCAGAAGAGGGCCAGGACAGCAGGGTCCTGTGGTAACTTTAGAGACAGACAGCCTCAGCAGAAGGCTGGTTATATGTTATACCCCGTATTTCCAGAGTATGTACGTGAGGGCGTACGTATAAAAGTTTAAGCCTTAAGTTAGGCAAGGACCGAAAATTTTGGGCACTACTAGCGAAAAAAATCGTTTTCCGACGAAACGTTTTCCGGACTTTGCGAAGGGAAAATTACGGCTATGTCAATTATAATTTTTGCGGATTTTTCCGAGAGATGAAATATTTTGGACCAACGAGAGGGCGACACTTGTCACCCTCTAGTGGGCGGTCAAGTTGGCCGAATGGTGCACGTTTTTTTGCCATGTTTTGAGGCCTAAACCATGGGTCAATGTTTGGAGTGATTTGAGGAGTAGATGGCTAGGGTGCCTTGTGCAAATCTTGACCCTACACTTGCCTACCACTTGGCTTGATCTTGGCCATTGATTTCCCTATAAATACCCCCCTAACTTGAAGGTTTTCTTCATCCCTTAAATCATTTCTAAGTCTTGAAATCCCTTCCCTTCCTAGTTGTGCTAGCCGAAACCCCTCCCCTTTGTGAGGCCTTGGCAGAAATACCCCCTTCCTCGAGTTGTTTTCGTAAATACACCCCCTTGGTAGAAAAGTATTCTCCAAGTATTGTTACTATTCCAAAATACCTTGGCCCAAATACCTTGTAGTATTCCAAGGTTACACCTATACTAAAAGCCCAGAAATACTATTATACTTCCCTTCAGTCACAAAACGAAACCCTAAGGAAAATCTTCATACTTGGTTGAAGTAGTAAGAAGAAGTTGCGTAGAACTTCTAAGGGTTGTTTTGGAGCGGGTTGGAGTGCACGGAGTAGGAGCTAAACCTTGCTCAGGATCGACATTTAAACTTGGATAATTATGGGCTTATCGAAGTAAATATCTTGTCCCCCATTTGTAATTAGAGTTTACATACTGTTGAAGTATAAGAATTAAGTATAAGTTATATACAAGGAAGGTATATAAGAAGGGAATTGAACTGTACTTACATAGAATTTGTATTCTGATGAGACTTGTGAAGTTTGACGGGTAGGGAAGTGCTGCCCAATTTTTCGTAGAATCTTGTATATAGATTTATTCTACCGAGTAGTCTAGACATTGATAGACTTGTATAACCGTTATAGGTTGAAGTACTGCGAGTAGCATATTCTACTCGAAGGGTGGAAAAGGATTGCAGTACTTTGGAGCTATTTGCTAATAGTCGATAAATCGTCGCGAGGTATGTGATTCTTCCTATCCTCTTGAGCATGATATTTTAAAAGGAATATATTTAGTACGGTAGACGTACGTGTGTTAACTGAACGTAGTTTTACGGCAATGTCTTTTGACTTAAGCCTGAATAATAAGAATCTTGAAGTATTTCAAGAGAATTAAGAAACCTTTTTGAAAAAAAGATAATACTTGGTTTTGAAAGCTTAAGAAGTTATACTAGCTTTATGGGAAGTTAGGTATAACGACTTAAGAGAGATAAAAGGAACGGTTTACTTAATTGTTTATGAAAGCCTTATATTGATTTCGGAAATGAGAATAAGTATCGAACAAACCACAGCAGCGCTAATAAAGGGAAATGTTTTGACTAATAAAGTATTATTAAAACCAGTAGAAACCTCCATTTGCATAGGAGCTAAGATGAGACAAAATGATATTTCCTAGATCATGGCTGCCTTAATAAGATTGTTATGAACAAGAATAACCTACTCACATATAAGGCATATGTTTCTCAGATTGTGTTAAAAGAGAATTATATGATTAAGACTATGAACTACGAAACCTTTCGAAAATGAGAAACTTGAGCATTTGAAATTAGGCAAACTTGAACGTTTGGAAAATAATGTTGTTACTTGATTTTACAAAGGGAAGTGTTTTGGTTTACTTAAAAAGATAGTCACTCTATTTTTATACTACGGGTATTGTGTGACTTTTGTGAAAGAAACGGATCTTTTAAAGAGTTAATGTATGAAGTACTTTGGGGATAAAAACCCGAGCTTGTTAATATAAAGTAGAAACTACCTTGTGTGAATGACTTGATTGTGTTGGTTTGTGATAGCCTTGTAATACTTTCTTGTTGGTTTAATAAGTAAACATGTGATGATGCTACGTGTGTTAGTATCTTGTAGTGTTTGTGTAAAGAGGTTATTCTTATTGTGCTTATGTTGTTTAACGATAAGCCGTTATGTTAGTATTATATCACTCACCTCTTGACATGATGCCGGGGGTTAAGCTGCCCTCCGATGCGGGGTATACTCAGGCAGTCTGTGTGACTATGATTCGAGAATACCTCATGCGGGTCCCGGGGGCCTATGCGGAGCTACGAGAGTTCCAGGTTAGTGTGCGGGGTTATACCTCATGCGGTCTATGTGGCCATGCGGACTGCGAGTCCAGGACGATGCCGGGGAGTAGCTACCCTCGATGCGGGGAATATGTTATACCCCGTATTTCGAGAGTATGTACGTAAGGACGTACGTACGGAAGTTTGAGCCTTAAGTTAGGCATAGGACCGAAATTTTGTTCACAACCCCCGATTAGAATCGTTTTTCGACAAAACGTTTTACAAAACTTGCGAAGGGAAAATCTGGCTATGTCATTTATAATTTTTGCGGATTTTTCCGAGAGACGAAATATTTTGGACCAACGAGAGGGCGACACTTGTCACCCTCAAGTGGCGTCCTTGTGGACGATTTGGGTCACGGTTTTGGCCTTGTTTTGTGCCTTATTTTGTGCCATGTTTGGTGCCTTGTTTTGTGCCTTGTTTTGTGGAGTAGGGTTAGGGTGCACTTGGCTTGATCTTGGCCCTCCACTTGCCCCCCACATGGCTTGATCTTGTCCATTGGTTTCCCTATAAATACCCCCCCCCCCACTTTGAAGACTTATTCATCCATTCCTAAAATCACCAAGTCTTGAAATCCTCCCTCCCTTCTTGTTGGTTTCGTCCCCCCTCCCCTTTCGAGAAGGCCTTGGCCGAGGGGTACACCCCCCCCTCCTAGAGGCCTTGGCCGAGGGGTACACCCCCCTCCCCCTCCTAGTGGTGTGGCCGAGAGGTACCCCCCTCTTGGTAGAAATACTCTCCAAGTATTGTTACTATACCCAAAATACCTTAGCCTTATACCTTGTAGTATTCCAAAAGTTACCTCTATACGTAGAGCCCGGAAATACTACCTTATGCCCTTTTTGTCTCAAACCGAAACCCTAAGGAAAACCTTCATAGTTGGTTGAAGTGTTAAGTAGAAGTTGCGTAGAACTTCTAAGGGTTGTTTGGAGCGGGTTGGAGCGCCCAGAGTAGGAGCTAAACGTTGCTCAGGATCGACATTTATACTTGGATAATTATGGGCTTACCGAGGTAAATATCTTGTCTCCCTATTGTAATTGAGTTTGCATACTATTGAAGTATAAGAATTGAGTATAAGTTATATACAAGGAAGGTATATAAGAAGGGAATTGAACTGTACTTACATAGGACGGTATTCTGATGAGACTTGTGAAGTTTGTGGGTAGGGAAGAACCCAATTTCTTAGAAACTTGTATCTAGATTTATTCTACCGAGTAGTCTAGACATTGATAGACCGTATAACCTTTATAGGTTGAATGTTCTGCGAGTAGCATGTACTACTTGAAAGGTGGACAAGGCTAGCGGATTACACTGAGTGGGCGTTTTGCTAATAGTCGATAATCGTCGCGAGGTATGTGATTCTTCCTATCCTCTTGAGCATTATATTTTAAAAGAATATATATATAGTACGGTAGACGTACGTGTGTTAATTGAACGTAGTTGTACGGCAATGTCTTTTGACTTAAGCCTGAATAATAAGAATCTTGAAGTATTTCAAGAGAATTAAAGAAACCTTTTGAAAGAAGAGTAATGCTTGGCTTTTAAAAGCTTAAGAGTTATACTAGCTTTATGGGAGTTAGGTATAACGACTTAAGAGTGATAAAAGAATGGTTTATTAATTTTAGAAGTTAAGAGACTTGATCTTAAAAGATAAGAGACTTGACTTAATTAAATTAATATGAATTTTGTGTGAAACCTCATTCGTGAGAAATGAGTACTTGGTTTTTAAAAGCAATAATGTTTCTTGATTTCAGAAATCAGAATAAGTATCGAACAAACCACAGCAACACTAATAAAGGGAAATGTTTTGACTAATAAAGTATTATTAAAACCAGTAGAAACTTCCATCTGCATAGAAGCTAAGATGAGACAAAATGATATTACATTTCCTAGATCATGGCTGCTGTAATAAGATTGTTATGAACAAGAATAACCTACTCACACATAAGGTATATGTTTCTCAAATTGTTTTAAAGGATTAAAACTGTGAACTACGAAACCTTTCGAAAAATGAGAAACTTGAACATTTGAAATTAGGCAAACTTGAACGTTTGGAAAATAATGTTGTTACTTGATTTTACAAAGGGAAGTGTTTTGGTTTACTTAAAAGATAGTCACTCTATTTTTATACTACGGGTATTGTGTGACTTTTGTGAAAGTAACGTATCTTTTAAAGAGTTAATGTATGAAGTACTTTGGGGATAAAAACCCGAACTTGTTTAACATAAAGTAGAAAGTATCTTGTGTGAATAACTTGATTGTGTTGGTTTGTGATAGCCTTGTAATACTTTCTTGTTGGTTTGATAAGTAAACATGTTAGGATGCTACGTGTGTTAGTATCTTGTGATGTTTGTGTAAAGGGGTTTTCCCTCGATCGCGCTTATGTTGTTTAACTATCAGCCGTTATGTTGGTATTGTACCACTCACCTTGACATGATCCCGGAGGTTAAGCTGCCCTCCGATACGGCAGTCTGTGTGACTATGATTCGAGGATACCTCATGCGGGTCCCGGGGACCTATGCGGAGCTACGAGAGTTCCAGGTTAGTGTGCGGCCTATATGGTCATGCGGTCTATGTGGCCATGCGGACTGCGAGTCCAGGCGGATGCCGGGGAGTAGCTACCCTCGATGCGGGGAATACCTCATGCGGGCCATTGGAGTGGCCTATGCGGAGCTGCGGGAAGTTCCAGGGCTAGACGCGCACATTAGATACATGCGCGTAGTGGCGGCTTTGATCATGTGACGGTCAGACAGATCTCATGATCTGATTTATGACCTTGTTTGTACTGTGGGTTTTAGTAGTCGGATATGCCTTCGTACTTACCCCGTACGGTTTTATGATTACACAGGTGGGACCTGGTGTTCATGTGTATTCCTTGGTGCTTTTATATCATAGACTGCCGGCAGTGAGGAAGGTGTTCCACGGGCATGATTGATGTTGTGGGCGTGAGACCCATAATTATGTTTGAGTGATGACTTTGAGGGCGTGAGTCCCTGACTTGACATGACTGCTTATTTATTGTGAACTGTAGTTTGGTTATCATACATGTCTCCTGCTTTATATAGACTACTATGATTTCATTTACAGTATTTTGATTTCACATACTTGGTACTGTTATCGACCTCCTTGGGGCTGCGTTCATCTGCGCGGTAGAGGTACACCAGTGTTGATCCTCGCTCGTGGTCGAGTTCGGCGTTGGGAAGCTCCGTTTCTCGGAGGCTTATCTTGGTATAGTCCCTGTTGTTGTAGGTGCTACATTCGGGGTATGGCGGCCCTGTCCCGTCGTTGTTGTCATATCATTCGTAGAGGTCTGTAGTACTGTTGTGGGCAGAGTTGTAATGGGATGTAACTGTTCGGTTTTAAGTTGATTTATATATATGCCGAAGGGCAAGTTTTCTCAGATTACTGTTTTACACTTCTTGTTATTCCATGTCTTGTTTTATGTTCCGCTGATTACTCTGATGTATGTCTACTTGGGTGCCCGGTAAGGCACGATCCGGGGCAGGTTGGTCGTGACAAAAGTGGTATCGAGCGATTAATCCTCGGAAAGTGTCTACAGACCGTATCTAGTAGAGTCTTGATTATGGGTGTGTTGTGCACCACACCAATAATCAGGAGGCTATAGGATATTTATGATTGGTTTCCATTTTTCTCACTCTGAGATCATGCCTTAGAGCTGTGTTATAAGTTGGACCCCTCTAACGTATTTCTTTCCCTTACCGTTATGCCTCCGCGTAAAGCGGCCGGGCGAAGGGCAAAGCGAGAGGCTGCGAGTAGAGTACAGAGGGTTACGTGGGCACGGGCCCAATCATCACCTGGGGTGGTGCTTCATTTGGGGAGTTCTGCGACGTCACCAGCCCCAGCAGAGTTTAGCACGGCGGCAGCAGTGCCTACTGCGACCTTGATATATGAACCTTCAGTTCCACGACCGGGAACAGAGAATATAGATTGCAAAGAGGCGACCCTGTTACTAGCTAGGGATTTAAGCTACCAGAGGGTATATGATGTACCGATTTATCGCGGGCCTTGATAAATATCTAAGAGAGGGTTGTGCAAGAGTAGTTCTTCAGTTAGGCTTGAGCATGGCCTGTGTACGGGCTTATGCGCAGCAAGCCGAGAAACGTAGAGATCGACGGGTTAACCAAGGACAGCAGAAGAAGGCCAGAACAGCAAGGTCCTTTGATAACTTTCGAGGCGAATCGCCTCACCAGCAGATTAGATATGCACATCCACCAGTGCAGAGTGGTCCTCCACAGGGTTCAGGACGTCGGGTATGCAGAATTGGTCAACTCCGAGCTTCCGATTCACGCTACACACGAAGGTTCCAAACACGGATTCAGTTTTCCCGGTGTTCACACGTGACAGCGCCATCCCGGGAATGTCGTCTTTTAGTTGGTACTTGTTTTACCGGCGGCCGTCAGGGCCATGTGTCGAAAGGATGCCCTAGTAGGAGGGATGCAAGTAGGAGGACTCAGCCTACCAGATCAGTTGCGGATTCAGTAGTTCGGAGAGGAAGGGGTGTTAGCCAGAGGAGGCCACCCCCACCTCGATGTGGCCGTTGTGATAAGTGTCATTGTGGGGAGTGTCGTACTTCGTCGACATCTTGTTATGCTTGCGCCCAGCAGGGCAGGATTGATTGGAACGTCTGAGGGTAGTGAAACAGTAGATACAGGTGTATCCTTAACCCTCTAGAGACTAGTATGATAAGATGAGTATACCTTAAGTGTTATGTTCAAGTAACATAAGTGTTATTTTTTTTTATTAGAAATCATGGTTTGGGATAGGGTAAGTGTGAGCCTTAGAGTTTTATACGTAGAGACCTTAGAGGTAAGGCCACCTCGAGTAAAAGATGTATTTTTGTGTTTGACCCTTATCATAGTGCATGGTACACGTGAGCTATGTTTGTGGGATGAGTCCCTGAGTAGTGTGAATGAAAGAGGGTAGTTGAGCTAAGAAGACCGCTAGGTTTTCGTAACGTGATTTGTGAGATTGTTCCGGATCGGGGAGCTAGTGTTTTGCGCGAAAGTGGGTCTGTCACACCCCGAACCCCGGGCCCGTGACTGGTGCCCTACCTGGGCACCCTTCTACCTTAACAACACGAGTAAACCGCGGAATTTAAATAACACCTCTTTTTTTTTAAAACCAACATACGTGCAACGGCAAAGCCGACAAGGCTGCCATAATATATATATAAACAAAAGACACTACAATGTACATGAGTCCAATCCCACATATGAATATAGACCTCTAAGAGTTTTACTGAAATATGACGGGACAAGGCCCCGCACCCATAATCAGATAAAAGCCTCATCAGTAGAACTTATACCAAAAGATAAACTCCCGAATGAAGGAGCTATCCAAAACTCGAGCGGTCCTACACTGCCGATCACCAAATCAAGGCAGACCTAAACTCGCAAGATGAACGCAGCCTCGGGCGAGGTCAAGACGAAGAATGTACCAAGTATGTGAAGCTGAAAAATACTGTAAATGAAATCATAGTAGTCTATATAAAGTAGGAGACATATATGATAACCAAACTACAGTACATAATATGTAAGCAGTCACGTCAAGTCAGGGACTCACGCCCTCAAAGTCATCACTCAAATATAACTATGGGTCTCACGCCCACAACATCAATCATGCCCGTGGAATACCTTCCTCACCGCTAGCCATGATATAATAACACCAAGAAGTACACATGAACAGCAGTCCCACTGTGTCATAAAACCGTGACGGAGTGTACGAAGGCTAACTACCAGATACCAAAGCCGCATCATCAACTGACCGGGGCAAGTACGAAAGCCAACTACCAGATACCAAAGCCGCACTATCAATACTATACAATCAATACTATACAATCAAACCACGGAGCTGATACGGGGCAAGTACGAAAGCCAACTACCAGATACCAAAGCCGCACTATCAATACTATACAATCAATACTATACAATCAAACCACGGAGTCGAGCACGGCAAGTACGAAGCCGACTACCGATACCGCGTCGCGGTCACGTATGACCGGGCAAGTACGAGGGCTAACTACCAGATACCAAGGTCAGACACGAGATTCCGCCACGGTCGAGCACGGCAAGTACGAAAGCCGACTACCAGATACCAAGGCCGTGTCACGTAGCTGACCGGGGCAAGTACGAGGGCTAACTACCAGATACCAAGGCCGTATCACGAGACTTCGCCACTAAACTGAACGGGGCAAGTGCGAGGGCTAACTACCAGGTACCAAGGCCGAATCAGCCACGAGACGGGGCAAGTACGAAAGCCGACCACCAGATACCAAGGCCGAATCAGTAAGAAACCTCATGGAGAGCTAGTCCATGGAATAACACTATCAATGCGAGCGCACTGCGGAATTCTCCCGTCACCGCCAGACGTCCAAGTAATATCATAACAAATCAGCCGGCCCTCCATTGAGAGACGCGGTGGTATAGAAATACAATGCTAGCACGACAAGGCTATCACACGCAAACATAGGCAAGTTACACACAACTCAAGGTACTTTCATTTTATGCCAAAGTCCAGGTTTTAACCCCAAAGTACTACGTACGTTAAATTCTTTTTAGAAGATCCATTTCTTTTACAAAAGTCACCCGATACCCGTAGTATCAAAATAGAGTGACTAACACTTTTAAGTAAAACAACACACTTTCCTTTTTAAAATCAAGAACAACATTCTTTTCAAAAGACTTCTTTTTATGTAATACCCCAAGATACTAACACCCGTAGTATCAAGGCATGTCTATTTTTTCAAAGTAAGTTACTACACTTTTAGAAAACTCATTTCAAGGCTTGAAATCAAGTAACTTCAAATTTTCACAATCTAGGAAACTTATGCCCGTAAATCAAAATAGACAACTTTCTAAACCTTCCATAAAGCCGTTATAACCAACTTCCCATAAAGCCGTTATAACCCTTTATGGTTTTTAGACAATTTCATTCTTTTTATAACCAAGAGACTTATACTTAAAACCAAGTATTACAAACTTTCAAATCAAGTTTCTTAACTTTCAAAATATTTCAAGTCCCTTAATATATAGAAAACAAGTTTCTTCTATTTTTAGACCTCAAGTAACTCACACCTTTAAGACAAGTTACTTCTCTTAAACCATGTCATTTCTCCTCTTTTTTAAACAATTAAGTAAATCACTCCTTTGACTTTCCTAAAGTCATTATAATGACCCTTAGGTTTTGGAACTAAGGCACTAGCCAAAAGATTTGGAAATCACTTCCTTTTCAAGACTCTATGTACTTTACGTGAAACACTTCCACTCTTTAAGAATCCAAACTTCACTAAGGAAATGGATTATACAACTTACAATTTAAACATCCAAGTACAATCAAGGAAGTACATAGAACAAATTTTACTTTAGGCAATCCAAATACAACCATGGAATAGATCATTTAAGGAGTAGAACGTACTTTCTTTATCTCAAGGAATCATGCTAGAAGAGAGATAGTTCACATACCTTTCGCTAAATCCACAAGCTGTCGAATACGCCGCACGTAGAAGTGTCAACCTATAATGGTCACAACAAGACTATCAACTTCTAGTCTCTAACGTAGAATAATACTAAGTATACGGTCTCTAATTCTACGGAAAATCGGGCAAAGACTTCCTTTGTTTCTACTCACTTTGCCACCTTTTTCAAGGTCGAATACAATAACCAACACGCCACATTTAAGGCTCAAAACAACAACCAAACCAAAGGGGATTACACGCCTTACAATACGTGTAAAATTCCGCCCCACAATTCATACCAAGTAGTTTAAAACTCCAAGCCATTCTCGGCCAACTACATACTAACAATTCAAAGTCTTTTCCAATCCTTATCCAAATCCAAGTTCTAAGGTCTAACATGTTATATAGTCATAAACAACCTCAACAACTACAATTTCCTTCTTTATACAACATGCGACGACTTAAACTAATAATCGACTTGAATTGTAATCTTAAGGCTAAACATGCTAGTTTTCGGATTAGGGTTCCAATAGCCAATAAACCTATCAAAACTCATACTACACATCTCATGCTTGCTAATATCCACAACTACAATGATAAGTAAATTCGATTACTAAAACGACAAGATTATACCTTTTCAAGCCCTTAAAAATTCCAAGATTCAAAGTCGCGCCTTAGCAATTCTTAGCTCCTTTCCTTAGGTTCCAATCCGCTCCAAGCACTCCTTAGAGGCCTATGAAGAACCCATTTTCAAGTTCCAACTTCAAAGTTGAAGAACTCCCAAAGTTTCCGCCTTGCGACTAACGTGAAAACTCCGTTTTTCCGAAATCTTTCTATTGAGATATCCTTACAATACCCTAAGGGACATTGGGTTAAAGTCTTGTGGCTAATGGATCAAAACTATAAAAATTTTGTGTGGGACTTAGGGCAAACCCGAGAGCAACTATAGCACAAGAAAATGTTGTGTAATTTTTCTAAGTCTTCAAGACCTTGTCTTGCTACTAGTATGTATTTATAACACATTGGAGGGTTTAGATATCCACAAATGTGAGGTTAGGATGAGTTTCACTTGGATCAAGCCTAGGTGGACAAGTTGACTTGTCAACAATATCATGCTAGCAAGACTTATCTTCCAAGATGGTCAATGACCATTATACCCTTGTATAAATTTCGACCAAGCCATGTGGGGGGTGCCACGTGTCGCCCTCTCATTCGTCCATAAAAATTCCGTAACCCGCGTGGGCCCCGCAAAACGTAAAATTTCTCGGGTGGGCCCCACGTGACCAAATCCGTAAAAAAAAAAAAATTCCAAAATGCTAATAGTTTCCATACTCTTCAAATAATACATTTTGAGAATCCAATTCTCAACAACGAACATTTTTCCTTTCCGACGTTCGGAACATTTTCCGCCTAAAAACAATTCTTCCTTTCGTACTAATTTCCAAGTCTTGTGTTCCTTACGTACCTTCACTTATACATGTCCTGAACTTACGGGGTGTAACATTCTTCCCCCCTTAGAAACATTCGTCCCCGAATGTTCTTAGTCGGTTATCAAGCTATACAAACTCCGGCATAAACTCTATACTATGCCTATCAATCAAAACTGCACAAGACCAACGATGCCACACATGGACACCACAACATATGTGAACATAATAATGGACCATCCGTCCGTGGCCCCTTCTCACCATACTCGAAGGTTACTGTCTTCCCAAACACGGGATCCTTAGAGGTTCCTTTCTTTCCTTACTTGTCATACTTTCTCGTACTTTCAAACTCATCTAGTACACGTACAAAATCTCAAATTTTGTTTCTCTTCTCCAATCCTTGGAGTTACTATCCAAACTTGGCCATATAGTTACTTACATTCCCGTTAAGGCTCTTCTCGGTCCTTACGACCTAGTTCCGGTGGAACGCATCCACGAACTCGTACAACGATCAACTAGACTTGGGCCTAGCACCCTCGTGACCCTATCACAAAGCGGGACCATTTCTAACTGACATCACCCCATTCCACACTACCGGCTGACCCGAAATGAGTCCATAACCCGACTCATCGTCACACTTAGCTTCTCATTCTTAGTCTGGAATAAATCTCTCTCTTATCTCAAGGTACTCCTTACCCTATCCCCTATTCACTTAGAGGTTCGTCATATAAGCCAAAGTATTTCTACTGTACATTCTTCCCTATCGGTCTCACACTGTCATGGGGCAACTTCTATGTGTGAACTCTACACAACTATAGTCTCAGCTCACTTATCATTCTTGTCAATATTCTTAACTTCTCACTTTACTAATCAAAGTATCCCTACCTCTGGGGTAATATCACTTTACAACTCTAGCAACAAAGGGAAAACATATACGCTAGGGTAAAATATGAATCTAACAATGCACGTATGATTCAAAAGAATCGAAATATACCTGTAACCCCATGAGATGTTGCCTCCTGATCCTGCCTAGTAGTCACGTCACCTCTGCGGTTCGAAGGACCGCCAGAACTATAAACACCACCGACTCTACCATGGTCGGTGACATCCAACACCCCGCCTGGGGACGATACCGTGGAGGAAAGGGAATCAACCATCGGCCTCATAGGGTGAGCCACCTCACCGCGTGCCCTTCTAAAAGGACATACCTCGATATGGCCCGACGGCCACAATAATAACAAACACTGTGCAAGACGACATTTCCCAAATGACGCTTACTACAATGGAAACATCGAGGAATAAGTGGCCTCGATCGAGAAAATCCTCGCTCCTTTGAGAACCTCGACCCCGGAGCTCGGACCGCTCCTAAATACCTTGTGGAATCAAATCTCCCACCGTGAGTCGGGGTATGTACCGGGTAGGTCGACGAATATCTCACTCGCCGAGGCACTCATCCAAAATTCACCGGATAACCAACCGGTCTAGCCTCTTACGCAGATCTCCGCTGCCTCTACCCTCTCAGACACCGTCTGCATCGCCGAATAACCTCCTCGCCGAGGAAATCAGAGCACCGATATCTTGGTCAATAACATAATGGCTTCCTTCATGACCCTAAAGTCTTCCCTAATCGAGAATCAGAGGCTCGCGCTGGGCCTCAAAACTCGCGAAGAACTCGCCGATCGGAACAACATCCGGTATGCCACGGGCATAAGCCCTATCAACTCTCTCGAGTCCGACTAGTAGCTCTCGCTACTCCTTTGCCCTTCAAGGCCGCGTTCTACTTGGAGGCATAATCGTAACACAACAATACGTCAAAGAGGAATTATCTTACTAACACGGCTCTAGTGGCACGATCTCGAGTGAGAAGAATAGAAACCAACTCCTAAATGTCCCGTAGCCTCTGTTTATGGGTGTGGCGCGCAACACACCGATAACCAAGACTCTACTAGACACGGTCTCAGACATTCCGAGGACCGATCGCTCGATACCACTGTCACACCCCAACCCCGGCTCAGATCGGTGCCCTACCCGGGCACCCTTCTACCTTAACAACACGAGTAAACCGGAATTTAAATAACACCTCATTTTTTTAAAACCAACATACGTAACGCAAAGCCGACAAGGCCGCCATAATATATATATAAACAAAAGACACTACACCGCATACGAGTCCAATCCCACATATGAATACAGCACTTAAGAGTTTTATGAAATATGACGACAAGGCCCCGCCGCATCCATAATCGCATAAAAGCTCAGATCGAAAGAACTTATACCAAAAGATAAACTCCCGAATGTAGGAGCTATCCAAAACTCGAAAGGCGGTCCTACACTGCCGATCACCAAATCAAGCGTACCTAAACTCATGGCATGAACGCACTTCAAGGAGGTCAAGACGAAGAATGTACCAAGTATGTGGTGAAAAATATCAGAATGAAATCATAGTAGTCTATATAAAGCAGGAGACATATATGATAACCAAACTACAGTACATAATATGTAAGCAGTCACGTCAAGTCAGGGACTCACGCCCTCAAAGTCATCACTCAAATATAACTATGGGTCTCACGCCCACAACATCAATCATGCCCGTGGAATACCTTCCTCACTGCCGGCAGTCTATGATATAATAACACCAAGAAGTACACATGAACAGCAGGTCCCACCTGTGTCATAAAAACCGTACGGAAAGGTGCACGGCTAACTACTGATACCAAAGCCGTCATCATCAAACCGGCAAGTACGAAAGCCAACTACCAGATACCAAAGCCGCACTATCAATACTATACAATCAAACCACGGAGCTGATACGGGGCAAGTACGAAAGCCAACTACCAGATACCAAAGCCGCACTATCAATACTATACAATCAATACTATACAATCAAACCACGGAGCTGATACGGGGCAAGTACGAAAGCCGACTACCAGATACCAAGGCCGTGTCACGTAGCTGACCGGGGCAAGTACGAGGGCTAACTACCAGATACCAAGGCCATATCACGAGACTCCGCCACGGCCGATACGGCAAGTACGAAAGCCGACTACCAGATACCAAGGCCGTGTCACGTAGCTGACCGGGGCAAGTACGAGGGCTAACTACCAGATACCAAGGTCGTATCACGATACTTCACCACTAAACTGAACGGGGCAAGTGCGAGGGCTAACTACCAGGTACCAAGGCCGAATCAGCCACGAGATGGGGCAAGTACGAAAGCCGACCACCAGATACCAAGGCCGAATCAGTAAGAAACCTCATGGAGAGCTAGTCCATGGAATAACACTATCAACAGGAGCGTACCCGTGGAATTCTCCGTCACTGCCGGTACGTCCAAGTAATATCATAACAAGTCAGCCGGCCCTCCATTGAGAGACGCGGTGGTATAGAAATACAATGCTAGCACGACAAGGCTATCACACACAAACATAGGCAAGTTACACACAACTCAAGGTACTTTCATTTTATGCCAAAGTCCAGGTTTTAACCCCAAAGTACTACGTACGTTAAATTCTTTTTAGAAGATCCATTTCTTTTACAAAAGTCACCCGATACCCGTAGTATCAAAATAGAGTGACTAACACTTTTAAGTAAAACAACACACTTTCCTTTTTAAAATCAAGAACAACATTCTTTTCAAAAGACTTCTTTTTATGTAATACCCCAAGATACTAACACCCGTAGTATCAAGGCATGTCTATTTTTTCAAAGTAAGTTACTACACTTTTAGAAAACTCATTTCAAGGCTTGAAATCAAGTAACTTCAAATTTTCACAATCTAGGCAACTTATGCCCGTAAATCAAAATAGACAACTTTCTAAACCTTCCATAAAGCCGTTATAACCAACTTCCCATAAAGCCGTTATAACCTTTTATGGTTTTTAGACAATTTCATTCTTTTTATAACCAAGAGACTTATACTTAAAACCAAGTATTACAAACTTTCAAATCAAGTTTCTTAACTTTCAAAATACTTCAAGTCCCTTAATATATAGAAAACAAGTTTCTTCTATTTTTAGACCTCAAGTAACTCACACCTTCAAGACAAGTTACTTCTCTTAAACCATGTCATTTCTCCTCTTTTTTAAACAATTAAGTAAATCACTCATTTGACTTTCCTAAAGTCATTATAATGACCCTTAGGTTTTGGAACTAAGGCACTAGCCAAAAGATTTGGAAATCACTTCCTTTTCAAGACTCTATGTACTTTACGTGAAACACTTCCACTCTTTAAGAATCCAAACTTCACTAAGGCAATGGATTATACAACTTACAATTTAAACATCCAAGTACAATCAAGGAAGTACATAGAACAAATTTTACTTTAGGCAATCCAAATACAACCATGGAATAGATCATTTAAGGAGTAGAACGTACTTTCTTTATCTCAAGGAATCATGCTAGAAGAGGAGATAGTTCACATACCTTTTCGGCTAAATCCACAAGCTAAGCCGAATACGCCGTACGTAGAAGTGTCAACCTATAATGGTCACAACAAGACTATCAACTTCTAGTCTCTAACGTAGAATAATACTAAGTATATGGTCTCTAATTCTACGAAAAATCGGGCAGCACTTCCTTTGTTTCTACTCACTTTGCCACCTTTTTCAAGGTCGAATACAATAACCAACACGCCACATTTAAGGCTCAAAACAACAACCAAACCAAAGGGGATTACACGCCTTACAATACGTGTAAAATTCCGCCCCACAATTCATACCAAGTAGTTTAAAACTCCAAGCCATTCTCGGCCAACTACATACTAACAATTCAAAGTCTTTTCCAATCCTTATCCAAATCCAAGTTCTAAGGTCTAACATGTTATATAGTCATAAACAACCTCAACAACTACAATTTCCTTCTTTATACAACATGCGACGACTTAAACTAATAATCGACTTGAATTGTAATCTTAAGGCTAAACATGCTAGTTTTCGGATTAGGGTTCCAATAGCCAATAAACCTATCAAACCTCATACTAAACGTCTCATGCTTGCTAATATCCACAACTACAATGATAAGTAAATTCGATTACTAAAACGACAAGATTATACCTTTTCAAGCCCTTAAAAATTCCAAGATTCAAAGTCGCGCCTTAGCAATTCTTAGCTCCTTTCCTTAGGTTCCAATCCGCTCCAAGCACTCCTTAGAGTCCTATGAAGAACCCATCTTCAAGTTCCGACTTCAAAGTTGAAGAACTCCCAAAGTTTCCGCCTTGCGACTAACGTGAAAACTCCGTTTTTCCGAAATCTTTCTATTGAGATATCCTTACAATACCCTAAGGGACATTGGGTTAAAGTCTTGTGGCTAATGGATCAAAACTATAAAAATTTTGTGTGGGACTTAGGGCAAACCCGAGAGCAACTATAGCACAAGAAAATGTTGTGTAATTTTTCTAAGTCTTCAAGACCTTGTCTTGCTACTAGTATGTATTTATAACACATTGGAGGGTTTAGATATCCACAAATGTGAGGTTAGGATGAGTTTCACTTGGATCAAGCCTAGGTGGACAAGTTGACTTGTCAACAATATCATGCTAGCAAGACTTATCTTCCAAGATGGTCAATGACCATTATACCCTTGTATAAATTTCGACCAAGCCATGTGGGGGTGCCACGTGTCGCCCTCTCATTCGTCCATAAAAATTCCGTAACCCGCGTGGGCCCCGCAAAACGTAAAATTTCTCGGGTGGGCCCCACGTGACCAAATCCGTAAAAAAATAAATTTCCAAAATGCTAATAGTTTCCATACTCTTCAAATAATACATTTTGAGAATCCAATTCTCAACAACGAACATTTTTCCTTTCCGACGTTCGGAACATTTTCCGTCGGAAAAACAATTCTTCCTTTCGTACTAATTTCCAAGTCTTGTGTTCCTTACGTACCTTCACTTATACATGTCCTGAACTTACGGGGTGTAACAGGGTCGGGTTGAGGCCATGTTGCGGGTCAACCCGCAGACTGTTTTGTGATGGGGTCAGTTCGGGGTGGTCCCGCCAGGTGGTAGGGTCACGAGGGTGTTAGGCCCAAGTTTAGTTAACCATCGTACGAGTTCGTGGATGCGTTCGACCAGTAGTCGGGCCGATGAGGTCAGCCCATCTTGTCTTTCAGTCAGGACCGTTTACTCGGCAGAGGGTTATGCGAGATGATTATATCAGGAAGGTTGTAAGGTTGCACGAGGTGCCTACTTTCACCTTATGATGCAGTGGAGCCAGTGTTACTACTGTTTCTTTCTCGGAGGTTTTACCAGCAGGTTAGGAACTCAGTGAGTCTCAGACGCATTCGCCCTCGGGCCAGTGTTTGGATTTCAGGGGTAGCTGTGAGGATTGTTGCCTCCTGTTAGGAAGTGTTTTATGGCTACCATTTCAGTGTTCGGATATCGCCTTATGACGCCTTGTAGGGGGGCGGAAGTGTAAGTTGCCGGTCGATTGGTTCGAGGTTGGCAAGGTTCAGATTGTTGGTTCATACCTATTTCAGCAGAATGTGGTTAGGGTGTGACGAGTTTTGGAAAACAGAGGAAACTTAGCCTGAGGTACTTGGAGCGTTTTCAGATCCTTTGGAGGATAGGCCAGGTTGTCTATAGTTGGCTTTGCCGTCCGACGTAGGAGGCGGTACGTCCGGTCTTTCGTGTTGTTATGTTCGGAAAAGTATCTGAGATCCATCCAAAGTGACCCCAGTTAATGATGACCAAGTTGGAGATAGTAACCCAGAGATTTGGAAACTGAAGCAGTAACAGAAATGTGGTAAGTTATGAGAAAGAGTTCGAGTATACGAGAAGGGTACGACGAGTAAGGGAAGAAGCGAGCATGTGTTAAGAACATAAAAGTGATCATTTCGTTTGTAAAGAAAATGAGCGAAGGGAGTATCTTTTAGCCCTTGGGTAGAAGCTTTTGTAGTGATGGAAGTGATTCCTCGTGGACTGGGATGTAAGTGTTTTCGCGTGTTGTATTGTGGCCAGGTGTGGCATGATTGTTTTCGTAAGTACAACAGTGAAGACTATACTGGCGCATGTATGTCTTGAGACTTAGAAGGAACATTCGGGATGAATGTTTCTAAGGAGAGGAGAATGTTATACCCCGTATTTCCAGAGTATGTACGTAAGGACGTACGTACGGAAGTTTGAGCCTTAAGTTAGGCATAGGACCGAAATTTTGTTCACAACCCCCGATTAGAATCGTTTTTCGACGAAACGTTTTACAAAACTTGCGAAGGGAAAAATCCGGCTATGTCATTTATAATTTTTGCGGATTTTTCCGAGAGACGAAATATTTTGGACCAACGAGAGGGCGACACTTGTCACCCTCAAGTGGCGTCCTTGTGGACGATTTGGGTCACGGTTTTGGCCTTGTTTTGTGCCTTATTTTGTGCCATGTTTGGTGCCTTGTTTTGTGCCTTGTTTTGTGGAGTAGGGTTAGGGTGCACTTGGCTTGATCTTGGCCCTCCACTTGCCCCCCACATGGCTTGATCTTGGCCCTCCACTTGCCCCCCACATGGCTTGATCTTGTCCATTGGTTTCCCTATAAATACCCCCCCCCCTTTGAAGACTTATTCATCCATTCCTAAAATCACCAAGTCTTGAAATCCTCCCTCCCTTATTGTTGGTTTCGTCCCCCCTCCCCTTTTGAGAAGGCCTTGGCCGAGGGGTACACCCCCCCTCCTAGAGGCCTTGGCCGAGGGGTACCCCCCCCTCCTAGTGGTGTGGCCGAGAGGTACCCCCCCTCTTGGTAGAAATACTCTCCAAGTATTGTTACTATACCCAAAATACCTTAGCCTTATACCTTGTAGTATTCCAAAAGTTACCTCTATACGTAGAGCCCGGAAATACTACCTTATGTCATTTTTGTCTCAAACCGAAACCCTAAGGAAAACCTTCATAGTTGTTTGAAGTGTTAAGTAGAAGTTGCGTAGAACTTCTAAGGGTTGTTTGGAGCGGGTTGGAGCGCCCAGAGTAGGAGCTAAACGTTGCTCAGGATCGACATTTATACTTGGATAATTATGGGCTTACCGAGGTAAATATCTTGTCTCCCTATTGTAATTGAGTTTGCATACTATTGAAGTATAAGAATTGAGTATAAGTTATATACAAGGAAGGTATATAAGAAGGGAATTGAACTGTACTTACATAGGACGGTATTACAGTAGACTTGTGAAGTTTGTGGGTAGGAAGAAGCTGCCCAATTTTCCTTAGAAACTTGTATCTAGATTTATTCTACCGAGTAGTCTAGACATTGATAGATTGTATAACCTTTATAGGTTGAATGTTCTGCGAGTAGCATGTACTACTTGAAAGGTGGACAAGGCTAGCCAGATTCACAGTCGTGGAGCGTTTTGCTAATAGTCGATAATCGTCGCGAGGTATGTGATTCTTCCTATCCTCTTGAGCATGATATTTTAAAAGAATATATATATAGTACGGTAGACGTACGTGTGTTAATTGAACGTATTTGTACGGCAATGTCTTTTGACTTAAGCCTGAATAATAAGAATCTTGAAGTATTTCAAGAGAATTAAAGAAACCTTTTTGAAAGAAGAGTAATGCTTGGCTTTTAAAAGCTTAAGAGTTATACTAGCTTTATGGGGAGTTAGGTATAACGACTTAAGAGTGATAAAAAGAATGGTTTATTAATTTTAGAAGTTAAGAGACTTGATCTTAAAAGATAAGAGACTTGACTTAATTAAATTAATATGAATTTTGTGTGAAACCTCATTCGTGAGAAATGAGTACTTGGTTTTTAAAAGCAATAATGTTTCTTGATTTGAAATCAGAATAAGTATCGAACAAACCACAGCAGCGCTAATAAAGGGAAATGTTTTGACTAATAAAGTATTATTAAAACCAGTAGAAACTTCCATCTGCATAGAAGCTAAGATGAGACAAAATGATATTACATTTCCGAGATCATGGCTGCTTGAATAAGATTGTTATGAACAAGAATAACCTACTCACACATAAGGTACATTTCCGAGAAACTTGAACATTTGAAATTAGGCAAACTTGAACGTTTGGAAAATAATGTTGTTACTTGATTTTACAAAGGGAAGTGTTTTGGTTTACTTAAAAGATAGTCACTCTATTTTTATACTACGGGTATTGTGTGACTTTTGTAAAAGTAACGTATCTTTTAAAGAGTTAATGTATGAAGTACTTTGGGGATAAAAACCCGAACTTGTTTAACATAAAGTAGAAAGTATCTTGTGTGAATAACTTGATTGTGTTGGTTTGTGATAGCCTTGTAATACTTTCTTGTTGGTTTGATAAGTAAACATGTTAGGATGCTACGTGTGTTAGTATCTTGTGATGTTTGTGTAAAGGGGTTTTCCCTCGATCGCGCTTATGTTGTTTAACTATCAGCCGTTATGTTGGTATTGTACCACTCACCTTGACATGATCCCGGAGGTTAAGCTGCCCTCCGATGCGGGGTAATACTCAGGCAGTCTGTGTGACTATGATTCGAGGATACCTCATGCGGGTCCCGGGGACCTATGCGGAGCTACGAGTTCGAGTTAGTGTGCGACCTATATGGTCATGCGGTCTATGTGGCCATGCGGACTGCGAGTCCAGGCGGATGCCGGGGAGTAGCTACCCTCGATGCGGGGAATACCTCATGCGGGCCATTGGAGTGGCCTATGCGGAGCTGCGGGAAGTTCCAGGGCTAGACGCGCACATTAGATACTGCGGGCGAGTGGCCGTCTTTGATCATGTGATGGTCTAGACAGATCTCATGATACAGTTTATGACCTTGTTTGTACTGTGGGTTTTAGTAGTCGGCTATGCCTTCGTACTTACCCCGTACGGTTTTATGATGACACAGGTGGGACCTGGTGTTCATGTGTATTCCTTGGTGCTTTTATATCATAGACTGCCGGCAGTGAGGAAGGTATTCCACGGGCATGATTGATGTTGTGGGCGTGAGACCCATAGTTATATTTGAGTGATGACTTTGAGGGCGTGAGTCCCTGACTTGACATGACTGCTTTATTGTGAACTGTAGTTTGGTTATCATACATGTCTCCTGCTTTATATAGACTACTATGATTTCATTTACAGTATTTTCAGTTTCACATACTTGGTACCTGTTGTACTGACCTCCTTCGGGGGGCTGCGTGCCACTTGTCCCCTTGGCCGATTGGCCATGACACTTGGAAGCCCAAATCGTTGGCCATGTGGTGTGGTGGGACCCACACACACATGGCCCAATCTTGACCACACACTTGCATAAGATCTTAACCCTTGAATTCTCTATAAATACCCCCTCAAGTTGAAGACTAAATTCATCCCACACTTGAATACTTTCCAAAGCAAATACTCCCTCCCTTTAGCCATGTTTTTCGTCCCTCCCCCCCACATGTGTAGAAAATACTTTGAGTATTGTTGTATAATCCAAAATACCTTAGCCTAGTATCCCTAATAGTATTCCAAAGTTATTTTAATACTAGGAGCCCGGAAATGCTACTTTATTCCAATAGTCGCAAAATGAAACCCTAGAAAATCTTCATAAGCTTGGTTGAAGTGTTAAGAGAAGTTGTTTAGAAACTTCTAAGGGTCGGTTGGAGCGGGTTGGAGCGTAAAGAATTGGAGCTAAACGTTGCTCAGGATCGACATATAATCTTGGATAATTTTGGGCTTATCGAGGTAATAATATATGTCCCCCTTTTGTAATTGGATATTACATGTGGTAGTAATATATAGTTGAGTATACTATATGTAGAATGAATATTATAAAGGATTGAACTGTATTTACAATGGACTGTATTTACAGTAGACTTGTGTAGTATATCTGTGAAGTAGAATTGAACACGTCCGGTTAGACGTGTAATCCCCTGGGAGTTGTTGGCCTGGTAGCGGGCCTGAGTAGAGGAGGAGATTTGTGTGGTTGCGGGGGGGAGGTGCTGCCGAATTTTCTGTAGAATAAGGAATCTTGTATTTAGAATATTCTACGAAGAGATCTAGAAGTTGATAGACGTTTTATGGCCAGTATAGGTGGAAGTACTACGAGTAGCGTATTCTACTTGAAGGGTGGAAAAAGCTAGCAAGGTTGTAGTACTTGGAGCATTTTGCTAATTGTCGATAATCGTCGCGAGGTATGTGAACCTCTTCCTATCTTTTCTAGCATGATTGTTGTGAACTATGTAGTACGGTAGACGTACATGTTCTAAGTGAATTTGGTTGGTTTACTGATTTTAAAAGATAAAGGACTTGACTTATATTAGACTTGATATGATATATGAAGAACTCGAATTGTGTAGAAAGTTGTGAAACCTCATTCGCGAGAAATGAGTATTTGGTCCTTAAAAGGAACTTGATTTCTAAAAGAAAAAAGACTTGAGGAATTGAAGAGTTTTTGGTTTAAAAGAGAGACATGGTTTTGTCTTAAATTGGTTTAAAACATAAAGTGTTATAACAGCTTTATGGGAAGTTAGTTATAACGAATTTATGAAAGCAAAAGAATGGTTTTATCATTGGTTTTAAAATGGTAACTTGATTTAAGTATAGGTTACTTGTTTTGAAAAGAGTAAGTATTTGAGTTTTAAAGAGTATACTTGATGTTTTTTTAAAAGAAAGGCACTTGGTTTAAAAAGTATAGAGTACTTGATTTTAAAAGTCTTGTAAAGGTTTTTTACGAAAGTAAAGTAATTTGGTTTGAAAAGGAAATGTGTTTTTGATACTACGAGTATTAGTATCTTTTACGTAAAAAGAGGTCTTTTTGAAAGAATGAAGGTGGGTATTATTTTTGGGTTTGAAACCCGTATTGTTGATATAAAATGAAAGTACCTTGAGTTGTGTGTAACTTGCCTATGTTTGCGTGTGATAGCCTTGTTGTGCCAGTATTGTATTTTTATACCACCGCGTCTCTCAATGGAGGGCCGGTTGAGTTGTTATGATCTTACTTGGACGTACCGGCAGTGACGGAGGATTCCACGGGTGCACTCCTGTTGATAGCGTTATTCCATGGACTAGCTCTCCATGAGGTTTCTTGGTCGACCTTGGTATCGGTGGTTGGCTTTCGTACTTGCCCGTCTCGTGGTGATTCGGCCTTAGTACTGGTAGTTAGCCTTCGCTTGCCGTTCGGTTTAGTGGCGAAGTCTCGTGACCTGACCTTGGTACACAGTAGTTAGCCTCGTACTTGCCGGTCACCACGTGACACGGCTTTGGTACACAGTAGTCGGCTTCGTACTTGCCGTGTCGACCGTGGTTTGGTTGCATAGTATTGTTAGTACGGCCTTGGTATCTAGTAGTTGGCTTTCGTACTTGCCCCGGTCAGTCGATGATGCGGCTTTGGTATCTGGTAGTTAGCCTTCGTACTTGCCCCGTACGGTTGTTATGACACAGGTGGGACCTGGGATTCATGTGTATTCCTTGGTGTTGCTATATCATAGACTGCCGGCAGTGAGGAAGGTATTCCACGGGCATGATTGATGTTGTGGGCGTGAGACCCATAGTTATATTTGAGTGATGACTTTGAGGGCGTGAGTCCCTGACTTGACGTGACTGCTTACATATTATGTACTGTAGTTTGGTTATCATACATGTCTCCTGCTTTATATAGACTATTATGATTTCATTACAGTATTTTCAGTTTCACATACTTGGTACCTGTTGTACTGACCTCCTTCGGGGGGGCTGCGTTCATGCCGCAGGTAGAAGTACATTGGTTGTGGATCCTCGCTCATAGGATCACAGTTCAGCGTTTTGGGAAGCTCCGTTTCTCCGGAGGCTCATCTTTGGTATAGTCCCCTGTCAGTGTAGTTACTTGTACATTCAGGGGTATGGCGGGGCCCTGTCCCGTCATAGTTATGGTTACATTCTTAGAAGTGCAGTAATCTTGTTGTGGCGAGTTTGTAAAGGATAAGCTATTGAGTTGATATATATATATATATTCAGGAAGGTGACCGTTTTGGTTAGCCTGTTTCATACTTTATGTCTTGTCTCATGTTTTAGTTTTTATTTCCGCTGATTTTCTCTGATGTTGTATAACTAGGGTGCCCGGGGTAAGGCACCAGTCACGGGCTCGGGATCGGGTCGTGACAAAAGTGGTATCAGAGCAGTTAATCCTCGGAAAGTGTCTACAGACCGTGTCTAGTAGAGTCTTGATTATCGGTGTGTTGTGCACCACATCTATAATCAGGAGGCTGCAGGACATTTAGGATTGGTTTCCATTCTTCTCACTCTGAGATCGTGCCTTAGAGCTGTGTTGTGAGTTGGACTCCCTCTGACGTATTCTTATGTACCCGTTACGCCTCTACGCAAGGCAACCAGAGCCCAGGAGGGCAAGGCGGTGAGGAGGCTGCGAATAGAGCCTGAGGGTTACGAGGCCTGAGCACAGTCATTACGAGATAGTCCTTCAGACGACGAGTTTTATGACGCCGCTAGTCCCAGCAGAGTTTAGAGCGGCGACAGTTTCTACTGAGGCCACGATACCTGAGCCTCCAGCACGCGGCGGAGCCGAGGATATGAGTTCAAGGAGGTGGCCCGATTACTAGCTAGGTGGTGGTAGGAATGAGAGCGGACGGGGCCGGTGGTTCGGCGATGCCGATGGTTCACCAGATCCGATAGTCCGAGACTTGGGATTTCTTGAGTTGCGATTCGCGAGTTCTATGGATAGAGAGGCGAGGATGATCTCGGTGTCATGCTAATTTGGGAGATTTTTATACTTGCGTAAGGGAGCCGTGTGATGGGAGGATGTCAGTAGGAGGATACAAGAGGATGATTCACCGACCGGCCAAGGTCGATTGCGGAGTTGATTGTTGGGAGAAGGGGTGTTAGTCAGATGAGGTCACCCCTACCTCGTTGTGGCCATTGTAATAGACTCCATTATGGGGAGTGTCGTATTTATTCGACTGCGGGCCACAACTCAGAAAGTCCCGCAGCCTCAAACTACCCGATCTCGGGTGAACCATCGGTGCTCAGGCTGCTGCGTCCCTATCCTCGTGTCGGCCTGACCACGCCATTAATCGGGCCAACTCAGTAACCCATCTCCTGCTCGGGCCGCGGATCGAGGCTCAAGTGGTCTCTGTAGAGGCTGGCCGCTTTACTCGCGACTCTCCTGCTGCCTTGCCGCCGCCTGGTTGCCTTCGCAGAGCATAATCGTAAAACGAAACACGTCGGAGGGTCCAACTTACAACATGTGCTAAGGCACGATCTCGAATGAGAAGAATAGAAACCAATCCTAAATATCCTATAGCCTCACGATTATAGATGCACCGATAATCAAGACTCTGCGATACGATGCGTAGACACTCTCAGGATTAATCGCTGATACCACGTGCCTTACCCGCACCCAAGTAGTCAAACAACATCGGAAAATCAATGAAATTAAAACTCATACATGATAACCAATGAAAAGAGAAAAGCAACCAAACTACCTTTTAAATAACTAACAAATCCGCCCATCGATTCTCTAAGAATTTTTATAACATCTCGCCATACCTCGAATGTACCAAAGTTCTACAACTTCGAGGAACTGCTAAATGACAAAGTCTCAGAAGGAATGGAGCTTTACGAGGCGACAGCGATCCAAAGTGCGGATCAACAAGCGATGTATCTCAACTGCGGCGTGAGCAGCCCGAAGAAGTCGATTAACAGTGCGAGTATGCAAAGCAGAAAAATCAGAAATGAAATCATAATAGTCTATAAGGAAAACAGAGACATGTATGATAACAAACTACTGACACCACGTATATCTGATTCAAATCAAACCACATCAAGTCGTGACTCACGCGAAAGATCATTACTCAAAGTGGACGATACTGGCTACCCAACGTGTCGGTATGTCAACCCAATAACAAGATAGTACTCATGTGGACGCATACTGGGCTACCCAACGTGTCGGTATGTCCCAACCAATAACAAGATAATACTCACCGGGGACGCATACTGGCTACCCAACGTGTCGGTATGTCTGACAATAACAAGATAATACTCACTGGACGATACTCGTGGGCTACCCAACGTGTCGGTATGTCCAAACAAATACCCGTGATAATACTCATGGACGCGTACTCGTGGGCTACCCAACGTGTCGGTATGTCCAAACCGGTTTACAAGATAACACTCCTAATAGAAGCATACGTGGGCTACCCAACGTGTCGATATGTCCCAAAGGATCAATATAGTGGAAGCATACCCGGGCTACCCAACGTGTCGATATGTCCATCATACCACCCGATATCCGCCCTCCGTCGAGAGACTCGGTAGCACAAAGTCAAACACTTGCACAACAACAAAACTATCACCACAAGCACGGGTTACCTCAAAGTACCTTCGTTTAAGTCAACAAACGGGTTCCAACCCCAAAATACTACATTCTTTCCTACCTTCAAAGACCTCTCTTTACGTAGAAACCATACGATACTATCACACATAGTATCACACACATTCATGTTTAGAACACGTCTTCAAACACAATTAACATAACGTCAGTATACTTTTAAAAGTCCAAGTAATTAACTCCTTTAAGGTCAAGTATTCCTACCTTTTAAAACCAAGTCATCTACTTTTCCAGAAAAGTTCGATATTTGAAACAAGTGATTTATACTTTCAAACTCAAGTTACTTCTCTTTTCCAAAATCCGACATTATCCTTTACAATCCATTAAGTTCATTCTTTGGAATTTTAAGAAAAACTAACTTGTTGTCAATGATTCTCATTTAAGCGACCATGATCTAGAAATGTAATATCATTTTGTCTTATCTTAGTTTCTATGCAGATGGAGGTTTCTCTGGTTTTAGTATAATCAATTAGTCGAAACCATTTCCTTTATTAGCTACTGAGATGGTGTGTTCGATACTTGTTCCCACTTTCAAATCCATTTCACATTCTTGTGCCGTTATACCTAACTTCCCATAAAGCTAGTATAACTCTTAAGTTTTCAAAACCAAGTATTACTCATTACTCACGAATGAGGTTTTATACTTTTCATCACCATTTAGGTCAATTACAAGTCACGTCTCTTATCTTTTGAAAACAACAAACCATTCAGCTACATAAAGCGGTTATAACAAACTTCCCATAAAGCGTTATAACACTTTATGTTTTAAACCAACCAATTACCACTATAAACATTTATGAGACCAATAGGGCTCATTCTTTTAACCACCAAGTACAACGGATAAGACTTTACTACTATTTTCACACAACGAAGCCCTTAACACTTCATATCAAATCAAGGCACAAAAGGAAATCAAATTCCTTTAACACTCAAGTCTACCGCACTATATATTTACAAATAGTCATGCTGAAAAGGATAGGAAGAATCACATACCTCGCGACGATTGTCGACAATAAGCAAAATGCTCCACCGTATTATCGCCCTTAAGTAGATTATGCTACCGTAGTACTTGATCCTATAAGGGTCATGAAACGTCTATCAAACTCTAGCTTGAACGTAGAATCAACTAAGTGCAAAGTCCCTAAATTCTCGACAATTTGGGCACTTCCTTTGCTTCTACTAACTTGCCACCTTTGTTAAGGTCGAATTCAATAACCCAACGCCCACAATAATACAAAATAACCCAATACTTTCCATCCCATTCTTGGCCAACCATAAACCAATTCTTAAATCCCTTTCAATACTTTCCAATCCAAGTCCTTAGGTCTAACATGATATCTAGCCTAGACATCTTCAACAATTACAATCTTAAGGCTAGCATGCCCATTTCGATTTTAACAAGACAACAAGATCCAAATCTATACAATATAAAACAGCCTCGAGCTCAATTCTATACTACTACAATATAATGACCTTAGGCTCAACCTAAACTACTAAAATAAAAACGACCTCGTGCTCACATCTATACTACTAAAATAAAACAACCTTAGGCTCATAACCAAGAAGAAACTCTTACCTTAAGGAATAGCCCACAAAAGCCCTTTTTCCTCCTCCTCTTTCAGTCAAAATCGCCCACGGCGTTACCCACAAGTTTACCCACACTCTTTCTTCTTGCCGCTCAACAATCTCTCTAAAGCTAGGTTTTCTTCCAAAACTAGAGAGAAGGAGAGGGTTTTCCATGGAAGGGTTTTGAAATGAAATGGCCAAGTCTTCCAAGACTTGGCCCTAAAATAGGCCCTAATATGGTCAAAGGGATGGGAGGGACACTTGTCACCCTCCCTGGTTTTTAACAAAATATCTCCCGATTTGACCTTTTATCGCGAAAAAACCCGCCTTGGCGCCGAAAATGTTCCAGCAATCCGGCCCTGCGCATTCGCGCTGCAACCCGCGGACCCCAGAACAAGCGGCGCGCGACTGCAGCTGCTTTGCTGCGCGCAAACTTGAAACTTCCATAACTTTTGACTCATGTCCAAACGACGACCGGTTTGTTGCGTTGGGATCTAGATTTAACGGACTACACATTAGGCCTTTTAAACACCTCGAAATTCTTAACAACTGGGGTACAACACTCCAAGGCAAACTCAAAATCCGTCCAACACATGTTGTCAACTTATCTATCAACTTATTACATCTTAAATTCCTTGGTATGTTCTTATCTAACTCCTTGAATTTACGTGTAACATTCTCCCCTTAGAAACATTCGTCCGAATGTTCCTTCTAAGACTCCAAAACGCAGAGTATAGTCTTCACTACTCCACTCATGAAAGAATCGGTTATGCCACTCATGGACTTATCACTAGAAAAAATACTCCCACATACTATGTACTTAACAAGGATCATCAGAAATCTTTTACTCTAGACGGCCTTACATCTAAGGTCTCAACTGTTATAAATTCTAAGGTTCAAAATTTTTCTCATCCTCCGACTTACCCTTTTCACTAATCAGGCTTCTAATTCACATTTTTAACACAAAGTTATCCGAACATAAGCACTTAACACATCACTATAACATCAATGCATACTAGTCTCTGAGGGTTAAGAATATACGCTTCACTTTCTCTTTACTCATGTTCCTTCCTGCGGCGCACAAAAGGAGGAGGTGAATCGGATCCGAATCTCAACCTCGCGCTATCTCTGGTGGGACAATTCCTTGCAAAATGGCGGTGGCGCATGTAAAAGCAGATTCCCTATTAGCACGACACTCATCGTGGAGCCTACCACAATAGTCACAACGAGGTAAGGGTGGTCCCATCCGACTAACATCCTCGATCCCCAAAACTCAAACCTTGGAGCCCCGACCGCTCGAATTTTCGAACGCCCCGACGGCGAGGTGGAGCACTCGTCTTGGCGGGCGCATAACTAACTCTTGAGGTGCCGCCGTCACCAAAGGACCTACTCTGCGATCTTGGTCATTCGCCGACTCCTACGCGCCTCACATCCAAGTGCATGAGCTGCGTGCGGGCAATGTCCATGCGGTGAAGAGCTACTCGAGCAACTCGCCAAATAGTCATCAAGCCGACATAGCGGTGCACTGTCCTCCATGTCGCTACTAACGCGGGGGCATCGAGCTAGTGAGTTAAACTCCACGTTGTACTCGCCAACATCAAAAATCGTCGGCCCGAGTCCTCTCATCGTGGAGGCAAGAAATGTGCAAGAAATGCCTCGAGAACTCGTCCATCTCGGAAGTGCATGCCCTCCCATCAAACGATCATTGCGGTATCACGCGGCCGATGCGAACCTAGGACCACCGACTCGGTCTCCGATGCCTCGATCACTCATGATCCAGAATCGGATGAACTCGCGGATCATCCTCGTGCCTCGACCGTAGAACTGCGCTCGTAAAGTCCGCGACCTCAAACTACCCGATCTCGTGAACCATCAGGCCTATCCTCGTGTCGGCCACAACGGCCATTAATCGGGCCAACTCCTTGTAACCCATCTGACTGAGGCTCGTGTCTTGTGGTCTCTGTAGAGCCGCCGCTCTACTCGCAGCTCCTACGCCTTGCCCCTGGTTGCCTTCGCAGGCATAATCGGTAAAACGAAACACGCCGGAGGGTCCAACTTACGGCACGATCTCGAATGAGAAGAATAGAAACCAATCCTAAATATCCTATAGCCTCGATTATAGATGTGGTGCCACCGATAATCAAGACTGGATCGATGCGTAGACACTCTCAGGATTAATCGCTCGATACCACACGACCGATCGTGCCTTACCCGCACCCAGTAGTCAAACAACATCGGAGAAAATCAAATTAAAACTCATACATGATAACCAATGAAAAGAGAAAGCAGGCTAACCAAGCGGTTACCTTTTCTCAAAATAACTAACACCGGAATAATAATCCGCCACATCCTCTAAGAATTTTTATAACATCTCGGCGGGACGGGGCCGCCATACCCCGAACGTACCAAAGTTCTACAACTTCGTGGAACCGTACTAAATGACAAAGTCTCCGAAGGAATGGAGCTCGAGAAGCGAGCGATCCAAAGTGCGGATCAACAAGCGATGTATCTCAACTGCGGCGTGAGCGGCCACAACAGTATGCAAAGCAGAAAAATCTAAATGAAATCATAATAGTCTATAAGGAAAGCAGAGACATGTATGATAACCAAACTACGATGCACCACGTATATTCAAATCAAACCACATCAAGTCGTGGACTCACGCGAAAGATCATTACTCAAAGTGGGCGATACTCGTGGGCTACCCAACGTGTCGGTATGTCCAACCCAATAACAAGATAGTACTATACTCGGCTACCCAACGTGTCGGTATGTCCCAACCAATAACAAGATAATACTCATGGGCGCATACTCGTGGGCTACCCAACGTGTCGGTATGTCCCAACCAATAACAAGATAATACTCACCGGACGGCTACCCAACGTGTCGGTATGTCAAACAAATACCCGGATAATACTCAGTGGACGCATACTGTGGGCTACCCAACGTGTCGGTATGTCCAAACCGGTTTACAAGATAACACTTAATAGAAGCATACGTGGGCTACCCAACGTGTCGATATGTCCCAAAGGATCAATATAGTGGAAGCATACCGTGGGCTACCCAACGTGTCGATATGTCCATCATACCACCCGATATCCCCTCGTCGAGAGACTCGGTAGCACAAAGTCAAACACTTGCACAACAACAAAACTATCACCACAAGCATGCAAGTTACACACAACTCAAAGTACCTTCGTTTAAGTCAACAAACCGGGTTCCAACCCCAAAATACTACATTCTTTCCTACCTTCAAAGACCTCTCTTTACGTAGAAACCATACGATACTATCACACATAGTATCACACACATTCATGTTTAGAACACGTACTTCAAACACAATTAACATAACGTCAAGTATACTTTTAAAAGTCCAAGTAATTAACTCCTTTAAGGTCAAGTATTCCTACCTTTTAAAACCAAGTCATCTACTTTTCCCTAAGAAAAGTTCGATATTTGAAACAAGTGATTTATACTTTCAAACTCGTTACTTCTCTTTTCCAAAATCCAGTACATTATCCTTTACAATCCATTAAGTTCATTCTTTGGAATTTTAAGAAAAACCAGAACTTGTTGTCAATGATTCTCATTTAAGCAGCCATGATCTAGGAAATGTAATATCATTTTGTCTTATCTTAGTTTCTATGCAGATGGAGGTTTCTACTGGTTTTAGTATAATCAATTAGTCGAAACCATTTCCTTTATTAGCGCGATGGTGTGTTCGATACTTGTTCCACTTTCGAAATCCATTTCACATTCTTGTGCCGTTATACCTAACTTCCCATAAAGCTAGTATAACTCTTAAGTTTTCAAAAACCAAGTATTACTCATTACTCACGAATGAGGTTTTATACTTTTCATCACCATTTAGGTCAATTACAAGTCACGTCTCTTATCTTTTGAAAACAACAAACCATTCTTTTAGCTACATAAAGCGGTTATAACAAACTTCCCATAAAGCCGTTATAACACTTTATGTTTTAAACCAACCAATTACCACTATAAACATTTATGAGACCAATAGGGCTCATTCTTTACCGTTACCGTGCCAACGGATAAGACTTTACTACTATTTTCACACAATGAAGCCCTTAACACTTCATATCAAATCAAGGCACAAAAGGAAATCAAATTCCTTTAACACTGCAAGTCTACGCACTATATATTTTACAAATAGTCATGCTGAAAAGGATAGGAAGAATCACATACCTCGCGACGATTGTCGACAATAAGCAAAATGCTCCACGTATTATCGCCCTTAAGTAGATTATGATTCCGTAGTACTTCAATCCTATGTCATGAAACGCCTATCAAACTCTAGCTTGAACGTAGAATCAACTAAGTGCAAAGTCCTAAATTCTACGACAATTTGGACGGCACTTCCTTTGCTTCTACTAACTTGCCACCTTTGTTAAGGTCGAATTCAATAACCCAACGCCCCACAATAATACAAAATAACCCAATACTTTCCATCCCATTCTTGGCCAACCATAAACCAATTCTTAAATCCCTTTCAATACTTTCCAATCCAAGTCCTTAGGTCTAACATGATATCTAGCCTAGGCATCTTCAACAATTACAATCTTAAGGCTAGCGTGCCCATTTCGATTTTAACAAGACAACAAGATCCAAATCTATACAATATAAAACAGCCTCGTGCTCAATTCTATACTACTACAATATAACGACCTTAGGCTCAACCCTAAACTACTAAAATAAAACAGCCTCAGGCTCACATCTATACTACTAAAATAAAACAGCCTTAGGCTCATAACCAAGAGAAAGGGGAAACTCTTACCTTAAGGAATAGCCCACAAAAGCCCCTTTTTCCTCCTCCTCTTTCCGTCAAAATCGCCCACCCACAAGTTTACCCACACTCATTCTTCTTGCCGCCGCTCCAACAATCTCCTCTAAAGCTAGGTTTTCTTCCAAAAACTAGAGAGAAGGGAGAGGGTTTTCCATGGAAGGGTTTTGAAATGAAATGGCCAAGTCTTCCAAGACTTGGCCCTAAAATAGGCCCTAATATGGTCAAAAGGGATGGGAGGGACACTTGTCACCCTCCCTAAGGTTTTTAACAAAATATCTCCTGATTTCAGCCTTTTATCGCGAAAAAACCCGCTTTAAGCGCTTGCCACTCCAGAAAATGTTCCAGCAATCCGCCGCGCCCATTCAGCGCAACCCCGCGGACCCCAGAACAAAGCGGCGCGCAAACTTGAAACTTCCATAACTTTTCGAAGCGGTTTGTTGCGTTGGGATCTAGATTTAACGGACTACACATTAGGCCTTTTAAACACCTCGAAATTCTTAACAACTGGGGTACAACACTCCAAGGCAAACTCAAAATCCGTCCAACACATGTTGTCAACTTATCTATCAACTTATTACATCTTAAATTCCTTGGTATGTTCTTATCTAACTCCTTGAATTTACGGGGTGTAACACTGAAGCAATGACTGAAGTGTGGTACGTGTAATAGAAAGAGTTCAGGTATACGAGTAAGGTACGATGAGTAAGAAGAGAAGCGAACAATGTGTTATGAGAACGGAAGTGATCACTTCTTTTGTGAAGTGAAGATGAGAAGGGAGTATCCTTTAGACCATGGGTGGGAGCTTTTTTGTATTAGAGGCGATTCCTCGTTGGCTTGGATTTGAGTTTTGTGGACATGTTATATTCTGGCCATTGGTGGCATGATCGATTTTGTAAGTGTAGTAGTGGAGACTATACCGACGCAAGTACGTTTGGAGACTTAGAAGGAACATTCGGGACGAATGTTTCTAAGGGGGGAAAAATGTTATACCTCGTAGTTCCAGGGTATGTATGTGAGGACGTACGTACGAGAATACGACAGAAAAAAAATTGGAAAGGAAGAAAGATGTGATTTTTCGACGGAAAAGTTTCCGGTTTTTGTGAAGGAAAAAGGTTCGTTAATGGGAATTGGATTCCCAGATTTGGTATTTGGGCTTCTTGGATTATATTATAATTATGAGATTTTATTTTCGGAAATGGTCACGTGGGGCCCACGGGAGAAATTTACGGTTTTGTGGGGCCCAATTTGTTTTTAAGATTTTCGGTATTTTGGATATTTTCGGAAGACGAAATATTTTGGACGAGTAAGGGGGCGACACGTGTCACCCCCTTGAGTGGCCATGTGGGCCGAATTGGAGGGACAAGTGGCTAGCCACTTGTCCCATTGGCCGATTGGCCATGACACTTGGAAGCCCAAATCGTTGGCCATGTGGTGTGGTGGGACCCACACACACATGGCCCAATCTTGACCACACACTTGCATAAGATCTTAACCCTTGAATTCTCTATAAATACCCCCTCAAGTTGAAGACTAAATTCATCCCACACTTGAATACTTTCCAAAGCAAATACTCCCTCCCTTTAGCCATGTTTTTCGTCCCTCCCCCCCACATGTGTAGAAAATACTTTGAGTATTGTTGTATAATCCCAAATACCTTAGCCTAGTATCCCTAATAGTATTCCAAAGTTATTTTAATACTAGGAGCCCGGAAATGCTACTTTATTCCAATAGTCGTAAAATGAAACCCTAGAAAATCTTCATAAGCTTGGTTGAAGTGTTAGGAGAAGTTGTTTAGAAACTTCTAAGGGTCTCTTGGAGCGGGTTGGAGCGTAAGGAATTGGAGCTAAACGTTGCTCAGGATCGACATATAATCTTGGATAATTTTGGGCTTATCGAGGTAATAATCTATGTCCCTCTTTTGTAATTGGATATTACATGTGGTAGTGATGTATAGTTGAGTATACTATATGTAGAATGAATATTATAAAGGATTGAATTGTATTTACAATGGACTGTATTTACAGTAGACTTGTGTAGTATATCTGTGAAGTAGAATTGAACACGTCCGGTTAGACGTGTAATCCCCTGGGAGTTGTTGGCCTGGTAGCGGGCCTGAGTAGAGGAGGAGATTTGTGTGGTTGCGGGGGGGAGGTGCTGCCGAATTTTCTGTAGAATAAGGAATCTTGTATTTAGAATATTCTACGAAGAGATCTAGAAGTTGATAGACGTTTTATGGCCAGTATAGGTGGAAGTACTACGAGTAGCGTATTCTACTTGAAGGGTGGAAAAAGCTAGCAAGGTTGTAGTACTTGGAGCATTTTGGTAATTGTCGATAATCGTCGCGAGGTATGTGAACCTCTTCCTATCTTTTCTAGCATGATTGTTGTGAACTATGTAGTACGGTAGACGTACATGTTCTAAGTGAATTTGGTTGGTTTACTGATTTTAAAAGATAAAGGACTTGACTTATATTTGACTTGATATGATATATGAAGAACTCAAATTGTGTAGAAAGTTGTGAAACCTCATTCGCGAGAAATGAGTATTTGGTCCTTAAAAGGAACTTGATTTCTAAAAGAAAAGAGACTGGAGGAATTGAAGAGTTTTAGGTTTTAAAGAGAGACATGGTTTTGTCTTAAATTGGTTTAAAACATAAAGTGTTATAACAGCTTTATGGGAAGTTAGTTATAACGACTTTATGAAAGCAAAAGAATGGTTTTATCATTGGTTTTAAAATGGTAACTTGATTTAAGTATAGATTACTTGTTTTGAAAAGAGTAAGTATTTGAGTTTTAAAGAGTATACTTGATGTTGTTTTAAAAGAAAGGCACTTGGTTTAAAAAGTATAGAGTACTTGATTTTAAAAGTCTTGTAAAGGTTTTTTACGAAAGTAAAGTAATTTGGTTTGAAAAGGAAATGTGTTTTTGATACTACGAGTATTAGTATCTTTTACGTAAAAAGAGGTCTTTTTGAAAGAATGATGGTGGGTATTATTTTTGGGTTTGAAACCCGTATTGTTGATATAAAATGAAAGTACCTTGAGTTGTGTGTAACTTGCCTATGTTTGCGTGTGATAGCCTTGTTGTGCCAGTATTGTATTTTTATACCACCGCGTCTCTCAATGGAGGGCCGGTTGAGTTGTTATGATCTTACTTGGACGTCTGGCGGTGTGGAGGATTCCACGGTGCGCTCACCGCTGATAGCGTTATTCCATGGACTAGCTCTCCATGAGGTTTCTTGATTCGACCTTGGTATCGGTGGTTGGCTTTCGTACTTGCCCATCTCGTGGTGATTCGGCCTTGGTACAGTAGTTAGCCTTCGCTTGCCCGTTCGGTTTAGTGGCGAAGTCTCGTGACCACGGCCTTGGTACCAGTAGTTAGCCTCAGTACTTGCCCGATCGGCCGTGACACGGCCTTGGTACCTGGTAGTCGGCTTTCGTACTTGCCCCGTGTCAGCTTCATGGTTTGGTTGCATAGTATTGTTAGTACGGCCTTGGTATCTAGTAGTTGGCTTTCGTACTTGCCCCGGTCAGTCGATGATGCGGCTTTGGTATCTGGTAGTTAGCCTTCGTACTTGCCCTGTACGGTTGTTATGACACAGGTGGGACCTGGTGTTCATGTGTATTCCTTGGTGTTGCTATATCATAGACCGCGATGAGAAGGTATTCCACGCATGATTGATGTTGTGGCGTGAGACCCATAGTTATATTTGAGTGATGACTTTGAGGCGTGAGTCCTTGACTTGACGTATTTGCTACATATTATGTGCGTAGTTTGGTTATCATACATGTCTCCGCTTTATATAGACTATTATGATTTCATTCTGATATTTTGATTTCACATACTTGGTACTGTTATCTTGACCTCCTTGAGGCTGCGTTCATGCCGCGGTAGAAAGTACATTGGTTGTGGATCCTCGCCATAGGATCACGATTCAGCGTTTTAGGAAGCTCGTTTCTCCGAGGCTCATCTTTGGTATAGTCCCTGTCGGTGTAGTTACTTGTACATTCGGGGTATGGCGGGCCTGTCCGTCATAGTTATGGTTACATTCTTAGAGGTGCAGTAATCTTGTTGTGGCGAGTTTGTAAAAGGATAATTGTTCGTGTTGATATATATATGTATATATTCGGGAAGGTGACCGTTTTAGTTGCTTTGTTTCATACTTTATGTCTTGTCTCATGTTTTAGTTTTTATTTCCGCTGATTTTCTCTGATGTTGTATCACTAGGGTGCCCGGGGTAAGGCACCAGTCACGGGCTCGGGATCGGGTCGTGACAGATAAAATATAAGAAAACAGGCTAACCAAAATGGTCACCTTTCTGTATATATATATAAATGATTAAACCTGAACAGTTACATCCTTTTTATTACAAACCCCGCCACACTTGCAGCGATCTGCACCTCTAAGAGTTTTTATAACAACTATGATGGGACAGGCCGCGCTACCCCAATGTACAAGAACCTACAACTCAGGAAACATACAAAAGATAAGCCTCGGAGAAACTGAGCTTCCAATACGCTGAATGTGATCTATGGCGAGGATCCACAACCGGTGTCTACCTGCGGCGTGAACGCACCCCAAGGAGGTCGTGCAAATGTAAGTATGTGAAATGAAAATATCAGAATGAAAATAATAGTCTATATAAAACAGAGACATGAATGATAACCAAACTACGATTCACAAAATATATTAGCGATCAAGTCGTCGGACTCACGCCCGTAAAGTCATCACTCAAATATAACCCGGGAACTTAACCCGCACAACGGCCGCATGCCCCGGCATCTTACCTCGGTATAAGCATGGCCATGGAACCATCCTAATGGAAGCATACCCGTGGGCCACCCATCGTGTCAGTATGTCCAAAGGAAATAACAAGATAACAATCATAATGGAAGCATACTCGTGGGCCACCCATCGTGTCAGTATGTCCAAAGCAAATAACAAGATAACACTCCTAATGGAAGCATACCCGTGGGCCACCCATCGTGTCAGTATGTCCAAAAGGAAATAACAAGATAACAATCATAATGGAAGCATACTCGTGGGCCACCCATCGTGTCAGTATGTCCAAAGCAAATAACAAGATCACATTCCTAATGGAAGCATACTCGTGGGCCACCCATCGTGTCAGTATGTCCAAAAGGAAATAACAAGATAACAATCATAATGGAAGCATACTCGTGGGCCACCCATCGTGTCAGTATGTCCAAAGCAAATAACAAGATCACATTCCTAATGGAAGCATACCCGTAGTACCAAATACGTTCATGTTTTAAAATCAAGTACTTTACATTTTATATCAAGTCAAATATAAGTCCAGTCTCTTATCTTTTAAAATCAGTAAATCATTCTTTTACCTACATAAAGTCGTTATAATTAACTTCCCATAAAGCCATTATAACACTTTATGCGTTAGACCAACCAAAATTCGTTTAGCACACGTACCTCTACCGTACTACATAGTTCACACAATCATGCTAGAAAGATAGGAAGAGGTTCACATACCTCGCGACGATTATCGACAATTAGCAAAACGCTCCAAAGTACTATAACCTTGTTAGCCTTTTCCACCCTTCAAGTAGAATACGCTACTCGTAGTACTTCCACCTAAAAAGGCCACAAAACGTCTATCAACTTCTAGACTACTCTGTAGAATATCTTAAGCAGAAGGTTCTCTATTCTACGAAAAATTGGGCAGCATTTCCCTACCCGTCAAACTACACAAGTCTCATCAGAATACATCTATGTAAGTACAGTTCAATTCTCTTCTTTTATACCATCGTTCTATATATCTTATACTTAATTCTAAACTACTACAATTTGTAATCTCCAATACAATAGAAGGATAAAGATATTTACCTCGATAAGCCCAAAATTATCCAAGATATATGTCGATCCTGAGCAACGTTTAGCTCCTAATTTGCACGCTCCGATAGCTCCAAGAAACCCTTAGAATTTTCTAAACAACTTCTACTTAATACTTCAACCAACTATGAAGATTTCCCTAGGGTTTCGTTTTGTGACTAAAGGAAATAAAGTAGTATTTCCGGGCTTTTAGTATAGAGGAAACTTGGGAATACTACAAGGGATTTGGGCTAAGGTATTTTGGAATAGTAACAATACTAGAAGACATTTTTCCTACCAAGGGGGGGGGGGTATTTCGACGAGAACAACAAGGAAGGGGGGGAGGGAGGACTTTGGACGAGAACTTCTCTAAGGGGGGAGGGAGTTTTTGTGACTTGGAAATTGTTTTTGTGGATGAAGAAGTCTTGCACTTAAGGGTCTATTTATAGAGAAATCAAAGGCCAAGATCAAGGCAAGTGTGTGGTGAGATCTTGGGACAAGTGTGTATGGATTTAACCAACCATATGTCTACCACAAAAAAGAGACAAGTGGCAAGCCACTTGTCCACCACAAATAACGTCCAAGTGTCCCCCTAATTTCGGCCATAGGGCCACATGGGGGTGCCATGTGTCGCCCTCCTACTCGTCCAAAATATTTCATCTTCCGAAAATATCCGTAATGCCAAAAATCCGAAAATAAAGTGGGCCCCACAAACCGTAAATTTCTCCCGTGGGCCCCACGTGACCAATTCCGGAAATAAAATTCCATAATTCTTAAAAATTCCAAAAAGTCCGAATACCAAATCTGGGAATCCAATTCCCATTAATGAACCTTTTTCCTTCACAAAAACCGGAAACTTTTCCGTCGAAAAATCATATCTTTCTTTCTTTCCAATTTTTGTGTCGTATTCTCGTACGTACGTCCTCACATACATACCCTGGAACTACGGGGTGTAACATTCTTCCCCCCTTAGAAACATTCGTCCCGAATGTTCCTTCTAAGTCTCAAAACATACATGCGCTGGTATAGTCTTCACTACTATACTTACAAAACCACTTATGCCACACCTGGCCATAATATAACATACGCGAAAAACTCAAATCCAAGCCAACGAGGAATCACCTCTAACATCACAAAAGCTTCCACCCATGGTCTAAAGGATACTCCCTTCGCATCTTCACTTCACAACAAAAATGATCTCTTTTATTCTGTTAACACACGTTCACTTCTTTCCTTACTCGTTGTACCCTTCTCGTACACCCGAACTCTCTCTAGTACACGTACCATACTCCGCCATCGCTTGGCTTCCAAAACCTTGGAGTCACTACCTCCAAACTTGGTCATTTTACTAGCCTCAAATTCCTTTAAGGCCATTCCCGGCCTTCACGATCCGATTCTGGTCGAACGTATCCACGAACTCGTACAACGGTTACCTAAACTTGGGCCTTGCACCCTCGTGATCCTACCACCTGGCGGGACCACCTCGAACTGACCCCACCTCATTCCGGGCTGCGGGTTGACCCGCGATATGGCCTCAACCCGACCCACCGTCGCGCCAAACTCTCTCGTTCCCCAATCCGGAACAATCTTACTAATTCACGCCATGAAAGTTAACACTTCCATCTCACACTACCCATGGAATCATCCCACAATATATTTCACGCATACCAAGTACTTCGACAAAGACCAACCGTAAAATCACCCACTCAAGACGGCCTTGCATCCAAGGTCCTAACTGTTATAAATTCTAAGTCTCACAATTGTCTCGTCCCCAGACTTACCCTTTTTCAACTACCCATGCTTTCTAATTCACACTTAACACAATGCTATCCGTACATAGCACTTAACATGTATCCACCATAACAACATAAACCAGTATCCTAAGGGCTGAAGATATCTCTGTAACTACTGCCTCACTTTCCCTTTGTCGCTCTAATCATAATCCTGCCCTGCAGGGTGCCTAGCTATATAAGGTGATGAACCCGCAACTGATCCCGTAGTCTGTGCTATCCCACTAGTGTCACCTCTGGTCGGATAGTTTCTCGCAAAATGGCCCTGCTGGCCGCATGTAAAACAAACTCCCAAACTAGCACGACACTCCCCACGATGGAGCCTACCACAACGGTCACAATGAGGTAGGGGGGGATTCACCTGGCTAACACCCCTGCTCCCCCGAAAATCTGAACCCTTGGAGCCACGACTGCTCACGAATACTCCGACGTCACGAAGGCGTGGAGGACCACTCCGAACTGGATGAGGTATATATTCAGTGTGCTGCGGAGGCTGCCTGCCTCGAAAGTTACCAAAGGACCCTGCTGTCTTGGCCCTCTTATGCTGATCATGATTCCTACGTCGGTCTCTACGTTCCTCCATCCCCTGTGCATAAGCCTGTATACGGGCAATGTCCATGCCCGGCTGAAGAGCTACACCCGAGCAAGCCTCTGCCAAGTAGTCATCGAGCCCCGTGACGTAGCGGTGCACTCTGTCCTCCATATCTGCCACTAACGCAGGGACATATCGAGCCAACGAGTCGAACTCCATGTTGTACTCCCGAACCGTACGCCCTCTCTGCCTCATCATCAGAAATCTGTCGGCCCGTGCTCTCCTCATCTGCGGAGGCAAGAAATGGCTGAGAAATGCCTCCGAGAACTCGTCCCAAACAGCTGGAGGCGCATGCTCCCCCACAGGGCGCTCGCGAATCAAACGATCATTGCGGTATCACGCGGCCGATGCGAACCTAAGACCACCGACTCGGTCTCAAGCCTTGATCACTCGCGATCCATCAGAATCGCTTCGGATGAACTCCTGCGGATCATCCTCAGGCCTCGACCCGTAGAACTCAGGTGGACTACAACTCAAGAATTCCCGAAGTCTCCAACTATCGGCTCTGGGGTGCACTACCGGTACCACCGGCTCCCGTCTGTCCCCAAGTCTCGCCATAAACCTAACTAGTAACTGGGTCATCTCCTTGTAACCCATATCCTCGGCTCCTGGTCGTGGAACTGGAGACTCAGGTATCGTAGCCTCAGTAGCTACTGCTGCTGCTCTAAACTCCCCTGGGCTAGCGGCGTCATAAAACTCGTCGTCTGAAGTACTATCTCAGGTAATGACCGGGCCCGCGCCCTCGTACTCCTCTGCGTTCCACTCGCAGCTCCCTCTGCTGCCTTGCCCTTCTGGGCCCTGGTTGCCTTGCGTAGAGGCATAACTGGTACATACGAGTACGTCCGAGGGAGTCCAACTTATAACACAGCTCTAAGGCACGATCTCAGAGTGAGAAGAAATGGAGAACAATCCTAAATATCCCGTAGCCTCCTGATTATAGATGTTGTGCAAAACACACCCATAATCAAGACTCTACTAGACACGGTCTGTAGACACTTTCCGAGGATTAACTGCTCTGATACCACTTTTGTCACGACCCGACCTCGGGCGTGGTCGTGCCTACCGAACGCCGTAGTGATACAACATCAGATAAAAACCAGCGAAAATAAAAACTCAAAGACATGAAACGATAAAATATAAGAAAACAGGCTAACCAAAACGGTCACCTTTCTGCATATATATATAAATGATTAAACCTGAACAGTTACATCCTTTTTATTACAAACCCTTCCCACAACAGTACTACAGACCTCTAAGAGTTTTTATAACAACTATGACGGGACAGGGCTCCGCCATACCCCTGAATGTACAAGAACCTACAACTCAGGGAAACATATCAAAAGATAAGCCTCCGGAGAAACGGAGCTTCCCAATACGCTGAACTGTGATCCTATGAGCGAGGATCCACAATCGGTGTACCTCTACCTGCGGCATGAACGCAGCCCCCCGAAGGAGGTCAGTACAACAGGTACCAAGTATGTGAAACTGAAAATACTGTAAATGAAATCATAATAGTCTATATAAAACAGGAGACATGTATGATAACCAAACTACAGTTCACAATATATATTAGCAGTCAGGTCAAGTCAGGGACTCACGCCCGTAAAGTCATCACTCAAATATAACCCGGGAATTTAACCCGCACAACGGCCGCATGCCCCGGCATCTTACCTCGGTATAAGCATGGCCATGGAACCATCCTAATGGAAGCATACTCGTGGGCCACCCATCGTGTCAGTATGTCCAAAGGAAATAACAAGATAACAATCATAATGGAAGCATACTCGTGGGCCACCCATCGTGTCAGTATGTCCAAAGCAAATAACAAGATAACACTCCTAATGGAAGCATACCCGTGGGCCACCCATCGTGTCAGTATGTCCAAAAGGAAATAACAAGATAACAATCATAATGGAAGCATACTCGTGGGCCACCCATCGTGTCAGTATGTCCAAAGCAAATAACAAGATCACACTCCTAATGGAAGCATACCCGTGGGCCACCCATCGTGTCAGTATGTCCAAAAGGATCGATATAGTGGAAGCATACCCGTGGGCCACCCATCGTGTCAGTATGTCCATCAATCAATCAGATAGCCGGCCCTCCAACGAGAGACGCGGTAGCACAGAAATACAACACTTGCACAACAAAGGCTATCACCACAAGCATAGGCAAGTTCAACATACTCATAGACTTTCATTTTATTACAACAAATCCGGGTTTTAACCCCAAAGTACTACATACATTAATCCTTTCAAAAAGATCTCTTTTTACGTAAAAACAACTCGATACTATTACCCGTAGTACCAAATACGTTCATGTTTTAAAATCAAGTACTTTACATTTTATATCAAGTCAAATATAAGTCCAGTCTCTTATCTTTTAAAATCAGTAAATCATTCTTTTACCTACATAAAGTCGTTATAATTAACTTCCCATAAAGCCATTATAACATTTTATGCTTTAGACCAACCAAAATTCGTTTAGCACACGTACGTCTACCGTACTACATAGTTCACACAATCATGCTAGAAAGATAGGAAGAGGTTCACATACCTCGCGACGATTATCGACAATTAGCAAAACGCTCCAAAGTACTATAACCTTATTAGCCTTTTCCACCCTTCAAGTAGAACACGCTACTCGTAGTACTTCCACCTAAAAAGGCCACAAAACGTCTATCAACTTCTAGACTACTCTGTAGAATATCTTAAGCAGAAGTTTCTCTATTCTACGGAAAATTGGGCAGCATTTCCCTACCCGTCAAACTACACAAGTCTACTGTAAATACAGTCCTATGTAAGTACAGTTCAATTCTCTTCTTTTATACCATCGTTCTATATATCTTATACTTAATTCTAAACTACTACAATTTGTAATCTCCAATACAATAGAAGGATAAAGATATTTACCTCGATAAGCCCAAAATTATCCAAGATATATGTCGATCCTGAGCAACGTTTAGCTCCTAATTTGTACGCTCCGATAGCTCCAAGAAACCCTTAGAAGTTTCTAAACAACTTCTACTTAATACTTCAACCAACTATGAAGATTTCCCTAGGGTTTCGTTTTGTGACTAAAGGAAATAAAGTAGTATTTCCGGGCTTTTAGTATAGAGGAAACTTGGGAATACTACAAGGGATTTGGGCTAAGGTATTTTGGAATAGTAACAATACTAGAAGACATTTTTCCTACCAATGGAGGGGGGGGGGTATTTCGACGAGAACAACAAGGAAGGGGGGGGGGGAGGACTTTGGACGAGAACTTCTCTAAGGAGGGAGGGAGTTTTTGTGACTTGGAAATTGTTTTTGTGGATGAAGAATTCTTGCACTTAAGGGTCTATTTATAGAGAAATCAAAGGCCAAGATCAAGGCAAGTGTGTGGTGAGATCTTGGGACAAGTGTGTATGGATTTAACCAACCATATGTCTACCACAAAAAAGGGACAAGTGGCAAGCCACTTGTCCACCACAAATAACGTCCAAGTGTCCCCCTAATTTCGGCCATAGGGCCACATGGGGGTGCCACGTGTCGCCCTCCTACTCGTCCACTCAGAGGTCATCTTCCGAAAATATCCGTAATGCCAAAAATCCGTAAATAAAGTGGGCCCCACAAACCGTAAATTTCTCCCGTGGACCCCACGTGACCAATTCCGGAAATAAAATTCCATAATTCTTAAAAATTCCAAAAAGTCCGAATACCAAATCTGGGAATCCAATTCCCATTAATGAACCTTTTTCCTTCACAAAAACCGGAAACTTTTCCGTCGAAAAATCATATCTTTCTTGCTTTCCAATTTTTGTGTCGTATTCTCGTACGTACGTCCTCACATACATACCCTGGAACTACGGGGTGTAACAAGGTGTGTCGTGCTAGTTTGGGAGATTGCTATACTTGCGGCCGACAGGGCCATTTTGCGAAGGATTGTCCGACCAGAGGTAGAGCAGATGTTAAGACTCATCCTTCGGGATCGGTGGCTGGTTCATCGCCTCCTATAGCTATGCGCCCAGCAGGGCAGGATTATGATTAGAGCAACAAAGGGAAAGCGAAGCAATAGTTACAAGTATAGTCTTAACCCTTTAGAGACTAGTATGTGTTGTTATGGCGGTTATATGTTAAGTGTTGTACTCGGATAGCAATGTGTAAATTGTGTTTAAGACACCTGGTTTAGAGTGAGAAGGTAAGTTTGGGGACAGGGGAATTGTGAGCCTTAGAATATTACACGTGGAGACATTAGATGCAAGGCCATCTTGAGTAAAAGATTTACGGATGATCATTGTCAGAGTACATAGTATACGTGGAGTGTATTTGTGTGATAAGTCCATGAGTTGTGTGAATTGAAAGTGGGTAGTTATGCTAAGGATACCACTAGGTTTTCGTGACTTGTATAGTGAGATTGTTCCGGACCAGGAACAAGAGTTTGGTACGAAGTGGGTCGGGTTGAGGCCATATTGCGGGACAACCCGCAGCTCGGAATGAAGTGGGGTAAGTTTGAGGTGGTCCCGCTAGGTGATAGGGTCACGAGGTGCAAGGCCCAAGTCTGGTTAATTGTTGTAATGGTTCGTGGATGCGTTCCACCAGAACCGAGTTGGGAAGGCCGAGTACGGCCTTAAAGGAAATTGAAGCTAGTGTAATGACCAAGTTTGGAGGTGGTAACTCCAAGGTGCTAAAAACTGAAGCAATGACGGAAATGTGGTACATGTACTATAAAGAGTTCGGGTGTACGAGAAGGGTACGACGAGTAAGAAACGAAGCGAACATGTGTTAAGAGAATGGAAGTGATCATTTATTTTGTGAAGTAAAGATGCGAAGAAAGAGTCTTTTAGACCATGGGTGAGAGATTATTGTGATGTTATACATGTTAGAGGTGATTCCTCATTGGCTTGGAGTTGAGTTTTGCGCGTGTGTTATATTATGGCCATGTGTGGCATAATTGGTTTTGTAAGTATAGTAGTGAAGACTATACCGGCGCATGTGTTTTTTTTTAGACTTAGAAGGAACATTCGGGACGAATGTTTCTAAGGGGGGAAGAATGTTACACCACGTAGTTCCAGGGTATGTATGTGAGGACGTACGTACGAGAATACAACATTAAGATTGGAAAGGAAGAAAGATATGATTTTCCGACGGAAAATTTTCCGAATTATGTGAAGGAAAATGGTTCGTTAATGGGAATTGGATTCCCAGATTTGGTATTTGTACTTCTTGGATTATAATAGAATTATGCATTTTATTTTCCGGAATTGGTCACGTGGGGCCCACGGGAGAAATTTACGGTTTTGCGGGGCCCACATTATTTTCGAGATTTTGGACATTATGGATATTTCTGGGAGATGAAATATTTTGGACGAGTGGGAGGGCGACACGTGTCACTCCCTTAGGTGGCTCTTGGCCGAAATGTGTGTGACAAGTGGCTCTTGGCCGAAATGTGGTGCCATGTGGCAAACCAAGTGTCCCAAGTCATTTGTGGGACAAGTGGCTTGTGGGACCCACACACACTTGTCGCCCAATCTCACCACACACTTGCTAAGATCCTAGCCTTTGATTTCCCAATAAATACCCCCCTTGTTGCAAGACATCATCCAATACTTAGATAATTTCCAAGGCAAAATACTCCCTCCCTTCATTGAGTGTTTCGGCAATAGCCCTCCCCCCTTGACCAAAATTTGTCCAAAAATCCTTAAACTTTTAAGTGTTCTTCCTTGATGTGTTAGGAAGTTTGTTAACCAAGTGTTAGAAAAGTTTTCACAACCCTAGCCTTTGAAACTCACATTGGCCGAAACTTGCCCATTTTAAGCCTAATGTGTTCTTCACTTTTTGGAGTTGAATCTTGAAGAGAAGTTGGTTAGGAGCTTCTAAGGGTTGCTTGTAGCGGATTGGAACGTAAGGAATTTGAGCTAAGATTCCTAAGGATCGACTTTTAAATCTTGGATAATTTTGGGCTTATCGAGGTAATGATCCTTGTCTTTCTATTGTAATTGGAGATTACATGTTGTAGTAGTTTATAATTGAGTATATAATATGTGGAAAGAAGATTGAAAAGAAATGGACTGTTTAGTATATTGTGGGGCAGAATTTTACACGTCCAGTTAAGCGTGTAATCCCCTTTGACTGTTGTATTGCTGTGCCTTAAATGTGGCATGTTGGCTATTGATATCAGGCCTAGAAAAAGGTAGGAAGTAAGTAAATACAGGGGAGGTGCTGCCCAATTTTCCGTAGAATAAGGAACCTTGTACTTAGAAATATTCTACGAAGAGAACTAGAAGTTGATAGATGTTTTGTGGTTATTATAGGTGGATATTCTACGCGCGACATACTCAACTTGGCTAGTGGATTAAGCCGAAGAGGTGTGTGATTCTTCCTATTCTCTTGAGCATGATTATTTGTGAAATATATAGTGCGGTAGACGCACGTGTGTTAAAGCAGTTAGATTTCCTTTTGTATCCTTGACTTGATTCTAAATGTTAAGTGACTTGATATGAAATGTTAAGAACTTGAATTGTGTTAAAAAGTTGTGAAACCTCATTCGTGAGTAATGGGTACTTGGTCTTTAAAAGAATAAAGTTATCTTGATTTCGGAAATGTGAGTAGTTGTCCTTGGTTGGTTTAAAATGTAAAGTGTTATAACAGCTTTATGGGAAGTTAGTTATAACGACTTTATGAAAACGAAAGAATGGTTGTATCATTGGATTTAAACGGTAACTTGATATTTTTAAGAAGTAATGAGGATTAAACTATTTTGAGAAGTATATTGTTACTTGACCTTTGAAAGGAGAAGTGTTTTGTTTAAAAAGAAGGCATGGTATTGTCTTGATTTGGTATTGAAAGATAAACGACTTGATTTTGAAAGATAAGAGACTTGACTTATAAACGACTTGATTTCGGAAAAGGAGAAGTAACTTGATTTAATAGTATGGGTTACTTGTTTTGAAAAGAGTGAGTTACTTGGGTTTTTAAGAGTATAATTGATTTTAAAGGCCTTGTAAAGATTTTCTGAAGGTGTAGTAATTTGGTTTGAAAAGAAAACGTGTTTTGAGACTCTACGAGTATTAGTGTCGTGTGGCTTTTACGTAAAAAGATGTCTTTTTGAAAGAATGAAAGTATGTAGTACTTTTGGGTTAAAACCCGGATTTTTGGCATAAAATAAAAGTACCTTGAGTGTGAGTAACTTGCCTATGTTTTCTTGTGATAGCCTTGTTGTGCAAGTATTGTATCCTTATGCTACCGCGTCTCTCGATGGAGGGTCGGTCATATTATTCTTGGTCATTTTGGACATACTGACTCGATGGATGGTCCACGGGTATGCGGCCATGATGAGGGTTCGTTCCCTGTTGATAGTGTTATTCCATGGACTAGCTCTCCATGAGTTTTACTGATGCAGGGTGGATCTGGTAGTTAGCCCTCGTACTTGCCGGTCGTGGGCGTCTGAGCGATATCTGGTAGTTGGCTTTCGTACTTACCCCGGTCAGTGTTATGGCGAAGTCTCGTGATGCAGGAGGTATCTGGTAGTTGGCTTTCGTACTTGCCGGTCGGCGGCGTGGCAGAGGTATCGTGTCGGCGCCGTCTTGCCGGGCGACCGTGAGTTAGTTTTATAGCAGTTTTATGGCGAAGTCTCGTGATGCAGGAGGTATCTGGTAGTTAGCCTTCGTACTTGCCCCGGTCAGCGACGTGACGCAGGTGGTATCTGGTAGTTAGCTTTCGTACTTGCCCCGGTCAGCTTCGCGATACAGTTATATAGTATTGTTGGTACGGTAGGTTCTGGTAGCTGGCTTTCATACATGCCCCGGTCAGTTGATGATGCACGGTGGATTTGGTAGATATGCCTTCGTACTTGCCCCGTACGGTTCTTATGAGACAGGTGGGACCTGGTGTTCATGTGCACTCATTGGTGTTGTTATATCATAGACTGCCGGCAGTGAGGAAGGAATTCCACGGGCATGATTGATATTGTGGGCGTGAGACCCATGTTTATATTTGAGTGATGACGTTGAGGGCGTGAGTCCCTGACTTGACATGACTGCTTATATATTGTGTACTGTAGTTTGGTTATCATATATGTCTCCTATTTTATATAGACTGTTATGATCTCATTTACAGTATTTTCAGTTTCACATACTGGGTACCTGTTGTACTGACCTCCTTCGGGGGGCTGCGTTCTTGCCGTAGGTAAAGGTACACCAGTTATTGATCCTCGCTCATAGGATCACAGTTCTGCATTTGGGAAGCTCCGTTTCTCCGGAGGCTTATCTTTTGGTATAGATTCCCTGTCATTGTAAGTACTTGTACATTCAGGGGTATGGCGGGGCCCTGTCCCGTCATAGTTGTTATAAAAACTCTTAGAGGTTTGTAGTAGTGTTGTGAGTTGGGCTTGTAAAGGATAATTGTTCGGGTTTTATTTATATATGCAAAAAGGTGACCATTTTGGTTAGCCTGTTTCTTATTTCATATTGTTTCATGTCTATAAGTTTTTATTTCCGCTGATTTTCTCTGATGTTTTATCACTAGGGTGCCCGGGGTAAGGCACCAGTCGGGGGCCCGAGGTCGGGTCGTGACAGGTTATTATAGGTGGATATTCTACGCGCGGCACTCGACTTGGCTAGTGGATTAAGCCGAATAGGTATGTGATTCTTCCTATTCTCTTGAGCATGACTATTTGTGAAATATATAGTGCGGTAGACGCACGTGTGTTAAAGGAGGTTTGATTTCCTTTTTGTGTCCTTGACTTGATTTTAAGGTTAAGTGACTTGATATGAAATATTAAGGACTTGAATTGTGTTGAAAAGTTGTGAAACATTATTCGTGAGTAATGGGTACTTGGTTGTTAAAAAAATAAGTCCTCTTGGTCTCATAAATGATTATAGTTGTATTTGGTTGGTTTTAAACATAAAGTGTTATAATAGCTTTATGGGAAGTTAGTTATAACGACTTTATGAAAACAAAAAAATGGTTTTAGTATTGGATTTTGAAATGGTAACTTGATTTTAAAAGATAAGAGACTTGAGAATTTGAAGTTATGAAACTTAAACTATTTTGAAAAGTATATTGTTACTTGACTTTAAAAAGGAGAAGTGTTGTTTAAAAAGGAAGGCATGGAATTGTCTTGTTTTGGTTTACGACGAAGGCATGGTATTGTCTTGATTTATTTAAAAAGGAGGTATGGAAATTGTTTTGGTTTACTTAAAATGATAGTTACTCTATGTTGGTACTACGGGTATTAGTATCATGTGACTTTTGTAAAAGAAATGAATCTTTTTAAGGAGTTAATGTACGTAGTACTTTGGGGTTAAAACCCGGATTTTTGGCATAAAATGAAAGTACCTTGAGTGTGAGTAACTTGCCTATGTTTGCGTGTGATAGCCTTGTTGTGCAAGTATTGTATCCTTATGCTATCACGTCTCTCGATGGAGGGTCGGTCATGTTATTCTTGATCGTTTTTGGCATACTGACTCGATGGATGGTCCACGGGTATGCGGCCATGATGAGGGTTCGTTCCCTGTCGATAGTGTTATTCCATGGACTAGCTCTCCATGGGGTTTACTGATGCAGGGTGGATCTGGTAGCTAGCCCCCGTACTTGCCCCGGTCGTTGCTGATGCAGGCTGGTTCTGGTAGTTGGCTTTCGTACTTGCCCCGATCAGTTTTAGGACGAATTCTCGTGATGCAGTGTGGATCTGGTAGTTAGCTTACGTACTTGCCCCGGTCAGCGACATGATGCAGAATGGGTCTGGTAGAGGCTATCGTACTTGCCCCGGTCAGCTTCGTGACGCAGTTTTTCAGTTTTATGGCGAAGTTTCGTGATGCAGGGTGGATCTGGTAGTTAGCTTACATACTTGCCCCGGTCAGCGATGTGATGCAGGGTGGATCTGGTAGAGGCTATCGTACTTGCCCCGGTCAGTGTTATGGCGAAGTCTCGTGATGCAGGAGGTATCTGGTAGTTGGCAGATTACTTGCCTCGGCCACGACGACGCGAGAGGTATCGTAATCGGCGCCGTACTTGCCCCGGTCAGCTTCGTGAGTTAGTTTTATAGCAGTTTTATGGCGAATTTTCGTGATGCAGGGTGGATCTGGTAGTTAGCTTACGTACTTGCCCCGGTCAGCGAAGTGATGCAGGGTGGATCTGGTAGAGGCTATCGTACTTGCCCCGGTCAGCTTCGTGATACAGTTATATAGTATTGTTGGTACGGTAGGTTCTGGTAGCTAGCTTTCGTACTTGCCCCGGTCAGTTGATGATGCAGGGTGGATCTAGTAGCTATGCCTTCGTACTTGCCCCGTACGGTTCCTATGACACAGGTGGGACCTGGTGTTCATGTGTACTCCTTGGTGTTGTTATATCATAGACTGCCGGCAGTGAGGAAGGAATTCCACGGGCATGATTGATATTGTGGGCGTGAGACCCATGGTTATATTTGAGTGATGACTTTTGTTACACCCCGTAGTTCCAGGGTATGTATACGAGGACGTACATACGAGAATACGACACAAAAATTGGAAAGGAAGAAAGATGTGATTTTTTTCGACGGAAAAGTTTCCGGATTTTATGAAGGAAAAAGGTTTATTATTGAGAATTGGATTCTCAACTTTGGTATTTAAGACTTTAAGAATTTTTAAGAATTATGGAATTTTATTTCCGAAATTGGTCACGTGGGGCCCACGGGAGAATTTACGGTTTTGTGGGGCCCACTTTATTTTCGGATTTTTGGCATTACGGATATTTTCGGAAGATGAAATATTTTGGATGAGTAGGGGGCGACACGTGTCACCCCCATGTGGCCATGTTGGCCGAATGGTTGGTGGACAAGTGTTGGACGTTTTTGGTGGACAAGTGGCAAGCCACTTGTCCCATTTTTGTGGTGGACATATGTCTCAAGGTTGTGGTGGACATTTGGTTGGAAGACTCCACTCCCACATGGACCAAATCCTCACCATACACTTGATTTGATCCTAGCCATTGATTTCTCTATAAATACCCCCCTTGTTTGCAAGACTTATTCATCCCTCACTTGAAATAATTTCCAAGGCAAAATTCTCCCTCCCTCCTTAGTGTAGTTCTCGTCCAACACCCCCCCCCCCCTTTGTGTAGAAAAATTCTTCAAGTGTTGTTGTTATTCCAAATACCTTAGCCTAAATCCCTTGTAGTATTCCAAAGTTATCCCAACATAAGAGCCCGGAAATACTACTTTGTTCCAATAGTCGCAAAATGAAACCCTAGGGAAATCTTCATAGTTGGTTGAAGTGTTAAGAGAAGTTGTGTAGAAACTTCTAAGGGTTGCTTGGAGCGGGTTGGAGCGTAAGGAATTGGAGCTAAGCATTGCTCAGGATCGACTTATTAATCTTGGATAATTTTGGGCTTATCGAGGTAATAATCTTTGTCACCCTATTGTAATTGGATATTACATATTGTAGTAGTTTAGAACTGAGTATAAGATATATTGGAAGGATGATTATAAAGAATTGAACTGTATTTACATTGGACTGTATTTACAGTAGACTTGTAGTATTATTGTGGGGCAGTGTTGTACACGTCCGGTTAGACGTGTAACCCCCTTGGAGTTGTTGGCTTGGTAGCGGGCCTTGATAGAGGAGGAGATTTATGTGGTTTCGGGGGGGGACGTGCTGCCGAATTTTCCGTAGAATAAGGAACCTTGTACTTTGAATTGTGCTACAAAGAGATCAAGAAGTTGATAGACGTTTTATGGCCATTATAGGTGGAAGTACTACGAGTAGCGTATTCTACTTGAAGGGTGGAAAAGGCTAGCAAGGTTATAGTACTTGGAGCATTTTGCTAATTGTCGATAATCGTCGCGAGGTATGTGAACCTCTTCCTATCTTTTCTAGCATGATGTTGTGAACTATGTAGTACGGTAGACGTACGTGTGCTAAACGAATTTTGGTTGGTTTAAAACATAAAGTGTTATAATAGCTTTATGGGAAGTTAGTTATAACGACTTTATGTAGGTAAAAGAATGGTTTGTTGAGTTTTTAAAAGATAAGAGACTTGACTTATATTTGACTTGATATGAAATGTGAAGAACTTTAATTGTGTTAAAAAGTGGTGAAACCTCATTCGTGAGTAATGAGTACTTGGTCTTTAAAAGAATAAAGTTTTACTTGATTTCGGAAATGGGAATAACTATCGAACAAGCCATTGCAGCGTTAATAAAGGAAAATGTAATGACAAATAATTATATTAAAACAAGTAGAATCTTCCATCTGCATAGAAGCTAAGATAAGACAAAATTGTATTACATTTCATAGATCATGGCTACTTTAATAAGAATCATTATAAACAAGTATTGTTTTCTTAAATTTCAAAGTAAGGAACTTGATTTCTAAAAGAAAAGAGACTTGAGAATTTGAAGTGTTTTGGTTTAAAAGAAAGGCAGGGTTTTGTCTTAAATTGGTTTAAAACATAAAGTGTTATAATAGCTTTATGGGAAGTTAGTTGTAACGACTTTATGAAAACAAAAAAATGGTTTTATTATTGGATTTAAAATGGTAATTGTTACACCCCGTAAATTCTAGGAGTTAAGATAAGAACATACCAAGAAATTTAAGATGTGAAAAGTTGATAGATAAGTTGACAACATGTGTTGGACGGATTTTGAGTTTACCTTGGAGTGTTGTACCTCGGTTGTTAAGAATTTCAAGGTGTTTAAAAAGCCTAATGTGTAGTCCGTTAAATCTAGATCCCAACGCAATAAACCGTTCGTCGATAGGACATTGGAGTCAAAAGTTATGGAAGTTTCAAGTTTGGTGCAAGTTTCGAGCGGCAGGGGGGCGCCGCGCAGGCCCACGGACGCGAGGTCGCGCGCGGTTGTTCTGAAGTCGCGGGGTTGCAGCGCCGCTGAATCTGAGCGGCGCCGACATGCGGAAGATTTATTTTTGGAAGTGGAAGCGCCGAGGCGGGATTTTGCGCAGTAAGTGACGAAAAACAGGGGGTATTTCGTTTATAACCTATGGGAGGGTGACAAGTGTCCCTCCCATCCTTTTTATCAGTAAGTGGTCCTATTTTAGGGCCAAGTCTTGAAAGACTTGGCCATTCCATTTCATTTCATTTCAAAACCCTCCTAAGAAAAACCCTCTCCCTTCTCTCTAGTTTTTGGAAGAAAACCTAGCTTTAGAGGAAATTGTTGGAGCGGCGGCAAGAAGAAAAAGTGTGGGTAAACTTGTGGGAAACGCTGGTGGGCGATTTTGACGGAAAGAGATGGAAGAAAAAGGGGCTTTTGTGGGCTATTCCTTAAGGTAAAAGTTTCTCCTTTCTCTTGGTTATAAGCCTAAGGCTGTTATATTTTAGTAGTATAGATGTGAGCCTGAGGCTGTTATATGTTAGTGGTTTAGAATTGAGCCTAAGGCTGTTATATTGTAGTAGTATAGAGTTGAGCCTGAGGTTGTTTTATTTGAATAGATTTGGGTCTTGTTGTCTTGTGGAAACCGAAAATGGGCATGTTAGCCTTAAGTTGATAACTTCAATTTGGTTACTAATTGGGTCGTCGCATGTTGTAAAGGGAGATTGTAGTGGTTGAAGATGTCTAGGGCTAGATATCATGTTAGACCTAAGAACTTGGATTGGAAAGAGTTGAAAGGGGTTAAGATTGATTATATTGTTGGCCAAGAATGACATGGAATTACTGGTTTACTTTGTATTATTGTGGGGCGTTTGGTTATTGAATTCGACCTTAACAAAGGTGGCAAGTTAGTAGAAACAAGGAAGTGCCGTCCAAATTGTCGTAGAATTTAGGGACTTTGCACTTAGTTATTCTACGTTCGAAGCTAGAGTTTGATAGACGTTTTATGACCCTTATAGGATTGAAGTACTACGGTAGCATATTCTACTTAAGGGCGATAGTACTGTGGAGCATATTGCTAACCGTCGATAATCGTCGCGAGGTATGTGATTCTTCCTATCCTCTTCAGCATGACTATTTGTGAAATATATAGTGCGGTAGACGTACGTGTGTTAAAGGAATTAAAATTCCATTTTGTGCCTTGTCTTGATATGAAGTGTAAATGTCCCGATTGTGTGAAAAAGGTAGTAAACTCTCTTTCGTTAGTAATGGATACTTGGTTGTTAAAGGATAAGCCCTCTTGGTCGCATAAGGGCTTATAGTTGTAATTGGTTGGTTTAAAACATAAAGTGTTATAACGGCTTTATGGGAAGTTTGTTATAACCACTTTATGTAGGTAAAAGAATGGTTCGTTGATTTTAAAAGAAAAGAGACTTAAGAATTTGAAGTGTTTTGTTTTAAAAGAAAGGCATGGTTTGTCTTGTATTGTTTTTAAACATAAAGTGTTATAACAGCTTTATGGGAAGTTAGTTATAACGACGTTATGGAAAATAAAGAAATGGATTCATTAGTTGGATTTAGATTGGTATACTTGACGTTGTGCTAAAGAGTGTTTAAAGTGCTTGATTTGAACCTGAATGTGTTCGATACTGCGGGTGTTAGTATCGTGTGGCTTTTACGTAGAACGAGGTCTTTGTTTTGGAAGGAATGAAAGTATGTTGAACTGGCCTATGCTTGTTGTGATAGCTTTGTTGTGCAAGTGTTGTATTTTTGTGCTACCGCGTCTCTCGTTGGAGGGCCGGCTATCTGGTTGATTGATGGACATACTAACACGTTGGGAGGCCCACGGGTATGCTTCCACTAGGGGTGTTATTATTGTTATTTGATTGGACATACTGACACGTTGGGTAGCCCACGGGTATGCTTCCACAGTGAGTAGTATCTTGTTATTTGATTGGACATACTGACACGTTGGGTAGCCCACGGGTATGCTTCCACAGTGAGTATGGTCTCGTTAGTTGTTTGGACATACCGACACGTTGGGTAGCCCACGGATATGCTTCCACAGGGATTGTTATCTTGTTATCTCCTTTGGGCATACCGACACGTTGGATGGTCCACGGGTATGGGCCCACTAGGACGGTTCCAGGGCCATGCTTATACCGAGGTGAGATGCCGGGGCATGCGGCCATTGTGCGGGTTAAATTCCCGGGTTGTATTTGAGTGATGATTTCACGGGCATGAGTCCCTATCTTGATATGACTGCTTATATGTTGTGGTGCTGTAGTTTGGTTATCATACATGTCTCCTGCTTTATATAGACTATTATGATTTCATTTACGATTTTTCGCCACATACTTGGTACTGTTGACCTCCTTGAGGCCGTTCATGCCGCAGGTTGAGGTACATAGCTTGCTGATCCACACTCTTAGGATCTCTGTTCGGTTCTCGGAAAGCTCCATATCTCCGGAAGCTTGTCCTGTGGTATGGTTCCCTGAAGTAGTAGACTTTTGTGTATTCAGGGGCATGGCGGGGCCCTGTCCCGTCATTATGGTTTTCAAACTCTTAGAGGTCTGTAGCACTGTTGTGGGAAGGTTTGTAAGGGATGTAACTGTTCAAGTTTTAATTTATGTATTGGAAGGTAACCGTTTGGGTTAGCCTGCTTTCTTATTCACTGTTTTCTTTCTTAAGCTTTTATTTCCGCTGGTTTTTCTCTGATGTTGTATCACTAGGGTGCCCGGGGTAAGGCACCAGTCACGGGCCCGGGTTCGGGTCATGACAGTAACTTGATTTTGGGAAAAGAGAAGTAACTTGAGTTTAAAAGTATAAGTAACTTATTTTCAAATATCGAACTTTTCTTGATGAGAAAAATATAAGTGGCTTGGTTTTAAAAGGTATGAGTACCTTGTTCTTAAAAGAGTTAGTTACTTGGGTTTTAAAAGTATACTTGACGTTGTTTTAAAAGTGTAAGCCACTTGGTTTAAAAAGTGTAAAGTACTTGATTTAAACATGAACGTGTTTGGTACTACGGATAATAGTATCGAGTTGTTTTTACGTAAAAAGAGATCTTTTTGAAAGGATTAATGTATGTAGTACTTTGGGGTTAAAACCCGGATTTGTTGTCATAAAATGGAAGTCTAAGAGTATGTTAAATTTGCCTATGCTAGTTGTGATAGCCTTGGTGGTATTACTATGTTACCGTCGTCTCGGTTGGAGGGCCGGCTGACTTGTTGTGAATTTGTTGGACGTACCGGCAGTGACGGAGGATTCCACGGGTATGCTTCCATTTTGTTTGATCTTGGCCATGCTTGTACGATGAGGGATGCCAGGGCATGCGACCAGGATGCGGGTTAGATGCCCGTACGTTTCTGTTATACCCCGTAGTTCCAGGGTATGTATGTGAGGACGTACGTACGAGCATACGACAGAAATTTTGGAAAGAAAGAAAGATGTGATTTTTTTTTAGGGAAAAGTTTCCGGTTTTTATGAAGAAAAAGGTTCGTTAATGGGAATTGGATTCCCAGATTTGGTATTTGGGCTTCTTGGATTATTTTAGAATTATGAGATTTTATTTTCGGAAATGGTCACGTGGGGCCCACGGGAGAAATTTACGGTTTTGTGGGGCCCGCTTTGTTTTTGAGATTTCCGGTATTTTGGATATTTTCGGAAGACGAAATATTTTGGACGAGTCGGGGGGCGACACGTGTCACCCCCATGTGGCACCTTGGCCGAAATGGTGGGACAAGTGGCTAGCCACTTGTCCCTTGGCCGAAATGGGTTGACAAGTGGCAACCCACTTGGCCCTTATTTTCGTTGGCCATGTGGTGTGGTGGGACCCACACACACATGGCCCAATATTGACCCTACACTTACCTTGATCTTGGCCCTTGAATCCTCTATATAAACCCCCTTAAGTTGAAGAAGTAATTCATCCCTCACTTGAAAACTTTCCAAGGCAAAATATTTCCCTCCCTTTGTAGTGCTTTTTCGTCCCCCTCCCCTCTTGTGTAGAAAATACTTGGTGTATTGTTATAATCCCAAATACCTTGGCCTAGTATCCCTAGTAGTATTCCAAAGTTATTTCAATACTAGGAGCCCGGAAATACTACGTTATTCCAATAGCCGTAAAGTGAAACCCTAGAAAAATCTTCCTAGCTTGGTTGAAGTTTTTAGAGAAGTTGTTGGAAACTTCTAAGGGTCGCTTGGAGCGGGTTGGAGCGTAAGGAGTTGGAGCTAAACGTTGCCGGGATCGACTTATAAACTTGGATAATTTTGGGCTTATCGAGGTAATAATCTATGTCCCCTATTGTACGTGGAAATTACATGTTGCAGTAATATAGAGGTGTGTATCCTATATATAGAATGAGTCTTGAAAAGAATTGTATTTACATGAAATTTGTATTTCTGATGGATTTGTATTATTGTGGAGTAGAATTGTACACGTCCGGTTAGACGTGTAATCCCCTGGGAGTTGTTGGCCTGGTAGCGGGCCTGGATAGGGGAGGAGTTTTATGAGATAGCGGGGGGGGGAGGTTCTGCCGAAATTTCTGTAGAATAAGGAATCTTGTATTTAGAATATTCTACGAAGAGAACTAGAGATTGATAGATATATTGTGGCCTTTATAGGTGGATCTTCTACGCGCGGCATACTTGACTTGGCTTGTGGTTTAAGCTAAAAAGGTATGTGATTCTTCCTATACTCTTGAGCATGATTGTTGTGAACTATATAGTACGGTAGACGTACGTGTGTGAAATGAATTTTGTTGTTTAAAACATAAAGTGTTATAATGGCTTTATGGGAAGTTAGTTATAACGACTTTATGAAGATAAAAGAAAGATTTGATTTTGAAAGATAAACGACTTGATTTTGAAAGTTAAGAGACTTGATCTTGAAAGATAAGAGACTTGACTTATAACGACTTGTTTTCGGAAAAGGAGAAGTAACTTGATTTAAGTATATGTTACTTGTTTTGAAAAGAGTAAGTTAGTTGGGTTTTAAAAGAGTATACTTGATGTTGTTCTAAAAGAAAAGCACTTGGTTTAAAAAGGTATAGAGTACTTGATTTTAAAAGTCTTGTAAAGATTTTTACGAAGGTGAAGTAATTTGGTGTTAAAAGTAAAACGTGTTTTCTTTATATACTACGAGTATTAGTATCATGTGGCTTTTACGTAAAAAGAGGTCTTTTTGAAAGAATAAATGTATGTTGAATTTGCCTATGCTTGTTGTGATAGTCTTTGATGTGCAAGTGTTTTGTTGATATGCTGTCGTGACTCTCTGGGAGGGCCGGCTATCTGATTGATTGATTGGACATACTGACGTTGAGTGGTCCAGTATCGTCCACTTTGAGTATTGGTAGTTGTTTACGTCTGCCGTGACTCTGCAGGAGGGCGGCTATCGATTATTTCCTTTGGACATCTTGTGCGATGGATGTTCCGCGGGCGTGCGTCGATAGGATGGTTTCATGGCCATGACTTCCGAGGTGAGATGCGGGCACGCGATCATTATGAGGTTGATTGTTAGTCCATGGACCGCTAATCCGTGAAGCTTGCGCGGTGACGGCGATCACGGGCTTGATTTATGCGTGTGGTTCGTGCACTTTAGATACTTGTTACGTCATTTTCGTGTCTGGTAGCCTCGGTAGATAGCTTAAGATACTTGCCTCGGTCATATCTTGTGAGGCGGTAGGCTATTATGCGTTAGCTTAAGATACTTGCCTCGGCCATTGCGTGGCTAGCTTTTGGGTAGTAGTTGGCTTCGTACCTTGCGTGATGGGATATGACTAGCTTTTGGGTGGTAGTTGGCTATTCTACTTGGCCCGATCGGTTTTGATAGCAGCGAGATCTAGTGTTCGAGTTCACATATGGGTGTTGTTTTACATCATGTACTTCCGGCAGTGAGGAATGAGTTCCACGGGCATGAGTGATATTATGGGCGTGAGACCCATAGTTATGTGTGAGTGATTATTCTGGGGATATGTGTCCCCTTGACCTGCTTGTTTACTTATTGCGAAATGGTTTTATAAAATAATGAAATGTGATTTCATTCTGATATTTTGATTTCCACATACTGTACTATGCTTGACCTCGCCGTGGCTGCGTTCATCTGCATGTAGGTACATCGGTTGTGGATCCTCGCTCATAGGATCACGATTCAGATATTGGGAAGCTCCGTTTCTCCGGAGGCTTATCTTTTGGTATGTTTCCCTGAGTTGTAGGTTCTTGTACATTCAGGGGTATGGCGGGGCCCTGTCCCGTCATAGTTGTTATTACACTCTTAGAGGTCTGTAGTACTGTTGTGGGCAGGGTTGTAAAGGATGTAACTGTTCGAATATGTATATATATATGCAGAAAGGTGACCGTTTTGGTTAGCCTATTTTCTTATGATGTATCTTGTTTCCTGTTTAAGTTTTTATTTCCGCTGATTTTCTCTGATGTTGTATCACTAGGGTGCCCGGGGTAAGGCACCAGTCACGGGCCCGAGGTCGGGTCGTGACAGTTTCATTGGATGTACCGGCAGTGACGGAGGATTCCACGGGTATGTTTCCATTGTTATTATCACATGGACATGTCTACACCGATGAGGATTAGGGGCGTGCGGCCGTGCGGGTTAAACTCGGTATATTATTATTGTCACATGGGCATGTCTACACCGATGAGGATTAGGGGCATGTGACCATTACTATTATTCCATGGGCTAGCTCCCCATGAAGACCTGTCTACACCGATGAGTGATTCCAGGGGCATGGTATATTACGATCATTATTCCATGGGCAAGCTCCCCATGAAGACATGCACCTGCGATGAGGGATGTCGAGGGCACGTTATGGCCATGCTACACCGATGAGGATTGGGCATGCGTCGCGTATTATATATATATATATATATATATTGTATATGTGTCTGTACAGCGGTGAGGTAGGATGCCATGGCGGGTCACGTGGTTATATGTTACACCTACACGTGGCGTGTGAGGATTCCACGGGCGGGAGGTATATATGTATTGTATATGTGTGCGACGGTGAGGTAGGATGCCACGCGAATCACGTAGTATGATTTATGTCATGGACTGCCGGCAGTGAGGAAGGAATTCCACGGGCATGAGTGATGACTTTGAGGGCGTGAGTCCCTGACTTGACATGACTACTTATATGTTGTACTGTAGTTTGGTTATCATACATGTCTCCTGCTTTATATAGACTATTATGATTTCATTTACAGTATTTTTCAGTTTCACATACTTGGTACCTGTTGTACTGACCTCCTTCGGGGGGCTGCGTTCATGCCGCAGGTAGAGGTACACCGGTTGTTGATCCTCGCTCATAGGATCACGGTTCTGCGTATTGGGAAGCTCCGTTTCTCCGGAGGCTTATCTTTGGTATAGTCCCCTGTCATTGTAGGTACTTACATTCAGGGGTATGGCGGGGCCCTGTCCCGTCATAGTTGTTATAAAAACTCTTAGAGGTCTGTAGTACTGTTGTGGGCAGGGTTTGCAAAGGATGTAACTGTTCGAATATGTATATATATATGCAGAAAGGTGACCGTTTTGGTTAGCCTATTTTCTTATTGTATATCTTGTTTCATGTTTAAGTTTTTTTTTCCGCTGATTTTCTCTGATGTTGTATCACTAGGGTGCCCGGGGTAAGGCACCAGTCGCGGGCCCGAGGTCGGGTCGTGACAACTTTGAGGGCGTGAGTCCCTGACTTGACATGACTGCTTATATATTGTGTACTGTAGTTGGTTATCATATATGTCTCCTGTTTTATATAAACTGTTATGATTTCATTATAGTATTTTCAGTTTCAAATACTTGGTACCTGTTGTACTGACCTCCTTCGGGGGGCTGCGTTCATGTCGCAGGTAGAGGTACACCAGTTATTGATCCTCTCTCATAGGATCACGATTCTGCGTATTGGGAAGCTCCGTTTCTCCGGAGGCTTATCTTTTGGTATGATTCCCTGAGATTGTAGGTTCTTGTACATTCAGGGGTATGGCGGGGCCTTGTCCCGTCATAGTTGTTATAAAAACTCTTAGAGGTCTGTAGTACTATTGTGAGTTGGGCTTGTAAAGGATGTAACTGTTCAGGTTTATATATATATACAGAAAGATGACCGTTTTGGTTAGCATGTTTCTTATTTCATATTGTTTCATGTCTATGAGTTTTTATTTCCGCTGATTTTCTCTGATGTATTATCACTAAGGTGCTCGGGGTAAGGCACCAGTCGCGGGCCCGAGGTCGGGTCGTGATACCAAGTAACTCACACCTTTTAAAATCAAGGTACTCCCACCTTTTAAAACCAAGTCACTTATACTTTTCCAATCAAGACAAGTTCAATATTTAAAACAAGTTACTTATACTTTTAAACTCAAGTGACTTACTCTTTTCACAAAAATCAAGTTGTTTATAAGTCAAGTCTCTTATCTTTCAAAATAAAGTCGTTTATATCAAGTCTCTTATCTTTCAAAATCAAGTCTTTCTTTTATCTTCATAAAGTCGTTATAACTAACTTCTCATAAAGACATTATAACACTTTATGTTTTAAACAAACCAAATTAATTTCACACACATACGTCTACCGTACTATATAGTTCACAACAGTCATGCTCAAGAGTATGGGAAGAATCACATACCTCTTCGGCTTAATCCACTAGCCAAGTCGAGTATGCCGCGCGTAGAAAATCCACTTATAATAACCACAATACATCTATCAACTTCTAGTTCTCTTCGTAGAATATTTCTAAGTATAAGGTTTCTTATTCTACGGAAAATCGGGCAACACTTCCCCTGTAACTACGTACTTTTCCACCTTTTTCAAGGCCCGATATCAATAGCCAACATGCCACATTTAAGGCGCAGTAATATAACAACTCAAGGGGATTACACGCCTAACTGGACGTGTAAAATTCTGCCCCAAAATATACTAAACAATCCATTTCTTTTCAACCTTCTATCCACATATCATATACTCAATTATAAACTACTACAACATGTAATCTCCAATTACAGTAGAAGGACAAAGATCATTACCTCGATAAGCCCAAAATTTTCCAGTGATTAAAAGTCGATCCTTAGGAATCTTAGCTCCAATTCCTTACGCTCCAATTCGCTCCAAGCAACCCTTAGAAGCTCCTAACCAACTCCTCTTCAAGAACCAACTCCAAAAAGTGAAGAACACTTAGGTTCCAAAACTACCAACTTTCGGCCAAGGGGTACATTTAAGGCTAGGGGTGTGAAATCTTTTCTAATACTTGGTTAACAACCTTCCTAACACATCAAGGAAGAACACTTAAAAGTTTAAGGATTTTTGGACAACATTTGGTCAAGGGGGTAGGGCCATTGCCGAGAGCATCATCAAAGGGGAGGGAGTATTTTTGTCTTGAAATATAATTCAAGTGTGGGATGAAGAAGTCTTGCAACAAGGGGGTATTTATAAGAAAACCAATGGCTAGGATAAAAACAAATGTGTGGTAGAGATTGGGGACAAGTGTGTGTGGGTCCCACAAGCCACTTGTCCCACAAAAGACTTAGACACATGGTTTGCCACATGTCTACACATTTCGGCCAAGGCCACATGGCACACACATTTCGGCCATGTGCCACCTAAGGGGGTGACACGTGTCGCCCTGCTATTCGTCCAAAATATTTCATCTCCCGAAAATATCCATAATGTCCAAAATCTCGAAAACAAAGTGGGCCCCACAAAACCGTAAATTTTCCTCGTGGTCCCCACGTGACCAAATCCGGAAATAAAATTCCATAATTCTCTAATATTCCAAGAAGTCCAAATACCAAATCTGGGAATCCAATTCTCATTAACGAACCTTTTTCCTTCACAAAATCCGGAAATTTTTCCGTCGGAAAATCAAATCTTTCTTCTTTTCAAATCTTAATGTTGTATTCTCGAACGTACGTCCTCACATACATACCCTGAAACTACGGGGTGTAACAAGATGGCTAGATCGGCTGGTTATCCTGGTGAGTTTCGAGGTGGGCAGCCTGTCACGACCCGACCTCGGGCCCGCGACTGGTGCCTTACCCCGAGCACCCTAGTGATAAAACATTAGAGAAAATCAGCGGAAATAAAAACTTATAGACATGAAACATTATGAAATAAGAAACAGGCTAACCAAAACGGTCACCTTTCTGCATATATATAAAACCCGAACAGTTATCCTTTACAAGCCCAACTCACAACAGTACTACAGACCTCTAAGAGTTTTTATAACAACTATGACGGGACAGGGCCCCGCCATACCCCTGAATGTACAAGTACTTACAATGACAGGGAATGTATACCAAAAGATAAGCCTACGGAGAAACGGAGCTTCCCAAATGCAGAACTGTGATCCTATGAGCGAGGATCAACAACTGGTGTACCTCTACCTGCGGCATAAACGCAGCCCCCCCGAAGGAGGTCAGTACAACAGGTACCAAGTATGTGAAACTGAAAATACTGTAATGAAATCACATTTCATCATTTTTAAAAGACCATTTCGCAATAAGTAAACAGTTATATCAAGATAGGGACGCATGTCCTCAAAATCATCACTCACACATAACTATGGGTCTCACGCCCATAATATCAATCATGCCCGTGGAACTCCTTCCTCACTGCCGGCAGTACATGATGTAAAACAACACCCACATGTGAACCTGAACACTAGATCCTGCCTGCGTCATAAAACCGATCGGGCCAAGTAGAATAGCCAACTACCAGATCCAAAAACTAGTCATAAAACTTTACGGGCCAAGTACGGAAGCCAACTACCAGATCCAAAAACTAGTCACGCAACTGACCGAGGCAAGTATCTTAAGCCAACGTACCAGAGCCTACCGTCTCACGAGATATGACCGAGGAAAGTATCTTAAGCTATCTACCAGAGCACCGATACACGAAATGACCAGACAAGTATCTAAAGTGTGCTGTAACCACGTGTACAAATCAAGCCCGTGATCGCCACATCGCGGCAAGCTTCATGGATTAGCGGTCCATGGACTAATAACATAACCCGGGAATTTAACCCGCACAATGGCCGCATGCCCCGGCATCTTACCTCGGTATAAGCATGGCCATGGAACCATCCTAGTGGACGCATACCCGTGGACCATCCATCTCGTCAGTATGTCCAAAGGAAATAACAAGATAACACTCATAGTAGAAGCATACCCGTGGACCATCCAACGTGTCAGTATGTCCAAGCAATTAACCAGATAACCGGCCCTCCATCGAGAGACGCGGTAGCATAGAAATACAACACTTGCACCACAAAGGCTATCACAACAAGCATAGGCAAGTTCAACGTACTTTTAGACTTTTATTAACATGTAAACTGACTCATCAATTTTATCAACTCCAAGTACTTTCATTTTATGCCAACAATCCGGGTTTTAACCCCAAAATACTACATATTTTTCATTCTTTCAAAAAGACCTCTTTTTACGTAAAAGTCACACGATACTAATACTCGTAGTATCAAAATACGTTTTCTTTTCAAACCAAATTACTATACCTTCAGAAAATCTTTACAAGGCCTTTAAAATCAAGTACTCTATACTTTTTAAACCAAGTGCTTTACATTTTTAAAACAACATCAAGTATACTTTAAAAACCCAAGTAACTTACTCTTTTCAAAACAAGTAACCTATACTTTTAAATCAAGTTACTTCTCCTTTTCCGAAATCAAGTCGTTTAGCTTCCAAAACCAAATCAAGACAATACCATGCCTTCTTTTTAAACAAACACACTTCTCCTTTCAAAGGTCAAGTAACAATATACTTCTCAAAATAGTTTGAGCTTCATAACTTCAAATTCTCAAGTCTCTTCTCTTTTAGAAATCAAGTCGTTTAGCTTCCAAAACCAAATCAAGACAATACCATGCCTTCTTTTTAAACAAAAACACTTCTCCTTTCAAAGGTCAAGTAACAATATACTTCTCAAAATAGTTTGAGCGTCATAACTTCAAATTCTCAAGTCTCTTCTCTTTTAGAAATCAAGTCGTTTATAAGTCAAGTCTCTTATCTTTTAAGATCAAGTCTCTTAACTTTCAAAATCAAGTCTCTCTTTTATCTTCATAAAGTCGTTATAACTAACTTCCCATAAAGACATTATAACACTTTATGTTTTAAACAAACCAAATTCATTTCACACACGTACGTCTACCGTATTATATAGTTCACAACAATCATGCTCAAGAGTATAGGAAGAATCACATACCTCTTCGGCTTAATCCACTAGCCAAGCCGAGTATGCCGCGCGTAGAATATCCACCTATAACAACCAAACACGTCTATCAACTTCTAGTTCTCTTCATAGAATATTCTAAGTATAAGGTCTCTTATTCTACGGAAAATCGGGCAGCACTTCCCCTGTTTTACGTACTTTTCCACCTTTTTCAAGGCCCGATAACAGTAACCAACATGCCATTTTTAAGGCGCAACAATTCAACAACTAAAGAAGGGGATCACACGCCTAAACGGACGTGTTAAAAAATCTTCCCCTTTAAACAACAACAACATAAAAACCGAAATGGAACAAGTCCATAGTCCAAAGTAAAGACAGTCCAATGTAAATACAGTCCATTAGTTGGTGTTCTTGGCCAACTACTACAATCAAACATTATCCAATTTTTCAGCTAGCATGCCGAAATTACTTCTTTAATCCTCCAACTTATATTCCAATCTTCATATAAGTTATAGTTACTTTGTTATTACTGTTGACAGGTAATATATACGTTTTTACCATTTTAATGACTAACATGCCAATTCTCCATTTTAGCAACTTAATAAGATCCAAATCTTTCCAAGCTTCATTCCACATATTACATACTTATTTATATACTTCCAACATATATAATATCCAACTTCACTAAGAGGATCAAGATCATTACCTCAAAAAGCCCAAAAATATCCAAGAACTTAAAGTCGCTCCTTAGCAAGTTTAGCTCCAAATCTGTTATACCCCGTATTTCCAGAGTATGTACGTGAGGACGTACGTAGAAAAGTTTGAGCCTTAAGTTAGGCTAGGACCGTAAATTATTGTTCACAAGTACCGAAAAGACTCGTTTTTCGACGAAACGTTTTACAAGACTTGCGAAGGGAAAAATGCGGCTATGTCATTTATAATTTTTGCGGATTTTTCCGGGAGATGAAATATTTTGGACCAACGGGGGGGTGACACTTGTCACCCTCATTGGACGGCAAGGGAGGCCACGGTTGGCAAGGTTTTGGGGCACAAAACATGGGCCATTGTTTGTGGAGTGATTTGAGGAGTAGGTTAGGGGGCACTTGGGCAAATCTTGGCCCTCCACTTGCCCCCCACTTGGCTATATCATGGCCATTGAACTCCCTATAAATACCCCCCCCCCCCCCTTGTGAAGACTTATTCATCCCAAAACTTTCCTAAGTCTTGAAAGCCTTCTCCCCCCTTTGTGTAGTGTTCTCGTCCTAGCCTCCCCCTCCCCCCTTTGTGAGGCCCTGGCCGAGCCCTCCCTGGCCGAGAGATATCCCCTCCCTAGTGGTGTGGTAGAAGTACACCCCCCTTGCCTAGTTGTTCTCGTAAAATACCCCCCTCTTGGTAGAAAATACTCTCCAAGTATTGTTACTATACCAAAATACCTTAGCCTTATACCTTGTAGTATTCCAAAAGTTACCTCTATACGTAGAGCCCGGAAATACTACCTTTTGTCCTTTTTGTCTCAAACCGAAACCCTAAGGAAAATCTTCATAGTCGGTTGAAGTGTTAAGTAGAAGTTGCGTAGAACTTCTAAGGGTTGTTTTGAGCGGGTTGGAGCGCCCAGAGTAGGAGCTAAACGTTGCTCAGGATCGACATTTAAACTTGGATAATTTTGGGCTTATCGAGGTAAATATCTTGTCTCCCTGTTGTATTTGAGTTTACATACTATTGAAGTATAAGAATTAAGTATAAGTTATATACAAGGAAAGTATATAAGAATAGAATTGAACTGTACTTACATAGGACAGTATTTACAGTAGACTTGTGAAGTTTGACGGGTAGGGAAGTGCTGCCCAATTTCCCGTAGAATCTTGTATCTAGATTTATTCTACCGAGTATTCTAGACATTGATAGACTTGTATAACCGTTATAGGTTGAAGTACTGCGAGTAGCGTATTCTACTCGGATGGTGGAAAAGGCTAGCCGGACTACAGTACTTTGGAGCGTTTTGCTAATAGTCGATAATCGTCGCGAGGTATGTGATTCTTCCTATCCTCTTGAGCATGATATTTTAAAAGAATATATATATAGTACGGTAGACGTACGTGTGTTAACCGAACGTAGTTTCACGGCAATGTCTTTTGACTTAAGCCTGAATAATAAGAATCTTGAAGTAATTCAAAAGAGTTAAGAGACCTTTTTAAAAGAAGAGTAATGCTTGGTTTTAAAAGCTTAAGAGTTATACTAGCTTTATGGGAAGTTAGGTATAACGACTTAAGAGAAGTAAAAAGAATGGTTTACTGATTTTAGAAGTTAAGAGACTTGATCTTAAAAGATAAGAGACTTGACTTAAATAAATTAATATGAGTTTTTGTGTGAAACCTCATTCGTGAGTAATGAGTACTTGGTTTGTGAAAGGAATAATGTTTTACTGATTTCGGAAATGAGAATAAGTATCGAACAAACCACAGCAGCGCTAATAAAGGGAAATGTATTGACTAATAAAGTATTATTAAAACCAGTAGAAACATCCATCTGCATAGAAGCTAAGATGAGACAAAATGATAGTATATTTCCTAGATCATGGCTGCTTGAATAAGATTGTTATGAACAAGAATAACCTACTCACACATAAGACATATGTTTCTCAAATTTTTTTAAAGGATTAAAACTATGAACTACGAAACCTTTCGAAAAATGAGAAACTTGAGCATTTGAAATTAGGCAAACTTGAACGTTTGGAAAATAATGTGGTTACTTGATTTTACAAAAGGAAGTGTTTGGGTTTACTTAAAAAGACAGTCACTCTATTTTATACTACGGGTATTGTGTGACTTTTGTGAAAGAAATGGATCTTTTAAAAAGAGTTAATGTATGAAGTACTTTGGGGATAAAAACCCGAACTTGTTTAACATAAAGTAGAAAGTACCTTGTGTGAATAAACTTTATTATGTTGGTTTGTGATAGCCTTGTAATACTTTCTTGTTGGTTTGATAAGTAAACATGTTAGGATGCTACGTGTGTTAGTATCTTGTGATGTTTGTGTAAAAGGGTTTCCCTCGATCGCGCTTATGTTGTTTAAACGATCAGCCGTTATGTTGGTATTGTACCACTCACCTTGACATGATCCCGGGGGTTAAGCTGCCCTCCGATGTAGGGTATATCTCGGCGATGCAGGACCGTGATTGAGAATACCTCATGCGGTCCGGGGACCTGCGCGAACTACGAGAGTTCGGAGTTAGTGCGGGTTATACCTCATGCGGTCTATGTGGCCACGCGGATGCGAGTCCGGGGCGATGCCGGGAGTAGCTACCCTCGATGCGGGAATACCTCATGCGGGTCATTGAGTGGCCTACGCGAGTGCGGGAAGTTCGTGGCTAGACGCGCACATTAGATACTGCGGCGAGTGGCGGCTTTGATCATGTGACGGTGCAGACAGATCTCATGATACGATTTATGACCTTGTTGGTGCGTAGGTTTTAGTAGTCGGCTATGCCTTCGACTTACCGTGCGGTTTTATGATGACACAGTGGGACACGGTGTTCATGTATTCCTTGGTGCTTTTATATCATGATCGCGGTGAGGAAGGTATTCCATGGGCATGATTGATGTTGTGGGCATGAGACCCATAGTTATATTTGAGTGATGACTTTGAGGCGTGAGTCCACGACTTGACATGATCGCTTATTTATCAGGAATCGTAGTTTGGTTATCATACATGTCTCCTGTTTTATATAGATCGCTATGATTTCATTTACTGATATTTTCATTCACATACTTGGTACTGTTGTATCGACCTCTTCGAGCTGCGTTCATGCTGCAGTAGAGGTACACCGTGTTGATCCTCGCCATGTGGTCATTCAGCGTTTGGGAAGCTCCGTTTCTCCGGAGGCTTATCTTGGTATAGTCCCCTGTTGTTATAGGTGCTTACATTCAGGGGTATGACGGGACCCTGTCCCGTCGTTGTTGTCATATCATTCGTAGAGTGCAGTAATCGTTGTGGCGGGGTTGTAATGGGATGTAACTGTTCGGATCTAAGTTTTTATATATACATGCCGAAAGACAACTTTTCTTCAGATAAACATGTGTTTCCTTTGCATTATTTCATGTTGTGTTTTATGTTCCGCTGATTTCTCTGATGTTGTATCACTAGGGTGCCCGGGGTAAGACACCAGTCACGGGCCCGGGTTCGAGTCTTGACAAAATCCTTACGTTCCAATCCGCTACAAGCAACCCTTAGAAGCTCCTAACCAACTTCTCTTCAAGATTCAACTCCAAAAAGTGAAGAACACTTAGGGTTCCAAGATTGTCAAGTTTCGGCCAAGGCAACTTAAATAGGCTTGGGGTGTGAAATCTTGTCTAACTCTTGGTTCACAATATTCCTAACACCTTAAGGAAGAACACTTAAAGGTTTAAGAATTAATGGACAAATTCTTGGCCAAGAAGGGCCTCATTGCCGAGAGCAATGTCAAGGGAGAAGGGAGTATTTTTCTCAAGTCTTGAAATGGTTAAGTGTGGAAGATTTCATCAACTAAGGGTGTATGTATAGGACAACCAAGGGCTAGGATTAAAACATGTGTGTGGTTGAGATTGGGGACAAGTGTGTGTGGGCCCCACAAGCCACTTGTCCACACTAAATATCTTGCAAGACTTGGCCACTTGTCATGAGGATTTCGGCCAACATGGCCCACCTAGGGGTGACACGTGTCGCCCTCCTATTGGTCCAAAATATTTCATCTCCCGGAAACATCCACAATGGCCAAAATCTTGAAAACAATGCGGGCCCCACAAAACCGTAAATTCCTCCCGTGGGCCCCACGTGACCAATTCCGGAAAATAAAATCCATAATTCCCTAATATTCCAAGAAGTCCAAATACCAAATCTGGGAATCCAATTCCCATTTACGAACCTTTTTCTTCACAAAAACCGGAAAATTTTCCGTCAGAATGATCAAATTTTTCTCCCTTTCCAATCTTAATGTCGTATTCTCGTACGTACATCCTCACATACATACCCTGGAACTACGGGGTGTAACACAGCCTCAACAACATTTTAGATATTCTTCCAAGCCAACACATAGTGCACCCCCACAGTTCGCAGGTAGGAGATTTGACCGCACAGGGTATTCAGGAGTTGGTCAGAGCTCAAAGGCTTCAGGTTCACAGATGAACAGGGGTTCGAGTCAGTCGAGGACACCTTTTCCTTGGTGTGGTAGGTCCCATTTTGGGGAATGCCATCTTACTACAGGTGCTTGTTTTTCTTGCGGCCGTCAAGGCCATATGATGAGAGAATGTCCTTATGGAAGTGGTACAGGTGGTATGGCTCGGCCTACTGGATCGGTTGCTCATTTATCTTCTTCTATAGCTATGCGCCCCACATGGCAGGGTATTCATATGCCAGCAGGCCGTGGTACAGGTCATGGCGGAGCTTCCAGTTCTAGCGGTCCCTCGAACCACATATATGTTTTGGCTAGTAGGCAGGATCAGGAGGCGTCACCGAATATGGTTACAGGTATATTATCGATCTTTTCTCTGAGACGTATATGCATTGATAGATCCAGGTTCTACCTTATCATATATATCTACCTTTGTTGCTAGTAGAATCGGAATAGAACCTGAGTTGATAGAACCATTTGAGGTAGCTACACCGGTAGGAGATTCTGTCATAGCTAAGCGAGTATATAGAAATTGTTCGGTGGTTATATATAGTCGTCATACCATAGCAGATTTGATAAAGTTAGACATGACTGAATTTGATGTTATTATGGGTATGGATTGGTAGACTTCTTGTTATGCTAATGTCGATTGTAGAGAAAAGATAGTTCGATTTCAGTTTCCAGGCGAACCAATTATAGAGTGGAGAGGGAATACAGCATCGCCGAGGGGTAAGTTTATTTCATACCTCAAGGCAAGGAAAATTGTTTGAAAAGGTTATATTTATCATTTGGTTCGAGTGCATGATATGGAAACAGAGGTACCGGCTCTTCGGTCAGTTCCGGTAGTTAATGAATTCCCAAATGTATTCCCAGATGACCTTCCAGGTCTTCCACCAGAACGGAAGATAGAGTTCATTATAGATGTACTGCCAGATACCCAACCCATATCTATTCCTCCTTATAGAATGGCACCGGCAGAGATGAAGGAATTAAAGGAGCAACTGAGAGACTTGTTAGAAAAAGGCTTCATCAGGCCTAGTACATCACCTTGGGGAGCACCGGTACTATTTGTGAGGAAGAAAGATGGGTCGATGCGGATGTGTATTGATTATAGGCAGCTGAATAAAGTAACAATAAAGAACAGGTATCCCCTCCCCAGGATTGATGATTTATTTCACCAGTTGCAGTGTTAAGTGTTTTTCGAAGATAGACTTGCGGTCAAGTTATCATTATGTGCGGGTAAATGAGGCAGATATTCCGAAGACAGCATTCAGGACCCGATACAGGCATTATGAATTTAGAGTGATGTCTTTTGGGCTGACAAATGCTCCAGCGGGATTTATGGATTTGATGAACCGAGTATTCAAGTCGTTCCTAGATATGTTCGTCATTGTATTCATTGATGATATTCTAGTTTATTCACGTTCAGAAGAGGAGCATGCAGACCATTTGAGGGCGGTACATAGGGTACTCCAGCACCAGAAGTTGTATACCGAATTTTCTAAATGCGAATTCTGGTTGACTTCAGTAGCATTCTTGGGGTATATTATCGGAGTTGACGGTATTCGGGTAGATACGCAGAAGATTGAGGCAGTAAATACTTGTCCCAGACCTACGACACCTACTGAGGTACGCAGTTTTCTGGGACTAGCAGGATATTATAGGAGATTCATAGAAAATTTGGCCTCGATTTCAGCGCCTTTAACAAGGCTAACTTAGAAGGCAGCTAAGTTCCAATGGACTGGTGCTTGTGAGCAAAGCTTCCAGTTTTTGAAAGACAAATTGACTACGACTCCAGTTCTAACTCTTTCTGAGGGACCAGATGGTTATGTTATTTATTGTGACGCTTCAGGTGTTGGACTAGGTTGTGTGTTGATGCAGCATGGCAGGGTTATAGCTTATGCCTCTCGACAGCTCAGAAAGCACGAGAAGAATTATCCTACTCATGATCTAGAATTAGCAGCAGTGATTCACGCTTTGAAGATATGGAGGCATTATTTATATGGTGTTCGTTGATATTTATACGGATCACAAGAGTCTCCAATATATCTTTAAGCAGAAAGAGCTGAATTTACGACAGAGATGGTGGCTAGAATTACTAAAGGATTATGATGTCGATATTCTATACCATCCAGGGAAAGCAAATGTTGTAGCAGATGCTCTTAGCCATAAATTTATTGGTAGCTTGACGGATGTGCAACCAGAAAGAAAGGAGATGGTTCGTGAGATATACCAGCTAGCTAGCCTTGGAGTCCGTTTGGCTAATTCTGGAGATAGTGGAGTTTTTGTTCGAGGAGTTGCAAAGTCCTCTATCATAAAAGAGGTAAAGAGACATTAGTACAAGGACCCTGTTCTGGAATGGTATAGACATACAGCTCTTCGAAAGGAGAAGACCCTATTCGAGGTTGCACCTGACGGTGTGCTACGGTATGGCGGCAGATTATGTGTACCTGATGTTGCAGGGCTACGATGGCAGTTTATGGGAGAGACATTATGCCCGTTATTCTGTTCATCCATGGTCAACGAATATGTATCATGACCTCAGGTGCTTATATTGGTGGGATGGCATGAAAAGGGACATAGCGGAGTTTGTTGCTCAGTGCCCGAATTATCAACAGGTTAAAGTCGAGCACCAGAAGACTGGTGGATTACTGCAGGAGATAGAGATCCCAACTTGGAAATGAGAGGTGATTAATACGGACTTTGTTACAGGCTTACCTCGCACACAACGGAAGTATGACTCTATATGGGTTATTGTGGATAGGCTGACAAAATCAGCCTATTTTCTTCCTGTCAGGACTACGTATTCAGCTGAAGACTATGTGAGGTTATACATTAGGGAGATAGTGAGACTTCATGGAATTCCCACATCTATTATATCAGATAGAGTAACTCAGTTTACAGCTAACTTTTGGAGATTGTTCCAGAAGGGATTGGGGACACAAGTGAGTCTTAACACATCATTTCATCCTCAGACTGATGGGCAGGCTGAGCGTACTATTCAGACGTATGTTGCGAGCCTGTATTATTAACTTCAGAGGTAGCTGGGATGATCAGTTACCACTTATTGAGTTTGCTTATAATAATAGCTAACATTCTAGTATCCATATGGCACCGTACGAGGCCTTATATGGGAGGAAGTGCAGGTCACTTATCGGTTGGTTCGATGTAGGCGAGACTAAGCTAATCCGTCTAGACATGATTCAGCAAGTTGTTGATAAAGTAAAGCTTATTCAGGAGAGATTATTGGCAGCCTAGAGTCGACAGAAGTCATATGCATATAATCAACGTCGACACTTAGAGTTTCAGATTGGGTATTCCTGAATGTGTCACCCATGAAGGGTGTGATGAGATTCGGTAAGAAGGGGAAGCATAGCCCGAGATACATTGGGCCTTATTAAATTATTCGTAGGGTAGGCAGGTGTTACACCCCATAGTTCTAGGGTATGTATGTGAGGACGTATGTACGAGAATACGACATAAAGATTAGAAAGGAAGAAAGATTTGATTTTCCGATGAAATTTTTTCCGGATTTTGTGAAGGAAAAAGGTTCGTTAATGGGAATTTGATTCCCAAATTTGGTATGTGGACTTCTTGGATTATAATAGAATTATGGATTTTATTTTCCGGAATTGGTCACGTGGGGCCCACGGGAGAAATTTACGGTTTTGCGGGGCCCACATTATTTTTGAGATTTTGGACATTATGGATATTTCCGGGAGATGAAATATTTTGGACGAATAGGGGGGAGACACGTATCACCCCTTAGGTGGCTTGTAGCCGAATTGGCATGCCATGTGGCCTCTTGGCCGATTTGTGTAAGACATGTGGCTATCCACTTGTCTCAAGTTTGTCTTGCTTGGACAAGTGGCTTGTGGCACACACACTTGTTCCCCAATCTCACCACACACTTGTTTACATCCTAGCCATTGGTTGGCCTATAAATACCCCCCTTAAGCTTGCAAGACTTCATCCACACTTAGAGATTTCCAAGGCTTGAAAAATACTCCCTCCCTCTTTTATGTTGCTCTCGGCAATAGCCTTCCCCCTTGACCAAATGTTGTCCAAAAATCCTTAAACTTTTAAGTGTTCTTCCTTAAGGTGTTAGGAAGATTATGAACCAAGTGTTAGAAAATATTTCACACCCCTAGCCTTTGAAACTCACCTTGGCCGAAACTTGCCCATTTTAAGCCTAAGGTGTTCTTCACTTTTTGGAGTTGAATCTTGAAGAGAAGTTGGTTAGGAGCTTCTAAGGGTTGCTTGTAGAGGATTGGAACGTAAGGAATTGGAGCTAAGATTCCTAAGGACCGACTTTTAATCATTGGATAATTTTGGGCTTATCGAGGTAATGATCTTTGTCCTTCTATTGTAATTGGAGATTACATGTTGTAGTAGTTTATAATTGAGTATTTGATATGTGGAAGGAAGATTGAAAGGAAATAGACTGTATTATATACTGTGGGGCAGAATTTTACACGTCCAGTTAGGCGTGTAATCCCCTTTTACTGTTGTATTACTGCGCCTTAAATGTGGCATGTTGGCTATTGATATCAGGCCTTGAAAAAGGTAGGAAGTAAGTAAATACAGGGGAGGTGCTGCCCAATTTTTCGTAGAATACTGAACCTTGTACTTAGAAATGTTCTACGAAAAGATCTATACGTTGATAGACGTGTTTGATTATTATAGGTGGATATTCTACGCGCGACATACTCGACTTGGCTGGTGGATTAAGCCGAAGAGGTATGTGCTTCTTCCTATTCTCTTGAGCATGATATTTGTGAAATATGTAGTGCGGTAGACGCACATGTGTTAAAGGAGTTTGATTTTCCTTTTGTGTCCTTGACTTGTTTCTAAATGTTAAGGACTTGAATTGTGTTTAAAAGTTGTGAAACCTCATTCGTGAGTAATGGGTACTTGGTCTTTAAAATAATAAAGTTATCCTAAGTTCTTACCAAGTCTTATGGGGGATGTTGGTAAGAGTCGTTAGGAAGTATTTGGAGTCGAGTTGACTTTACTGCACAAATGAGAATAAGTATCGAACAAGCCATTGCAGCGTTAATAAATGAAAATGTATCGACAATCAATTAAATTAAAATGAGTAGAATTCTCCATCTGCATAGAAGTTAAGATAAGACAAAATAGTATTACATTTTCTAGACCATGGCTGTTTTAATAAGATCGTTATAAACAATATTGATTTCTTGACATTCTAAAGTAAGAAGACTTAAAGTATTTCGAAAGTTATGTAACTTGATTTTGGGAAAAGAGAAGTAACTTGAGTTTAAAAGTGTAAGTAACTTGTTTTCAAATATTGAACTTTTCTTGATGGAAAAGTATAAGTGGCTTGATTTAAAAAGGTAGGAGTACCTTGATCTTAAAAGAGTTAGTTACTTGGGTTATAAAAGTATACTTGACGTTGTTTTAAAAGTGTAAGCCACTTGGTTTAAAAAGTATAAAGTACTTGATTTAAACATGAACGTATTTTGATACTACGGATATTAGTATCGAGTTGTTTTACGTAAAAAAAGATCTTTTCGAAAGAATTAAAGTATGTAGTACTTTAGGGTTAAAACCCGGAATGTTGGCATAGAATGAAAGTACTTGGAGTTTATAAAATGTGAATTAGTTTTCATGTTAATGAAATTCTAAGAGTATGTTAAACTTGTCTATGCTAATTGTGATAGCCTTTGTTGTGCAAGGGTGGTATTACTATGTTATCGCGTCTCTCGGTGGAGGGCCGGCTGACTTGTTGTGAACATACTTGGACGTACCGGTAGTGATGGAGGATTCCACGGGCAGGAGATATATATATATGTATTGTATATGTGTACGCCGACAGTGAGGTAGGATGCCACGGGCGCGTCACATGATGATGATTTATGTCATAGACTGCGGCAGTGAGGAAGGAGTTCCACGGGCATGATGACTTTGAGGGCATAAGTCTCTGACTTGACATGACTGCTTATATATTGTGCAATGTAGTTTGGTTATCATACATGTCTTATGTTTTATATACAGACTGTTATGATTTCATTACGATTTTCGGGCCACATACTTGGTACTGTTATCGACTCTCCTTCGGGGGGCTGCGTTCATGCCGCAGGTAGAGGTACACCGGTTGTTGATCCTCGCTCATAGGATCACGGTTCTGCGTATTGAGAAGTTCCGTTTCTCCGGAGGCTTATCTTTTGGTATAGTCCCCTGTCATTGTAGGAACTTGTACATTCAGGGGTATGGCGGGGCCCTGTCCCGTCATAGTTGTTATAAAAACTCTTAGAGGTCTGTACTACTGTTGTGGGCAGGTTTTGTAAATGATGTAACTGTTCGGTTTTGATTTATATACAGAAAGGTGACCGTTTTGGTTAGCCTGTTTCTTATTTCATATTGTTCATATCTTTGAGTTTTTATTTCCGCTGATTTTCTCTGATGTATTATCACTAGGGTGCCCGAGGTAAGGCACCAGTCGCGGGCCCGAGGTCGGGTCGTGACAAAAGTGGTATCAGAGCAGTTAATCCTCGGAAAGTGTCTACAGACCGTATCTAGTAGAGTCTTGATTATCGGCGTGTTGTGCACCACACCTATAATCAGGAGGCTACTGGATATTTAGGATTGATTTCCATTCTTCTCACTCTGAGATCGTGCCTTAGAGATGTGTGATAAGTTGGACTCCCTCTGACGTATTCTTATGTACCAGTTATGCCTATGCGCAAGGCAACCAGGGCCCAGAAGGGCAAGGCAGCAGAGGGAGCTGCTAGTGGAACACAGAGGAGTACAAGGGCACAAGCCCAGTCGTTACCTGAGATAGTGCTTCAGACGGCGAGTTCTACGACGCCGTTAGCCCCAGGAGAGTTTAGAGCATCAACATTATCTACTGAGACCCAGATACCTGAGCCTCCAGCTCCACGACCAGGAGCAGAGGATAAGGATTACAAGGAGATAGTCCAGTTACTAGCTAGGATCGTGGCTAGGCATGGGGACGGAGGGGAGCCGGTGGTTCCGGTAATACCAGTGGTTCACCCTAGATCCGATAGTTTGAGACTTCGGGACTTCTTGAGTTGCAGTCCACCAGAGTTCTATGGATCGAAAACTGAGGAAGATCCTCAGGAGTTTATTCGACAGTTGCAGCGGATCATGAGGGTGATCAAGGCCTCGGAGACAGAGTCGGTAGTATTAGGTTCACATCGGCTGCGTGATACTGCGGTCGACTGGTTTGATTCATGGGAACTGTCCCGGGGGGAGCATGCGCTTCCAGCTGGTTGGGACGAGTTCTCAGAGGCATTTCTTACACACTTCTTGCCTTCACAGATGAGGAGAGCTCGGGAAGATAGCTTTATGATGTTGAGGCAGAACGGGCGAACGGTTCGGGAGTACAACGTAGAGTTTGACTCGTTGGCTCAGTATGTCCCGCTTTGTGGCAGACATGGAGGATAGAGTGCACCGCTACATCACAGGGCTCGATGATTATTTAGCGGAGGGTTGCACAGGAGTAGCTCTTCAGCCGGGCATGGACATTTCCCGCATGCAGGATTATGCATGCAGATCGAGAGCGTAGAGGTCGGCGTAATGACCAAGATCGGCAGAAGAGGTCGACGAGGTCCTTGGTAACTTTCGAGGCGGCGGCCTCAGCGATCGATATGTACCTCAGCCGGTACAGAGTGCTCCTCCACGGTCTTCAGGACGTTCGGGATGTTCAGGAGCGGGTCAGGGCTCCAGGACTTCAGGTTTCCAGGGAAGAAAAGGTGTTAGTCAGATGAAGCAACCTCTACCTCGGTGTGGTCGATGTGGTAGACCCCATCTTGGGGAGTGTCGTACTATTTTGACAGCTTGTTATGCTTACTGCCAGCAGGGTCATTTGGTGAGAGACTGTACGACCAGAGGTGGCACTGGTGGGATAGCACAGTCTACTAGATCAGTTGCGGGTTCTTCGCCTTCAATAGTTAGGCAGGATGTTTATACACCGACAGGCTATGACAGAGGTCGTGGTGGAAGTTTCCAGTTTTAGCGGTCCTTGGAACCGCCTATTTGATTTCAGGTATATCTTTAACCCTTTAGAGACTAGTATGTGTTGTTATGGTGATTACATGTTAAGTGCTATGTACGGGTAGTTTTGTGTAAAATGAGATTTAGAAGCCTGGTTAGTAAAAAGGGTAAGTTTGGGTGCATAGAGATTGTGAGCCTTAGAATATTGATAAATCATAGAGGCCTTTTGTTACACCCCGTAAGTCCAGGACATGTATAAGAGAATGTACGTAAGGAATCAAGACTTGGAAATCAGTACGAAAGGAAGAATTGTTTTTCCGACGGGAAATCTTCCGAACGTCGGAAACGAAAAATGTTCGTTGTTGAGAATTGAATTCTCAAAATGCACTATTTGAAGAGTATGGAACTTATTAACATTATGGAAATTTATTTTTACGGATTTGGTCATGTGGGGCCCACCCGAGGAATTTTACATTTTTGTGGGGCCCACGAGGGTTACGGAATTTTATGGACGAATGAGAGGGAGACACGTGGCACCTCCCCCATATGGTCTTGGACGAAAATAGTAAGGGTAAAATGGTCATTGACCATCAAGGAAGATAAGTCTTGCTAGCTTGAGATTATTGACCAAGGTCAACTTGTCCACTTGGCTATTTAATTAATGATCTTCATCCAAGCCACACATTTTTTATAATCTTGGCCCTTCATTGTGTTATATATACTAGACTTGTGCAAGACAAGGTCTTCCAACACTTAGAATTATTTCACTCTTTCTTGTTCTTCACAAGAGCTCTCGGCTTTGATGATTTTTCCACACAAAAAATTTTAGTTTGTGATCCATTATTCACAAGACTTAAACCCAAGGTCCCTAAGGGTATTGTAAGGATATCTCAATAGAAAGATTGCGGAAAAACGACGTTTTCACGTTAGTCGCAAGGCGGAAACTTAAGGAGTTCTTCAACTTTGAAGTTGGAACTTGAAGATGGGTTCTTCATAGGCTTCTAAGGAGTGCTTGGATCGGATTGGAACATAAGGAAAGGAGCTAAGAATTGCTAAGGAGCGACTTTGAATCTTGGAAATTTTAAGGGCTTGTAAAGGTATAAATCTTGTCGTTTTAGCAATTATGGTTTACTTATTGTTGTAGTTATGGATATTAGCAAGCATGAGTTGTATAGTATGAAGTTTGATAAGTATATTGGCTATTGGAACCCTAATCCGAAAACTAGCATGTTTAGCCTTAAGATTACATTTCAAGTTGATTATTAGTTTAAGTCGTCGCATGTTGTATAAGAAGGAAATTGCAGTTGTTGAAGTTGTTTATGACTATATAACATGTTAGATCTTAGAACTTGGAATTGGAAAAGAATTTGGAAAGGACTTGTGTTGTTGTTTTAAGTTAGCCGAGAGATGGCTTTTGGAGTATTAAACTACTTGGTATGAATTGTGGGGCGGAATTTTACACGTATTGTAAGGGGTGTAATCCCCTTTGATTGGTTGGTATGTTGAGCCTTAAATGTGGCATGTTTGGTTATTGTATTCGGCCTTGAAAAAGGTGGCAAAGTATGTAGAAACAAAGGAGGTGCTGCCCGATTTTTCGTAGAATAAGAGACCGCTTACTTAGTATTATTCTACGTTAGAGACTAGAAATTGATAGTCATGTTGTGACCATTATAGGTTGACAATTCTATCGACGTATTCGGCTTAAATGTGGATTTAGCCGAAAAGGTATGTGAACTCTCTCCTCTTCTAGCATGATTCCTTAAGATAAAGAAAGTATGTCCTACTCCTTAAATGATCCATTCCTTGGTTGTATTTGGATTGCCTAAAATAGAATTTGTTCTATGTACTTCCTTGATTGTACTTTGATGTTTAAATTGTAAGTTGTATAATCCATTGCCTTAGTGAAGTTTGGATTCTTAAGAGTGAAAGCATTTTACTTAAAGTACATAGAGTCTTGAAAAGGAAGTGGTTTCCAAACCTTTTGGCTAGTGCCTTAGTTCCAAAAACCTAAGGGTTGTTATAATGACTTTAGGGGAGTTAAAGGAGTGATTTACTTAATTGGTTTAAAAGAGGAGAAATGACATGATTTAAGAGAAGTAACTTGTTTTAAAGGTGTGAGTTACTTGAGGTTTAAAAGTAGAAGAAACTTGTTTTCTAAATATTAAGAGACTTGTAATATTTTGAAAGTTAAGAACTTGATTTGTAAGTATGTGATACTTGGTTTTAAAAGTATAAGTATCTTGGTTATAAAAGGAATGAATATGTCTAAAACCATAAAGGGTTATAACGGCTTTATGGAAAGTTGGTTATAACGGATTTATGGATGGTTAAGAAAGTTGTCTATTTTGATAAATGGGCATAAGTTGCCTAGATTGTGAAAATTTGAAGTTACTTGATTTCAAGCTTTGAAATGAGTTTTCTAAAAGTGTAGTAACTTACTTTGAAAAATAGACATACCTTGATACTACGGGTGTTAGTATCTTGGGGTTTTACATAAAAAGGAGTCTTTTGAAAAGAATGTACGTACGTAGTACTGTGGCTTGTTTAATTGAGAATTATTCTATGTGTGCCTTGATAAGTACTTTGGCTTGTTTAATTGAGAATTATTCTATGTGTGCTTTGATAAGTACTTTGGCTTGTTTAGTTGAGAATTATTCTATAAGTGCCTTGAGTTTATAAAATGAAAGCCTAAAGATTTTATGAACTTGCCTACGTCTTTGGTGATAGCTTTTGAGTGCAAGTATTATGTTTTATTACGTTGCGCGACTCTCATTGGAGGGTCACCGTCTTGTCAGAAGTTTACTTGACGCGTCGACGTGATGTGGGATTCCACGAGTATGCTTCAATTATTTGTGTTACTCCTGGACACGCTTATACGATGTGGGATTCCGGCACGTGACCGGAGGCGGGTTAGATTCCGATTTGTTTGTATTACCCCACGGTCACGCTTATACGATGTGGGATTCGGCACGCGACCATACGTTATACGACTATTACTCCACGGGCTAGCTCCCACAAGACCGCACCTACGATGAGGATGCCGAGGGCACGTTATGGCCATGCTTATACGACGCGGATTCCGGCACGCGCCACGCGTTGTATATATATATATATACGTGTTATATTATATCATGGATCGCCGGCAGGAAGGATTCCACGCATGATTGATATTATGGGCGTGAGACCCATGGTTATATTTTAGTAATGACTTTGAGGCACGCGTCCACGACTTGATATTACCGCTTATGTATTGTAGATCGTAGGTTGGCTATCATACAGTCTCCTGCTTTGTTTAGACGTTATGATTTCATTACGATTTCATCGTTTCACATACTTGGTACATTCTTCGACCGACCTCTCCTCGGGCTGCGTTCATGCCGCAGTTTAGGTAATGCAGCTTGGTGATCTGCAGTGTAGGACCGCTCGTAGTTTTGGATAGCTCCTCTGCTCGGGAGTTTATCTTTTGGTATAGTTCCTTGATGTGCTTTTGTATGGTAATGGTGCAGCGGGGCCTTGTCCGTCATATTTCATAAAACTCTTAGGTGCAGTATTCATATGTGGGATTGGACTCGTATGCGGTGTAGTGTCTTTGTTTATGTATATTATATGGCGGCCTTGTGGCTTTGCCTCGCACGCACGTTGGTTTAAAAAAATGAGGTGTTATTTAAATTCGCGATTTACTTGTATCTGTAGTAGAAGGGTGCCCAGTAGGGCACCACCACGCCCGGGTTCGGGGTATGACAGTGGTATCGAGCGATACCCTAATGTCTACAGACCGTGTCTAGTAGAGTCTTGATTATCGGTGTGTTGCGTGCCACACCCATAAACAGGAGGCTACAGGACATTTAGGAGTTGGTTTCTATTATTCTCACTCTAAGATCGTGCCATAGAGCTGTGTTAGTAAGATAATTCCTCTCTGACGTATTTTTGTGTTACAGCTATGCCTCCGAGGAGAGCAACAGTCGCCCAGAAGGGTAAAGGAGTAGCAGGAGCTACCAGTCAGACTCAGAGAGTTGATAGGGCTTATGCCCAGGGTATACCGGATGTTGTGCCGCAGTCGGCGAGTTCTTCTGCGCCAGGTTTTGAGGCCCAAAGACGAGCCTCCGCTTCTCGATTAGGAGAAGACTATAGGTCGCGAGGAAGCGATTATGTTATTGACCAAGATAAGCGGTGCTACGATTTCATCGTAGGAGGTTATTCGCCGATGCACAGTGTACAGAGGTAGAAGGCCAACGCGAGATCAGCGTAAGAGGCTAGACCGATTGGTTATCCCTGAGTTTTTGACGAGCAATTTCAAGAATGAGTGAGATATTTGTCCCACCTACCCAGACATACCCCCGCAGCCCACGTGGGAGATTTGACCTCAAGGTATTTAGGAGCTGGTCCGAGCTCCGTGGTTCGAGGTTCTCGGAGGAGAAGACTTTCTCGGCCGAGGCCACCTATTCCTCGATGTTTGAGATGTGGTAAGCGTCGTTCGGGAAATTCCGTTATGGCACGGTGTTTGTTTTTATTGTGGCCGTCCCGCCATATTCTCGAGTATGTCCTTTTAGAAAGAGCACCTGAGGTGGCTCACCTTTCGGCCGGTAGTTCCTTTCCTCCACAATCGCCCCCCAGGCGGTGTTCGATGTCACCGATCGTGGTAGAGGTCGTGTGGAGTTTATAGTTCGCGGTCCTTCGAACCGCATAGATGGCGTGACTCATCGGACAGATCGTGAGGCGACATCGCATGGGGTTACAGATATATTTCGATTCTTTTGAATCATACGTGCATTGATAGATTCAGATGTTACCCTAGCGTATATGTTTTCCCTTTGTTGCTAGCAGTTGTAAGTGATAGTACCCCCAGAGGTAGGAATACTTTGATTAGTAAAGTGAGAAGTTAAGAATGTTGACAAGAATGGTAAGTGAACTGAGACTATAGTTGTGTAGAGTTCACAAGTGGTAATTATCCCGTAACAGTGTAAAGACCAATAGGGAAGAATGTACAGTAGATATACTTTGGCTTATGTGACGAACCTCTAGTGAATAGGGGGATAGGGTGAGAAGTACCTTGATATAAGAGACAGATTTATTTCAGACTAAGAGTGAGAAGTTAAGTATGACAAGTAAGGGAATAAAGGAACCTCTAAGGATCCCGTGTTTGAGAAGACTGTAACCTTCGAGTTTTGTGAGAAGGGGTCGCGGACGGAAGGTCCATTGATATGTTTATGTATGTTAGGTGGTGGCCATGGGTGGCATCGTTGGTCTTGTGGAGTATTGATTGGTAGGCAGAGTATAGAGACTGTGCCGGAGTTTGTATAGCTTGGCAACCGACTAAGAACATTCGGGGACGAATGTTTCTAAGGGGGGAAGAATGTTACACCCTGTAAGTCCAGGACATGTATAAGAGAATGTACGTAAGGAATCAAGACTTGGAAATTGGTACGAAAGGAAGAATTGTTTTTCCGACGGGAAATCTTCCGAACGTCGGAAACGAAAAATGTTCGTTGTTGAGAATTGAATTCTCAAAATGCACTATTTGAAGAGTATGGAACTTATTAACATTATGGAAATTTATTTTTACGGATTTGGTCATGTGGGGCCCACCCGAGGAATTTTACATTTTTGTGGGGCCCACGAGGGTTACGGAATTTTATGGACGAATGAGAGGGATACACGTGGCACCTCCCCCATATGGTCTTGGACGAAAATAGTAAGGGTAAAATGGTCATTGACCATCAAGGAAGATAAGTCTTGCTAGCTTGAGATTATTGACCAAGGTCAACTTGTCCACTTGGCTATTTAATTAATGATCTTCATCCAAGCCACACATTTTTTATAATCTTGGCCCTTCATTGTGTTATATATACTAGACTTGTGCAAGACAAGGTCTTCCAACACTTAGAATTATTTCACTCTTTCTTGTTCTTCACAAGAGCTCTCGGCTTTGATGATTTTTCCACACAAAAAATTTTAGTTTGTGATCCATTATTCACAAGACTTAAACCCAAGGTCCCTAAGGGTATTGTAAGGATATCTCAATAGAAAGATTATGAAAAACAACGTTTTCACGTTAGTCGCAAGGCGGAAACTTAAGGAGTTCTTCAACTTTGAAGTTGGAACTTGAAGATGGGTTCTTCATAGGCTTCTAAGGAGTGCTTGGATCGGATTGGAACATAAGGAAAGGAGCTAAGAATTGCTAAGGAGCGACTTTGAATCTTGGAATTTTTAAGGGCTTGTAAAGGTATAAATCTTGTCGTTTTAGCAATTAAGGTTTACTTATTGTTGTAGTTATGGATATTAGCAAGCATGAGTTGTATAGTATGAAGTTTGATAAGTATATTGGCTATTGGAACCCTAATCCGAAAACTAGCATGTTTAGCCTTAAGATTACATTTCAAGTTGATTATTAGTTTAAGTCGTCGCATGTTGTATAAGAAGGAAATTGCAGTTGTTGAAGTTGTTTATGACTATATAACATGTTAGATCTTAGAACTTGGAATTGGAAAAGAATTTGGAAAGGACTTGTGTTGTTGTTTTAAGTTAGCCGAGAGATGGCTTTTGGAGTATTAAACTACTTGGTATGAATTGTGGGGCGGAATTTTACACGTATTGTAAGGGGTGTAATCCCCTTTGATTGGTTGGTATGTTGATCCTTAAATGTGGCATGTTTGGTTATTGTATTAGGCCTTGAAAAAGGTGGCAAAGTATGTAGAAACAAAGGAGGTGCTGCCCGATTTTCCGTAGAATAAGAGACCGCTTACTTAGTATTATTCTACGTTAGAGACTAGAAATTGATAGTCATGTTGTGACCATTATAGGTTGACAATTCTACGTACGGCGTATTCGGCTTAGCCTGTGGATTTAGCCGAAAAGGTATGTGAACTCTCTCCTCTTCTAGCATGATTCCTTAAGATAAAGAAAGTATGTCCTACTCCTTAAATGATCCATTCCTTGGTTGTATTTGGATTGCCTAAAATAGAATTTGTTCTATGTACTTCCTTGATTGTACTTTGATGTTTAAATTGTAAGTTGTATAATCCATTGCCTTAGTGAAGTTTGGATTCTTAAGAGTGAAAGCATTTTACTTAAAGTACATAGAGTCTTGAAAAGGAAGTGGTTTCCAAACCTTTTGGCTAGTGCCTTAGTTCCAAAAACCTAAGGGTTGTTATAATGACTTTAGGGGAGTTAAAGGAGTGATTTACTTAATTGGTTTAAAAGAGGAGTTAAGGGTTGCTTGGAGTAGATTGGAACGTAAGGAATTGGAGCTAAGATTCCTAAGGACCGACTTTTAATCATTGGATAATTTTGGGCTTATCGAGGTAATGATCTTTATCCCCCTGTTGTAATTGGAGATTACTTGTTGTAGTAGTTTATAGATGAGTATATAATATATGGAAAAAAGATTGAAAAGAAATGGACTGTTTAGTTTACTGTGGGGCGGAATTTTACACGTCCAGTTAGACGTGTAATCCCCTTTGACTGTTGTATTACTGCCCCTTAAATGTGGCATGTTGGCTATTGATATCAGGCCTTGAAAAAGGTGGAAGTAAGTAGATACAGGGGAGGTGCTGCCCAATATTCCGTAGAATAAGGAACCTTATACTTAGAATTATTCTACGAAGAGAACTAGAAGTCGATAGATGTGTTGTGGTTGTTATAGGTGGATATTCTACGCGCGGCATACTCGACTTGGCTTGTGGATTAAGTCGAAGAGGTATGTGATTCTTCCTATTCTCTTGAGCATGATTATTTGTGAAATATATAGTGCGGTAGACGCACGTGTGTTAAAGGAGTTGGATTTCCTTTTTGTGTCCTTGACTTGATTCTAAATGTTAAGTGACTTGATATGAAATGTTAAGGACTTGTATTGTGTTAAAAAGTTTTGAAACCTCATTCGTGAGAAATGGGTACTTGGTCTTTAAAAGAATAAAGTTATCTTGATTTCGGAAATGTGAGTAGTTGTCCTTGGTTGGTTTAAAATGTAAAGTGTTATAACAACTTTATGAGAAGTTAGTTATAACGACTTTATGAAAACGAAAGAATGGTTTTATCATTGGATTTAAAACGGTAACTTGATATTTTAAGAAGTAATGAGGCTTAAACTATTTTGAGAAGTATATTGTTACTTGACCTTTCAAAGGAGAAGTGTTTTGTTTAAAAGGAAGGCATGCTATTGTCTTGATTTGGTTTTGAAAGCTAAACGACTTGATTTTGAAAGATAAGAGAATTGACTTATAAACGACTTGATTTCGGAAAAGGAGAAGTAACTTGATTTAAAGGTATGGGTTACTTGTTTTGAAAAGAGTGAGTTACTTGGGTTTTTAAAAGTATACTTGATTTTAAAGGCCTTGTAAGGATTTCTGAAGGTGTAGTAATTTGGTTTGAAAAGAAAACGTGCTTTGATACTACGAGTATTAGTATCGTGTGGCTTTTACGTAAAAAGAGGTCTTTTTGAAAGAATGAAAGTATGTAGTACTTTGGGGTTAAAACCCGGATTGTTGGCATAAAATGAAAGTACCTTGAGTGTGAGTAACTTGCCTATGTTTGCTTGTGATAGCCTTGTAGTGCAAGTGTTGTATCCTTATGCTACCGCGTCTCTCAATGGAGGGCCGGTATGTTATTATTGTTACATGGACATGTCTGCACCGATTGAGAAATTCCGGGGGCATGCGGCCATACGGCAGGTTAAACTCCCGGTACGTTATTACTTGTTACATGGACATGTCTGCACCGATGAAGGAATTCCGGGGGAATGCGGCCATGTTATTCCATGGACTAGCTCTCCATGAGGTTTACTGATGCAGGCTGGTTCTGGTAGCTAGCCCCCGTACTTGCCCCGGTCATTGCTGATGTAGGCTGGTTCTGGTAGTTGGCTTTCGTACTTGCCCCGGTCAGTTCTTTATAGTGTCATTCCATGGACTAGTGTCACGACCCGACCTCGGGCCCGCGACTGGTGCCTTATCCCGGGCACCCTAGTGATAATACATCAAAGAAAATCAGCGGAAATAAAAACTCAAAGATATGAACAATACGAAATAAGAAACAGGCTAACCAAAACGGTCACTTTTCTGCATATAATCAAAATCGAACAGCTACATCCTTTACAAACCCTGTCCACAACAGTACTACAGACCTCTAAGAGTTTTTTATAACAACTATGACGGGACAGGGCCCCGCCATACCCCTGAATGTACGAGTACCTACAATGACAGGGGACTATACCAAAAGATAAGCCTCCGGAGAAACGGAGCTTCCCAACACGCAGAACCATGATCCTATGAGCGAGGATCAACAACCGGTGTACCTCTACCTGCGGAATGAATGCAGCCCCCCGAAGGAGGTCAGTACAACAGGTACCAAGTATGTGAAACTGAAAATACGGTAATGGAATCATAACAGTCTATATAAAACAGGAGACATGTAAGATAACCAAAATACAGTATACAAAGCATGGTTAACAACAAGAGTAATGCAAATCAATTTCATCTTTTAAAAGACCATTTCACAATATAGGCAGTCATGTCAAATCAGGGACGCATGCCCTCAAAATCATTACTCAAATATAACCACGGGTCTCATGCCCACAATATCAAGCGTGCCCGTGGAATTCCTTCCTCACTGCCGGCAGACGCCAATGTAATATATATCTACATATATATCATGTCCGCATCATGGCCACATGCCCCCGGAATTCCTTCATCGGTGTAGACATGTCCATGGTGCAATAATAATATGACCGGGAGTTTAACCCGCCGCATGGCCGCATGCCCCCGGAATTCCTTCATCGGTGTAGACATGTCCATGTAACAACAATAACAATATACCGGGAGTTTAACCCGCCGCATGGCCGCATGCCCCCGGAATTCTTCATCGGTGCAGACATGTCCATGTAACAACAATAACAATATACCGGGTGTTTAACCCGCCGCGACGGACGCATGCCCGCAATTCTTCATCGGCGCATATGTCCATGTAACAACAATAACAATATACGGTGTTTAACTCCAGACGGCCGCATGCCCCTAATTCTTCATCGGGCGTATGCCAATGTAACAACAATAACAATATACCCGGTGTTTAACCCGCCGCATGGCCACATCCCCCCGGAATTCTTCATCGGTGCAGACATGTCCATGTAACAACAATAACAATATACCGGGTGTTTAACCCGCCGCATGCCCCCGGAATTCTTCATCGGTACAGACATGTCCATGTAACAACAATAACAATATACCCGGTGTTTAACCCGCCAGTAGCCACATCCCCTAATTCTTCATCTGTGCAGACATGTCCATGTAACAACAATAACAATATACCGTGTTTAACCCGCCGCGTGGCCGCATGCCCCGAAATTCTTCATCTGCGTGCATGTCCATGTAACAACAATAACAATATACCGGCCCTCCATTGAGAGACGCGGTAGCATAAGAATACAACCTTTGCACAACAAGGCTATCACAAGCAAGCACATGCAAATTACCATACTTCTAGACTCTCATTTCGTGTCAAAAATCCAGGTTTTAAACCCCAAGTACTACATACTTCAACTCTCTAAAAAAGATCTATTTCTTTCACAAAAATTCACACGATACTAATACCCGTAGTATCAAAATAGAGTAACTATTATTTTAAGTAAACCAAAACAATTTTCATACCTTCCTTTAAAACCAAATCAAGACAAGTTAAAAAAAAATTCCAATCTTAATGTCGTATACGTACGAGAATACGACATTAAGATTGGAAAGGAATAAAGATTTGATTTTCCGACGGAAAATTCTCCGGATTTTGTGAAGGAAAAAGGTTCGTTAATGGGAATTGGATTCCCAGATTTGATACTCGGACTTCTGGGAATATAATAGAATTATGGAATTTTATTTCCAGATTAGGTCACGTGGGGCCCACGGGAGAAATTTACGGTTTTGTGGGGCCCACTTTGTTTTCTAGATTTTGGGCTTTATGGATATTTTCGGAAGATGAAATATTTTGGACGAGTAGGAGGGTGACACGTGTCACCCCCTTAGGTGGCCTTGGCCCAAATGTGGTGCCATGTGGCTCTTGGCCGTTTTTTGTAGACAAGTGGCTCAAGTTTTTGTGGAGCATGTGGATGGTGGGACCCACACACACTTGTTGTCACGACCCGTTCCCGGGCCCGTGACTGGTGCCTTACCCGGGCACCCAAGTAGACATACATCAGAGTAACCAGCGGAATATAAACTTGCAAACATGAAACAGTGTAAAATAAGAACAGTCTATCCAAAGAAAAGTTGCCTTTCGGCATGTATATAAATACCAAAAGTGAACAGTTACATCCCAACTTTACAACAGGACTACAGACCTCTAAGAAGGTGTAAACACTATGACGGGACAGGGCCCCGTCATACCCCTGAATGTACAAAACATCTACAACATCGGGAGAACTGCACAAAAGTCGAGCCTCGGGAGAAATGGAGCTCGACACTGAGTAAAGATCCTAAGAATGAGGATCTACCACCGCTTTCCTTACCGCATGATGAACGCACCGAAGGAGGTCAAGACAGTACCAAGTATGTGAAATCAGAAAGTACCGATATATATAATTATAACATTTTAAAACCAATTCACAAATATGCGAAACAACGAGTTAACCGCACTCTGCCACATCATAAACAAGAGCAAAACAGATATAATGTAATCGTCTTTTCTAGGCCGCTAATGATCGAAGCAAGGCCAATCGCCCATAGTATCATTATACGAGCCTAATCCTGGAACTCCCGCAGTCCGCATAGGCCCCTTAGGCCCGCATGAGGTCCTCGCATCGGGGGTAGCTAACCCTCGGCATCGTCCTGGACTCCCGCAGTCCGCATGGCTACATAGACCGCATGAGGTATTCTCGTGACGGCGAACACACCCGAGTGATCATCCTGGAACTCCCGCAGCTCCGCATAGGTCCCATGGACCCGCATGAGGTATTCCTCGCATCGGGGGCGGCTAACCCACAACATCGTAACAAGTCAGGAGGGTGAGTGATATAATACTAACACAACGGATTATCGTTAAACAACATAAGCACAACAAGAATAACCTCTTTACACAAGCGTCACAAGATACTAACACACGTAGCATCATAACATGTGTATCAAACCAACTTACCATATCTTCAAACATCATTTCAAGCATTTGATAAACAAATAATTAAACCGTTTCTTATCTTTCTTAAGTCATTATAGCTAACTTCCCATAAAGCTAGTATAACACTTATGAAAACCAAGTATTACTTTTCTTCCAAAATGATTCATAACTCTTTTTGAAATATTCAAGATTCTTATTAATTAGAACTCAAGTCCAAAGACATCAAGTAAAGCCAAATTTAGTTTAACACACGATGTATCACTGCATCAGATATATATATATCACAAATATCATGCTCAAAGGGATAGGAAGAATCACATACCTCCTCGGCTAAATCCACTTGCCAAGTCGGATATGTCGCGCGCAGAGTGTCTACCTATAATAGTCAAAACACGCCTATCAACTTCTAGTTTTACGTGGGATTCTTCTAAGTAAGATTTCTCTTAGTCTACGAAAAATTGGGCGACTCTCCCGTTTCTACTCAATTCTCCACCTTTTCAAGGCCCGATAACAAGAACCAACATGCCATAAATAAGGCGCAATAATTCCGAAATTTAAAGAAGGATCACACGCCCAAACTAACGCGATTAACAATCTTCCCTTAACAACAACAATAATTAAAGAAGGATCACACGCCCAAACGAACGCGATTAACAATCTTCCCTTAACAACAACAATAATTAAAGAAGGGATCACACGCCAAACTAACGCGGTTAACAATCTTCCCCTTAACAACAACAATAATTAAAGAAGGGGATCACACGCCCAAACGGAACGCGATTAACAATCTTCCCCTTAACAACAATGTAAATACAGTCCAAAGTAAATACGGTCCAAAGTAAATACGGTCCAAAGTAAATACAGTCCTTAAGTTGGGGTCTTTGGCCAACTTTTACAATTTTACTTATCCAATAACTTCATTAGTCATCCAACTTATATTCCAATCTTTATATAAGTTATAGTTTCTTTGTTGTTAACTTCTTAGTAAGTAATGGATACATTTTTACCATTTTAATGGCTAATATGTCAATTCTCCTTTTAACATCTTAACAAGATCCAAATCTTTCCTTATATCTCATATTCCATAATATACTTCCAATATATGTATAATATCCAATATACATAATAATCAACTTCACAAAGAGGTTAAGGTTCATTACCTCAAAATAGCCCAACAATATCCAAGAACTTAAAGTCGTTCCTAAGCAAGTTTTAGCTCCAAATCTTTGTGTTCCAAACCACCACAAGTCACCCTTAGAAGTTTCTAACCAACTTCTATTCAAGAATTAACTCCAAAAAGTGAAGAACACTAAAGTCCCAAATCTGTCCACTCTCGGATTTGTGAGGGTTTTTTAGGCTAGGGGTGTGAAATCTTGTCTAACTCTTGGTTAATAATCTTCCTAATACATTAAGGAAGAACACTTATAAGTTTAAGAATTTTTGGACAACAATTGCTCAAAAAAATACAAGGTTGGATGAGAGCAACTAGGGAGGGAGGAAAATATTTTCAAGTCTTGAAATGTTCTAAGTGTGGAAGATTTTCATCAACTAAAGGAGTTTATATGTCACGACCCGACCTCGGGCCCGCGACTGGTGCCTTACCCCGGGCACCCTAGTGATACAACATCAGAGAAAATCAGCGGAAATAAAAACATACACATGAATCAAGACACACAATAATGAAATAAGAAAACAGGCTAACCAAAACGGTTACCTTCCTGAATATATATAAAAATTGAACAGTTAAATCCTTTACAAACCCTGCCCACAACAGTACTACAGACCTCTAAGAGTTTTATAACAACAACGACGGGACAGGGCCCCGCCATACCCCTGAATGTATAAGAACCTACACTCGTGGAATCATACCACAAGATAAGCCTCCGAGAAACGGAGCTTCCTAAAACGCTGAACGTGATCCTATGAGCGAGGATCAACAATCGTGTACCTCTACCGCAGATGAACGCAGCCAAGGAGGTCGATAACAGTACAGTATGTGAAAGCGTAAGGTACAAATATATACATATATAAAACCTTAACATTTTATAAAACCAATTCACAAGTATGTATGAAAACAACGAAAGTTAATCGCATATAGTGCCATCACAAACAAGAGCAATAATAGGTAAAGCGTAATGTGTCTTTTCTAGGCCGTGAATGATCAAGCAAGGCCAATCGCCCATAGTATCATTATGCATGCCTAATCACGACTCGCACCGCATAGGCCACCTAGGCCCGCATCGAGGTAGCTACTCCTGCATCGCCCCGACTCGTAGTCCGCATGGCCACATGCACCGCATGAGGTATTCCTCGCACACTAACCTCGAACTCGTAGCTCCGCATAGGTCCCCTGGACCCGCATGAGGCATCCCTCGCATCAGGGGGCAACTTAACCCCCGGTATAACATGTCAAGAGGTGAGTGGTACAATACTAACATAACGGCTTATCGTTAAACAACATAAGCACAATAAGAATAACCTCTTATACAAACGTTACAAGACACTAACACACGTAGCATCATAATATGTCTACTCATCAAACCATCTTACTATACTTTCCAGAAATCAATACAAGTCTTTCATAACACATAAGTAAACCGTTCCTTTTATCTTTCTTAAGTCGTTATACCTAACTTCCCATAAAGCTAGTATAACACTTAATCTTTTAAAACCAAGTATTTCTTTTCTTTCAAAAATGATTCATAACTCTTTTGAAATATTTCAAGATTCTTATTATTTAAAACTCAAGTCAAAAGACATCAAAGTAAAACCAAAACAATTTCCATACCTTCTTTTAAAACAAAGGCACTTTTTCCTTTAAAAGTCAAGTAGCAATATACTTTTTAAACCAAGTGTCTTACTCTTTTAAAAACAAATAACCTATACCTTTAAATCAAGTTACTTCTCCTTTCCCAAAATCAAGTTGTTTATAAGTCAAGTTATCATTTTAAATCCAATGATAAAACCATTCTTATTTTCGAAATCAAGGTAACTTTATTCTTTAAAAGACCACACACCCATTACTCATGAGTGAGGTTTTACAAATTTTTAACCTAATTCAAGTCCTTAATATTTCATAACAAGTCACTTAACTTTGGAATCAAGTCAAGGACACAAAAGGAAAATCAACTTCCTTTAAACACACGTGCGTCTACCGCACTAAATATATTTCACAAATATCATGCTAGAAAGGATAGGAAGAGGTTCACATACCTCGCGACGATTATCGACAATTAGCAAAACGCTCCAAAGTACTCTAACCTTGCTCTCCTTTTCCACCCTTCAAGTAGAATACGCTACTCGTAGTACTTCAACCTATAATGGCCATAAAACGTTTATTAACTTCTAGCTCTCTTCGTAGAACAATTCTAAGTACCAGGTTCCTTATTCTACGGAAAATTGGCGACCTCCCCGCAACCACATAAATCTCCTCCTCTAACGAGGCCTGCTACCAAACCAACAATCCCAGGGGGGGTTACACGTCTAACCGGACGTGTACAATTCTACTTCACAATAAAACTACAAGTCTACTGTAAATACAGTCCTATGTAAATACAGTTCAATTCTTATCCTTATTCATTTTACATATAGTATACTCAACTATACATTACTACAACATGTAATTTCCAATTACAATAGGGGGATAAAGATCATTACCTCGATAAGCCCAAAATTATCCAAGTTTATAAGTCGATCCTAAGCAACGTTTAGCTCCACTTCCTTACGCTCCAACCCGGTCCAAGCAACCCTTAGAAGTTTCTAAACAACTTCTCTTAACACTTCAACCAACTATGAAGATTTTCTTAGGGTTTCACTTTTGCGACTAAAGGAATAAAGTAGTATTTCTGGGCTCTTATGTTGGGATTTCTTTGGAATACCACAAGGGATTTAGGCTAAAGTATTTGGAATAACAACAATACTTGAAGAATTCTACTCAAGGTGGGGGGGGGGGGTGTTTGGACGAGAACTCACTAAGGGAGGGAGGGGAATTTTTTTTTGCCTTGGAAACTTTCTAATGTGGATGAAATAAAGTCTTGCACACAAGGGGTATTTATAGGGAAAACAATGGCCAAGATCTAGGCAAGTGGATGGTGAAGATTGGGTCCAAGTGTGTGGGTAGTTGGCCAACCATTTGTTCACCACAAAAATGGGACAAGTGGCCACCACAAAAATGGGCCACTTGTCCACCTAAAAAACGTCCCACTTGTCCTTCTCCAACTCGGCCAACATGGCCACACGGGGGTGACACGTGTCGCCCCCCTACTCGTCCAAAATATTTCATCTTCCGAAAAATATCCAAAAATAAAGTGGGCCCCGCAAACCGTAAATTCCTCCCGTGGGCCCCACGTGACCAATTCCGGAAATAAAATTCCATAATTCTCAAATATTCCAAAAAGTCCGAATACCAAATCTGGGAATCCAATTCCCATTAACGAACCTTTTTCCTTCACAAAATCCGGAAACTTTTCCGTCGAAAAATCACATCTTTCTTCCTTTCCAATTTTTCTGTCGTATTCTCGTACGTACGTCCTCATATACATACTCTGGAACTACGGGGTGTAACATTCTTCCCCCCTTAGAAACATTCGTCCCGAATGTTCCTTCTAAGTCTCTAATCACACAAGCACCGGTATAGTCTTCACTACTATACTTACAAAACCAATTATGCCGCACCTGGCCATAATACCACATACGCGCAAAAACTCACATCCAAGCCAACGAAGAATCACCTCTAAAGCATATAACAATACCATTTGCTTTACCCATGGTCCAAAGGATACTTTCTTCCCCTCTTCACTTATAAAAAGGACACTTCCATCTTCTTAACACATCTTAGCCTTTTTTTCTTACTCGTCGTATCTTCCTCGTACACTCGAACTCTTCCTCCTATAATGCACCACATTTCGTCATTGCTTCAGTTCCAAAATCTCGGTCACTATCTCTAACTTGGTCATCATTAATCGGGAACACTGATGGATCTCGATACTCTTTCAAACATAGCAACTGAGACGGACGCATCGCCTCCTAAGTCGGACGACAAGATTTAACTTATAGGCAACCCGCCTATTTTACAAACGAATGAAAATGCCCAAAGTACCTGCTAAGTTTCCTTCTTCCAAATCTCACACCCTTCCGGTGGTTCCTTCAAGACCCACCACAACTCAACTCCAAGTGTCGACGCCGATTATCCACACGACTTCGTTGACTCGAGCCGCTAATAACTTCTTCTCGATAAGCTTCACCTTATCCACATCCTCACAAACAAGTAGGGACCAACTATCTGAACCTTGCCAACATCGAACCAATCGACCGGCAACCTACACTTCCGTCCATACAAGGCTTCATAAGGCACCATCCGAATACTAAAATGGTAGCTATATAATACTCACTCAGCAAGAGGCAAATAATCCTCACAGCTACCCCTGAAATCAAAACACCGGCCCATAAGCTATCCTCAAATGTCTGGATAGAATGCGTCGTTCGTCCGTCGGCCCGAGGGTGAATGCAATACTGAGACTCACCTGAGTTCCTAACCCCGCCTGGTAAAACCTCCCGAAAAATAAATAGCCATAAACTGGGCTCCACTGCCTGCCATAAAATAAAAGTAGGAACCCCGTGCAGACTTACAACCTTCCTGATATACAACATCTCGCATAACCCTCCGCCGGGTAAACAGTCCTAACTAAAAGACAAGATGGGCTGACCCCATCGGCCCTACTACTGGTCGAACGCATTCACAAACTCGTACGATGGTTACCTAAATTTGGTCCTAACACCCTCGTGACCCTATCATCTAGCGGAACCACCTCAAACTGACCCCACCACATTCTGGGCTACGGGTTGACTCGTGAAATGGCCTTAACCCGACCCAATTCGTACTAAACTCTCGTTCCCCGATCCGGAACAATCTTACCGGTTCACGTCATGAAAGCTACCACTTCCATCTCACACTACCCATGGAATTATCACACAAATACACCACGTATACCGAGTACTTCGACAAAGACCAACCATAAAATCATCCACTCTGGACGGCCTTGCATCCAAGGTCCCAACTGTTATAAATTCTAAGGCTCCCCATTTTCTCATCCCCAGACTTACCCTTTTCAACTACACATGTTTTCTAATCACAACTTACACCATGCTAACCGAACATAACACTCCACATGTATCTACCATAACGACCTAAACAAGTCTCTAAGGTCAAGATCTCCTCAGAACTCATTGTCTCACTTTCCCTTCTGCCGCTCTAATCAAATCTTGCTCTGCTGGCGCATAACTACATAAGGTGATGAACCAGCCACTGATCCCGAAGGCTGAGTCGTAACATCCGCGCCACCTCTGGTCGGACAATTTCTCGCAAAAATGGCCCTGCTGGCCGCAAGCCTAACAAGCTATCTAAGTAGTACGACACTCCCCATAAGAACACCTACCACAATGGCCATACCGAGGTGGGGGCGGCCTCTGCTAACACCCTTCCTCTCCACCCATCAATCCGCAGAATCGACTTGGTAGGCTAGGGCATCCCACTTGTATCCCTCCTACTAGGACATTCTCTCCTCACATGGCCCTGACGGCCGCTGGTAAAACAAGCATTAGTAAAAAGACGACATTTCCTCGGGATGACGTCTATCACATAGTGAACACTGAGGGAAAACTGAATCTGGCTGGCTAGAACCTAAGCAAATCTGTGAATCAGAAACCCTGGAGTTCTGACCAACTCCTAAATACTCCGAACGTCCTGAAGTCCGTGGAGGATCACTCAGATCTTGGCGGAGGCGCATAACCGATCTGCCGGTAAGGTCCGCCGAAAGTTACCAAAGGACCTCGCTGCTCGCCTCTTCACGATCTTGGTTAATCCGCCGATCTCTACGTTCCTCGACGCTGCGTAAGCTGTCGCGGCAATGTCCATGTCGATCAAGAGCTACTTTGTACAACTCTCATTAGATAATCGTCATGTCCTGTGACATATCGGTGCACAATATCCTCCATGTACGCCACTAACGCGGGACATAACGAGCCAATAAGTCAAACTCTATATCAGATTCCCGAACCGCCCGCCTGCTCGCCAACCTCAAAAATCTAATCGCTCGAGCTCTCTCATCCGCGAGGGCGCAAGGTGTAAGAAATGCCTTCGAGGTCTTGATCACTTTCATGATCCGCTGCAACTGTCGAATAACTCCTAATGATCTTCCTCAGTCCTCAATCCATAGGACTTGGGTGGACTGCAACTCAAGAAGTTCTGAAGTCTCAAAACTATCGGATCTTGGGTGAACCACTGGTACTACCGGAACCACCGGCTCCGTCGTCCTCATTCCGGCCACCGGACTAGCTAGTAATCGGGCCATCTCTCAGAACTCATATCCTTTGTTCTGGCCGTGAATCAAGACTCGTATCGTGGTCTCGTAGCTACACGCCGCTCTAAACTCTCACGGGGCTAGCGAACTCCCGAATGAAGCACTATCTCAAGTAGTGACTGTGCTGTGCCCTCGTAACCTCCGTGTTCTACTCAGCCTCCTCTCGCCTCGCCTCGGGCCCTGGTTGCCTTGCGTAGAGGCAATACGGGTGAAAAGAATATGTCAGAGGGAGTCCAACTTATAACACAGCTCTAAGGCACGATCTCAGAGTGAGAAGAATGGAAACCAATCCTAAATATCCTGCAGCCTACTGATTATAGGTGTGGTGCACAACACACCGATAATCAAGACTCTACTAGATACGGTTTGTAGACACTTTCTGATGATTAACTGCTCTGATACCACTTTTGTCACGACCCGACCTCGGGCCCGCGACTGGTGCCTTACCCCGGGCACCCTAGTGATATAACATCAGAGAAAATCAGCGGAAATAAAAACATACACATGAATCAAGACATACAATAATGAAATAAGAAAACAGGCTAACCAAAACGGTTACCTTCCTGAATATATATAAAAATTGAACAGTTAAATCCCTTACAAACCCTGCCCACAACAGTACTACAGACCTCTAAGAGTTTTATAACAACAACGACGGGACAGGGCCCCGCCATACCCCTGAATGTATAAGAACCTACACTCTCAGGGAATCATACCACAAGATAAGCCTCCGGAGAAACGGAGCTTCCCAAAACGCTGAACTGTGATCCTATGAGCGAGGATCAACAACTGGTGTACCTCTACCTGCGGCATGAACGCAGCCCCCCGAAGGAGGTCAGTATAACAGGTACCAAGTATGTGAAACTGTAAGGTACAGATATATAAATATATAAAACCTTAACATTTTATAAAACCAATTCACAAGTATGTATGAAAACAACCGAGTTAACTGCACATAGTGCCACATCACAAACAAGAGCAATAATAGGTAAACTGTAACAGGTCTTTTCTAGGCCGCGAATGATCGAAGCAAGGCCAATCGCCCATAGTATCATTATGCATGCCTAATCACGGACTCCGCGATCGCATAGCCACCTAGGCCCGCATGAGGTATTCCGCGTCGAGGGTAGCTACTCACCGGCATCGCCCCGACTCTCGTGAGTCCGCGTGGCCACATAGACCGCGTGAGGTATTCTCGCACACTAACACCGAACTCTCGTAGCTCGCATAGGTCCCTGGACCCGCATGAGGCATCCTCGCATCAGGGGGCAGCTTAACCCCCGGTATAACATGTCAAGAGGTGAGTGGTACAATACTAACATAACGGCTTATCGTTAAACAACATAAGCACAATAAGAATAACCTCTTATACAAACGTTACAAGACACTAACACACGTTGCATCATAATATGTCTACTCATCAAACCATCTTACTATACTTTCCAGAAATCAATACAAGTCTTTCATAACACATAAGTAAACCGTTCTTTTTATCTTTCTTAAGTCATTATACCTAACTTCCCATAAAGCTAGTATAACACTTAAGCTTTTAAAACCAAGTATTTCTTTTCTTTCAAAAATGATTCATAACTCTTTTGAAATATTTCAAGATTCTTATTATTTAAAACTCAAGTCAAAAGTCATCAAAGTAAAACCAAAACAATTTCCATACCTTCTTTTAAAACAAAGGCACTTTTTCCTTTAAAAGTCAAGTAGCAATATACTTTTTAAAACAAGTGTCTTACTCTTTTAAAAACAAGTAACCTATACCTTTAAATCAAGTTACTTCTCCTTTCCCAAAATCAAGTTGTTTATAAGTCAAGTTATCATTTTAAATCCAATGATAAAACCATTCTTATTTTCGAAATCAAGGTAACTTTATTCTTTAAAAGACCACACACCCATTACTCATGAGTGAGGTTTTACAACTTTTTAACCTAATTCAAGTCCTTAATATTTCATAACAAGTCACTTAACTTTGGAATCAAGTCAAGGACACAAAAGGAAAATCAATTTCCTTTAAACACACGTGCGTCTACCGCACTAAATATATTTCACAAATATCATGCTAGAAAGGATAGGAAGAGGTTCACATACCTCGCGACGATTATCGACAATTAGCAAAACGCTCCAAAGTACTCTAACCTTGCTCGCCTTTTCCACCCTTCAAGTAGAATACGCTACTCGTAGTACTTCAACCTATAATGGCCATAAAACGTTTATTAACTTCTAGATCTCTTCGTAGAACAATTCTAAGTACCAGGTTCCTTATTCTACGGAAAATTCGGACTTCCCCGCAACCACATAAATCTCCTCCTCTAACGAGGCCTGCTACCAAACCAACAATCCCAGGGGGGGGGGGGGGTTACACGTCTAACCGGACGTGTACAATTCTACTTCACAATAAAACTACAAGTCTACTGTAAATACAGTTCAATTATTATCCTTATTCATTCTACATATAGTATACTCAACTATACATTACTACAACATGTAATTTTCAATTACAATAGGGGGATAAAGATCATTACCTCGATAAGCCCAAAATTATCCAAGTTTATAAGTCGATCTTGAGCAACGTTTAGCTCCACTTCCTTACGCTCCAACCCGCTCCAAGTTAACACTTTAATCAACTATGAAGATTTTATTAGGGTTTCACTTTTGCGACTAAAGGAATAAAGTAGTATTTCCGGGCTCTTATGTTGGGATTTATTTGGAATACCACAAGGGATTTAGGCTAAAGTATTTGGAATAACAACAATACTTGAAGAATTCTACTCAAGGTGGGGGGGGGGGGCGTGTTTGGACGAGAACTCATTAAGGGAGGGAGGGGAATTTTTTTTTCCCTTGGAAACTTTCTAATGTGGATGAAATAAAGTCTTGCACACAAGGGGTATTTTTAGGGAAAACAATGGCCAAGATCTAGGCAAGTGGATGGTGAAGATTGGGTCCAATTGTGTGGGTAGTTGGCCAACCATTTGTTCACCACAAAAATGGGACAAGTGGCCACCACAAAAATGGGCCACTTGTCCACCTAAAAAACGTCCCACTTTTCCTTATCCAACTCGGCCAACATGGCCACACGGGGGTGACACGTGTCGCCCCCCTACTCATCCAAAATATTTCATCTTCCGAAAAATATCCGAAAATAAAGTGGGCCCCGCAAACCGTAAATTCCTCCCGTGGGCCCCACCTGACCAATTCCGGAAATAAAATTCCATAATTCTCAAATATTCCAGAAAGTCCGAATACCAAATCTGGGAATCCAATTCCCATTAACGAACCTTTTTCCTTCACAAAATCCAGAAACTTTTCCGTCGAAAAATCACATCTTTCTTCCTTTCCAATTTTTCTGTCTTATTCTCGTACGTACGTCCTCATATACATACTCTGGAACTACGGGGTGTAACATTATATAGGACAACCAAGGGTTAGGATTGAAACATGTGTATGGTATAGATTGTTTGTGTAGGTTCCTTTCTCCACTTGTCCCACAAATGCCATGCAAGACTTTGACCATTTGACTTGCGCACTACTTGAAAAAAAACGTCCACTTATGCCATGCAAGACTTTTGGCCACTTGTCTTGCCCACTAGTCTTGAAAAACGTCCACCCATGTCCACTTGGGGTGACACATGTCGCCCTCCTATTGGTCCAAAATATTTATCTCTCGGAAAAATTCCATAGTTGGTTAAAATATTGAAAACGTAAAATTTCCTTCACAAGGTTCGGAATATTTTTCGTCGGAAAACAATTCTTTCATTCTTACCCTACTTAGGGTTTATACATTCGTACGTACGTCCTTACATACATACTCTGGAAATACGGGGTATAACATTCTCCCTTCCTTAGAAACATTCGTCCCGAATGTTCCTTCTCAAATAAAGATAACGATATAGGCCCTCATAACTCTATCCCCCAATCAAGAATGCCATGCATAGCCAAAATAACACGTAAGCAAAATGACAATTAAAATCAACAAGTAGGAAAGGGAACTACCTGGAGGTGTGGGGAATAAGTGAGGATACTTCAGCCTCATGTCCTCCTCTGTTTCCCACGCCATCTCCTCTCTGTTCTCGTTCCGCCATAAGACCTTGACGGAAGCCACATCCTTTTTCCGTAGTCGCCTAACCTGACAATCGAGTATCGTTATGGGACACTCCTCATACGATAACCTCTCTGTCACCTGGACATCATCAATCGGGTGCACTCTAGATGAATCTCCGATACATCTCCTCAGCATAGAAACATGAAAAACTGGATGTACTGCCTCCATATCGGACGGCAGATCCAACTCATAGGCAACTTTGCCTACCCTACGGACAATCTGATAAGGCCCAATGTACCTTAGGCTGAGCTTCCCTTTCTTCCCAAACCTCATCACACCCTTCATGGGTGACACCTTCAGGAAAACCCAATCAGCAACCTCAAACTATAAATGTCGACGCCGATGATCTGCATACGACTTCTGTCGACTTTGAGCTGTCAATAACCGCTCCTGGATAAGCTTCACCTTATCCACTGCCTGCTGTATCAAGTTCGGCCCGACTAACTGCACCTCGCCCACATCAAACCAGCCTATCGGTGACCTGCACTTCCTCCCATATAAGGCCTCATAAGGCGTCATTTGGATACTGGAGTGGTAGTTGTTGTTATACGCAAACTATACTAGCGGCAAATGATCCTCCCAGCTACCTCTGAAATCAATAACACAGGCTCGCAAAGATATCCTCGAGTGTATGCGGATAGTGCGCTCTGCTGTCGTCGATCGAGGATGGAATGCGATCGAGGCTCACTGCGTCCTAATCCTTTTCGAAAGACCTCGAAGTTAGCGTAAATCGGGCTCCTGCATGCGATATGATAGAAATAGGGACCCCATGCAGTCTCACGATCTCTCGGATGTAAAGTCTAGCGTAATCCTCGACCGAAAAAGTCGTCCTGACGGGAAGAAAGTGGGCGGATTTCGTCAGCCTGTCGACGATAACCCAGATAGAATCATGCTTCCTCTGAGTGCGAGGCAACCCTATAATAAAGTCCATATTGATCACCTCCCACTTCCATGTCGGAATCTCTATCGTCTGCAACAACCCACCAGGCCTCTGGTGCTCCACCTTGACCTGCTGACAACTCGGGCACTGAGCAACAAACTCTGCAACGTCCCTCTTCAGGCCGTCCCACCAATACACAGATCTGAGGTCGTGGTACATCTTTGTCAACCCCGGATGGATAGAGTAACGCGCGCTGTGTGCTTCCCCTAGAACACTCGTCAAGTCCCGCAATATCTGGAACACACAACCTGCCCTCAAATCTCAGCACCCCATCAGGTGCTACCTCAAATGGACCCTTCCCCTCACGAAGAGCCGTATCACGATACCGTGTAAAAATCGGATCCTCATACTGTCGCCTCTTCACCTCCTCTACGATGGAAGACTCAGCAACCTCTCGAACCCGAACCCCACTACTATCAGAATCAATCAATCGGACTCCAAGGCTCGCTAGCTGATGTAACTCGCGGACCATGCCCCTCCTCTCTGGCTGCACATCTGATAGACTACCCATCGATCTACGACTAAGGGCATCTGCCACTACATTGGCCTTCCCTAGGTGGTATAGGATATCGACATCATAATCCTTGAGTAGCTCTAACCACCGTCTGCAGCCAAGTTCGGCTCCCTGCAGTCAAGATATCTTGGAGGCTCTTGTGGTGCGTGTAAATATCCACATGAACTCCATACAAATAATGTCTCCGGATCTTGGCGTGAATCACTGCGCCAACTCTAAGTCATGTGTGGGGTAGTTCTTCTCATTCTTCTTGAGTGTCGAGATCGTAAGCTATAACCTTGCCCTGCATCAACACACATCCAAGCCCGATGCCCGACGATCACAATAAACCACATAGCCGTCGACCTCCGGAAGAGTAAGAACTGGGCGGTGCCAACCTCTCCTTCAAGAATCGGAAGCCCTCCTCACAAGCATCCGCCCATCAAACTTAGCCGCTTACGAGTCAACTTGGTCAAAGGTCTGAAATAGAAGCAAACTTCTCCACAAACCTCCCGGTAGTACCTGCAAGGCCCGAAAGTCGCGCACCTGCCGCTGTAGTAGGTCTAGGCCAAGTCTGACTGTCTCGATCTTTGCCAGATCCACCCGAATACCATCGGCCCCACAATGTGCCCAAACGCCATCAAGCCAACCAAAACTCACACTTCAAAACATGGCATACAACCGCCGTCCCGAGAACTCTCAAGACTGCCCTCAAATGCTCCGCATGCTCCCGCCTCCGGCGAGAATAAATCAAGATGTCATCAATGAATACTATCACAAACGTATCCAAAATGGCTTGAACACTCGGTTCATCAAATCCATAAATATCGCCGAGCATTGGTCAAGCCGAAAGACATACGACTGAACTCATAGTGCTCGCATCGGGTCCGAATGCGATCTGGGACATCCGTCTCCCTCACTCGCACCTGATGGTAACCAAATCGCAGGTCTATCTTGGAGAAACACCTCGCACCCTACAACTGGTCGAACAAGTCATCAATCCTGGGAAGGGGGTATTTGTTCTTAATAGTCACCTTGTTCACCGCTCAGAATCGACACACATGCAGCTGGGTCCCATCCTTCTTCTTCACAAACACACGGCCTCGGGGAGAAACACTAGGCTGATAAAGCCATTCTCCAAAGAAATCTCTCACCTGGTCCTTCAACTCTCTCAACTCGGCAAAGCATCCTGTATGGCGAAATGGATATAGGCCGAGTGTCTGGCAACACATCAATGCAAAACTCAATCTCCCTCTCAGGAGGGATACCCGGGAGGTCGTCTGGGAACACATCTGGGAACTCTCTCGACATCGAATCGATCAAGGTCCGTATCTCGCCGTGATCAAGTACTCGAATGAGATGGTAGATATACCCTTCGCACCATCTTCCCGGCCTTGAGGTAAGAAATACACTTACCCTGCGACACGGTGTTCCTCCCACTCGATAACCGGCCTCAGAAATCGGAACCGTACCAACCGCTTCCTACAGTCTACATTGGCGTAGCAAGAAACTAACCAATCTATACCCATGATCACATCAAAATCGGTCATATCCAACTCTATCAAGTCGGCTAGGTCCGACGATCGCATATAGTCATCGGGCAAGCCCTATATACCCGCCACTACCATCGAATCCCCATCGCGTAGCTACCTCAAAAGGGTCTATGGACTCGTGCTCTATCCCTATCCTACTAGCAATATGGGGAGATATATAGACAAGGTAGAACCTGGATCTATCAAGGCATACACGCCACAACAAGAAACCGATAAAGTACCGTGATGACATCCGTGACGCCTCCCGGTCCTCGCGGCCGACATGGCATAAATGCGGTTCGAGGACCGCTGAACTAGACCCTTGCCACGACCTGCCGCGACCGCTGGCCCATGAGCACTCGCCTCCGGCGAGTAATCAGAGGAGATGAAGACCGGCTAAAGACCCCGTAGTCGAACCCTACCATCTGCGCGCTTGGCCTGACAAGCTCGCAAAGTGACCCTGCCGGCCGCAAGTGTAACAAGCTCCCGGAGTAGTACCACAACTCCCGTAATGGGATCTACCACATCGAACACACCGAGGAAGGTGGTCTCGACGGTTAGCACCTCGCTACTGGAAGTCCAAGTCACGGGCCTCGACCACCCAATACCTCGCTGCCTCAAGACGGTGAAGGAGCGCTCCGAACTGGTTGCGGTGCAAATCTAGTCTCATTCGGTGTCGCCCGCCCCGAGCTACCAAAAGACCCCGCTGCCCCGGCCTTCTTCTCGCTGATATCACAACCCGCGGCCTTACGCCTCACACCTAGCGCATGAGCTCGCACGCGGCAATGTCCATGCCGGTGAAGAGCTACACCCGAGCAAGACTCGCCAAGTAGTCATCAAGCCTCGTGGACGTAGCGGTGCACTCGCCCTCCATATCGCCACTAACGCGGACATACCGAGGCAACGAGTCGAACTCCACGTTGTACTCCCGAATCAGGCGCCTGCTTCGCCAAGATCAAAATTTGTCATTCGTGCTCTCCTTATCTGCGAGGCAAGAAGTGAGTGAGAAATGCCTCGAGAACTCGTCCCAAACAGCCGAGGCGCATGCTCCCCGACAACTCTCATGAATCAAACCCGATCGCAAGATTACGCAAACGATGTGAACCTAAGACCACCGACTCGGTCTCCAAGCTCGATCACTCTACGATCCGTCAGAATCGCTTCGGATGAACTCCTGCGATCATCCTCGTGCCTCGACCCATAGAACTCGCGGCCGCAACTCGAAAGTCCCAAAGTCTCAAACTATCCGACCTCGTGAACCCCGTACTATCGAATCGAATCGATGCATCCAGCCTATCTCGCCTCGCCACGACCACGCTAATAATCGCCATCTCTGTAACCCATCTCTCCGCTCCAGCCGTGGGCCGAGGCTCGTGTGTCGTGGCCTCGTGAGCCACCGCTGCGGCTCTAAACCTGCTGGGCCGGTGGCGTCGTGGAACTCGCCGTGGGTATCACCGTAAAGGTTGGGCACAGGCCTCGTGACTCTGTGTCCTACTAGCGCCTCCTCGCTTTGCCCTTCGGTCCGGGTTGCCTTGCGTGAGGCATAATCGGTAAACAAAAGAAATTCGTCGAGGGTCCAACTTATAACACAAAGACTAAGGCACGATCTCGTAATGAGAAGAATGGAAACCAATCCTAAATATCCTGCAGCCTCCGATTATCGTGTGGTGCACAACACACCGATAATCAAGACTCTACTAGATACGGTCTCAGACACTTTCCGAGGATTTAATCGCTCACGATACCACTTTTGTCACGACCAGTTTCGGCCCGTGGATCGTGCCTTACCCGCACCCAAGTAGACATACATCGAGTAACCATGAATATAAACTTGCAAACATGAAACAATGTAAAATAAGAACAATCTATCCAAAGAAAAGTTGCCTTCGGCATGTATATAAATACCAAAAGTGAGCAGTTACATCCAAACTTTACAACAGACTACGGACTTCTAAGAAGGTGTAAACACTATGACGGACAGGCCCCGCCATACCCTGAATGTACAAAACATCTACAACATCGGGAGAACTGCACTAAAAGTCGAGCCTCCGAGAAATGGAGCTCACGACACTGAGTAAAGATCCTAAGAATGAGGATCTACCACTGCTTTCCTTACTCATGCATGAACGCAGCCCAAGGAGGTCGATAACAGTACCAAGTATGTGAAATTGTAAAGTACTAATATATATAATTATAACATTTTAAAACCAATTCACAAATATATTTAAACAACCAAGTTAACGCATAGTGCCACATCATAAACAAGAGCAAAAATAGATATAATGTAATCGGTCTTTTCTAGGCCGCTAATGATCGAAGCAAGGCCAATCGCCCATAGTATCATTATCCGAGCCTAATCCTCGAACTCCGCGATCCGCATAGGCCCGCAGGCGCATGAGGTATTTCTCGCATCGGGGTAGCTAACCTCCGGCATCGCCCCGACTCCCGCAGTCGCGTGGCCACATAGACCGCGTGAGGTATTCCTCGCGGGCGTAACACACCAAGTGATCATCTTGGAACTCCGCGACTCGCATAGGTCCCATGGACCGCATGAGGTATTCCTCGAATCGGGGGCGGCTAACCCACGACATCGTAACAAGTCAGGAGGGTGAGTGATATAATACTAACACAACGGCTTATCGTTAAACAACATAAGCACAACAAGAATAACCTCCTTACACAAGCGTCACAAGATACTAACACACGTAGCATCATAACATGTTTATCAAACCAACTTACCATACCTTCAAACATCATTTCAAGCATTTGATAAACAAATAATTAAACTGTTTCTTATCTTTATTAAGTCATTATAGCTAACTTCCCATAAAGCTAGTATAATACTTAAACTTTTTATGAAAACCAAGTATTACTTTTCTTCCAAAATGATTCATAACTCTTTTTGAAATATTCAAGATTCTTATTAATTAGAACTCAAGTCCAAAGACATCAAGTAAAGCCACATTTAGTTTAACACACGTACGTCTACCGTACTATATATATATTTCACAAATATCATGCTCAAAGTGATAGGAAGAATCACATACCTCCTCGGCTAAATCCACTTGCCAAGTCGGATATGTCCCGCGCAGAGTGTCAACCTATAATAGTCAAAACACGCCTATCAACTTCTAGTTTTACGTGGGATTCTTCTAAGTAAGATTTCTCTTAGTCTACGAAAAATTGGGCAGCACCTCCCCCGTTTCTACTCAATTCTCCACCTTTTTCAAGGCCCGATAACAGTAACCAACATGCCATAAATAAGGCGCAATAATTCTGAAATTTAAAGAAGGGGATCACACGCCCAAACGGAACGCGATTAACAATATTCCCCTTAACAACAACAATAATTAAAGAAGGGGATCACACGTCCAAACGGAACGCGATTAACAATCTTCCCCTTAACAACAACAATAATTAAAGAAGGGGATCACACGCCCAAACGGAACGCGATTAACAATCTTCCCCTTAACAACAACAATAATTAAAGAAGGGGATCCGACGCCCAAACGGAACGCAATTAACAATCTCCCCCTTAACAATAATGTAAATACAGTCCAAAGTAAATACAGTCCAAAGTAAATACGGTCCAAAGTAAATACAGTCCTTAAGTTGGGGTCCTTGGCCAACTTTTACAATTTTACTTATCCAATAACTTCATTAGTCATCCAACTTATATTCCAATCTTTATATAAGTTATAGTTTCTTTGTTGTTAACTTCTTAGTAAGTAATGGATACATTTTTACCATTTTAATGGCTAATATGCCAATTCTCCTTTTAACATCTTAACAAGATCCAAATCTTTCTTTATATCTCATATTCCATAATATACTTCCAATATATGTATAATATCCAATATACATAATAATCAACTTCACAAAGAGGTTAAGGTTCATTACCTCAAAATAGCCCAACAATATCCAAGAACTTAAAGTCGTTCCTAAGCAAGTTTTAGCTCCAAATATTTGTGTTCCAAACCACCACAAGTCACCCTTAGAAGTTTCTAACCAACTTCTATTCAAGAATTAACTCCAAAAAGTGAAGAACACTAAAGTCCCAAATCTGTCCACTCTAGGCTTTGTGAGGGTTTTAAGGCTAGGGGTGTGAAATCTTGTCTAACTCTTGGTTAATAATCTTCCTAATACATTAAGGAAGAACACTTATAAGTTTAAGAATTTTTGGACAACAATTGCTCAAAAAAATACAAGGTTGGACGAGAGCAATTAGGGAGGGAGGAAAATATTTTCAAGTCTTGAAATGTTCTAAGTGTGGAAGATTTTCATCAACTAAAGGGGTTTATATAGGACAACCAAGTGTTAGGATTGAAACATGTGTATGGTATAGATTGTTTGTGTAGGTTCCTTTCTCCACTTGTCCCACAAATGCCATGCAAGACTTTGACCATTTGACTTGCCCACTACTTGAAAAAAAACGTCCACTTATGCCATGCAAGACTTTTGGCCACTTGTCTTGCCCACTAGTCTTGAAAAACGTCCACCCATGTCCACTTGGGGTGACACATGTCGCCCTCCTATTGGTCCAAAATATTTATCTCTCGGAAAAATTCCATAGTTGGTTAAAATATTGAAAACGTAAAATTTCCTTCACAAGGTTCGGAATATTTTCCGTCGGAAAACAATTCTTTCATTCTTACCCTACTTAGGGTTTATACATTCGTACGTACGTCCTTACATACATACTCCGGAACTACGGGGTATAACACTTGTCCCCCAATTTCACCACACACTTGCTAAATTCTAGCCCTTGATTTCCCTATAAATACCCCCTTGATGCAAGACTTATTCATCCAACACTTAGATAATTTCCAAGGCAAAAATACTCCCTCCCTCTTGTGTGTTACTCTCGGCAATAGCCCTCCCCCTTGACCAAAAGTTGTCCAAAAATCCTTAAACTTTTAAGTGTTCTTCCTTAAGGTGTTAGGAAGATTGTGAACCAATAGTTGGAAAAGATTTCACACCCCTAGCCTATATACACCCCCTTGGCCGAAAGTTGGTAGTGTTGGAACCTAAGTGTTCTTCACTTTTGGAGTTGGATCTTGAAGAGGAGTTGGTTAGGAGCTTCTAAGGGTTGCTTGGAGTGGGTTGGAAAGTAAGGAATTGGAGCTAAGATTTCTAAGGATCGACTTTTAAGCATTGGATAATTTTGGGCTTATCGAGGTAATGATCTTTGTCCTTCTATTTGTAATTGGATATTACATGTTGTAGTAGTTTATAATTGAGTATATGGTATGTGGATAGAAGGTTGAAAATAAATGGACTGTTTAGTATATTGTGGGGGCATAATTTTACACATCCAGTTAGGCGTGTAATCCCCTTTGAGTTGTTGTATTACTGCGCCTTAAATGTGGAATGTTGGCTATTGATACCAGACCTTGTAAAAGGTGGAGGTAAGTAAATACAGAGGAGGTGCTGCCCAATTTTCCATAGGATAAGGAACCTTGTACTTAGAAATATTCTACGAAGAGAACTAGAAGTTGATAGATGTATTGTGGTTATTATAGGTGGATTTTCTACGCGCGGCATACTCGACTTGGCTAGTGGATTAAGACGAAGAGGTATGTGATTCTTCCTATACTCTTGAGCATGATTGTTGTGAACTATATAGTACGGTAGACGTACGTGTGTGAAATGAATTTGGTTTGTTTAAAACATGAAGTGTTATAATAGCTTTATGGGAAGTTAGTTATAACGACTTTATGAAGATAAAAGAGAGACTTGATTTTGAAAGATAAGAGACTTGACTTATAAACGACTTGATTTCTAAAAGAGAAGAGACTTGAGAATTTGAAGTTATGAAGCTCAAACTATTTTGAGAAGTATATTGTTACTTGACCTTTGAAAGGAGAAGTGTTTTTGTTTAAAAAGAAGACATGGTATTGTCTTGATTTGGTTTTGAAAGCTAAACAACTTGATTTCGGAAAAGGAGAAGTAACTTGATTTAAAAGTATAGGTTACTTGTTTTGAAAAGAGTGAGTTACTTGGGTTTTAAAAGTATACTTGATGTTGTCTTAAAACTGTAAAGCACTTGGTTTAAAAAGTATAGAGTACTTGATTTTAAAGGCCTTGTAAAGATTTTCTGAAGGTGTAGAAATTTGGTTTGAAAAGAAAACGTGTTTTGATACTACGAGTATTAGTGTCGTGTGGCTTTTACGTAAAGAGAGGTCTTTTTGAAAGAATGAAAAGTATGTGGTATTTTGGGGTTAAAACCTGAATTGTTGGCATAAAATGAAAGTCTAAAAGTACGTTGAACTTGCCTATGCTTGTTGTGATAGCCTTTGTTGTGCAAGTGTTGTATTTCTATGCCACCGGGTCTCTCGATGGAGGGCCGGTTGTCTGGTTGATTGCTTGGAAATACTGACGAGTTGGATGGTCCACGGGTATGCTTCCACTATGAGTATTATCTTGTTATTTCCTTTGGACATACTGACGAGTGGATGGTCCACGGGTATGCGTCAACTAGGATGGTTCCATGGCCATGCTTATACCGAGGTAAGATGCCGGGGAATGCGGCCAGTGTGCGGGTTAAATTCCCGGGTTATTTTATTAGTCCATGGACCGCTAATCCATGAAGATTGCCGCAGTGATGAGCGATCACGGGCTTGATTTGTACATGTGGTTACAGGCGCACTTTAGATACTTGTCCTGGTCATTTCTCGTGTATCGGCAGGCACTGGTAGATAGCTTAAGATACTTGCCTCGGTCATATCTCGTGAGATGGTAGGCACTGGTACGTTAGCTTAAGATACTTGCCTCGGCCAGTTGCGTGGCTAGTTTTCGGATCTGGTAGTTGGCTATTCAACTTGGCCCGATCAGTTTTATGAAGCAGGCAGGAACTAGTGTTCAGGTACACATATGGGTGTTGTTTTACATCATGTACTGTCGGCAGAGAGGAAGGAGTTCCACGGGTATGATTGATATTGTGGGCGTGAGACCCATAGTTATGTGTGAGTGGTGATTTTGAGGACATGCGTCCCTTACTTGGCATAACTGTTTACTTATTGTGAAATGGTCTTTTAAAAATGATGAAATGTGATTTCATTCTGATTTTCTGATTTCACATACTTGGTACTGTTATCGACCTTCGGGGCTGCGTTCATGCCGCAGGTAGAGGTATTTTGGCTGTCGATCCCCACTTATAGGATCACATTTCAGCGTATTGGGAAGCTCCGTTCCTTCGGAGGCTTATCTTTTGGTATGTTACCACAGTGCAGGTTCTTGTACATTCAGGGTATGGCGGGGCCACATGTCAGTCATAGTTGTTGTAAAATCTTAAGTGCAGCCTTTGTTGTAAGCGGGGTTGTAAGGATTATCGCTCAAATGTCGATATATATATATATATATATATATATATATATATGCATAAAGGCAACCGTTTTGGTTGGCCTATTTTCTTTTATCTTGATCCATATCTAATTGTATGTTTAAGTTTTTATTTCCGCTGGTTTTTCTCTGATGGTGTATCACTAGGGTGCCCGGGGAAAGGCACCAGTCACGGGTTCGGGTCGTGACAAAAGTGGTATCAGAGCAGTTAATCCTCGGAAAGTGTCTACAGACCGTGTCTAGTAGAGTCTTGATTATCGATGTGTTGTGCACCACATCTATAATCAGGAGGCTGCAGGACATTTAGGATTGGTTTCCATTCTTCTCATTCTGAGATCGTGCCTTAGAGCTGTGTGGTAAGTTGGACCCCTCTGACGTATCTCGTTTTTACCAGTTATGCCTCCGCGCAAGCGGCCGGGCCCAGAAGGGCAGCGGCGAAGGAGGCTGCGAGTAGAGCGTGGCGATCTCTGAGAGACCACAAGACTGAGCCTCCATCCCGATGCGGAGCAGAGGACATGGGTTACAAGAGTTGGCCCGATTCGCCGGGTTGTGGCAGACTTGAGGATAGCTGGGCCAGCAGCCAGTTCGATGCGATGGTTCACCCGATCGAATAGTTTGAGGCTACGAGATATTCGAGTTGTAGCGCTTGAGTTTTATGGGTCGAGGCACGAGGATGATCGCAGGAGTTCATCAAGCGATTCTGACGGATCATGAGAGTGATCAAGGCATCGGAGACCGAGTCGGTGGTCTAGGCTCGCATCGGCCGCGTGATACCGCGATCGTTTGATTCGTGGGAGCTATCCGGGAGAGAATACACTTCCGGCTATATGGGACGAGTTCTCGTGGGCATTTCTTGCACATTTCTTGCCTCGCGGATGAGGAGGGCTCGGTAACAGATTTTTGGTGTTGCGGCGAGCGAGCGTGCGGTTGGGAGTACAATGTGGAGTTCGACTCGTTGGCGTGCGTCCGCGTTAGTAGCTAGTATGGAGGATCGAGTGCACCGATATGTTCTGAGGCTCGATGATTACCTAGCAGAGTTGTTCAGTGTAGCTCTTGGTAGGCATGGACATTGCGCGTGCAGCTTATGCACTTGGATGTGAGGCGGAGAGGTCGACGAATGACCAGATCGGCAGAAGAGGCGAGAACAGCGAGGTCCTTTGATAACTTTCGAGGCGGACCGCCTCAAAGAACTAGTTATGTACCTCCGCCCGATCTGAGTGGTCCTCCACGACGCCGGGACGCCGGGATATTCAGAGGCAGTCGGGGCTCCCAGGTTTCAGATTTTCAGGGGAGTAGAAGTGCTCGCCGGATGAGGCCACCCGTATCTCAGTGTAGCCGTTGTGGTAAAGCCCATAGGGGAGAATGTCGTACTGGTTTGGGAGATTGCTATACTTGCGGCCGACAGGGCCATTTGACGAGAGACTGTCCAGGCGAGTATGCTGGTGGGATAGCACAGACTACTAGATCAGTTGCGGGTTCTTCACCTTCCATATCTAGGAAGGATGTGCATACACCGGCAGGCCACGGTAGAGGTCGCGGTGGAAGTTCCCAGTTTTAGCGGTCCTTTGAACCGCCTATTTTCAGGTATATCCTTAACCCTCTAGAGATTGTATGTATTGATGTTATGATGATATGTTTAGTGTTATGTTCAGATAGCTTTGTGCTAAAATGTGATTTAAAAGCCTGGTTAGTGAAAAGGGTAAGCCTGGGGGTGAGAAAATGATGAACCTTAGAATATTACAGTTGAGACCTTAGATGTAAGGCCGTCTTGAGTACAAGATTTTGCGGGTAATCTTTGTCAGAATGTATAAGTATACGTGGAGTAATTATGGGAAAATTCCTTGGGTGGTGTAAAATGGAAGTGGTAGCTTTCATGACCTGTATAGGTAAGATTGTTCCGGATCGGGGAACAAGAGCTTGATGCGTTAAGTGGGTCTGGTTGGGGCCATGTTGCGGGTCAACCCGTAGCCCGGTTTGGGGTTGGGTCAGTTCGAGGTGGTCCCGCCAGGTGGTAGGATCACGAGGGTGCTAGGCCCAAGTTTAGGTAACCATCGTATGAATTCGTGGATGCGTTCGACCAGAATCGGTTCGTAAAGGCCGGGAATGGCCTTAGAGGAAAGTGAAGCTAGTAAGATGACCAAGTTTGGAGGTAGTGACTCCAAAGTTTTGGCAACAGAAGCGTTGACTGAAGTGTGGTACGTGTACTAGGAAGAGTGCGAGTGTTCGAGAAGGGTACGACGAGAAAGGAAAGAAGTGAACTTGTGCTGAAAGATGGAAGTAATCATTTTTGTGAAATGAATGTGCGAAGGGAGTATCCTTTGGACCAGAAGCGAGAGTTGGTACTGTTTTGCATCGTCGAGGTGATTCCTCGTTGGCTTGGATTTAAATATTTGCGCGCGTGTTATTCTGTGACCATGTGCGGCATTTGCAAACTGGTTAAGCTATGAGGGACTTGATCGTTATCTGTCTTGAGAAGGAACATTCGGGACGAATGTTTCTAAGGAGGGGAGAATGTTATACCCCGTATTTCCGGAGTATGTACGTGAAGACGTACGTACGAAAGTTTAAGCCTTAAGGTAGGCAAGATTCGAAATTTGTGCACAACCCCCGAAAAGAGTCGTTTTCCGAAGAAACGTTTTACAAACTTTGCGAAGGGAAAATTTCGGCTATGTCATTTATTATTTTTGCGGATTTTTCCGAGAGATGAAATATTTTGGACCAACAGGAGGGTGACACTTGTCACCCTCATTGGACGGCAACATGGGCAAGTGGGACGATTTTCTTAGCTTTTCTTTAGTCAAGGTTAGGTAGGATATTTTGTGTAGTAGATGGATAAGGGCACATGGATGAATCCTCACCCTACACTTGCATGGCACTTGGCTTCATCTTGGCCATTGGTTGGCGTATAAATACCCCCCTTAGTTGATGAACTTCTTCATCCAAAAATTGTTCTAAGTCTTGAAAGCCCTCTCCCCCCCCCCCCCCTTTGTGTTGAAGTTCTCATCCTAGCATCCCCTCCCCTGTGAGGCCCTCGCCGAGAGCCCCTCCCTTGGCCGAAAGTACCCCCCCTCCTAGGGGTGCTAGCCGAAACCTACCCCCCCTCTTTGTGGTGTTGTTCTCGTGAAAATACCCCCCCCCCTCTTGGTAGAGAATACTCTCCAAGTATTGTTACTATACCCAAATACCTTGGCCCCAATACCTTGTAGTATTCCCAAGGTTACCTCTATCTGAAAAGCCGTAAATACTATTACACTTCCTTTAGCCACTAAACGAAACCCTAAGGAAAACCTTCATAGTCGGTTGAAGTGTTAAGTAGAAGTTGCGTAGAACTTCTAAGGGTTGTTTGGAGCGGGTTGGAGCACCCGGAGTAGGAGCTAAACGTTGATCAGGATCGACTTTAAACTTGGATAATTTTGGGCTTACCGAGGTAAATAATCCTATCCTTCTATTGTAATTGGAAATTACATACTGTAGTATTATTAGAAATGAATATAAGATTCATAGAAGAGAATTGAACTGTAATAGAAGGATATTACAGAAAAGAATTGAACTGAAATCACGTCAGAAGAATATTCTACAGAATAGTCTAGACTTTGATAAGACTGGTATAACCTTTATAGGTTGAATGTTTTGCGAGTAGCGTGTGCTACTTGGAAGGTGGACAAGGCTAGCCGGGTGATAGCCGTGGAGCGTTTTGCTAATAGTCGATAATCGTCGCGAGGTATGTGATTCTTCCTATCCTCTTGAGCATGATATTTTAAAAGAATATATAGTACGGTAGACGTACGTGTGTTAACGGAACGTAGTTTTACGGCAATGTCTTTTGACTTAAGCCTGAATAATAAGAATCTTGAAGTATTTCAAAAGAATTAAGAAACCTTTTTGAAAGCAGAGTAATACTTGGTTTTGAAAACATAAGAGTTATACTAGCTTTATGGGAAGTTAGGTATAACGTCTTAAGAGAGGTAAAGTGAATGGTTTACTGATTTTAGAAGTTAAGAGACTTGACTTAATTGAATTGATATGAATTTTGTTAAAAGTGTGAAACCTCATTCGTGAGTAATGAGTACTTGGTTTTTAAAAAGGAATAATGTTTTACTGATTTCGGAAATCAGAATAAGTATCGAACAAACCACAGCAGCGCTAATAAAGGGAAATGTATCGACTAATAAAGTATTATTAAAACCAGTAGAAACCTCCATCTGCATAGAAGCTAAGATGAGACAAAATGATATTACATTTCCTAGATCATGGCTGCTTTAATAAGATTGTTATGAACAAGAATAACCTACTCACACATAAGGCATATGTTTCTCAAATTGTTTTAAAGGATTAAAACTATGAACTACGAAACCTTTTCGAAAATGAGAAACTTGAGCATTTGAAATTAGGCAAACTTGAACGTTTGGAAAAATAATGTTGTTACTTGATTTACAAAGGGAAGTGTTTTGGTTTACTTAACAATGTTAGTCACTCTATTTTTATACTACGGGTATCGGGTGACCTTTGTAAAAGAAATGGATCTCTAAAAGGAATTTAACGTACGTAGTACTTTAGGGTTAAAACCCGGACTTTGACATAAAATGAAAGCACCTTGAGTTGTGTATAACTTGCCTATGCTTGTTGTTGTATAACTTGCCTATGCTTGTTGTTGTGTAACTTGCCTATGCTTGTTGTGATAGCCTTTGTTGTGCAAAAATTGTGTCTCTATACTACCGCGTCTCTCGATGAAGGGCCGGTTGACTTGTTGAGAACTTACTTGGACGTACCGGCAGTGACGGAAGATTCCATGGGTATGCTTCCATTATTATTATTACATGGGCATGTCTACACCGATGATGGATTCTGTGGGCATGTGACCATTATGGTTATTTATGGCGAAGTATCGTGACTTACGGTTGTGATCGGGTGCGTAGCCTGTTTACTTGCCCCGCCACCACGTGACACGCGTGGATCTGGTATAGGTTATTGCACTTGCCACGGTCGGTTTCGCGAAGTATCGTGACTTACGGTTGTGATGGTGCGTAGCTGTTTACTTGCCCCGTCGACGCGTGGCGGGAGGATCTGGTATAGGTTATTGCACTTGCCACGTGTCAGCTTCGCGAGTCCGTGCTTGGATGAAGCTTCGTGACTTACGGTTGTGGTCTGGTGCATAGCCGGTGTACTTGCCCGTCATTCACGTGGCAGTGGATCTGGTATAGGTTATCGCACTTGCCACGCGTGTCGACCATGTTATGATTATTTCCGTCTGGTCTTTTTATGACACAGGTGGGACCCGATGTTCAGGTGTACTTCTTGGTGTTATCATATCGTAGACTGCCGGCAGTGAGGAAGGTATTCCACGGGCATGATTGATGTTGTGGGAGTGAGACCCATAGTTATATTTGAGTAATGACTTGATATAACTGATTATATGTGTGTACTGTAGTTTGGTTATCATACATGTCTCCTGCTTTCTATAGACTATTATGATTTCATTTACTGATTTCTGATTTCACATACTTGGTACTGTCTTGACCTCCTTCGGGATGCGTTCATGCCGCAGGTAGAGGTACATCGGCTGTCGATCCCCGCTTATAGGATCACATTTCAGCGTATTGGGAAGCTCCGTTCCTTCGGAGGCTTATCTTTTGGTATGTTACCACAGTGCAGGGTTCTTGTACATTCGGTATGGCGGGCCACTGTCCGTCATAGTTGTTGTAAAAATCTTAGAAGTCCATGTAAGTTGTGGCGGGGTTGTAAGGATTATGCTATTCAAATGGCGATATATATATATATATATATATGCAGAAAGGCAACCGTTTTGGTTGGCCTATTTTCTTTTATCTTGATCCATATCTAATTGTATGTTTAAGATTTTATTTCCGCTGGTTTTTCTCTGATGGTGTATCACTAGGGTGCCCGGGGAAAGGCACGATTCTGGGCCCGGTTCGGTCGTGACCCACGATACACGAGACTTGATCCACGACCAGGAGCCGATGATATGGATTACAAAGAGATTGCCCAGTTATTAGCCAGGATCGTGGCAAGGCATGATGATAGACAGGAGGCAGCGGTTCCGGTTGTACCCGTAGTTCACCCTAGATCTGATAGTTTGAGACTTCGGGACTTCTTGAGTTGCAGTCCACCAGAGTTCTATGGATCGAGAGCTGAGGATGATCCTCAGGAGTTTATTCGACAGTTGCAGCGGATCATGAGAGTGATCAAGGCCTCAGAGACATAGTCGGTGGTATTGGGTTCACATCGGTTGCGTGATACTGCAGTCGACTGGTTTGATTCATGGGAACTATCCCGGGGGGAACATGCGCTTCCAGCTGTTTGGGACGAGTTCTCAGAGGCGTTTCTTAGCCATTTCTTGCCTCCGCAGATGAGGAGGGCTCGGGCCGATAGATTTTTGATGTTGAGGCAGAACGGGCGGACGGTTCGGGAGTACAATGTAGATTTTGACTCATTGGCTCGGTACGTCCCCGCTTTAGTGGTAGACATGGAGGACAGAGTGCACCGCTATGTCACAGGGCTCGATGATTACTTAGCAGAGGGTTGCATGAGAGTAGCTCTTCAGCCAGGCATGGACATTGCCCGTATACAGGCTTATGCACAGGGGACTGAGGAACGTAGAGGCCGACGTAGGGACCAGGATCAGCATAAGAGGGCCAAGACAGCAGGGTCCTTTGGTAACTTTCGAGGCGGACCGCCTCAGCAGCAGGCTAGTTATGCTCCTCCGCCAGTACAGAGTGGTCCTCCACAGTCTTCAGGGCGTCCAGGGTATTCAGGAGCAGGTCAGAGCTCCAAGGGTTCAGGTTTTCGGGGGAGTAGGGATGTTAGTCAGATGAGACCACCCCTACCTCTGTGTGGCCATTGTGATAGGTTCCATACTGGGGAGTGTCATGTTATTCAGGGGACTTGCTTTACCTGCGGCCGGCAGGGCCATTTTGCAAAGAAGTGTCCAACCAGAGGTAGCGCGAATGTTACGACTCAGGCTTCGGGATCGATGGTTGGTTCATCACCTTCTATAGCTATACGTCCAGCAGGGCAGGATTATGATTAGAGAGACAAAGGGAAAGTGAAGCAGTAGTTACAGATATATCCTTAACCCTCTAGAGATTAGTATGCGTGATATGATGATTTTATGCTAAGTGTTATGTTCGGATAGCATTGTGCAAATTGTGAGTTAGAGAACCTGGTAAGTAGAAGAGGTAAGTTTGGGGACAGGGAAATTGTGAGCCTTAGAATATTACACGTGAAGACATTAGATGCAAGGCCGTCTTGTGTAAAAGATTTACGGTTGATCTTTGTCGGAGTACATAGTATACGTGGAGTGTATTTGTGTGATAATTCCATGAGTGGTGTGAAATGAAAGTGGGTAGTTAAGCTAAGGAGACCACTAGGTTTTCGTGAATTAAATAGTGAGATTGTTCCGGACCGGGAACAAGAGTTTGGTACGTAATGGGTCGGGTTGAGGCTAGATCGCGGGTCAACCCGCAGCCTGGAATGAGGTGGGGTCAGTTTGAGGTGGTCCCGCTAAGTGATAGGGTCACGAGGGTGCTAGGCCCAAGTTTAGGTAACCATCGTACGAGTTCGTGGATGCGTTCGACCAGAATCGGACCGTGAAGGCCAGGAATGGCCTTAAAGGAAATTGAGGCTAGTAAGATGACCAAGTTTGGAGGTAGTAACTCCAAGGTTTTGGAAACTGAAGCAATGACTGAAGTGTGGTACGTGTACTAGAAAGAGTTCGGGTGTACGAGAAGGGTACAACGAGTAATAAAAGAAGCAGACATGTGTTAAGAGAATGGAAGTGATCATTTATTTTGTGAAGTAAAGATGCGAAGAAAGAGTCCTTCAGACCATGGGTGAGAGCTTATGTGATGTTACACTTTAGAGGTGATTCCTCGTTGGCTCGAATTTGAGTTTTGCGCATGTGTTATATTATGGCCATGTGTGGCATAATTGGTTTTGTAAGTATAGTAGTGAAGACTATACCGGCGCATGTATGTTTGGAGACTTAGAAGGAACATTCGGGACGAATGTTTCTAAGAGGGGAAGAATGTTACACCCCGTAGTTCCAGGGTATGTATGTGAGGACGTACGTACGAGAATACGAGATTAAGATTGAAAAGGAAGAAAGATTTGATTTTCCGACGGAAATTAGGCATATCTTGTTATACCCCGTATTTCCAGAGTATGTACGTGAGCGCGTACGTATTATAATTTGAGCCTTAAAGTTAGCTAGTTTCGAAATTTGTACACAAGTGCCGAAAAGAGTCGTTTTCCGACGAAACGTTTCCACAGCTTTCGTAGGGAAAATTCCGGCTATGTCATTAATTATTTTTACGGATTTTTCCGAGAGACGAAACATTTTGGACCAACGAGAGGGCGACACTTGTCACCCTCTAATTGGAAGGAGTGGACGGCAATGTTGGACGAAAAAGTGGCCAATGGGTTAGGTAGGATATTTGTGCAAGTTGGTGTGGTAGATGGATAAGGTGCACTTGGCTTGATCCTAGCCCTACACTTGCCTTGCACTTGGCATCATCTTGGCCCTTGGTTGGCCATGGCTTGACCTATAAATACCACTTTGTTGATGAAATTCTTCATCCAAATATTTTCTAAGTGTTAAAAATCCCTCCTCTCCTTGTGAAGTTTTCACCACCACAACCCCTCGAGTGAGCTTGGCGAGAGCCTCCTCCCCTGTGGTGCCACTAGCCAGTGGTACCCCTAGCCTAGTTGTTTTTGTATAATACCCCTTGTTGTGGTATAGAAATACTCTCCTAGTATTGTTATAATGCCCAAATACCTTGGCCCAAATACCTTGTAGTATTCCCAAGGTTACACTTATACAAAAGCCCAAATACTATTATACTTCCTTTAGCCACTAAACGAAACCCTAAGGAAAACCTTCATAGTCGGTTGAAGTGTTAAGTAGAAGTTGCGTAGAACTTCTAAGGGTTGTTTGAGCGGGTTGGAGCACTCGGAGTAGGAGCTGCGTTGCTCGGGAAGCGACATTAAACTCGGATAATTTTGGGCTTATCGAGGTAAATACTCGACCTTACATTGTAATTGGAATTACATGTTGTAGGAGTATATAGTTAAAGTATACTATATATAGAACTGATCATAATTGTGCGGCAATGTCTTTTGACTTAAGCCTGAATAATACTTACGGCAATGTCGTGCGACTTAAGCCTGAATTTAAAGAAGAGAACTGAACTGTAATTACATAGGGCTGTATTACAGTAGACTTGTGTAGTATTACTGTGAGTAGAATTGTACACGTCCGGTTAGACGTGCAAACCTTCCCCCTGGTTGGCTTGGTAGCCGGCCTCGTTAGAGGAGGAGATTTACGCTGTTGCGGGGAGAGTCTTTGCGAATTTTCTGTAGGATATTCTACATTGAGAGCTAAGATATTAATAGGCGCCTTGAGGCCTCTATAGGTTGAAATACTACGTGTGGCGCGGTCTACTCGGCTTAAGGTGTAGCCGACGGTTTGAGGTACTTAGAGCGTTTTGCTATTAGTCGATAATCGTCGCGAGGTATGTGAACCTCTTCCTATCTTTTCCAGCATGATATGTGTATAACTATGTAGTACGGTTGTTATACCCCGTATTTTTCAGAGTATGTACGTATGGACGTACGTACGAAATTTGAGCCTTAAGTTAGGCATTGGATTCGATTTGGGCACAAGTGCCGATTAGAGTCGATTTTCGACGAAACGTTTCCACGACTTTCGTAGGGAATTTCCGCCATGTCATTTTTATTTTTGCGGATTTTTCCGAGAGACGAAACATTTTGGACCAACGGGAGGTGACATGTGTCACCTCACATTAAGCAAATGGAAGGTTGGACGATTTGGGCGCCCAAGAGGCCTTCGTTGGCCTCGCCGATCGCTCCCCTTTGTGCCTAGTTTTGTGGCTTGTTTTGTGGAGTGTTTTGTGGAGTGTTTTGTGGGTGCACTTGGCTTGATCTTGGCCTTACACTTGCCTTGGCTAAATCTTGGCCATTGGTTGGCCTTTGGGTTTGCTATAAATACCCCCTTAGTTGATGAACTTTCTTCATCCAAAAATCATTTCCAAGTCTTGAAATCTCTCCCCCTTTGTGTGTTGAAATTCGTCCAAGCCCTCCCCCCCGTTGTGGAGCTTGGCCGAGAGGTGTCCTCCCTCATGAGGTCTAGCCGCAGGTACCCCACTAGCCTAGTTGTTTCGTATAATACATCCCCCTTTGTGGTATTGAAATACTCCTCCAAGTATTGTTATAATGCCCAAAATACCTTAGCCTTTTACCTTGTAGTATTCCAAAGTTACCTCTATACGTAGAGTCCGAAAATACTACCTTTTGTCCCTTTAGTCTCAAACCGAAACCCTAAGAAAATCTTCATTGATTGGTTGAAGTATTTAAGTAGAAGTTGGTTAGAACTTCTAAGGGTTGTTTGGAGCGGGGTGGAGCACCCGGAGTTGGAGCTAAACGTTGCTAAGGATCGACATTTAACTTGGATAATTATGGGCTTATCGAGGTAAAAACTACTGTACTTCTATTGTAATTGTAAATTACATTTTGTTAGAATATATAGTTGAAGTATACTATATATAGAACTATAATTAGTACTGTGGCAATGTCTTTTGACTTAATCCTGAAGAAGTAAGAAATCTGATGTAATTACATAGGATCAGACATGAACTTGTGTAGTATTACTGTGTAGTAGAATTGTACACGTCCGGTTAGGCGTGTAAAACCCCCCCCCTGGTTGGCTTGGTAGCCGGCCTCGATAGAGAAGGAGATTTCCGCTGTGGCGGGAGATCTTAATTTTCGTAGAATATTCTACGTTGTGGTCTAGATGATAATAGGCGCCTTGTGGCCTTATAGGATGAAGTACCTACGTGTGGCGCCATTTACTTGGCTTGAGGAGTAGCCGTTTGGAGCTTTGCTTATTGTCGATAAATCGTCGCGAGGTATGTGAACCTCTTCCTATCTCTTCTAGATGATATGTGTGTAACTACGTAGCACGGTGACGATACGTGTTTAAAATACTTTGTGGTTTTAAAGGGAATCATGTGAATTATAATCGGCTTGTTATAATAAGGAAACTTAATGTATTTCAAAAGGTTTATAAATAGTTTTGAAAGAAGTGTAGTATTGTGTTTTGAAAACTTAAGAGTTATACTAGCTTTATGGGAAGTTAGGTATAACGGCTTAAGAATAGTTTCATCATGTTAGAAGTTAAGAGACTTGATCTTATAAGATAAGAGACTTAACTTATTTGTGTTAATGTGGATGTTTGTGTGAAACCTCATTCGTGAGTAATGAGTACTTGGCTTTATGTTTTACTGATTTCGGAAATCAGAATGTGTATCGACAGACCACTGCAGCGTTAATAAAGGAAATGTATTGAATAATGATGTATCGTATTAAAACCAAGAAACCTCATCTGCATAGAAACTAAGATGAGACAAAATGATATTACATTTTCTAGATCATGGTCATTGTAATAAGAATGTTGTAAACAAGAATAACCTACTCTCACGTAAGACATATATTACTCAACTGTTCTAAAAGGAATCAAGTGATTAAGTTTATGAACTATGAAACCATTTGAAAATGAGAAACTTGAGTAATTGAAACTAGGCAACCGAACTTAGGAAAAGAATGTTGTTACTTGATTTTGAAAGGAATGGGTTGGTCATTCTAATACTACGTATCGGTGACTTTTATAAAAGTAATGGATCTCTTTAAAAGGACTTAACGTATGAAGAACTTTGGGGTTAAAACCCGACTTTGGCATAAAATGAAAGTACCTTGAGTTGTGCAAAAGCTATATTGCTATTGTTGTGAAACTTGCCTATGCTTGTTGTTGTGAAACTTGCCTATGCTTGTTGTTGTGAAACTTGCCTATGCTTGTGATGATAGCCTTTGTGCAAGTGTGGTATTTCGTGTTACCGCGTCTCGATGGTATGGTCGCTGACTTGTCGAGAACTTACTCGACGGCCGGGCATGATGGAGAATTCCACCGTATGTTTCCATTTTGATTATCGCTTTATCATGATGTCACACGGACATGTCTACACCGACGCCAGATTCCCAGACGTGGCGGCGCGTCGTTGATTACCCGATATATGGTTATTTCGCTCCACGGACGTGTCTACACCGATGTTGTATTCCGGGGCATGTGGCTACGGGCGGTGTGATTACCCGATATATGGTTATTTCGCTCCATGGACGTGTCTACACCGATGTTGTATTCCGGCATGTGGCCACGCGGCGGTTGACTACCTAGTATATTGTTGTTGAGGTAACACGGGCATGTCTACACCGGCGTCAGATTCCGGTACGTGGCTACGCGCCTTGTTATTATTGTTGCATCACGGACATGTCTACACCGGCGTCAGATTCCGGGCATGGGCCGATGCGAACATGATGGATGCGGTGGGCGTGAGACCCATAGTTATATTTGAGTGGTGACTTTGAGCGCGAGTCCTCGACCGTTATGTCGTGAATCGTAGTTTGGTTATCATACATGTCTCCCGCTTTATATAGACTAGTATGATTTCATTTACGATTTTACGCTTCACATACTTGGTACTGCCAGATCGACCTTCGGCCGCTCATGCCGCAGTAAGTACATTGGCCGCCGATCCCCGCCAGGATCACGCTTCGTTTGGAAGCTCCGCTTGCCTGGAGGCTTATCTTTGGTATGTGTTCCCCGAGTTGTAGGTTCTGTACATTCGTGGTATGGCGAGGCCCCGTCCCGTCATAGTTGTTGTATAAATCTTAGTCTCAGAGTAATCGCGTGTGGTTTGTAAAAAGGATAATCGTCGGGTTTATGTATATACACCAAGGCAAATCGCTTGGTTGGCCTGCTTATCTATGATATCTCTTGTTTCATGATTCATGTTTTATATTCCGCTGATTTTCTCTCGATGTTGTATCACTAGGTGCCCGTAAGGCACTGACGCCCGGTTTCGGCGTTACAAAAGTGGTATCGCAGCGATTAATCTCTGAAAGTGTCTACAGCATCGTTCAGAGAGTCTTGATTATCGCTCGCGCACCACATCTATAATCGAGGCTATAGGACATTTAGGATTGGTTTCATTCTTCTCATTCCGAGATCGTGCCTTAGAGCCGTGTTGTAAGTCGACCCTCCGACGTGTTTCGCTTTTACCGCTTATGCCTCGCGCAACTGGCCCAGAAGCGGCAAGGCAGCCGAGGAGCCGCTTAGGATTCAGAGGAGTACGAGGCGCAGCCCTGGCAAGACTGAGGTAGTGCTTCGACGGCGAAGTTTTGCGACGCCGCCAAAGACCAAAGAGAGCTAGAGCCGCAGCATGGCCGCCGAGACTACAAGACTGAGCCTCCACCCCACACCGAGCGGGGAGATGGGTCACGCGAGATGGCCCGCTTATCGCCGTGGTCAGGCCGATATGAGGATAGGCCGACGCAGTTAGCCTGGCCCAGCAAAGACTGTAGTGCACCCGAGGCGCATACTGAGGCTACGGATTTTTGGCTCGTAAACGCCCTTGAGTTTTACTGGTCGAGGCCGAGGATGATCCGCAGGAGTTCATCCGCCTGCAGAGATCATGCGGGTGATCAAGGCTTCGAGACCGAATCGTGATATTTGTTCGACGGCCGCGTGACACCGCGAATGATTGGTTTGACTCGTGAGCTTTCCCGGGAGAGCATGCACTTCCACCGCTTGGGATGAGTTTTCGGGCCTTCCCGCACATTTCTTGCCTCCACGCATTTGCGAGGGCTCGGCCGGCATTTTTTGATGTTGAGGCGACCCGCGCATAGCGGAGTACAATGTGAGTTCGACTCATCGTCTTGTGATGTTCCCGCATTAGTAGCTAGTATGGAGGATCGAGTGCACCGATATGTTACAGTGGCTCACGATTACCTAGCAGAGTTGTTCGCAGCCTTCACCGCACGGACATTGCCCGCATACTGCTCATGCACTGCGCGGCGAGCGCAGAGATCGACGATGGACCGCTGCACAGGAAGGCCAAGACGGCCGGATATTTTACGACCTTCGAGGCGGACCGCCAAAGAAAGATACTAGTTTTGTACCTCCGCCATTACAGAGTGGTCCTCCGCAGCCTTCGGACCTCGGGGATATTCAGAGCAGTCGTGGCTCCTGTGTTTCGATGTTCGCGAGTAGGGTGTTGCGGACGCAATCCCTACCTCGGTGTGGTCGATGGTAGACCGCATTTGCAGTGTCGTAGTACCAAGGAGCTTGTTATTCCCGCCGCCGTGGCCATGTGAAGAGAGACTGGCTTATAAGAGAGGTTCAGCAAAGACGACTCACCTTCAGATCGGTGGCCGTTCATCACCTTCATACATGCTGCGCAGGCGTGCCTATGATTAGAGTGAGCGTAGCTTTCGTATATCCTTAACCTCTAGAGTTTTGGTACGCTGATATGATGATCTCATTATTATGTGCTATGTGCGAATAGCGTTGTGTTAATTGTGAGTTAGAAAACATGGTTAGTTGGGAGGCTAAGTATGGGGTCATGGTAAGATGAACCCTAGATCAGTGACGATTGAGACCTTACGTAAGGTCGTCTTGAGTAAAAGATCTATTTTATGTTTGACCGCATCGAGTGCGTAGTACGGGATATGTTTGTGTGATCAGTCCCCGGTAATGTGAAATGGAAGTGGTAGCTTTCATGACCGTAGAGGTAAGAATGTTCTGATCAAGAAACTAGGAAGTTGGCACTACAGCTGGTCGGGTTGCTATGTTGCGGGCCAACCCGCCCCGCTTCGGCGAAGGGTCACCTCGTGGTCCCGCCAGTGGCGGTCACGAGGGTGCTAGGCCCAAGTTTAGATGACCATCGATGAGTTCATAGATACGCTCGATCGTAACTGTTCGAAGGCCGGAATGGCCTTGGGGAAATCGAGGTTAGCGAGATGACCAAGCTCGAGGCAGAGACTCCAAGGGTTGGAAACGTAAGCGCTGGATGTGTGGTACGGATACTAGAACGAAGTTCGAGTGTTCGAGACGAGTACTACGAGAAAGGGAGAAGTGAACGCAGGTTTTATGGCCAGCGTGGCATGATCGCTTTCGTAAGTATAGCGGTGAAGACTATAATCGTACCGCTTGTTTTGAGACAGAAGGAACATTCGCGAATGTTTCGGGGGAAGAATGTTATACCCTCGTATTTTTCGTAGTATGTACGCATGGACGACGCACGTAAATTTGAGCCTTAAGTTAGGCATTGATTCGATTTAGCACAAGTGCCGATTAGAGTCGCTTCGACTAAACGCTTCCACACCTTTCGTAGGGAATTTCCGCTATGTCATTTTTATTTTTTTCGGCTTTTTGCGAGCGACGAAACATTGTTGACCCACAAGAGGGTGACACGTGTCACCCTCACATTGGAAGCAAATGGAAGGTTGGACGATTTAAGGCCCAAGAGGCCTTGGTTGGCCTCGCCGATTGGCTCCCTTTGTGCCTAGTTTTGTGGCTTGTTTTGTGGAGTGTTTTGTGGAGTGTTTTGTGGGTGCACTTGGCTTGATCTTGGCCTTACACTTGCCTTGCACTTACAAATCTTGGCCATTGGTTGGCCTTTGGGTTTGCTATAAATACCCCTTAGTTGATGAACTTTCTTCATCCAAAATCATTTCCAAGTCTTGAAATCTCTCCTTTGTGTGTTGAAATTGGCCCAAGCCCTCCCCTTTGTGGAGCTTGGCCGGCAGGTCTCCTCCCCTTGTGAGGTCTAGCTGGGTACCCCTAGCCTAGTTGTTTCGTATAATACATCCCCTGTGGTATTGAAATACTCCTCCAAGTATTGTTATAATGCCCAAAATACCTTAGCCTTTTACCTTGTAGTATTCCAAAGTTACCTCTATACGTAGAGTCCTAAATACTACCTTTTGTCCCTTTAGTCTCAAACCGAAACCCTAAGAAAATCTTCATTGATTGGTCAAGTATTTAAGTAGAAGTTGGTTAGAACTTCTGGTTGTTTGGAGCGGTGGAGCACCGAGTCGAGCTAAACGCTGCTAAGGATCGACATTTAACTTGGATAATTATGGGCTTATCGAGGTAAACACTATCGTTCTTCTATTGTAATTGGAAATTACATGTTGTTAGAATATATAGTTGAAGTATACTATATATAGAACTATACTTAGTAATCGTGGCAATGTCTTTTGACTTAAGCTCAAGAAGTAAGAATCGAATCAATCAGAATTACATATCAGACATTACGAGACTTGTGTAGTATTATCGTAGTAGAATTGTACACGCCCGTTAGGCGGTAAAACCCCGGTTGGCTTCGTAGCCTACTCGATAGAGAAGGAGATTTACGCCGTGGCGGGGGAGATGCCGAATTTTCAGAGAATATTCTACGCTGTGGTCTAGATGATAATAGGCGCTGTGGCCTTATAGGTCAAGTACCTACGTGGCGCGATTTACTTGGCTCGGCGAGTAGCCGATCGCTTGGAGCTTTTGCTTATTGTCGATAAATCGTCGCGAGGTATGTGAACCTCTTCCTATCTCTTCTAAAGCATGATATGTGTAACTACGAGTACGGTAGACGCATACGTGTTTAAAATACTTTGTGGTTTTTAAAAGGAATCGATGTGAATTATAAATCGCTTGTTATAATAAGGAAACTTAATGTATTTCAAAAGGTTTATAAATAGTTTTGAAAGAAGTGTAGTATTGTGTTTTGAAAACTTAAGAGTTATACTAGCTTTATGGGAAGTTAGGTATAACGCTTAAGAACGGTTTATCATGTTAGAAGTTAAGAGACTTGATCTTATAAGATAAGAGACTTAACTTATTTGTGTTAATGTGGATGTTTGTGAAACCTCATTCGTGAGTAATGAGTACTTGGCTTTATGTTTTATCGATTTCGAAATCGAATGTGTATCGACGCACCACCGCAAATTAATAAAGGAAATGTATTGAATAATGATGTATCGTATTAAAACCAAAAGGAAACCTCCATCCGCATAAACTAAGATGAGACAAAATGATATTACATTTTCTAGATCATGGTCAGTAATAAGAATGTTGTAAACAAGAATAACCTACTCTCACGTAAGACATATATTACTCAACTGCTCTAAAAAGGAATCGTGATTAAGTTTATGAACTATGAAACCATTTGAAAATGAGAAACTTGAGTAATCAAACTAGGCAAACCGAACTTAGGAAAAGAATGTTGTTACTTGATTTTGAAAGGGAACGTGGGTTGGTCATTCTAATACTACGTATCGGGTGACTTTTATAAAAGTAATGGATCTCTTTAAAAGGACTTAACGATTTAAGAACTTTGGGGTTAAAACCCGACTTTGGCATAAAATGAAAGTACCTCGAGTTGTGTGAAACTTGCCTATGCTTGTTGTTGTGAAACTTGCCTATGCTTGTTGTGAAACTTGCCTATGCTTGTTGTTGTGAAACTTGCCTATGCTTGTGATGATAGCCTTTGTGCGTGTGGTATTTCGGTTACCGCTCTCGATAGGCCGGCCGACTTGTCGAGAACTTACTGACGCGGCCGCAAAGATGGAGAATTCCACCGCATGTTTCCATTTTGATTCGCCTTATTGTTGATGTCACACGGACACGCCTACACCGATGCCAGATTCGTACTCGCTACGCCACGTTGATTACCCGATATATGGTTATTTCGCTCCATGGACGTGTCACACCGATGTTGTATTCCGGGGCACGTGGCTACGCGGCCGTTGATTACCCGATATATGGTTATTTCGCTCCATGGACGCGTCTACACCGATGTTGTATTCCGGCACGTGGCCACGCGCAGGTCGACTACCTAGTATATCGTTGTTGAGGTAACATACGGGCATGCCTACACCGATGTCAGATTCCGGCACGTGGCTACGCGCCTTGTTATTATTGTCGCATCACGGACATGTCTACACCGATGTCAGATTCCGGCATGTGGCCATGATGCGAACATGATGGACGGGCGGCGAGACCCATAGTTATATTCGAGTGGTGACTTTGAGGCGCGAGTCCCCGACTTGATCGTTATGTTGTGAATCGTAGTTTGGTTATCATACATGTCTCCCGCTTTATATAGACTAGTATGATTTCATTTACGTGATTTTACGCTTCACATACTTGGTACTGCCAGATCGACCTCCTTCGGGCCGCTCACGCCGCAGTAAGTACATCGGCCGCCGATCCCCGCCAGTAGGATCACGCTTTTTGGAAGCTCCGCTTCGTCGGAGGCTTATCTTTGTATGTGTTCCCGAGTTGTAGGTTCTTGTACATTCGTGGTATGGCGGCCCCCCCGTCATAGTTGTTGTATAAATCTTGTGGGAGTAATCACAGGGTGGTTTGTAAAAAGGATAACCGTCGTTTATGTATATACACCAAGGCAAATCGCTTGGTTGGCCTGCTTATCTATGATATCTCTTGTTTCATGATTCATGTTTTATATTCCGCTGATTTTCTCGATGTTGTATCACTAGGGTGCCCGTAAGGCACCTGACGCCCGTTTCGGCGTTAACCAGACGATACGTGTTAAATGTATTTGATTGGTTTAAAACATAAAGTGTTATAACGGCTTTATGGGAAGTCGTTATAACATCTTTACGTAGATAAGAAAATGCTTTGTGATTGTTAAAAGGTAATCGATTTGACTTATAACCGACTTGATGTGTGATAATAAAGAACTTGAAGTCTTTCATTAAGAAACCCTTTTGAAAGAAGAGTAATACTTGGTTTTGAGAACTTAAGAGTTATACTAGCTTTATGGGAAGTTAGGTATAACGCCTAAAAGAGATAAAAAGAATGGCTATTTGATCTTAGAAGTTAAGAGACTTGATCTTATAAGATAAGAGACTTAACTTAATTAAATTGATTTGAAAGTTGTAAGACGTGTGAAACCTCATTCGTGAGTAATGAGTACTTGGTTTTTGAAAGGAATAATGTTTTACCGATTTCGAAATCGAACGTATCGACAAACCATCGCAGGGCTAATAAAGGAAAATGTATTGAATAATTAAGTATTATTAAAACCAAGAGAAACCTCCATCCGCATGTAAGCTAAGATGAGACAAAATGATATTACATTTCCTAGATCATGGTCGCTTAATAAGATTGATTATGAACAAGAATAACCTACTCGCCTATGGCATATGTTACTCAATTGTTTTAAAAGAGATTAAGACATTGAACTATGAAACTTTTCTAAAAAGAGACTTGTGTAATTGAAAGTAGGCAAACTGGAACTTTAGGGAAAAGAAAGGCATTGCGTTGTCTTAAAATGGTTTAAAACATAAAGTGTTATAACAGCTTTATGGGAAGTTGGTTATAACGACCTTATGAAAACAAAAGAAGGGTTTTATCATTGGTTTTAATATGGTGACTTGGCTTTAAAAAGAAAAGTGTTTTGGTCAAAAAAGAAGGCATGTTGTTACCTTAATTTGGTTTTAAAAAGGAAAGTATGGAAGTTGTTTTGGTTTACTTAAAAGATATAAGTCACTCTATTTTTATACTACGGGTATCGGGTGACTTTTATAAAAGGAATAGATCTCTTTAAAAGGAATTTAACGTACGTAGTACTTTAGGGTTAAAACCCGGACCTTGGCATAAAATGAAAATACTTTGAGTTGTGAAACTTGCCTATGCTTGTTGTTGTGAAACTTGCCTATGCTTGTTGTTGTAAAACTTGCCTATGCTTGTCGTGATAGCCTTTGTTGTGCAAGAATTGTGTTTCTATACTACCGCGCCTCTCGATGGAGGGTCGGTTGACTTGTTGAGAACTTATTTGGGCGACGCCAAGGTGACGAGAAATTCCACGCACGCTCCTCGCTGGTAGTGTTACTTTTGCTGATCGCTTTGGACATACTGACACGATGCGTAGCGCACGGGTATGCTTCCATTTTGATGCCGCTTATTGTTTCCTTTGGAAATATCGACACGACGCGTAGCGCACGTATGCTTCCATTTGGAATGCTTTTTATTGTTTCCGTTGACATATCGACACGATGCGTAGCGCACGTATGCTTCCATTTGGAATGTTGTCTTAGTGTTTCCTTGGACATACCGACACGATGCGTAGCGCACGTATGCTCCCATTTGGATTGCCGTCTTGTTGTTATCATATCATGCATCGCGGCGTGAGGAAGGAATTTACCGCACGAGTGATGATTTGGAGGCGAGTCCCCGACTTAATATGATCGCTTATATGTTGTATCGTAGTTTGGTTATCATACATGTCTCTCGCTTTATTTAGATCGCTATGATTTCATTTACGATGTTACGCTTTCACATACTGTACTGCCAGATCGACTTCTTCCGGGCCGTTCACGCCGCAGTAAGTACATCACCGCCGATCCCCGCGCTAGGATCTCATTTCAGTCTCGAAGCTGCCTTCGAGGCTTATATTTGGTATGTTACCCCGAGTCCGTAGGTCCTTGTACATTCTGTGGTATGGCGGCCCCGCCCCGCCATAGTTGTGCATAAATCTTAGAGGTCCAGAGCACCGCCATGCGAGTTGTAAGGATTGAATCGCTCAAATGTCTTTATGTATAAATGCTAAAAGGCAACTGTTTTGGTTGGCCTGTTTATTTATCATGTCTCTTAATTTATGTTCATGTTTTTATTTCCGCTGATTTTCTCTGATGTTGTATCACTAGGGTGCCCGGTAGGCACGATCACACGCCCGGTTCGGTCGTGACAAAGTGGTATCGAGCGCTTAGTCCTCTGAAAGTGTCTACTGCATCGTGTTCAGTAGTCTTGATTATCGGTGTGTTGTGCACCACATCTATAATCGTGAGGCTATAGGACATTTAGGATTGGTTTCCATTCTTCTCATTCCGAGATCGTGCCTTTAGTCCGTGTGATAGGTCAGCCCTCCGACGTATTCCTTTCCTTTACCGCTTATGCCTCCGCGTGCAACCTGTGCCCAGACGGCAAGACATGGCGGAGTCGCTAGTGGGATACAGAGGAGTACGAGGGCGCAGGCCCGGTCAATACCTGAGATAGTACTTCAGACGGCGAGTTTGGCGACACCGCCATCACCAGCAGAGTTTAGAGTCGCAGCAGCGGTGGTCGCCGAGACTACAAGACTGAGCCTCCACCCCACACCGGAGCGTATGAGACGGGTACAAGGAGATGGCCCGCCATCGCCGTGGTCAGGCCGATATGAGGATAGGCCGGATGCAGCAGCCTGGCCCCAGTAGCACCCGTAGTTCACCCCGAGCGCATGGGCTTGAGATTACGGGATTTTCTGAGGTGTAACCCTCCAGAGTTTTATGGGTCGAGGCCTGAGGATGATCCGCAGGAGTTCATCCGGCAGTTACAGCGGATCATGAGAGTGATCAAGGCATCGGAGACCGAGTCAGTGGTCCTAGGTTCGCATCGGCTGCGTGATACCGCAGTCGACTGGTTTGATTCGTGGGAGCTGTCCCGGGGAGAGCATGCACTTCCAGCTTTATGGGACGAGTTCTCAGAGTCCTTTCTTGCACACTTCTTGTCTCCGCAGATGAGGAGGGCTCGGGCCGACAGATTTTTGGTGTTGCGGCGAAGCCGCGTACGGTTCGAGTACAATGTGGAGTTCGACTCATCGCCCAGACGCCCCCGCATTAGTAGCTAGTATGGAGGATCGAGTGCACCGATATGTTACTGGCTCGATGATTACCTAGCAGAGTTGTTCGTGTAGCTCTTCACGGCATGGACATTGCCCGCACGCAGCTTATGCACTCGAGGTGAGGAGCGGAGAAATCGACGAAATGACCAAGGTCAGCAGAAGAGGGCCAGGACAGCAGGGTCCTTTGGTGACTTTCGAGGCGGACCGCCTCAGCAGCAGACTAGTTATGTACCTCCGCCAGTACAGAGTGGTCCTCCACAATCTTCAGAGCATCCAGAGTATTCAGGAGCGTGTCGTGGCTCCAAGGTTCAGATTTTCGAGAGCGGGGTGTTAGCCACCAAGCCACCCCTACCTCGCCAGGACTGTGGTAGACTCCACGGGGAGTGTCGCTAGTACAGAGTTTGTTTCACATATGGCCAGCAGGCCATTTTGGGAGAAACTGTCCACCAGTGGGTAGCACTGCAGATAGCGCAGACTACGAGATCGGGCCATGGGTTCTTCACCTTCCACAGCTAGGCAGATGTTCATACACCGCGGCCACAGAGGTCGCGGTGGAAGTTCCCAGTTTTAGCGGTCCTTTGAACCGCCTATTTTCAGGTATATCCTTAACCCTCTAGAGTTTTGTATGTTTTGATGTTGATGATGTGTTATGTTCGGATAGTTTTGTGCTAAAATGTGATTTAGAACCTGGTCAGTGAGGAAAAGGGTAAGCCTGGGGGTGAGAAATGATGAACCTATATATATTACGCTGAGACCTTAGATGTAAGTGCCGTCTTGAGTACAAGATCTCATGTAATCTTTGTCCGAATGTATAAGTATACGTGGGAAATTGTGGGAAATTTCCTTGGGTAGGTAAATGGAAGTGGTAGCTTATGACCAGATAGGTAAGATTGTTCGGATCGGGGAACAAGAGCTTGACGCGTTAAGTGGGTCGGGTTCGGGCCATGTTGAGGGCCAACCCGCGCCTGTTTCGAGATGGTCACCTGGGTGGTCCCGCCAGTGGTAGGGTCACGAGGGTGCTAGGCCCAAGTTTAGATGACCGTCGTATGAGTTCGTGGTTATGTTCGACCGTGTCGGATCGTGAAGGCCGGAATGGTCTTACGGAGAGTGCAGTTAGTAAGATGACCAAGTTAGAGGTAGTGACTCCAAAGTTTTGGAACTAAAGCGATGACTGAAGTGTGGTACGTATATGAGAAGAGTTCAAGTGTTCGGGAAGGGCACGACGAGTAAGGAAGGGAGAGAACGTGTGTTACTTTGTTGCCATGTGTGGCATTGGGAATTTGTTTAAAGTTAAGAGGAACTTTATCGTTATCCGTCTTGAGAAGGAACATTCGGGACGAATGTTTCTAAGGAGGGGAGAATGTTATACCCCGTATTTCCAGAGTATGTACGTGAGCGCGTACGTATTATAATTTGAGCCTTAAAGTTAGCTAGTTTCGAAATTTGTACACAAGTGCCGAAAAGAGTCGTTTTCCGACGAAACGTTTCCACAGCTTTCGTAGGGAAAATTCCGGCTATGTCATTAATTATTTTTACGTATTTTTCCGAGAGACGAAACATTTTGGACCAACGAGAGGGCGACACTTGTCACCCTCTAATTGGAAGGAGTGGACGGCAATGTTGGACGAAAAAGTGGCCAATGGGTTAGGTAGGATATTTGTGCAAGTTGGTGTGGTAGATGGATAAGGTGCACTTGGCATGATCCTAGCCCTACATTTTCCTTGCACTTGGCATCATCTTGGCCCTTGGTTGGCCATGGCTTGACCTATAAATACCCACCCTTTGTTGATGAAATTCTTCATCCAAATATTTTCTAAGTGTTAAAAATCCCTCCCTCTCCCTTGTGAAGTTTTCGTCCACCATAACCCCTCGAGTGAGCTTGGCGAGAGCCTCCTCCCCTTTGTGGTGCCACTAGCCAGGGGTACCCCCTAGCCTAGTTGTTTTTGTATAATACCCCTTGTTGTGGTATAGAAATACTCTCCTAGTATTGTTATAATGCCCAAATACCTTGGCCCAAATACCTTGTAGTATTCCCAAGGTTACACTTATACAAAAGCCCAAATACTATTATACTTCCTTTAGCCACTAAACGAAACCCTAAGGAAAACCTTCATAGTCGGTTGAAGTGTTAAGTAGAAGTTGCATAGAACTTCAAAGGGTTGTTTGGAGCGGGTTGGAGCACTCGGAGTAGGAGCTAAGCGTTGCTCAGGAGCGACATTAAACTCGGATAATTTTGGGCTTATCGAGGTAAATACTACTGACCTTCTGTTGTAATTGGAATTACATGTTGTAGGAGTATATAGTTAAAGTATACTATATATAGAACTGATCATAATTGTGCGGCAATGTCTTTTGACTTAAGCATGAATAATACTTACGGCAATGTCGTGCGACTTAAGCCTGAATTTAAAGAAGAGAATCGAATCAGAATTACATAGGGCTGTATTACAGTAGACTTGTGTAGGATTACGGTGAGTATAATTGTACACGGCCGGTTAGACGTGCAAACCCCCCCCCCCCCCTGGTTGGCTTGGTAGCCGGCCTCGTTAGAGGAGGAGATTTACGCTGTCATGGGGAGGTCTTTGCCAATTTTCTGTAGGATATTCTACATAGAGAGCTAAGATATTAATAGGCGCCGTGTGGACTCTATAGGTTGAAATACTACGTGGCGCACGGTCTACTCGGCTTAAGGTGTAGCCGACGGTTTGAGGTACTTGGAGCGTTTTGCTATTAGTCGATAATCGTCGCGAGGTATGTGAACCTCTTCCTATCTTTTCCAGCATGATATGTGTATAACTATGTAGTACGGTAGACGTACATGTGTTAAATGTATTTGATTGGTTTAAAACATAAAGTGTTATAACGGCTTTATGGGAAGTTGGTTATAACATCTTTATGTAGATAAGAAAATGCTTTGTGATTGTTAAAAGGTAACTGATTTGACTTATAACTGACTTGATGTGTGATAATAAAGAACTTGAAGTCTTTCATTAAGAAACCCTTTTTGAAAGAAGAGTAATACTTGGTTTTGAGAACTTAAGAGTTATACTAGCTTTATGGGAAGTTAGGTATAACGTCTAAAAGAGATAAAAAGAATGGCTATTTGATCTTAGAAGTTAAGAGAATTGATCTTATAAGATAAGAGACTTAACTTAATTAAATTGATTTGAAAGTTGTAAGATGTGTGAAACCTCATTCGTGAGTAATGAGTACTTGGTTTTTGAAAGGAATAATGTTTCTTGATTTGAAATCGAATGTGTATCGACAAACCATCGCAGCGCTAATAAAGGAAAATGTATTGAATAATTAAGTATTATTAAAACCAAGAGAAACCTCCATCCGCATGAAGCTAAGATGAGACAAAATGATATTACATTTCCTAGATCATGGCTGCTTAATAAGATTGATTATGAACAAGAATAACCTACTCGCCTATGGCATATGTTACTCAATTGTTTTAAAAGAGATTAAGACATTGAACTATGAAACTTTTCTAAAAAGAGACTTGTGTAATTGAAAGTAGGCAAACTGGAACTTTAGGGAAAAGAAAGGCATTGCGTTGTCTTAAAATGGTTTAAAACATAAAGTGTTATAACAGCTTTATGGGAAGTTGGTTATAACGACCTTATGAAAACAAAAGAAGGGTTTTATCATTGGTTTTAATATGGTGACTTGGCTTTAAAAAGAAAAGTGTTTTGGTCAAAAAAGAAGGCATGGTGTTACCTTAATTTGGTTTTAAAAAGGAAAGTATGGAAGTTGTTTTGGTTTACTTAAAAGATATAAGTCACTCTATTTTTATACTACGGGTATCGGGTGACTTTTATAAAAGGAATAGATCTCTTTAAAAGGAATTTAACGTACGTAGTACTTTAGGGTTAAAACCCGGACCTTGGCATAAAATGAAAATACTTTGAGTTGTGAAACTTGCCTATGCTTGTTGTTGTGAAACTTGCCTATGCTTGTTGTTGTAAAACTTGCCTATGCTTGTCGTGATAGCCTTTGTTGTGCAAGAATTGTGTTTCTATACTACCGCGCCTCTCGATGGAGGGTCGGTTGACTTGTTGAGAACTTATTTGGACGCGTCGTGGCCGACGAGAAATTCCACGCACGCCTCGCTGGTAGTGTTACTTTTGCTAATCGCTTTGGACATACTGACACGATGCGTAGCGCACGGGTATGCTTCCATTTTGATGTTGCCTTATTGTTTCTCTTTGGACATACTGACACGATGCGTAGCGCACGGGTATGCTTCCATTTGGAATGCTGTCTTATTGTTTCCCGTTGGACATACTGACACGATGCGTAGCGCACGGGTATGCTTCCATTTGGAATGTTGTCTTAGTGTTTCCCTTTGGACATACTGACACGATGCGTAGCGCACGGGTATGTTCCCATTTGGATTGCTGTCTTGTTGTCATCATATCATAGATCGCCATGCGGTGAGAAGGAATTCCACGCACGAGTGATGATTTGGAGGCGTGAGTCCACGACTTAATATATTCGTTTATATGTTGTATCGTAGTTTGGTTATCATACATGTCTCCCGCTTTATTTAGATCGCTATGATTTCATTTACGATGTTACGCTTTCACATACTTGGTACTGTTAGATCGACCTCCTTCGGCTGCGTTCACGCCGCAGTAAGTACATCTACCGCCGATCCCCGCGTTTATGATCTCATTTCAGCGTATTGGGAAGCTCCGTTCCTTCGGAGGCTTATCTTTGGTATGTTACCCTGAGTCTGTAGGTCCTTGTACATTCAGGGGTATGGCGGGGCCCTGTCCCGTCATAGTTGTTGCATAAATCTTAGAGGTCCAGAGTAATCGTGGCGGGGTTGTAAGGATTATCGCTCAAATGTCTTTATGTATAAATGCTAAAAGGCAACTGTTTTGGTTGGCCTGTTTATTTATCATGTCTCTTAATTTATGTTCATGTTTTTATTTCCGCTGATTTTCTCTGATGTTGTATCACTAGGGTGCCCGGGGTAAGGCACCAGTCACGGGCCCGGGTTCGGGTCGTGACATATCTACATTTCAAACAAGTCACTATACTTTTAGAAATATGTTTCTGGCTTCTAAATCAAGTGAACCTCATTTTAAACTTCAAGCAATTGATGCCTTTAAATCAAATTGCCCTACTTAATTTCGATTCTTTCATCTTGTTTACCTTACTCGAGAAAACCATCCCTTTAACCTTCCATAAAGTTATTATAACCAACTTCCCATAAAGCCGTTATACTAACTTTATGCTTTAGAAACTAAGACCTCCTTATCATTTCGTAAAGCCGTCATAAATAACTTTTCATAAAGCCGTTATAACTCTTTATGTCTTAGACAACTTTGTTCTTTTTATGACCAAGAGACTTATACTTTCAAACCGAGCTACACAACTTTCAAAATACTTCAAGTCTCATAACTTTAGAAGACAAATTTCTTAACTTAGAAAACAAGTTCTTATCTTTAGAATAGTTCTAGAATCAATACTTTCAAATCAAGTATTCCATACTTTTTCACATCAAGAAGTCCTTGTTTACCCCTTAGAATAAGCCATTCTTATAATCTTTCCTTAAGAACAAGTGAGTTAATTCTCTACTCAATCGACTAGGCATTCTTAAAACAATTCAAGTAAATCAAACGAATTTACTTCATTTAAATCACGTACGTCTACCGTACTATGCAGTTATAACTACTCATGCTCAAGAGATAAGAAAGTTTCCACATACCTCTCCGGCTTAATCCACTTGCCAAGTCCAATATGCCGTCTGTAGTATGTCAACCTATAATGACCATAATACGTCTATTAGCTTCTAGCTTCAACGTAGAATATTCTAATTGTAAAGTCCCTTATTCTACGGAAAATTGGACAGCACTTCCTTTATTTCTACACACTTTTCCACCTTTTTCAAGGCCCGTGTTCAATAACCAAACTCCACATTTAAGGCCCAACAATTCAGCAATACACAGGGGATTACACGCCTAACCGGACGTGTAAAATTCTGCCCCACAATTCATATTAAACAATCCAAATAGTTTAAGGCAACTCCTTGGCTACAACATGCTCACCTATCATCTTTTTCAAATCCTTTAAATCCAACTCGTTATTCCAACATGTTATATAAATCTAACCAATTATATACCCTTCTATTTATAACATGTAACGATTTTAGCTAACAACCGAATTGATTACAACATGAGTGACTAACATACCCATTTTCGGTTTTCAATAAGTCGACATGATCCAAGTCTTTTCAAACATTAATATATATACCACATGCTCATTTCTTAACTACTATAACTTGTAGTCTCCAATTACATAAAAAGGTGAAGGTTTTACCTCAATAAGCCCTCTTTCCGAAATCTTCTTCACGTTAAAATCACCCACACGAACCCTCTACAAGCTTGCCAACATAATTCCTTCTTGTTGCCTTTCCAAAAATCTCAACATACCTAGGGTTTATCACTTTTTAGAGAGAGGAGAGGGGAATTTTCTTTAGGGAAATCCTTGCAAATGACCAAGTCTTCAAGACTTGGTCCTTAAAATAAGACCCTCATCTGGTCAAAAGATGGGAGGGACACTTGTCACCCACCCATAGTCCTTTTATCAAAATATCTTCTGATACTTCCCCAAATCTCGCTAAAAATTCCGCCTCGGCGCCGCGGAGCTGTGACGCCTGACTGGAACACTTTTCCCCTCTTCTGTCACCTGATCTTGCAACGTCTATAACTTCCTACTCTGATGTCCAATCGACGAGAGGTTTGTTGCGTTGGAACTAGATTCAACGAACTTCATACCAGTCTTTTAAAACACCTAAAAACTCCTAATGTACTAGGAGATATACCGCTTCAAAGTTGACTGAAAATCTGTCTCCAACATTTTTGCCAACCTATCTTTCCAAGTTCAAACATTAATTCCTTTCGTACGTTCTTATCTTATTCTCTTGAATTTACGGGGTGTAACAGTTATAACGACTTAAGGAAGATAAAAAGAACGGTTTACTTACTTGTTTATAAAAGCCTTATTGTGATTTTTGAATGTGTGGTAAGTTGGTTTGATAAGTAAACATGCTATGATGTTACGGGCGTTAGTGTCTTGAGAATTTCGTGTTAAGGGGATTTTCTTGTTCGGCTTATGTTGCTTACGGTAAGCCGGTTATGCTTACATTATATTACTTACCCCCCTGACTTGTTACGTGCCGCGGGTTAGCTACCCCCGATGCGAGGAATACCTCATGCGGGTACATGTGACCTATGCGGGCTACGGTAGTCCAGGAATCACTCCGAGTGTGTTACGCCGATGCGAGGAATACCTCATGCGGGTCCATGTGGCCTATGCGGATTGCGGGAGCCCAGGAAATGTCGCGGGTTAGCGACCCCCGATGCGAGGAATACCTCATGCGGGTCCACGTGACCTATGCGGACTACGTTAGTCCAGGATTAGACTCGCACAATGATACTAGGGGCAAATGGCCCTACTCCGATCATTGGCGGTCTAGAAATGACCAGTTGGGTTACACCTATTTGTTCTTATATATACTGTGGCACTATGTACTGTTAATTGGTTTGTTTCATACATGTCTGTGGATTGGTTTTTAAAATGTTATGATTTCATTTCGCATTTCAGCCACATACTGGTACTGTTAGATCGACCTCCTTCGGGCCGTTCATGCCGCAGCTAGAGGTACATCGTTGTTGATCCTCGCCATGATCACCGCTCGCTGGGAAGCTCCGTTTCTCCGGAGACTTATCTTTTGGTATGATTCCCTGTCATTGTAGGTTCATGTACATACAGGGGTATGGCGGGGCTCTGTCCCGTCATAGTTGTTACAAACTCTTAGAGGTCTGTAGTCCTGTTGTAAATTGGGAAAGGATGTAATTGTTCAGGTTTTATTATATATATATACAGAAAGGTGACCGTTTTGGTTAGCCTGTTTCTTATTTTATATTGTTCCATGTCTATGAGTTTATTTCCGCTGGTTTTTCTCTGATGTAGTATCACTAGGGTGCCCGGGGTAAGGCACCAGTCGCGGGCCCGAGGTCGGGTCGTGACAAAAGTGGTATCAGAGCAGTTAAATCCTCGGAAAGTGTCTACAGACCGTATCTAGTAGAGTCTTGATTATCGGCGTGTTATGCACCATACCTATAATCAGGAGGTTACAAGATATTTAGGATTGGTTTCCATTCTTCTCACTCTGAGATTGTGCAATAGAGTTGTGTTATAGGTTGAACTCCCTCTGACATATTCTTATGTACCAGTTATGCCTCCACGCAAGGCAACCGCGCCCGTGGCGGCAAGGCGGTGAGGAGCTGCTAGTAGGACGCAGAGGGTTACGAGGGCACAGGCCCAGTCTTTACCTGAGGTAATGCTTCAGACGACGAGTTCCACGACGCCGCCAAATTTCAACAGAGTTTAGAGCAAAGAAGAGCTACACGAGACCACGCAGACTGAGCCTCCAGCCCCACAACCAGGAGCAGAGGATATGGGTTACAAGGAGATGGCCCAGTTATTAGCCAGGATTGTGGCAAGGCATGAGGATAGACGGGAGACAGCGGTTCCGGCCAGACCAGATTTCACCCCAGATCGATAGTTTGAGATCAGAACGACCCATTCCGGCCCGCATCGTGCCTTATCCTGCACCCTAGTGATACAATCATCGAGAAAACCAATGGAAAATAAAACTTTAAACAAGAAACAAGATATATGAACATAAAACAAAGCCAACCCAACGGTTACCTTCCAATAACATAAATAAATACAACTCTTTCAAAACGAATGCTTTAATCCTTTTACAAACCCCGCCACAACAAGATACTGCACTTAAGATTTACAACAACTATGACGGACAGGCTTCGCCATACCCCGAATGTACAAGAACCTACAACTCAGGAACACATACCAAAAGATAAGCCTCCGAGAAACGAGCTTCCCAAAACGCTGAATCGAGATCCTAAGAGCGAGGATCCACGACCGATGTACCTCTACTGCAGATGAACGCAGCCGGCGAGGTCGATAACAGTACTAAGTATGTGAAAGCGTAATATCAGAAATGAAATCATACTAGTCTATATAAAGCGAGAGACATGTATGATAACCAAACTACGCTCACAACATAAAAGCGATCATGTCGATCGGACTCACGCCCTCAAGTCATCACTCAAATATAACTATGGGTCTCACGCCCACAACATCAATCATGTTCGCATCATGGCCGCATGCCCCCAGAATTCTGCATCGGTGTAGACATGTCCATGATGCAACAATAATACCAATGCCCCATGGCCACATGCCCCCGGAATTCTGCATCGTAGACACGCCCATGTGACATCAACAATAATATATTGGGTGATCAACCCCGCCGCACGCCACATGCCCCGAATTCTACCTCGGTGTAGACATGTCCATGTAACCACAATAACAATATATCGGTAATCAACCCGCCGCACGGCCGCGTGCCCCTAATCATCAGACGGTAGACATGTCCATGTGACATCAACAACAAGACAAGAATCAAAATGGAAACATACCCGTGGAATTCTCCATCACCGCCAAAGACGCCCAAGTAAGTTCTCAACAAGTCGACCGCCTCTATCGAGAGACGCGGAATACGTAAATACCACACTTGCACAACAAAGGCTATCATCACAAGCATAGGCAAGTTTCACAACAACAAGCATAGGCAAGTTTCACAACAACAAGCATAGGCAAGTTTCACACAACTCAAAGTACTTTCATTTTATGCCAAAGTCCGGGTTTTTAACCCCAAAGTACTACATACGTTAAGTTCTTTTAAAAGAGATCCATTACTTTTATAAAAGTCACCCTATACCCGTAGTATTAGAATGACCAACCCACATTCCTTTTCAAAATCAAGTAACAACATTCTTTTCCTAAGTTCCAGTTTGCCTAGTTTCAATTACTCAAGCTTCTCATTTTCAAATGCTCAAGTCACTTATTTTAGAAAGGTTTCATAACTCATAGTCTTAATCTCTTTTGAAACAATTGAGTAACATATGTCATATATGTGAGTAGTTTATTCTTGTTTATAACGATCTTATTACAGCAGTCATGATCTAGAAAATGTAATATTATTTTGTCTCATCTTAGCTTCTATGCAGATGGAGGTTTCTACTGGTTTTAATACAACACATCATTATTCAATACATTTTCCTTTATTAACGCTGCAGTGGTCCTGTCGACACACATTCCGATTCAAATCAAGAAACATTATCCCTTTAAAAACCAAGTACTCATTACTCACGAATGAGGTTTCACACAAACATCCACATTAAAACAAATAAGTTAAGTCTCTCATCTTATAAGATCAAGTATCTTAACTTCTAACATCAGTAAACCATTTTCTTACCTACATAAAGCTGTTATAACCAACTTCCCATAAAGCCGTTATAACACTTTATGTTTCAAACCAATCAAATACATTAAACACATGTACGTCTACCGTACTACATAGTTACACACATATCATGCTAGAAGAGATAGGAAGAGGTTCACATACCTCGCGACGAGTATCGACAATAAGCAAAATGCTCCAAGTACTACAACCTTGCTAGCCCTTTCCACTCCTCAAGTAGAATACGCTACTCTTAGTACTTTCACCTAGAAAGGTCACAAACGTCTATTAACTTCAAAACACAAGGTTCCAATTCTCTACAGAAAATTCGGCAGCACCCCCCCCTCCGCAACAGCGTAAATCTCCTCCTCTATCGAGGCCGGCCACCAAGCCAACCAGGGGGGGGGGGGTTTACACGTCTAACCGGACGTGTACAATTCTACTCAGTAATACTACACAAGTCTCGCAATACAAATTCTATGTAAATACAGTGTAGTTCTTTTCTTTATTCTTCAGGCTTAAGTCAAAAGACATTGCCGCAGTACTAAGCTTAGTTCTATATATAGTATACTTCAACTATATATTCTAATAACATGTAATTTCCAATTACAAATAGAGGGACAAGATAATTACCTCGATAAGCCCATAATTATCCAAGTTAAATGTCGATCCTTAGCAACGTTTAGCTCCAATTCCGGGTGCTCCAACCCGCTCCAACAACCCTTAGAAGTTCTACGCAACTTCTTCTTAATACTCCAACCAACTATGGAGATTTTCCTTAGGGTTTCGGTTTGAGACAAAAAGGGCATACGGTAGTATTTCCGGGCTCTACGTATAGAGGTATCTTTGGAATACTACAAGGCATACGACTAAGGTATTTTGGGTATAGCAACAATACTTTTGAGAGTATTTCTACCAAGAGGGGGGGGTATTCTACGAGAACAACAAGGCAAAAAGGGGGGGGGGGTGCTACTCTCGGCCAAGGGGGCCTCACGAAAAAGGGGGGGAGCTCTCAAGACTTAGAGATTTATTTGTGATGAAGAAGTCTTCAAAGGGAGGTATTTATAGGCCAAGCAAAGGCCAACCAATGGCCAAGATCTAGCCAAGTGCTATGCAAGTGTAGGGCCAAGATATGCCCAAGTGCCCCTAGTCCCTACTCCTTAAAACCTCACAAATATCTTGCCCAACCTTATCTCCCAATCGTCCCACGTCGCCCACCTTGCCCACCAATGAGAGTGCCAAGTGCCGCCTCTCGTTGGTCCAAAATGTTCCGCCTCTAAAAATCCGCAAAATACTAAATGACATAGCCGAATTTTCCCAACGTAAGTCAGTAAAACGTTTCATTAAAAACGACTCTAACCTGACGTTGTGCACAAAGGTCATTCATTGGCCACCTAGGCGGGGTGACACGTGTCACCCTCCTATTGGCCCAAAATAAAACATCTTCCGAAAATATCCACAATGGCCAAAATCTTGAAAACAAAGTGGGCCTACAAAACCAGTAAATTTCACCCGTGGCCCCACGTGACCATTTCCAAAATAAAATTCCATAATTCTCTAATATTCCAGAAGTCCGAATACCAAACTGGGAATCCAATTCCATTAACGAACCTTTTTCCTTCACAAAACCGAAACTTTTCCGTGGAAAATCACCTCTTTCTTCCTTTCCAATCTTTACGTCAGATTCTCGCACGTGCGTCCTCGCATACATACCACGAACTACGGGGTATAACATTCTTCCTTAGAAACATTCGTCCGAATGTTCCTTCTAAGTCTCCAAACATACAAGCTACCGATATAGTCTCTACTACTATACTTACGAGAACAATCTCGCCACACCGCCATAGAAATACCGCGCAAAAACTTACATCCAAGTCCACGAAACACCTCTAACATCACGAAGCTCCTACCCGAGGTCTAAAGTATACTCCCATAGCACCTCGTGCACCTTACAACCTTTCTCGATATAACAACATCGCCGAGTACACTGGCCCCGACCGAAAACACGACGGCCGCCCCATCGCCCGACCATCAAGTTGAACGCATCCACGAACTCAGACTGGTTAACCAAACATGGGCCTAACACCTCAAGACCCTACCTCAAGGCGGGACCACCACAAACAGACCCCACCACCATACAAAGCCGCGGGTTGACCCAAGACGTGGCCTCAACCCGACCCGCAACGCCAGAAAACTCTAGCTCCCGATCCGAAAACTCACTAATCACGCTACGAAAACCTAGCGGTCTTCTTAGCTCAACTACCCTCTTTCATTCCATACTATTTAGGACCTATCCCAAACATAGCTCCCGCACAATGCACTCCGATAAGGATCAAACATAACAATGCATCATTACCCGAGATGGCCTTACCTCTAACGCCTTCACGTATAACATTCTAAGGCTCACACCTTCTATCCCCAAATCTTACTTGGTTAACTAACCAAGATTTCTAATCACAATTTAACACACCGCTATCGTAACATAGCACTTATGATATACCCATCTTATCACACATACCGATCTCTGAGGTTGAGGATATACCAGAACTCATCGTTTCACTCTAATCATAGGCCCGCAGGCGCATAATCAGAAGGCGACGAACCAGCCATCGATCCGTAGGTCGAGTCGTAACATCCGTGCTACCCTTGGTCGGACAGCCTCGCAAATGGCCCCCGCCGCCGCAAAATAACAAGCTCCCCGCACCACGACACTCCCGAAATGCGTCTACCACATCGACCACACCGAGGTGGGTGACCACATCCGCCAACACCCTTACTTCCTCGAAACTCAACCTCGAGCCCCGACCGCTTCCCGAATACTCGAAGGTTGCGAGGACCACTGCACCGGCGGAGGTACAAAACTAGTATCTTCGAGGCGGTCCGCCTCGAAAGTCACCAAAGGACCTCGTTGTTCGCCTCTTCGCTGATTCGTCATTCCGCCGACCTCTCCGTACTCACATCCCGTGCAGATGAGCTCGCACGCGGCAATGTCCATGCCCGATCAAGAGCTACTCAACATGCCTCGACATGTAATCATCGAGCCTCAGAACATATCGGTGCACTCGATCCTCCATACTAGCTACCAACGCTGGACGCACGCCAATGAGTCGAACTCCACATTGTACTCAACCGCACGCCCGCCTGTCTAAGCATCAAAAATCTGTTACCCGCGTCTCTCATTCTGCGAGGCAAGAAGTGAGTGAGAAAGCCCCAAAACTCATCCCATACTGCCGGAGGTGCATGCTCTCCCGAAAGCTCCTATGAATCAAACGAATCGATCATGTATCACGCACCGATGCGAACCAAAGGTCACAGACGGTCTCAAGCCTTGATCACCCGCATGATCCGTCAGAATCGCCGGATGAACTCCTCGCGATCATCCTCGTGCCTCGACCCATAAAACTCGCGGCTACAACTCGTAAAGTCCCGTAGCCTCAAACTATCTGCTCGGGGTGAACCATCGTGCTCTGAATCGAATCGCCAGATTCAGCCTATCCTCATATCTGCCACGACTCGCCAAGAATCGGGCCATCTCTTGTAACCCATCTCTCTCGCCTCTGCATCGTGGGATCAAGGCTCAGTATCATGGTCTCAGCAGCCCATTGCCGCGCCTAACCTCTGGGCCAAGGGCGTCACAAAACCCGCCGTCTCAAGCACAACCTCGTATACCGGGCTGCGCCTCGTACTCCTCAGATCTCACTAGCGGTTCCTCGGCTGTCTTGCCCTTCGTGGCTCTGTGCCTTACACGAGGCATAATGGTAAGGAAAGAAATACGTTAGAGGGTCCAACTTATCACACAATCTAAGGCACGATCTCGGAATGAGAAGAATGGAAACTAACCCTAAATATCCTATAGCCTCCTCGATTATTGGTGGTGCACAACACATCGATAATCAAGACTCTCTATCGATACGGTTCAGACACTTTCCGAGGATTAATCGCTCGATACCACTTTTGTAACGACTGCCCGGCCCAAGCATCGTGCCTTATCCCGCACCCTAGTGATACAATCATCGAGAAAACCAGCGGAAAATAAAACTTTAAACAAGAAACAAGATATATGAACATAAACAAAGCAACCCAACGTTACCTTCCAATAACATAAATAAATACAACTCTTTCAAAACGAATAGCTTAATCCTTTACAAACCCCGCCACAACAAGATTCTGCACTTCTAAGATTTACAACAACTATGACGGGACAGGCCCGCCATACCCCGAATGTACAAGAACCTACAACTCGTGGAACACATACCAAAAGATAAGCCTCCGAGAAACGGAGCTTCCCAAAACGCTGAACCGAGATCCTAAGAGCGAGGATCCACGACCGATGTACCTCTACTGCAGATGAACGCACTCAAGGAGGTCGATAACAGTACAGTATGTGAAATCAGAATATCAGAAATGAAATCATACTAGTCTATATAAAGCAGAGACATGTATGATAACCAAACTACGATTCACAACATAAAAGCGATCATGTCGATCGGTGACTCACGCCTCAAGTCATCACTCAAATATAACTATGGGTCTCACGCCCACAACATCAATCATGTTCGCATCACGGCCGCATGCCCCGGACTGCATCGGTGTAGACATGTCCATGATGCAACAATAATACCAATGCCCCATGGCCACATGCCCCTAATTCTACCGGTGTAGACATGCCCATGTAACATCAACAATAAGAGACTGGGTGATCAACCCTGCCGCAGGACCACAGGCCCCCGGAATTCTGCATCGGTGTAGACATGTCCATGTAACCACAATAACAATATATCGGTAATCAACCCTACCGCACGGCCGATGCCCCGGAATCGCGACGGCAGACACGTCCATGTGACATCAACAACAAGACAAGAATCAAAATGGAAACATACCCGTGGAATTCTCCATCACCGCCAAAGACGCCCAAGTAAGTTCTCAACAAGTCGACCGCCTCTATCGAGAGACGCCAGAATACGTAAATACCACACTTGCACAACAAAGGCTATCATCACAAGCATAGGCAAGTTTCACAACAACAAGCATAGGCAAGTTTCACAACAACAAGCATAGGCAAGTTTCACACAACTCAAAGTACTTTCATTTTATGCCAAAGTCTGGGTTTTTAACCCCAAAGTACTACATACGTTAAGTTCTTTTAAAAGAGATCCATTACTTTTATAAAAGTCACCCTATACCCGTAGTATTAGAATGACCAACCCACATTCCTTTTCAAAATCAAGTAACAACATTCTTTTCCTAAGTTCCAGTTTGCCTAGTTTCAATTACTCAAGCTTCTCATTTTCAAATGCTCAAGTCACTTATTTTAGAAAGGTTTCATAACTCATAGTCTTAATCTCTTTTAAAACAATTGAGTAACATATGTCATATATGTGAGTAGTTTATTCTTGTTTATAACGATCTTATTACAGCAGTCATGATCTAGAAAATGTAATATTATTTTGTCTCATCTTAGCTTCTATGCAGATGGAGGTTTCTACTGGTTTTAATACAACACATCATTATTCAATACATTTTCCTTTATTAACGCTGCAGTGGTCTGTCGACACACATTCTGATTCCAAATCAAGAAACATTATCCCTTTAAAAACCAAGTACTCATTACTCACGAATGAGGTTTCACACAAACATCCACATTAAAACAAATAAGTTAAGTCTCTCATCTTATAAGATCAAGTCTCTTAACTTCTAACATCAGTAAACCATTTTCTTACCTACATAAAGCTGTTATAACCAACTTCCCATAAAGCCGTTATAAAACTTTATGTTTCAAACCAATCAAATACATTAAACACATGTATGTCTACCGTACTACATAGTTACACACATATCATGCTAGAAGAGATAGGAAGAGGTTCACATACCTCGCGACGAGTATCGACAATAAGCAAAATGCTCCAAGTACTACAACCTTGCTAGCCCTTTCCACTCCTCAAGTAGAATACGCTACTCTTAGTACTTTCACCTAGAAAGGTCACAAACGTCTATTAACTTCAAAACACAAGGTTCCAATTCTCTACAGAAAATTCGAAGACTTCTCCGCAACAACAGAAATCTCCTCCTCTATCGAGGCCGCCACCAAGCCAACCAGTGGGGTTTTACACGCCTAACCTGACGTACAATTCTACTCGAATACTACACAAGTCTATCGCAATACAAATTCCATGTAAATACAAATGCGCTTCTTTTCTTTATTCTTCAGCTTAAGTCAAAAGACATTGCCGCAAGATTAAGCTTAGTTCTATATATAGTATACTTCAACTATATATTCTAATAACATGTAATTTCCAATTACAAATAGAGGACAAGATAATTACCTCGATAAGCCCATAATTATCCAAGTTAAATGTCGATCCTTAGCAACGCTTAGCTCCAATTCGGTGCTCCAACCCGCTCAACAACCCTTAGAAGTTCTACGCAACTTCTTCTTAATACTCCAACCAACTATGGAGATTTTCCTTAGGGTTTCGGTTTGAGACAAAAGGACATACTGTAGTATTTCCTGCTCTACGTGATAGAGGTATCTTTGGAATACTACAAGGCATACGGCTAAGGTATTTGGGTATAGCAACAATACTTTGAGAGTATTTCTACCAAGAGTGGGGTATTCTACGAGAACAAGGCAAAAGGGGTGCTACTCTGGGCCTGGCCTCACGAAAAAAGGGAGCTCTCAAGACTTAGAGATTTATTTGTGATGAAGAAGTCTTCAAAGGGAGGGTATTTATAGGCAAGCAAAGGCCAACCAATGGCCAAGATCTAGCCAAGTGCTATGCAAGTGTAGGGCCAAGATATGCCCAAGTGCCCCTAGTCCCTACTCCTTAAAACCCTCACAAATATCTTGCCTAACCTTATCTCCCAATCGTCCCACGTGTCGCCCACCTTGCCCACCAATGAGAGGTGCCAAGTCGCCTCTCGTTGGTCCAAAATGTTCCGCCTCTCGAAAAATCCGCAAAAATACTAAATGACATAGCCGGAATTTTCCCAACGTAAGTCGTAAAACGCTTCGTAAAACGACTCTAACCGTGTTGTGCACAAAGGTCATTCCTATTGCCACCTAGGCGGGGTGACACGTGTCACCTCCTATTGGCCCAAAATAAAACATCTTCCAAAATATCCACAATGGCCAAAATCTTGAAAACAAAGTGGGCCCCACAAAACCAGAATTTCACCCGTAGGCCCCACGTGACCATTTCCAAAATAAAATTCCATAATTCTCTAATATTCCAGAAGTCCGAATACCAAACTGGGAATCCAATTCCCATTAACGAACCTTTTTCCTTCACAAAACCGGAAACTTTTCCGTGGAAAATCACCTCTTTCTTCCTTTCCAATCTTTCGTCAGATTCTCGCACGCACGCCCTCGCATACATACCTCGAACTATGGGGTATAACAGACTTCGGACTTTTGAGTTGCAGCCCACCGAGTTCTATGGGTCGAGGACCGGGATGACCTCGTGAGTTTATCCGATTCGCAATGATCACGAGAGTAATCAAGGCCTCAGAGACAGAGTCGGTGGTATTTGGTTCACATCGGCTGCATGATACTGCAATGATCGGGTTTGATTCATGGAACCGCCCCGGGGAGCATGCGCTTCCAGCTGTTTGGGATGAGTTCTCAGAGGCGTTTCTTAGCCATTTCTTGCCTCTGCAGATGAGGAGAGCTCGGGCCGATAGATTTCTAATGTTGAGACAGAACGGGCGGACGATCCGGGAGTACAACGTAGAGTTTGACTCATTGGCTCGGTATGTCCCCGCTTTAGTGGCAGACATGGAGGACAGAGTGCACCGCTATGTCACAGGGTTCGATTATTACTTAGCAGAGGGTTTCTCGGGTGTAGCTCTTCAGCCGGGCATGGACATTGCCCACATGCAGGCTTATGCACTCGGGTATGAGGAACGTAGAGGCCGACGGATTGACAGATATCAGCAGAAGAGGGCCAGGACAACAGGGTCCTTTGGTGGCGTTCGAGGCGGACGACCTCAGCAGCAGACTAGATTTGCACCTCAGCCAGTTCAGAGCGCTCCTTCACCGTCTTCGGGACGTCCAGAGTATTCGGGGGCAAGTCAGGGCCCCAGGGCTTCAGGCTTCCAGGGAAGCAGGGAGCCTAACCGATCGAGACCACCCTCCTCTCGGTGTGGCCGATGTGGTAGATCCCATTACGGGAGTTGTGGTAATACTATGGGAGCTTGTTACACTTGCGGCCAGCAGGGTCATATTTCGAGGGACTGTCCGACCAGAGGCAGCGCAGATGGTAGGGTTCAGCCTACAGGGTCATTCGCCGGGTCTTCATCTCCTACGGTTACTCGCCCCGGAGGGCAGGGTGCTCATGGGCCAGCAGGTCGCGGCAGAGGTCGTGGCAAGGGTCCTAGTTCCAGCGGTCCTCAGAACCGCATTTATGCCATGTCCAGCCGCCAGGATCAGGAGGCGTCATCGGATGTCGTAACAGGTACATTATTGGTTTCATATTGTGACGTATATGCTTTGATAGATCCGGATTCTACCTTGTCCTATATACAATCGTCAGACCCTAGCCGACTTAATAGAGTTGGATATGACAGATTTTGATGTGATTATGGGTATAGATTGGTTGTCTTCTTGCTACGCCAATGTGGATTGTAGAGAGAGATTGGTACGGTTCCAGTTTCCTGGGGAGCCGGTTATCGAGTGGAAGGGGATTATTGTGTCGCCGAGGGGTAGGTTTATTTCTTACCTCAAGGCTAGAAAGATGGTGCAGAAGGGGTACATTTATCATCTGGTTCGGGTATTCGATACAGGGGCTGAGGTGCCATCTATTCAGTCAGTTCCGGTGGTTAGAGAGTTTCCAGACGTATTCCCAGACGATCTCCCGGGTATCCCTCCATAGAGGGAGATTGAGTTTTGTATCGATATTGTTACACCCCGTAGTTACAGGGTATGTATATGAGGACGTACGTACGAGAATACAACATTAAGATTGAAAAGAAAGAAAGATTTGATTTTTCGACGGAAAATTTTCCGGATTTTGTGGAGGAAAAAGGTTCATTAATGGGAATTGGATTCCCAAATTTGGTATTCGGACTTCTTGGAATATTAGAGAATTATGGATTTTATTTACCGGAATTGGTCACGTGGGGCCCACGGGAGAAATTTACGGTTTTGTGGGGCCCACTTTGTTTTCGAGATTTTGGCCATTATGGATATTTTCGGAAGATGAAATATTTTGGACGAGTAGGAGGGCGACATGTGTCACCCCATGTGGCCATAGGGACGAAATCTTGTGGACACTTGTACCTTGGCCAAAATGATGAGACAAGTGGCTTGCCACTTGTCTCAAGTTTTTGTGGAACATGTGGATGGTGGGACCCACACACACTTGTACCCCAATCTCACCACACTCTTGCTAAGATAATAGCCCTTGATTTCCCTATAAATACCCCCTTGATGCAAGACTTATTCATCCAACACTTAGATAATTTCCAAGGTTTGAAATACTCCCTCCCCTCTCCTTGTTGCTCTCGGCAATAACCCTCCCCCTTGACCAAAAGTTGTCCAAAAATCCTTAAACTTTTATGTGTTCTTCCTTAAGGTGTTAGGAAGATTGTGAACCAAGAGTTCGAAAAGATTTCACACCCCTAGCCTTGAAAGCTTGCCTTGACCGAAACTTGCCCATTTTGAGCCTAAGGTGTTCTTCACTTTTTGGAGTTGGATCTTGAAGAGAAGTTGGTTAGGAACTTCTAAGGGTTGCTTGGAGTGGATTGGAACGTAAGGATTTGGAGCTAAACGTTGCTAAGGATCGACTTATAAATCTTGGATAATTTTGGGCTTATCGAGGTAATGATCTTTATCCCCCTATTGTAATTGGAGTTTACATGTTGTAGTAGTTTATAATTGAGTATATGGTATGTGGATAGAAGGTTGAAAAGAAATGGACTGTTTAGTATATTGTGGGGCAGAATTTTACACGTCCAGTTAGGCGTGTAATCCCCTTTGAGTTGTTGTATTACTGCGCCTTAAATGTGGCATGTTGGCTATTGATATCAGGCCTTGAAAATGGTGGAGAGGTAAGTAGATACAAAGGAGGTGCTGCCCAATTTTCTGTAGGATAAGGAACCTTGTACATAGAAATATTCTACGAAGAGAACTAGAAGTTGATAGATGTATTGTGGTTATTATATGTGGATTTTCTACGCGCGGCATACTCGACTTGGCTAGCGGATTAAGACGAAGAGGTATGTGATTCTTCCTATACTCTTGAGCATGATTGTTGTGAACTATATAGTACGGTAGACGTACGTGTGTGAAATGAATTTGGTTTGTTTAAAACATAAAGTGATATAATAGCTTTATGGGAAGTTAGTTATAACGACTTTATGAAGATAAAAGAGAGACTTGATTTTGAAAGATAAGAGACTTGACTTATAAACGACTTGATTTCTAAAAGAGAAGAGACTTGAGAATTTGAAGTTATGAAGCTCAAACTATTTTGAGAAGTATATTGTTACTTGACATTTGAAAGGAGAAGTGTTTCTGTTTAAAAAGAAGGCATGGTATTGTGTTGATTTGGTTTTGAAAGCTAAACAACTTGATTTCGGAAAAGGAGAAGTAACTTGATTTAAAAGTATAGGTTACTTGTTTTGAAAAGAGTGAGTTACTTGGGTTTTAAAAGTATACTTGATGTTGTCTTAAAACTGTAAAGAACTTGGTTTAAAATGTATAGAGTACTTGATTTTAAAGGCCTTGTAAAGATTTTCTGAAGGTGTAGAAATTTGGTGTGAAAAGAAAACGTGTTTTGATACTACGAGTATTAGTGTCGCGTGGCTTTTACGTAAAAAGAGGTCTTTTTGAAAGAATGAAAAGTATGTGGTATTTTGGGGTTAAAACCCGGATTGTTGGCATAAAATGAAAGTCTAAAAGTACGTTGAACTTGCCTATGCTTGTTGTGATAGCCTTTGTTGTGCAAGTGTTGTATTTCTATGCTACCGCGTCTCTCGATGGAGGGTCGGTTGTCTGGTCGATTGCTTGGACATACTGACGAGTTGGATGGTCCACGGGTATGCTTCCACTATGAGTATTATCTTGTTATTTCCTTTGGACATACTGACGAGTGGATGGTCCACGGTTATGCGTCCACTAGGATGGTTCCATGGCCATGCTTATACCGAGGTAAGATGCCGGCACGCGCCATCGCGGTTAAATTCCCGGGTTATGTTATTAGTCCATGGACCGCTAATCCATGAAGCTTGCCGCAGTGACGAGCGATCACGGGCTTGATTTGTACATGTGGTTACAGGCGCACTTTAGATACTTGTCCTGGTCATTTCTCGTGTATCGGCAGGCATTGGTAGATAGCGTAAGATACTTGCCTCGGTCATATCTCGTGAGACGGTAGGCACTGGTACGTTAGCTTAAGATACTTGCCTCGGCCAGTTGCGTGGCTAGTTTTCGGATCTGGTAGTTGGCTTCTGTACTTGGCCCACGAAGTTTTATGACTAGCTTTCAGATCTGGTAGTTGGATATTCTACTTGGCCCGATCGGTTTTATGACGCAGGCAGGATCTAGTGTTCAGGTACACATATGGGTGTTGTTTTACATCATGTACTGCCAGCAGTGAGGAAGGAGTTCCACGGGCATGATTGATATTGTGGGCGTGAGACCCATAGTTATGTGTGAGTGGTGATTTTGAGGACATGCGTCCCTTACTTGATATAACTGTTTACTTATTGTGGACTGGTCTTTTAAAAATGATGAAATGTGATTTCATTACAGTATTTTCAGTTTCACATACTTGGTACTGTTGATCGACCTCCTTGGCCGTTCATGCCGCGGTAGAGGTACACCGCTTGTTGATCTCGCCATAGGATCACGCTCGCATTGGGAAGCTCTGTTTCTCCGAGGCTTATCTTTTGTATAGTTTCACCAAGTTAGTACTTGTACATTCGTGGGTATGGCGGGCCCCGTCCCGTCATAGTTGTTATAAAAACTCTTAGGTCCGTAGTACTATTGTGAGTTGGGCTTGTAAAGGATGTAATCGCTCAAGTTTTTATATACGCAGAAGGTGACTGCTTGTTAGCCTGCTTCTTATTTTATATCTTGTTTCATGTCTATGATTTTATTTCCACGTTTTTCTCTCGATGTGTTATCACTAGGTGCCCGGTAAGGCACTATCCGCGGCCCGAGGCCGTCGTGACAAAAGTGGTATCGAGCGATTAATCCTCGTAAAGTGTCTGCATCGTATATAGTAGAGTCTTGATTATCGGCGTGTTGTGCACCACACCTATAATCAGGAGGCTGCAGGATATTTAGGATTGGTTTCCATTCTTCTCACTCTGAGATCGTGCCCTAGATCTGTGTGATAAGTTGGACTCCCTCGGACGTATTCTTATGTACCAGTTATGCCTCTACGCAAGGCAACCAGGGCCCAGAAGGGCAAGGCAGCAGAGGGAGCTGCGAGTAGAGCACAAAGGGTTACCAGGGCACAGGCCCAGTCATCACCTGAGGTGGTGCTTTATACGGGGAGTTCTGCGACGACGCCAGCCCCAACAGAGTTTAGCACAGCGGCAGTAGTTCCCACTGCGGCCATGATATCCGAGCCTCCAGTTCCACGACCAGGAGCAGAGAATATGGGTTACAAAGAGATGACCCTGTTGCTAGCTAGGATTGTAGCAAACAGGGAGGATAGAGTGCACTGATATATCACTGGTCTAGATGATTATTTAGTAAAGGGTTGTACAAGAGTAACTCTTCAGTCGGGCATGGACATTGCCCGCATACAGACTTATGCGCAACAGACTGAGGAACGTAGAGGTCGACGGAATGACCAAGATCAGCAGAAGAGGGCCAGAACAGCAGGGTCCTTGTCACGACCCGTTCCGGGGCCCGTGACTGGTGCCTTACCCGGGCACCCAAGTAGTCACACATCAGAGTAATCAGCGGAATATAAAAACAAGACATGAAACAGTTATAAAATGAGACACAATTTATCTGATGAAAAGCTTGCCTTTCGGCATATAAATATAACCCAAGTTTTGGAGTTACATCCCAACTGTACAATAGGACTACAGACCTCTAGGAATGTAAACAACTATGGCGGGACAGGGCCCCGCCATACCCTGACTGTACAAAACTAACTACAACAGGGAGATCATACCAAAAAGTAGAGCCTCCGGAGAAGATGGAGCTCCTGACACCAACGCAAAAGATCCTAAGGATGCGGATCTAGCACCTGCTTGCCCTTACCTGCGGCATGAACGCAGCCCCCCGAAGGAGGTCAGTACAACAGGTACCAAGTATGTGAAACTGTAAAGTACTTAAATGAAATCAAGTATTTAAAACCATTTGCAAATACAATCAGTTCATAGTACCATATCACAAAGCATAACAATAATAGGTAAACTGTAACAGGTCTTTTCTAGGCCGCGAATGATCGAAGCAAGGCCAATCGCCCATAGTATCATTATGCGTGCCTAGTCCTGGACTCCCCGCAGTCCGCATAGGTCACACACAGACCCGCATGAGGTATTCCTCGCATCGGGTTAGCTAACCCCTGCACTCTCCGGACTCCCGCACCGCATAGTCTCAATAGACCGCATAGTCACATTGCATCGCATAGGCATCCGCGTGACGGCTAAAACACCCAAATGATCAATCCGGAACTCCCAGCTCCGCATAGTCACATAGATCGCATAGGCCGTATAGACCGCATCAAGGGTGGCAAGCCCTGTATAATAAGTCAAGGGTATGTGATATAATAACAAAGACAACAGACTTACCGCTTAGCAACGTAAGCAATGAAGAATGACCCCTTTCACAAAGATTATAAGACACTAACACAGGTAGCATCATAATATGTCTACTTATCAAACAATCTTACTACACTTAACAGAAATCAATACAAGGCTTTTATAAACAAACCAGTAAACAGTTCCTTTTATCTTTCTTAAGTTGTTATACCTAACTTCCCATAAAGCTAGTATAACTCTTAAGCTTTTGTTTTAAAAACCAAATATTTCTCTTCTGTTAAAAATGATTCGGTATTCTTTTGAAATGCATCAGGGTTCTTATTATTCAGGCTTAAGTTAAAAGACATTGTCGTAGTTATTATTCAGGCTTAAGTCAAAAGACATTGCCGTGATTATTATTCAGTTAACACGTGTACGTCTACCGTACTATATATATATCTTAAAATATCATGCTTAAGAGTATAGGAAGAATCACATACCTTCTCGGCGAAAACCTCCTGCCAAGTCGAATATGTCGCGCGCAGAGAATCAACCTATATCAGTCAAATACGTCTATCAACGTCTAGACTGTACTGTATAAAGCTCTAAGCAGAGGGTTCTCTATTCTATGGAAATTCGGGCAGCACTTCCCTACCCGGTAAGCTATACAACATCAGAAAAAATTCTATGTGAGTACAGTTCAATAATTCTTCTTTTATACCCTTCTACCGTGATAACAGTTCAATTCTATTCTGTAATATCCTTCTAAGTATTTATACTTATTCCTATACTTCTACAGTATGTATTCTCTAATTACAAAAGAAGGATAAGTTTATTTACCTCGATAAGCCCAAAAATTATCCAAGTTAAACGTCGCTCCTGAGCAAGGTTTAGCTCCTAATTTGTACGCTCCGATAGCACCAAGAACCCTTAGAAGTTCTTTACAACTTCTACTAAGTACTAAGGGATTTGGGCTAGGGTATTTTGGGCATTATAACAATACTAGAAGGCAACTTTTCTACCAAGGGAGGGGGGTAGGTTTCGGCTAGGCTAGGGGGGGTGCCTCGGCCAAGCTTCACTCAAGGGGGGGGGGAGGCTTGGACGAAAAAGGCTCAAGGGAGAGGGGAGGATTTTCAAGACTTGGAGAAAGATTTGTGGATGAAGAACTCTTCATCTTAAGGGGGGTATTTATAGGTCAAGCCATGGCCAACCAATGGCCAAGATGATGCCAAGTGCAAGGCAAGTGTAGGGTGAGGATTTAGGCAAGTGTCCATTCTATCTACTACACAAAATATCCTACCAACTCCTTGACAAAACAAGCCCCTCCAATTCGGCTCACTTCCGCCTCACGTCCAAGTCGGAAAACGATTCTTTTAGTGAGTTGTGCCCAAGTATTTTCGTCCAAAGCCTAACCTTTAAGGCTAAACTTTGCAGACGTATGCCCCACGCATACTGGAAATACGGGGTATAACATTCTCCCCTCCTTAGAAACATTCGTCCCGAATGTTCCTTCCCAAGACAGTTAACGATAAAGCTTAAACAGTTTGCAAATGCCACACATGGCCACAAAACAACACTTAGGCATAAACGATAATTAATATTTACAAGTAGGAAAGTAAGTTACCTGGAGGCGTGGGGAATAAGTGAGGATACCTCTGCCTCATGTCCTCCTCAGCTTCCCACGTCATCTCCTCCCTGAGCTCGTTCCGCCACAGAACTTTGACGGAAGCCACGTCCTTGGTCCGCAGACGCCTAACATGACGATCGATTATCGCTATGGGAATCTCCTCATATGATAACCCCTCGGTCACCTGGACATCGTCAATCGGGTGTACCGTAGATGGATCCCCGATACATCTCCTCAGCATAGAAACATGGAACATCGGATGCACTGCCTCCAGATCGGACGGCAGATCCAACTCGTAGGCAACCTTGCCTACCCTGCGGACAATCTGATAGGGCCCAATGTACCTGGGCCGAAGTTTCCTTTCCTCCCGAATCTCATCACACCCTTCATGGGTGACACCTTCAGAAAACCCAATCATCAACTCGAACTCGGATGCCGATGACGGTGATCTCGCATATGACTTCTGTCGACTCAGCCGCCAAGAATCTCCTGGATAAGCTTTACCTTATCCACTGCCTGCTGTACCAAATCTGGTCCCACTAACTGCACCTCGCCTACATCGAACCAGCCTATCGGCGATCTGCACTTCCTCCCATACAAGGCCTCATAAGGCGCCATCTGAATACTAGAGTGGTAGCTATTATTGTACGCAAACTCAACTAGAGTCAAATGATCCTCCCAGCTACCCCTGAAGTCAATGACACAGGCTCGCAGCATATCCTCAAGAGTCTGGATAGTGCGCTCTGCCTGTCCGTCTGTCTGTGGATGGAATGCAGTACTCAGGCTCACCTGCGTCCCTAAACCCTTCTGGAAAGACCTCCAGAAGTTAGCCGTAAACTGGGCTCCTGCATGCGATATGATCGAAATAGGGACTCCATGCATCGACGATCTCTGATGTAAAGTCCGCATAATCCTCAGCCGAAAAAGTCGTCCTGACGGGAAGAAAGTGGGCTGATTTCGTCAGCCTGTCGACGATAACCCATATAGAATCATGTCTCCTCTGAGTGCGAGGTAATCCTGTGATAAAGTCCATGTTGATCACCTCCCACTTCCAGGTCGGGATCTCTATCGTCTGTAACAAACCACCAGGCCTCTGGTGCTCTACCTTCACTGCGACAACACGCACCGAGCTACGAACTCGCAACGTCCTCTTCAAGCCATCCCACCAATACACGATCTAAGGTCGTGGTACATCTTGGTCGACCACGGATGGAGTAACGCTACCGCAGTGCTTCCCAAGAACTCGCCAAGTCCTCAAACATCCGAACACACAACTCGCTCAAACCTTCGCACACCATCAGTTACTACCTCAAAAGGACCCTTCCCCTCACGAAGAGCCGCGTCACGATACCGAATCAAGACCGGATCCTCAAACTGTTGCCTCTTCACCTCCTCGACGATGGAAGACTCGGCAACCTCACGAACTCTAACCCCACTGCTATCAGAATCAATCAAACAGACACCAAGGCTCGCTAACTGATGCAAATCACGAACCATGCCCTCCTCTCTAGCCGCACATCCGATAGGCTCCCATCGACCTACGACTAAGAGCATCCGCCACAACATGGCCTTCCCGTGGTACAGATATCAACATCGTAATCCTTAAGCAACTCTAACCATCGCCTCGCCGTAAGTTCACTCCTCCGGTGAAGATATACATGGAGGCTCTTGTGGTCTGTATAAATATCCACGTGAACCCCATACAAATAGTGCCTCCAGATCTTCAAAGCGTGAATCACCACGCCAACTCCAAATCATGCGGGTAGTTCCTCTCGTGTTTCTTAAAATGTCGGGATGCGCGCTATAACTCTACCTCGCTGCATCAACACACACCCGATGCCCGACGCATCACAATACACGACATAACCATCCGACCTCGGAAGAGTAAGAACGGGCGTCGATCTACTCCTTTAGTAACCGGAAACCCCGCCACATGCATCGCTATCAAACTTGGCCGCTTTCCGAGTCGGCCTAGTCAATGGTGCGAAGATAGAAGCAAACTTCTCCACGAACCGCCGATAATATCTGCAAGGCCCGTAAATCGCACCTCTGGCGGAGTAAGAGGTCTAGGCCAAGTCCCGATCGCCGATCTTGGCCGTATCCACTAATGCCATCACCACAATATGCCCAAGAAAAGCCACGAAGCTAACCAAAACTCACATTTGGAAAACTTGGCGTATAATCACTGGTCCCGAGAATCACAAGATCCTCAAATGCTCGCGATGCTCCCGCTCGAGCGAGAATAAACCAAGATATCATCAATGAACACTATCACAAACGTGTCCAAAATGGTTTGAACACTCGGTTCATCAAATCCATGAATACCACGAGCATTGGTCAACCCAAAAGACATGACCACGAACTCATAATGCCTGCACGTCCGAATGCGATCCTAGGGACATCCACCTCTGACTAACATGATGATAGCTCGATCGCAGATCAATTTTGAGAAACATCTCGCCCGCAATCGTCGAACAAATCATCAATCCCGGAAGGGTATCTGTTTAATGGTCACCTTGTTCACCGTAATCAACACATGCGCAGCGTCCCGTCCTTCTTCTTTACGAACAATACCGGCGCTCCCCAGGGAGAAACACTAGGTCTGATGAAGCCCTTCTCCAGCAAATCTCTCAGCTGGTCCTTCAACTCTCTCAACTCGGCAGGTGTCATTCTGTATGGCGGAATGGAAATGGGCCGAGTGTCTGGCAACACATCTATACAAAACTCGATCTCCCTCTCAGGAGGGATACTCGGGAGGTCGTCTGGAAACACGTCTGGGAACTCTCTGACTACTGGAACTGACTGAAAATCTGGTACCGCAGCCTCAGTATCAAACACCCGAACGAGATGGTAGATGTACCCCTTCTGCACCATCTTCCTAGCCTTGAGGTAGGAAATAAACCTACCCTTCGGCGATCTGGTTCCTCCCACTCAATAACCGCCTCGTGAAACTGGAACCGTACCACTCTCTCTCCTCGCAGCCTACATTGGCGTAGCAAGCTAGCCAATCCATACCCATGATCACGTCGAAATCGGTCATGTCCAACTCTATCAAGTCGGCTAGGTCCGACGATCAGATATGGTCATGGACAAGCCCTATATACCCGCCGAGCTACCACCGAATCACCCATGGCGTAGCTACCTCGAAGCGGTCTATGGACTCGTGCTCTATCCCTATCCTACTAGCAATAAGGGAGATATATAGACGCAGTAGAACCCGATCTATCAAGGCATACACATCAAATCCAGAACCGATAAGGTACCCGCAGGACATCAGTGAGGCCTCACGATCCTGCCGTGGATAAGGCATAAATGCGCTCGAGGACCGCTAGAATCGACCGCGCCACGACCTCTGCCGCGACTGCCGCCCATGAGTACCTTGCCTCCGGCGAGTAATCGCTGTCGAGGATGAAGAACCGCAATCGACCGCAGTCGACCCTACCATCGGGCCACGCCGCTTCGGACAGACTCTCGCAAAATGACCCTGCTGGCCAAATGTGTAGCAAGCTCCCTGATTAGTACTGCAACCCCCTGAATGGAACCTGCCACAGCGGACACACTGAGCGGACCTCGATCGGTTAGCACCTCGCTACCGAAGTCGACATCCCGGGCCCTGACTTGCCCCCGACTGCTCTGGCTGTACCGAAAACGATGTAGGAGTGCTCTAAGCCGGCTGTGGTGCAAATCTAGACTTCTGCTGATGCCGTCCACCCTAAGGGCTACCAAAAGAACCGGCCGTCTTGGCCTTCTTCTGCTGCTGATATCGGTCTACCCGGCGGTCTCTACGCTCCTCGCATCCCAGTGCATGAGCCTGCATACGGGTAATGTCCATGCCTGGCTGAAGAGACACACCCGCACAAGACTCGGCCATATAATCATCTAGCCCTGGCGTAGCGATGCACCCGGCCCTCCATATTCGCTACAGCAGTGGACATATCGAGCCAATGAATCGAACTCGACATTGTACTCCCTAATCAAGGCCCTCCTCGCCTCAAGAATAAAAATTTGTCGCCCGCGTTCTCCTCATCCGCGGAGGCAAGAAGTGTGTGAGAAAAGCCTCCAAAACTCATCCCATACTGCTGGAGTGCATGCTCTCCCGAAAGCTCCTACGAATCAAACCAATCGATCGCGGTATCACGCACCGACGCGAACCAAAGGTCACAGACTCGGTCTCAAGCCTTGATCACCCGCATGATCCTTCTCAGAATCGACGGATGAACTCTCGCGGATCATCCTCGTGCCTCGACCAGAAACTCGCGGGCTACAACTAAGGAAATCCAGTAGCCTCAAATGCTCGGGTGAACCACGGTACGATCGGGCCGAACTAGAATCGCTGCATCCAATTTATCCTCGTGTCCGCCACAATCCTAGCCAATAGCCGGGCCATCTCCTTGTACCTATCTCTCCGCCCCAGCCGTGGGACGGGAGGTGCGGCATCGTGGTCTCTGGGGCCGGGCGTCATGGAACTCGCTGCCTGTATAGATCGGGCACGAGCCCTCGTAACTCTCTGTCCTACTAGCAGCCTCCTACCGCTTTGCCCTTCGGGGCCCGGTTGCCTTACGCGAGGCATAATCGCATGTAAAAGGAATACGTTAGAGGGGCCCAACCTATAACACAGCTCTAAAGCACGATCTCAGAGTGAGAAGAATGGAAACCAATCCTATATATCCTATAGCCTCCTGATTATTGGTGTGGTGCACAACACACCGATAATCAAGACTCTACTAGATACGGTCTGTAGACACTTTCCGAGGATTAATCGCTTCGATACCACTTTTGTCACGACTGCTCCGGCTCGTGGATCGTGCCTTACCCGGGCACCCAAGTAGTCACACATCAGAGTAATCAGCGGAATATAAAAACAAGACATGAAACAATTGTAAAATGAGACACAATTTATCTGATGAAAAGCTTGCCTTTCGGCATATATATATAACTCAAGTTTTGCAGTTACATCCCAACTGTACAATAGGACTACTGCACTTGGAATGTAAACAACTATGGCGGGACAGGGCCCCGCCATACCCTGACTGTACAAAACTAACTACAACAGGGAGATCATACCAAAAAGTAGAGCCTCCGGAGAAGATGGAGCTCCTGACACCAACGCAAAAGATCCTAAGGATGCGGATCTAGCACCTGCTTGCCCTTACCTGCGGCATGAACGCAGCCCCCCGAAGGAGGTCAGTACAACAGGTACCAAGTATGTGAAACTGTAAAGTACTTAAATGAAATCAAGTATTTAAAACCATTTGCAAATACAATCAGTTCATAGTACCATATCACAAAGCATAACAATAATAGGTAAACTGTAACAGGTCTTTTCTAGGCCGCGAATGATCGAAGCAAGGCCAATCGCCCATAGTATCATTATGCGTGCCTAGTCCTGGACTCCCCGCAGTCCGCATAGGTCACACACAGACCCGCATGAGGTATTCCTCGCATCGGGGTTAGCTAACCCCCGGTACCCTCCTGGACTCCCGCAGTCCGCATAGTCTCAATAGACCGCATAGTCACACAGACCGCATAGGGCATCCCCCGCATCGGGCTAAAACACCCGGAATGATCAATCCTGGAACTCCCGCAGCTCCGCATAGTCACATAGACTGCATAGGCCGTATAGACCAGATCGGGTGGCAAGCCCTGTATAATAAGTCAAGAGGGTAGGTGATATAATAACAAGACAATGCACTTACCGCTTAGCAACGTAAGCAGAAGAATGACCCGCTTTCACATAATTATAAGACACTAACACAGTTATCATGATTATATGTATACTTATCTAAAAATCTTACTACACTTAACAGAAATCAATACAAGGCTTTTATAAACAAACCAGTAAACAGTTCCTTTTATCTTTCTTAAGTTGTTATACCTAACTTCCCATAAAGCTAGTATAACTCTTAAGCTTTTGTTTTAAAAACCAGATATTTCTCTTCTGTTAAAAATGATTCAGTATTCTTTTGAAATGCATCAGGGTTCTTATTATTCAGGCTTAAGTCAAAAGACATTGCCGTAGTTATTATTCAGGCTTAAGTCAAAAGACATTGCCGTGATTATTATTCGATTAACACGTATCGTCTACCGTACTATATATATATCTTAAAATATCATGCTTAAGAGTATAGGAAGAATCACATACCTTCTCGGCAAAAACCTCCTGCCAAGTCGAATATGTCGCGCGCAGAGAATCAGCCTATATAAGTCAAATACGTCTATCAACGTTAGACTGTACTGTATAAAGCTCTAAGCAGAGGGTTCTCTATTCTATGGAAATTGGCAAGACTTCCTACCCTAAGCTATACACGATCAGTAAAACAAATTCTATGTGAGTACAGTTCAATAATTCTTCTTTTATACCCTTCTACTGTGATAACAGTTCAATTCTATTTTGTAATATCCTTCTATGTATTTATACTTATTCCTATACGTCTACAGTATGTATTCTCTAATTACAAAAGAAGGATAAGTTTATTTACCTCGATAAGCCCAAAAATTATCCAAGTTAAACGTCGCTCCTGAGCAAGGTTTAGCTCCTAATTTGTACGCTCCGATAGCACCAAGAACCCTTAGAAGTTCTTCACAACTTCTACTAAGTACTAAGGGATTTGGGCTAGGGTATTTTGTGCATTATAACAATACTAGAAGGCAACTTTTCTACCAAGGGAGGGGGGGTAGGTTTCGGCTAGGCTAGGGGGGTGCCTCGGCCAAGCTTCACCTCGAGGGAGGCTTGGACGAAAAAGGCTCAAGGGAGAGGGGAGGATTTTCAAGACTTGGAGAAAGATTTGTGGATGAAGAACTCTTCATCTTAAGGGGGGTATTTATAGGTCAAGCCATGGCCAACCAATGGCCAAGATGATGCCAAGTGCAAGGCAAGTGTAGGGTGAGGATTTAGGCAAGTGTCCATTCTATCTACTACACAAAATATCCTACCAACTCCTTGACAAAACAAGCCCCTCCAATTCGCTACTTCACTTCCTCACGTCCACCAATGAGAGGGTGACAAGTGTCGCCCTCTCGTTGGTCCAAAGTGTTTCGTCTCTCGGAAAAATCCGCAAAAATTAGAAATGACATAGCCGGAATTTACCCTACGCGAGTTGTGTAAAACGTTTCGTCGGAAAACGATTCTTTTAGTGAGTTGTGGCCAAGTATTTTCGTCCAAAGCCTAACCTTTAAGGCTAAACTTTTGTACGTATGCCCTTACATACATACTCTGGAAATACGGGGTATAACAGTCCTTTGGTAACTTTCGAGGCGAACCGCCTCAGCAGCAGACTGGGTATGCGCCTCCGCCAGTACAGAGTGGTCCTCCACAGGATTCAGGACGTTCGGGGTATTCAGGAGTTGTTCAAAGCTCCAGGGCTTCTGGTTCACAGATATACATAGGTTCAAGCCAGCCGGATTCATTTTTCCCTCAGTATTCGCGATGTGGCAGTCGTAATTCCGGGGAATGTCGTCTTTTTACTAGTGCTTGTTTTACCTGCGGCCGTCAGGGCCATGTGATGAGAGAATGTCCTAGTATGAGGGATACAGGTGGGATGACTCAGCCTACCGGGTCAGTTGCGGGTTCAGTTGTTCGGAAGAGAAGGGGTGTTAGTCAGATGAGGTCACCCCTACCTCGTTGTGGCCGTTGTGGTAGACTCCATTATGGGGAGTGTCGTACTACTTCGACAGCTTGTTATGCTTGCGGCCAGCAGGGCCATTTGGTGAGAGTTTGTCCGACCAGAGGTAGCGCGAATGTAGAGACTCAGCCTTCGGGATCGGTGGCTGGTTCATCGCCTTCTCTAGCTATGCGCCATGCAGGGAAGGATTATGATTAGAGCGACAAAGGGAAAGTGAAGCAGTAGTTACAGGTATATCCTTAACCCTCTGGAGATTAGTATGCGTGATATGATGATTTTATGTTAAGTGTTATGTTCGGATAGCATTGCGTAAATTGTGATTTAGAGAACATGGTTAGTTGAAAAGGTAAGTTTGAGGACAGGGAAATTGTGAGCCTTAGAATATTACACGTGGAGACCTTAGATTGAAGGTCGTCTTGAGTAAAAGATTTACGATTGATCTTTGTCGGAATACATAGTATACGTGGAGTGTATTTGTGGGATAAGTCCATGAGTGGTGTGAAATGAAAGTGGGTAGTTAAGCTAAGGAGACCACTAGGTTTTCGTGACTTGAATAGTAAGATTGTTCCGGACCGGGAACAAGAGTTTGGTACGTAATGGGTTGGGTTGTGTCACGACCCGACCTCGGGCCCGCGACTGGTGCCTTACCCCGGGCACCCTAGTGATACAATATCAGAGAAAATCAGCGGAAACAAAAACTTAAACAGGAAACAAGATACAAGATAAGAAAACAGGTTAACCAAAACGGTCACCTTCATGTATATACAATATAACCGAACAGTTACAATCCTTTACAAACCCTGCCCACAACAGTACTACAGACCTCTAAGAATGTAACAACAACTATGACGGGACAGGGCCCCGCCATACCCCTGAATATACAAGTACCTATAGTGACAGGGGACTATACCAAAAGATAAGCCTCCGGAGAAACGGAGCTTCCCAAACGCTGAACTGCGATCCTATGAGCGAGGATCAACAACTGGTGTACCTCTACCTGCGGCATGAACGCACTTCAAGGAGGTCGATAACAGGTACCAAGTATGTGAAACTGAAAATACTGTACTGAAATCACATTTCATCATTTTATAAAACCATTTCGCAATAAGTAAACAGTTAGGCCAAGTAAGGGGACGCATATCCCCAAAATGATCACTCACACATAACTATGGGTCTCACGCCCATAATATCAATCATGCCCGTGGAACTCATTCCTCACTGCCGGCAGTACATGATGTAAAACCACACCCATATGTGAACCTGAACACTAGATCCTGCCTGCGTCATCAAACCGATCGGGCCAAGTAAAATAGCCAACTAACAGTCCGAAGGCTAGTCATATCCCTTCACGGGCAAGGTACGGAAGCCAACTACCAGTCAAAAGGCTAGCCACGCAACTGGCCGAAGCAAGTATCTTAAGCTAACGTACAATAGCCTACCGTCTCACGAGATATGACCGTGGCAAGTATCTTAAGCTATCTACCAGAGCCTGCCGATACACGAGAAATGACCAGGACAAGTATCTAAAGTGTGCCTGAACCACATGTACAAATCAAGCCCGTGATCGCTCATCACCGCGGCAAGCTTCATGGATTAACGGTCCATGGACAAATAACATAATCCTCACAATGACCGCATGCCCCGGCATCTCACCTCGGTATAAGCATGGCCATGAAACCATCCTACTGGACGCATACCCGTGGACCATCCATCGTGTCAGTATGTCCAAAGGAAATAACAAGATAATACTCAAAGTGGACGCATATTCGTGGACCATCCAACGTGTCAGTATGTCGAAAGAAATAACCGGATAATACTCAAAGTGGGCCAGCGTACTGCGTGGACCATCCAACGTGTCGGTATGTCAAGCAATCAATCGGATAGCGGCCCTCCCGAGAACGCGGTAGCACAGAAACAAAACACTTGCACATCAAAGGCTATCACAACAAGCATAGGCAAGTTCAACGTACTTTCATTTTATGTCAACAATCCGGGTTTCAACCCCAAAATACTACATACTTTCATTCTTTCAAAAAGACCTCTTTTTACGTAAAAGCCACACGATACTAATACTCGTAGTATCAAAAACAAGTTTTCTTTTCAAACCAAATTACTTCACCTTCGTAAAAATCTTTACAAGACTTTTAAAATCAAGTACTCTATACTTTTTTAAACCAAGTGCTTTTCTTTAAAAACAACATCAAGTATACTCTTTAAAACCCAAATAACTTACTCTTTTCAAAACAAGTAACCTATACTTAAAATCAAGTTACTTCTCCTTTTCCGAAATCAAGTTTTTTAGCTTTCAAAATCAAATCTTTCTTTTATCTTCATAAAGTCGTTATAACTAACTTCCCATAAAGCTATTATAACACTTTATGTTTTAAACAAACAAAATTCATTTCACACACGTACGTCTATTGTACTATATAGTTCACAACAATCATGCTCAAGAGTATAGGAAGAATCACATACCTTTTTAGCTTAAACCACAAGCCAAGTCAAGTATGTCGCGCGTAGAAGATCCACCTATAATAATCACAATATATCTATCAATCTCTAGTTCCCTTCGTAGCATATTCGAAGTAAACAGTTCCTTATTCTACGGAAAATTCGGCACCTTCCCCGCACATGAACACATAAATAACCTCCCTAACAAGGCTGCTGCGAGCCAACAACTCGAGGATTACACGTCTAACGGACGTGTTCAATGCCTCACAATAATACTACACAAGTCTCGTAAATACGGTCAATGTAAATCTGATTCAATCCTTTATAATAATCCTTCCAATATATCCTATACTCGATTCTAAACTACTACAATATGTAATATCCAATTCTGATAGGGGACATAGATCATTACCTCGATAAGCACAAAATTATCCAAGCTATAAGTCGATCCTGAGCAACGTTTAGCTCCAAATCCTTACGATCCAACCCGCTCCAAGCAACCCTTAGAAGTTTCTAAATAACTTCTCTAAACACTTCAACCAAGCTAGGAAGATTTTTCTAGGGTTTCATTTTGCGACTATTGGAATAAAGTAGTATTAGGGCTCTAGTATTGAAATAAATTTGGAATACAACTAGGGATACTAGGCTAAGGTATTTGGGATTTATACTACAATACTCAAAGTATTTTCTACTCAAGAGGGGAGGACGAAATCAACTACAAAGGGAGGAAAATATTTTGCTTTGGAAAGCTTAGCGTGGATGAAATGAAGTCTTGCACTTAAGGGGTATTTATAGAGAATTCAAGGGCAAGATTAATGCAAGTGTGTGGTGAGATTGGGGTACAAGTGTGGTGCCACAAGCCACTTGTCTAAGCAAGACAAGTGGCTAGCCACATGACAAAAATCGACCACAAGCGAGTGTCAAGCCATTTCGGCCAAGGCCACCTGGGGTGACACGTGTCACCCCTACTCGTCAAAATATTTCGTCTTCGAAAATATCCAAAATCCGAAAATCTCAAAAACAAAGTGGGCCCCACAAAGCAGTAAATTTCTCCGTGGGCCCAGTGACCATTTCAGAAAATAAAATCTCATAATTCTAATATAATCCAAAGCCCAAATACCAAATCTGAATCCAATTCCCATCAACGAAACTTTTCCTTCACAAACCAAAACTTTTAGTCGAAAAATCACATCTTTCTTTCTTTCCAAAATTTTTGTCGTATTCTCGCATGCGTGCGTCCTCACATACATACCCTGGAACTACGGGGTATAACATTCTTCCCCCCTTAGAAACATTCGTCCCGAATGTTCCTTCTAAGTCTCCAAACGTACTTGCGCCGGTATAGTCTCCACTACTACACTTACAAAACTGATCATGCCACCACTGGCCAGAATATAACATGTGCACAGAACTCAAATCCAAACTAACGAGGAATCATTTCTCATCTCACAAAAGCTCCCACTAGCTTCAATTTACACTAAGGCCATTCCCGACCTTCATGATCCAATTCTGGTCGAACGTATCCACGAACCCGTACGATGTCTTCCTAGACTTGGGCCTATCACCCTCGTGACCCTATCACAAAGCGGGACCACCACAAATTGACCCCACCCCAAACCGGGCTGCGGGTTGACCCTCGACCTTGCCTCAACCCGACCCATATCGCGCCAACTCTCTCGTTACCCAATCCGGAACAATCTCACTAATCAAGTCACGAAAACCTAGTGGTCTTCTTAGCTCAACTACCCTCTAATAATTCACACCACTCAGGGACTTATCACACAAATTGTTATACCCCGTAGTTCCAGGGTATGTATGTGAGGACGTACGTACGAGAATACGACAGAAATTTTGGAAAGAAAGAAAGATGTGATTTTTCGACGGAAAAGTTTCCGGTTTTTGTGAAGAAAAAGGTTTGTTCATGGGAATTGGATTCCTAGATTTGGTATTTGGACTTCTTGGATTATTTTAGAATTATGAGATTTTATTTTCGGAAATGGTCACGTGGGGCCCACGGGAGAAATTTACGGTTTTGTGGGGCCCGCTTTGTTTTTGAGATTTTCGGTATTTTGGATATTTTCGGAAGACGAAATATTTTGGACGAGTCGGGGGGCGACACGTGTCACCACCATGTGGCACCTTGGCCAAAATGGTGGGACAAGTGGCTAGCCACTTGTCCCTTGGCCGAAATGGGCTAACAAGTGGCAAACCACTTGTCTAGCAATTTCGTTGGCCATGTGGTGTGGTGGGACCCACACAAACATGGCCCAATCTTGACCATACAATTGATAAGATCTTGGACCTTAATTCCTCTATAAATACCCCCCTTAAGGTTGAAGAGTATTTCATCCACACTTGAAGATTTTCCATAGCAAATACTCCCTCCCTTTAGCCCTATTTCGTCCCCCTCCCCTCTTGTGTAGAAAATACTTGGTGTATTGTTGTATAATCCCAAATACCTTGGCCTAGTATCCCTAGTAGTATTCCAAAGTTATTTCAATACTAGGAGCCCGGAAATACTACTTTATTCCAATAGCCGTAAAGTGAAACCCTAGAAAAATGTTCCTAGCTTGGTTGAAGTTTTTAGAGAAGTTGTTGGAAACTTCTAAGGGTCTCTTGGAGCGGGTTGGAGCGTAAGGAGTTGGAGCTAAACGTTGCCCAGGATCGACTTATAAACTTGGATAATTTTTGGGCTTATCGAGGTAATAATCTATGTCCCCCTATTGTAATTGGAAATTACATGTTGTAGTAATATATAGTTGAGTATACTATATATAGAATGAGTATTGAAAAGAATTGAACTGTATTTACATAGAAATTTGTATTTCTGATGAAGTTGTATTATTGTGGAGTAGAATTGTACACGTCCGGTTAGACGTGTAATCCCTTGGGAGTTGTTGGCCTGGTAGCGGGCCTGGATAGGGGAGGAGTTTTATGTGATAGCGGGAGGTCTTTGCGATTTTCTGTAGAATAAGGAATCTTGTATTTAGAATATTCTACGAAGAGAGCTAGAAGTTGATAGATGTATTGTGATTATTATAGGTGGATCTTCTACGCGCGGCATACTTGACTTGGCTTGTGGTTTAAGCTAAAAATGTGATTCTTCCTATACTCTTGAGCATGATTGTTGTGAACTATATAGTACGGTAGACGTACGTGTGTGAAATGAATTTTGTTTGTTTAAAACATAAAGTGTTATGATGGCTTTATGGGAAGTTAGTTATAACGACTTTATGAAGATAAAAGAAAGATTTGGTTTTGACAGTAAAACGACTTGATTTTGAAAGTTAAGAGACTTGATCTTGAAAGATAAGAGACTTGACTTATAACGACTTGTTTTGGAAGGAGAAGTAACTTGATTTAAGTATAGGTTACTTGTTTTGAAAAGAGTAAGTTAATTGGGTTTTAAAAAGTATACTTGATGTTGTTCTAAAAGAAAAGCACTTGGTTTAAAAGTATAGAGTACTTGATTTTAAAAGCCTTGTAAAGATTTTCTAAGGTGAAGTAATTTGGTTTTAAAAGTAAAGCGTGTTTTCTTTATATACTACAGTATTAGTATCATGTGGCTTTACGTAAAAGAGGTCTTTTGAAAGAATGAAAGTATGTAGTATTTTGGGTTTGAAACCCGGATTGTTGGTTAAAATGAATGTATGTTGAACTTGCATATGCTTGTTGTGATAGTCTTTGATGTGCAAGTGTTTTGTTGATGTACTGCCGTGACTCTCTGGGAGGGCCGGCTATCTGCTTGATTGATTGGACATCGGCGTTGGGTGGTCCACGGTATCGTCCACTTTGAGTATTGGTGGTTGTTTAGATGCTGTGACTCTGCAGGAGGGCGGCTGCTCGATTGATTTCCTTTGGACATGCTGACACGATGGATGGTCCACGAGCATGCGTCCAGTAGGATGGTTTCATGGCCATGACTTCCGAGGTGAGATGTCGGGGCATGCGGTCATTGTGAGGTTCAGGTTGTTAGTCCATGGACCGCTAATCCATGAAGCTTGCCGCGGTGACGAGCGATCACGGGCTTGATTTATGCGTGTGGTTCGGACACACTTTAGATACTTGTTCGGTCATTTTCGTGTCTGGTAGCCTGCGGTAGATAGCTTAAGATACTTGCCTCGGTCATATCTTGTGAGACGGTAGGCTATTGTCGTTATCTTAAGATACTTGCCTCGGCCAGTTGCGTGGCTAGCTTTTGGACTGGTAGTTGGCTTCCGTACCTTGCCCGTGAAGGGATATGACTAGCTTTTGGACTGGTAGTTGGCTATTCTACTTGGCCCGATCGGTTTGATGATGCAGGCAGGATCTAGTGTTCAGGTTCACATATGGGTGTTGTTTTACATCATGTACTGCCGGCAGTGAGGAATGAGTTCCACGGGCATGAGTGATATTATGGGCGTGAGACCCATAGTTATGTGTGAGTGATTATTCTGGGGATATGTGTCCCCTTACTTGACATAACTGTTTACTTATTGCGAAATGGTTTTATAAAATGATGAAATGTGATTTCATTACAGTATTTTCAGTTTCACATACTTGGTACCTGTTGTACTGACCTCCTTCGGGGGGCTGCGTTCATGCCGCAGGTAGAGGTACACCAGTTGTTGATCCTCGCTCATAGGATCATGATTGACTTTGGGAAGCTCCGTTCCTCCGGAGGCTTATCTTTTGGTATAGTCGCCTGTCATTGTAGGTACTTGTACATTCAGGGGTATGGCGGGGCCCTGTCCCGTCATAGATGTTGTTACATTCTTAAGTGCAGTAATCTTGTTGTGGCGAGTTTGTAAAAAGGATAACTGTTCGGGTTTTTATGTATGTATACAGAAGGCAACTATTTTGGTTGGCCTGTTTATTTATCATATCTCTTGTTTCATGTTTATGTTTTATTTCCGTTGATTTTCTTTGATGTTGTATCACTAGGGTGCCCGGGGTAAGGCACCAGTCACGGGCCCGAGTTCGGGTCGTGACAAAAGTGGTATCAGAGCAGTTAATCCTCGGAAAGTGTCTGAACCGTGTCTAGTAAGTCTTGATTATCGGTGTGTTGTGCACCATCTATAATCGAGGAGGCTGCGAGACATTTAGGATTGGTTTCTATTCTTCTCACTCCGAGATCGTGCCTTAGGCGGTGTTGTAAGTTGGACTCCTTCGGCGTATTCTTTTACGCGATTATGCCTCGCGCAAGGCAACGGGCGAAGAAGCAAAGGCGGCCGTGGGAGCTGCTAGTAGGATCTGAGAGAGTACGAGCGCGAGCGGTCAATACCGAGATAGTGCTTGACGGCGAGTTTTGTAGCGCCCGGCCCAGCGAGTTTAGAGCCGCAATGTCACACCCCGAAATCCGAGCCCGTGACTGGTGCCTTACCCCGGGCACCCTAGTGATCCAACATCAGAGAAAACCAGCGGAAATAAAAACTTTAAACATGAAATGAGAGACATACTAAATAAACAGGCCAACCAAACTTGCCTTGGTATATATATATATAAAAGCGACGATTATCTTTTTACAAACCACCTTGCCAGCAACAGACCTCTAAGATTTATACAACAACTATGACGGGACAGGGCCCCGCCATACCCCTGAATGTATAAGAACCTACGACTCAGGGAAACATACCAAAAGATAAGCCTCCGGAGAAACGGAGCTTCCCAATCTGAACGGTGATCCTAAGAGCGGGGATCAACGGCCGATGTACCTCTACTGCGGCATGACGCAGCCCGAAGAGGTCGATAACAGTACCAAGTATGTGAAATCGCAAATACCGTAAATGAAATCATAATAGCCTATAAAGCGGGAGACATGTATGATAACCAAAATACGATGCAACATAAGCGATCAGTCGGGACTCACGCCTCAAAGTCACCACTCAAATATAACCATGGGACTCGCGCCACAACATCCATCATGTTCGCATCATGGCGCGTGCCCGGAATCTGACGTCGGTGTAGACATGTCCATGATGCAACAATAATGACAAGGCCGCGTGGCCACGTACCGGAATCTGACGCCGGTGTAGACATGCCCATGTAACCTCAACAATGATATCTTGGGTGGTCAACCGCGCGTAGCCACATGCCCGGAATCTGACATCGGTGTAGACACGTCCATGGACAAGAATAACCATATATCGGGTAATCAACGGCGCGTAGCCACATGCCCTAATCTGACATCGGTGTAGGCGTGTCCATGTAACCACAATAACAATATATCACGCAACCGGGCTATCGCAAGCTCAAGCAAATTACCATACCTCTAAACTTTCATAAAAGATCCATTCTTTCTCAAAGAGTCACTGATATCAACACTTGCACAACAAATGCTATCTCAACAAGCATGGCGAGCTACACAACAAGAAGCATAGGCAAGTTACACAACAACAAGCATAGGCAAGTTACACAACTCAGTACTTCCATTTTATATCATAGTCGGGTTTTAACCTAAGTACTATGTCGTTAAGTCCTTTTAAAGAGATACATTCCTTTTATAAAAGTCACCGATACGTAGTATAAAACTAGAGTGATTCACATTATTAAGTAAACGAACACTTTCCTTTTAAAATCAAGTAACAACGTTCTTTTCCTAAGTTCGGTTTGCCTACTTTCAATTACTCAAGCCTCTTACTTTAGAAAGGTTTCATAGTTCGTAGTTTTAATCCCTTAAAACAATTTAAGAAACATATGCCACGTGTGAGTAGTTTATTCTTGTTTATAACAATCTTATTACAGACCATGATCTAGGAAATGAAATATCATTTTGTCTCATCTTAGCTTCTATGCGGATGGAAGTTTCTCTTGGTTTTAATAATACTTAATTATTCAAAACACTTCCTTTTATTAGCCGCGATGGTTTGTCGATACATCCCGATTCCGAAATCGATAAAACATTCTTAAGCCGTTATACCTAACTTCCCATAAAGCTAGTATAACTCTTAAGTTTTCAAAACCAAGTATTACTCTTCTTTTCAAAACGATTTGAAATCTTTTGAAATACTACAAGTTCTTTATTATCACACATCAAGCGCTTATAAACAAATCATTTACCTTTTTTTTAAAAAAAAACCACAAAGTATTTTCTTATCTACATAAAGCTGTTATAACCAACTTCCCATAAAGCCGTTATAACACTTTATGTTTCAAACCAATCAAATACATTTAACACATGTACGTCTACCGTACTACATAGTTCACACATATCATGCTAGAAGAGATAGGAAGAGGTTCACATACCTCGCGACGAGTATCGACTAATAGCAAAACGCTCCAAGCAATCGACTACTCCTCGAGCCAAGTAAATCGCGCCACGTAGTACTTGACCTATAAGGCCACATGGCGATTATTTACATCGCAGAACTTTCTAAAATTCGGCGGCACCTCCCCACAGCGTAAATCTCCTCCTCTATCGAGGCGGCCATCAAGCCACGAGGTTAACACATCTAACTGACGAGTACAATTCTACAACACAAGAATGCTACACAAGTCTCTCATGTCTGATCCTATGTAATTCTGATTCGATTCGATTCTTAATTCTTGAGCTTAAGTCAAAAGACATTGCCACAATACTAAGTATAGTTCTATATATAGTATACTTCAACTATATATTCTAACAACATGTAATTTCCAATTACAATGTATGACGATAGTAATTACCTCGATAAGCCCAAAATTATCCAAGTTTAATGTCGCGCTGAGCAAGGTTTAGCTCTACTCAGTGTGCTCCAAACCGCTCCAAACAACCCTTAGAAGTTCTACTCAACTTCTACTAAACACTTCAACCGACTATGAAGGTTTTTCTTTAGGGTTTCGTTTTTAAGACTGAGGGAAAGTATAATGGTATTTTTCCGGGCTTGTATAAGTATAACCTTGGAATACTACAAGGTATTTGGGCCAAGGTATTTGGACATTATAACAATACTTTGGAGAGTATTTCTATACCACTAAGGGGGGGTATTTATACGAGACAACTAGGCTAGGGGGGGGTAGAACTCTCGGCCAACAAGGCCTACACAAGCCGGAGGGGCTCTCGGCCAAGGGGGGGAAGAGGGAGGATAGGACGAGAACACCACAAGAGAGGAGGAGAATTTAACCCTTACAAAGATTGTGAGGATGAAGAAAGGCGTCACAGAGGGGGGTATTTATAGTACAAGCCAAGGCCAACCAATGGCCAAGATTGAGCCAAGTGTGGTGCAAGTGTAGGGCCAAGATTTACCACACACAAATATCCTACCAACTCCCCTTGACCAAACAAGCACAAAAAACGTGCAAGCTTAGCCATTTGGCCGTCCAACCTCTTCCAATGTGAGGGTGACACATGTCACCCCTCGTTGGTCCAAAATGTTTCGTCTCTGGAAAAATCCAAAAATTAAATATGACATAGCGGAATTTTCCCAACAAAAATGAAACCGTTTAGGTAACGACTCTGTCGGGTGTTGTGAGCAAAATTAATTCGGCCAAGCCACTTTGTAGTTCGAAAATTTCTACGTCGTTCCCACGCATACTGCGAAATACGGTATAACATTCTCCCCTCCTAGAAACATTCGTCGAATGTTCCTTCTAAACTCAAAACAAGCCGCGAGATAGTCTTCACTACTATACTTACGAGAACAAACACGCCACATCGGCCACGAAACACCCACTCAAAATACTTACATCCAAGTCCACGAGAAACACCTCTAACATCACCGCAACCACCTCTCTCCGGGTCTACAATATACTTCCTTGCGCTTCTCTTTACAAAAGAAATGATACCACTTTTTCATAATGTCGCACTTGACCCAACAAAGGTACCACATTTCCGAAATCGCTTGATTTCCAAAACTCGGGTACACCCTATCCACGATCTGCTGGAACAAGCTGAACAACTATCTGAACCTTGCCAACATCGAACCAATCGGCCGTGACTTACACCTCCGCCCCTGAGGCTTCACAAGACGACATCCGAACAACGAAATGGTAGCCAAAACACTTCTCTCCAAAGGAGACAACGATCCTCACGGCTACCCCGACATCAAAACGGCGAGGTGAATACGATCTGAGAGACTCACGAGTTCCCAACTCTGCTGGTAAAATTCTTAGAAAACGAAAATAGCCACCACCGGGCTTCACATGCGTCATAAGGTGAAGGTAGGCACCGTGCAGACCTTACAACCTTTCGCACAACACCAACAGGAGCGACAAGAACACGATAGGCTGCCCCATCGGCCCGACCATCGGTCGACGCATCCACGAACTTCGTGCTGGTCATCTAGACTTGGGCCTAGCACCCTCGTGACCTACCACTGGCGGGACCACCAGTGACCCACCTCATTCACGGGTTGACACGCAACACGCCTCAACCCGACCTCCATCACGCCAACTCTCTAGTTCTCGATCGAACAATCTTACCTATTCAAGTCATGAAAGCTACCACTTCCATCTCGCATTACCTGGTGATCACACAAATATATGTCCCACGCACACTCGCACTCGATAAGGTCAAACATAAAATAGATCTTTTACTCAAGACGACCTCACTCGTAGGTCTCAATCGTGACATAGTCTAGGGTTCACACTTACCATGACCCCATACTTAACCTCCCAACTAACCATGTTTTCTAACTCTCAATTTACACAACGCTATTCGCACATAGCACATAATAATGAGATCATCATAACAGCATACCAAGACTCTAGAGGGTTAAGGATATACGAAGCTACCGCTCACTCTAATCATAGGCACGCCTGCAGTGCATAATAGAAGGTGATGAACCAGCCACGATCTGAAGGTGAGTCGTCGCTGAACCTCTCCTATAAGCTCTCTCTTCACATGGCCACGGCGGCGCGGGAATAACAAGCTCCCTTGGTACTACGACACTCCCCGAAATGCGGTCTACCACATCGACCACACCGAGGTAGGGGTGACTGCATCTGGCCAACACCCCTACTCCCCTGAACATCTGAAACCTGGGAGCCCTGACCTGCTCCTGAATCTCCCAAAGGTCCCGAAGGCTGCGGAGGACCACTCTGAAATGGCGGAGGCGCATAACTAGTTCGCTGCGAGGCGGTCGCCTCGAAAATCACCAAGGACCTGCTTGTCTTGGCCTCTTATGCGACCTTGGTCATTCCGTCGATTTCTCCGCTCCTCACGTGCATAAGCTGCATGCGGCAATGTCCATGCGGTGAAGAGCTACACACGAACAACTCTGCTAGGTAATCATCGAGCCAAACATATCGGTGCACTCGATCCTCCATACTAGCTACTAATGCGAGGACATACAGGGCTAATGAGTCGAACTCCACATTGTACTCCCGAACCATGCGCCGCTTACGCGCAACACCAAAAATCTGTCGGCCGAGCCCTCCTTGCTCTGCGGAGGCAAGAAGTGTGCAAGAAAAGCCTTTGAGAACTCGTCCCACAAGGCGGAAGTGCATTCTCTCCCGGGACAGCTCGCGAATCAAACGATCGGCTGCGGTATCACGCGGCCGATGCGAACCTAGGACCACCGACTCGGTCTCCGTGCCTTGATCACCCTCATGATCGGGATGAACTCTTGCGGATCATCCTCGGGCCTCGACGTAAAACTCGCGGGCTACTCGAGAAAATCTCGTAGCCTCAAACTATACGCTCTCGGGTGCACCACGGTCTGGAACTGAAGCTGCCGCATCGGCCTGTCATATCGCCACGATCACGGCGATGGTGGGCCATCTCCTTGTACCCAACTCCTGCGCGGTGTGGGTGGAGGCTCAGTGCATAGTCTCCTAAACTTCTGGTGGCGGCGTCGCAATACTCGACGTCTGAAACACTACCTCAGGTACTGACAGGGCCTGCGCCCTCGTACTCCTCTGAACCACACTAGAAGCTCCTCGCGGCCTTGCCCTTCTCGGCCGGTGCGCTTGCGTGGAGGCATAAGCGGTGAAAATGAAATACGTCGGAGGGTCCAACTTACAACACGGCTCTAAGGCACGATCTCGGAATGAGAAGAATGGAAACTAACCTAAATGTCCTGCGGCCTCACGATTATAGATGTGGTGCACAACACCGATAATCAAGACTACTGAACGAGACACCTTCCGAGATTAATCGCTCGATACCACTTTGTCACACCTCAAATCCGAGCGTGGATCGTGCCTTACCGGGCACCTAGTGATCAACATCGAGAAAACGAAATAAAACTTTAAACATGAAATGAGACATACTAAATAAGCAAAGCCAACAAGCATTTGCCTTGGTATATATATATATAAAAGCTTGACGATTATCTTTTTACAAACCACACTTCTACAGACCTCTAAGATTTATACAACAACTATGGCGGGACGGGGCCGCCATACCCCCGAATGTATAAGAACCTACGACTCGAAACATACCAAAAGATAAGCCTCGGAGAAAGCGGAGCTTCCCAATCTGAGCGGTGATCCTAAGAGCGGGGATCAACGACCGATGTACCTCTACCTGCGGCATGAGCGCAGCCCCCCGATGGAGGTCAGTACACAAGGTACCAAGTTTGTGAAACTGTCAAATTCTGTAAATGAAATCAGAATAGCCTTATAAGCAGGAGACCTGTATGATAACCAAAATACGACGCAACATAAGCGATCAGTCGGGGACTCACGCCTCAAAGTCACCACTCGAATATAACCATGGGACTCACGCCCACAACATCCATCATGTTCGCGTCATGGCGCGTGCCCGAATACATCGGTGTAGACATGTCCATGATGCAACAATAATGACAAGGCCGCGTGGCGCGTACCGGAATACTGACGCATCGGTGTAGACATGCCCGTAACCTCAACAACAATATCTGGTGGTCAACCACGCGCGTGGCCACATGCCCCGGAATCTGACGTCGGTGTAGACACGTCCATGGAACGATAATAACCATATATCGGGTAATCAACCCGGCGCGTAGCCACATGCCCGGAATCTGACATCGGTGTAGGCATGTCCATGTAACCACAATAACAATATATCACGCAACGGCTATCACAAGCAAGCTCAAGCAAATTACCATACCTCTAAACTTTCATAAAAAGATCCATTCTTTCTCAAAGAGTCACCTGATATCAACACTTGCACAACAAATGCTATCTCAACAAGCATAGGCGAGCTACACAACAGCAAGCATAGGCAAGTTACACAACAAGCATAGGCAAGTTACACACAACTCAAGGTACTTCATTTTATATCATAGTCAGGGTTTTAACCCTAAGTACTATGTGCGTTAAGTCCTTTTAAAAGAGATACATTCCTTTTATAAAAGTCACCCGATACGTAGTATAAAACTAGAGTGATTCACATTATTAAGTAAAGCGAACACTTTCCTTTTAAAATCAAGTAACAACGTTCTTTTCCTAAGTTCGGTTTGCCTACTTTCAATTACTCAAGCCTCTTACTTTAGAAAGGTTTCATAGTTCGTAGTTTTAATCCCTTAAAACAATTTAAGAAACATATGCCACACGTGTGAGTAGTTTATTCTTGTTTATAACAATCTTATTACAAAGACCATGATCTAGGAAATGAAATATCATTTTGTCTCATCTTAGCTTCTATGCGGATGGAAGTTTCTGTTTTAATAATACTTAATTATTCAAAACACTTCCTTTTATTAACGCTGCGATGGTTTGTCGATACACATCACGATTCCCGAAATCAAGAAACATTCTTAAGCCGTTATACCTACCTTCCCATAAAGCTAGTATAACTCTTAAGTTTTCGAAAACCAAGTATTACTCTTCTTTTCAAAACGATTTCAGAAATCTTTTGAAATACTACAAGTTCTTTATTATCCCACCTCAAGCGATTATAAACAAATCATTTACCTTTTTTTAAAACCACAAAGTATTTTCTTATCTACATAAAATTTGTTATAACCAACTTCCCATAAAGCGTTATAACACTTTATGTTTCAAACCAATCAAATACATTTAACACGTATGCGTCTACGTACTACATAGTTCACACATATCATGCTAGAAGAGATAGGAAGAGGTTCACATACCTCGCCAGTATCGACTAATAGCAAACGCTCCAAGCAATGACTACTCCTCAAGCCAAGTAAATCGCGCCACACGTAGTACTTGACCTATAAGGCCACAAGCGCTTATTAACATCGAACTTTCTGAAAATTGGCAAAGCCTCCCCCGCCACAGCGTAAATCTCCTCCTCTATCGAGGCCGGCTATCAAGCCAACCGGGGGGGGGGTTAACACATCTAACCGGACGAGTACAATTCTACAACACAGTAATGCTACACAAGTCTACTGTAATACAGTCCTATGTAATTACAGTTCAGTTCTTAATTCTTCAGGCTTAAGTCAAAAGACATTGCCACAATACTAAGTATAGTTCTATATATAGTATACTTCAACTATATATTCTAACAACATGTAATTTCCAATTACAAAGGGCGATAGTAATTACCTCGATAAGCCCAAAATTATCCAAGTTTAATGTCGGCGCTGAGCAAGGTTTAGCTCTACTCCGTGTGCTCCAAACCGCTCCAAACAACCCTTAGAAGTTCTACTCAACTTCTACTAAACACTTCAACCGACTATGAAGGTTTTCTTTAGGGTTTCGTTTTTAAGGCGAGGAAAGTATAATGGTATTTTTCCGGGCTTGTATAAGTATAACCTTGGAATACTACAAGGTATTTGGGCCAAGGTATTTGGACATTATAACAATACTTTGGAGAGTATTTCTATACCACTATGGGTATTTATACGAGACAACTAGGCTGGGGGTAGAACTCTCGGCCACCAAGGCCTTCACAAGGGGGAGGGGCTCTCGGCCCAGGGGGGGGACGAGGGAGGCTAGGACGAGAACACCACAAGAGAGGGGAGGGAGAATTTAACACTTAGAAAGATTTTTAGGATGAAGAAAGTCTTCAAAGAGGGGGGTATTTATAGTACAAGCCAAGGCCAACCAATGGCCAAGATTGAGCCAAGTGTGGTGCAAGTGTAGGGCCAAGATTTACCACACACAAATATCCTACCAACTCCCCTTGACCAAACAAGCACAAAAAACGTGCAAGCTTAGCCATTTGGCCGTCCAACCTCTTCCAATGTGAGGGTGACACGTATCACCTCCCGTTGGTCCAAAATGTTAGGTCTCTCGTAAAATTCCGAAAAATTTAAATATGACATAGCCGTATTTTTCCCAAAAAAAGGTTTCAAACGGTTTGGTCGAAACACGACTCTAATCGGGTGTTGTGAGCAAAATTAATTCGGCCAAGCCACTTTGTAGTTCGAAAATTTCTACGTCCCACGTACATACTGAAATACTGGTATAACACGCAGCTGGCTACGAGACCACTGCACGAGCCTCGGTCCACACCGAGAGCGAGAGATGGCTTACAGGAGATGGCCCGATTCGCCGGGATCGTGGCCAGACACGAGGATAGGCTGGATGCAGCAGTTCCAGTAGCCCCCGTAGTTCACCCCAGATCGGATAGTTTGAGGCTACGGGATTTTCTGAGTTGTATCCCGCCAGAGTTCTACGGGTCGAGGCCTGAGGATGATCCGCAGGAGTTCATCCGTCAGTTACAGAGGATCATGCGAGTGATCAAGGCTTCGGAGAACGAGTCCGTGATTTTCGGTTCACATCGGCTGCGTGATACCGCAGTCGACTGGTTTGATTCGTGGGAGCTGTCCCGGGGGGAGCATGCGCCTCCAGCTGTTTGGGACGAGTTCTCGGAGGCATTTCTCAGTCATTTTTGCCTCGCGCATGAGGAGAAGGCGGTAAGCGAGTTTACGATCTTGTCTGAGGAGGGCGCGCGGTTGAGTACAACGTAGAGTTCTACTCGTTGGCTCGATATTGTCACGACCCAACCCCGGGGCCGCGACTGGTGCCCTACCTGGGCACCCCGTTCAGGTATACATCAGAGAATAGCATCGGAACATACACAACATAAACACATGTGTAAATAAAAACGTCACAGGCTAGCCGATCAGACCGCCTTCTATAATATAAACATAATCAAAAGTACAACTCAGTTCTTACAGCCCAACCACATATGTGAATACAGACCTCTAGGAATAACAACTGTGGCGGGACAGAGCCCCGCCATACCCCTGAATATACATGAATCTACTACCTCAGGGAAAACTGTACCAAGAGCTAAGCCTCCGGAGCAAATGAGGCTTTTTCTCAAAACTGAACCGAGATCCTAAGAGCAAGGATCACCAACCTGGGTACCTAAAACCTGCGGGCATGAACGCAGCCACGAAGAAGTCGATTACAACAGTGCGAATATGGAGCAGAAATAACGTCGATAAACAGATCATAAGCGTACAAAAGAATGGCGAGGACAAGTATAAAAAGTACATACCAGATCCTGCCGTGTCATTACCACTTATGAACTTAATCGTACCTTATTATCTTTTCCCATTTTCAATAAAAGTTATAGTCACATTCTTATGTACACGATTAGGGAAAATCATTAAGTTCATTACTATTACTTACTTATCTTCCATAAGTATAATCCGGCCCTTTAAGGAGGGCACATTTACTACCCGGCCCAATCCAGGACGCGATCAAGTCACACAAAATAGCAAAGTGTGGCCGTGGAATCCCCCATCACTGCCGACAGCTATAAGTGTAAAATATAAACATGTGACGCGCCCGTGGCATCCCACCTCACTGTCGGCGTACACATACACAATACATATATATATATCTCCTGCCGTGGAATCCCTCACATCGGCGGTTTATAAGTGTAAAATATAAACATGGGTCTCATGCCCATAACATCAATCAGCGGTGGTACAACGTCTTGGGGTTACCTCATTTATACTCTTACCGGAGCAGTGGTATAGCGTCTGGGGTTTACCCTCACCGATACTCTTACCTGGAGAGGTGGTAGCGGTGGTATAGCGTCTTGGGGTTTACCCTCACCGATACTCTTACCCCTCGGAGAGGTGGTATAACGTCTTGGGGTTTACCCTCATTTATACTCTTACCTATCTCGACCGACCATCTAACAATACATAAGCACTACCATGTCCTTTATAAAAATCCGAATTTAACCCAAGTACTCCAAATAACGGAAGCATACGTGGAATCCCACATCGCTTCGATGCGTCAAGTAACTTACAACAAGGCAATGACCCTCCAGAGAGTCGCGGCAACGTAATAAAACATAATACTTGCACTCAAAGGCGATCACCAGCACATATAGGCTAATTCTCAATTAACCAAGCCAAAGTACTTATCAAGGCACACATAGAATAATTCTCATTTAACAAGCCAAAGTACTTATCAGGGCACAAATAGAAAAATTCTCATTTAACAAGCCAAAGTACTTATCAGGGCACAAATAGAATAATTCTCATTTAACAAGCCAAAGTACTTATCGGGGCACAAATAGAATAATTCTCATTTAACAAGCCAAAGTACTTATCAGGCACAAATAGAATAATTCTCATTTAACAAGCCAAAGTACTTATCGGGCACAAATAGAATAATTCTCATTTAACAAGTCAAAGTACTTATCAGGCACAAATAGAATAATTCTCATTTAACAAGCCAAAGTACTTATCAGGCACAAATAGAATAATTCTCATTTAACAAGCCAAAGTACTTATCGGCACAAATAGAATAATTCTCATTTAACGAGCCAAAGTACTTGCGTACATTCTTTTCAAAAGACTCTTTCCAAATAAAACTTCCCGATACTAACAACCGTAGTATCAAGTCCTATCCACCTTTCAAGTCAAGTCACAATACCTTTTAGAAATACAATTACGCTTCTAAATCAAGTGACTTCTTTATTAAAAACCTTAAGCAATTGGTACTTTTAAAACAATTTGCCCTTCCTTAATACAAGTTATTTCTTTGATTACTTCATTAGAGAAAACCATTCTCTTAACCTTCCATAAAGCCGTTATAACCAACTTCCCATAAAGCCGTTATAACCCTTTATGGTTTAGACCAACACGTTCCTTTTATAACCAAGAGACTTCTACTTTTTGAAACCAAGTATTATATACTTTCAAATCAATTCTCATAACTTGCAAAAATACAATTAGTCTCTTAACCTTTAGAAAACAAGTGACTCATTTTATTATAAAACCTTAGGCAATTGATGCCTTAAAAACAAGTTGCCTTTTTACTAAAATCAAGTCATTTATCTTTCCATAAAGCAAATATAACTAACTTCCCATAAAGCCGTTATATTCACTTTATACCTTAGCCAAAAACAATTTCCTATCCAAGGGACTTATACGTTTAAAACGGAACAAGTATCACATACTTTAAAACTCTTCAAGTCCCTTAACATTAATAAAACTTAAGACATCCTTTATACTTTCAAAGAAGTGAGTTAATCTCCTAACTCACCCAACTTGGCTATTTACAAAACTAGTAAAGGATATCAAGGTGTTGTACGTCTACCGTACTACATACGTGCAACTAGTCATGCTCAAAGATAGGAAAAGTTCTACATAGAGTAGGTCACACAACTACCTCTTAACTTCTAAGAGTAACAGGAAACATGAAATGATACCACAGGTATATTCCAGACATAGAATCATGCCAAAGGAAGGAAGAGGTTCACATACCTCGCGACGATTGTCGACAAGTAGCAAAATGCTCCAAAGTACTTCAACCTTGAGCTATTCCATTCTTCAAGTAGGATACGCTATACTTAGTACTTCAACCTATAATGGTCACCATACGTCCATTAACCTCTTATTTCACACGTAGAATATTCTAAGTGCTAAGTCGCTAAATTCTACGGAAATTCGGACAGCACCTCCTTTGTTTTTACTTACTTGCCACCTTTTTCAAGGCCGAATACAATAACCAAACACGCCACATTTAAGGCCCAATCAAAGCAATCAACAATAGGGGATTACACGTCTACTAGACGTGTAAAATTCCTCCCCACAACGATATCAATTTAATACAACTTACTAGGCCAATTCGGCTAACTTGAAACACTACAACATCAATTCTTATCCAAATTCCATTTCAATCCAAGTTGTTAGCAATACATGATATCAAGTCGCAATCGACTATAACTACTATAATCTTCAAGTCAACAACATGCGACGATTCTAATAACGACTAAATTAGTAATCCAATTTTCAAGTGGCTTGTATAACATTTCGGATTTCCAAGGCTAAAATCGATCCATAATCATTATAACTTCAACACATATACCTCATGCTAGCAACAAGTAAAGCTAACAACAATATAAATAATCTTGTAACACTTTCAAAGAACAAGATTATACCTCAACGATTCTTAATCCAATCTTCAAAACCGAAGTTGCTCCTTAGCAACCTAGAGCCTCATCAAGACACTTCAATCCGCTCATTGAGACCCTTAGAACCATACCAACAACTTTCCTTCAATCTTCCAATCCAAAACCTAGAAAGCCACTAGGTTTTCACTTTGCGACTAATACGAAAACTCTCTTTTTCCGGGATTTTTCTATTGAGATATGCTTACAATATACTTAGGAACCTTGGTTTAAAGTGGGGAGATTATTGGACAACAAACAAATTCTTTTCCTTTTCACTCATGTTGAACCCGAGAGCACTAGCTCTATGTTCATCCAATTTTCTTCAAATTTTTGGCTAAGTGTGGACTTGTCTCACTACTAGTAGTAATATATAGGGACATGGAGGGTCAAGATGTGCACAATTGGGTGGCTAGGATGAGGTCTTAATTAAATATCAAGCTTGTGGGTCCTTTGACTTAGTCAAGATTGTCAAGCTTGCAACTTGCAAGACATGTCTTGCTAACAAAGGTCCAATGACCCTCTTGCTCTTGCTAAATTCGTCCAAGGCATCCTTAAGGGGGGTGACACGTGTCGCCCTCCCATTCGTCACCATACTACGTTTTCCGACAATTTCATAATTCCAACAAATTTTTACAAGTCTCAAATTTTAACACTTGCGAGTTCTTACGTACGTTCTTAAAACCTGTCCTGCAAATACGGGGTGTAACAGATATGTCCCTGCGTTAGTAGCTATTATGGAGGACAGAGTGCACCGCTACGTCACAGGGCTTGATGACTACTTGGCAGAGTCTTGTTCGGGTGTATCGCTTCAGCCGGGCATGGACATTGCCCGCATGCAGGCTCATGCACTAGGGTGTGAGGCACGGAGAGACCGACGGATTGTCCAATACCAGCAGAAGAAGGCCAGGACGGCAGGGTCCTTTGGTGACTTTCAAGGTGGACCGCCGCAGCAGCAGACTAGTTATACGCCGTCGCCAGTACAGTGTGGTCCTCTGCGCCTTCGTGGCCTCCAGTATTCGGGAGCGTGTCGTGGCTCCGGGTTCGAGTTTTCGGGAGTTGGGGTGCTGGCCAGATGAAGCCACCCCGACCTAAGTGTAGCCAGTGTGGTAAACCCCATTCGGGGGAGTGTCAGAGGACTTGTTTTACATGTGGCCAGCAGGGCCATTTTGCGAGAAATTGTCCTACCAGAGGTAGCGTGGATGTTGAGACTCGGCCGGGATCTGCGGGTTCTTCGCCGATAGCTAGAGGGGTGTTCATATACCGCGAGCGGCGAGGGTCGTGGTGGAAGTTCGCCTAGCGGTCCTGAAACCGCCTATTCTTTTGATTTCAGGTATATCCTTGACCCTCTAGAGACTAGTATGCATTTGTGTTAAGATGAGTATATTTTAATTGTTATGTTCTGATAGCATTATGTTGTTGTGATTAGAAAACATGGGCAGTTGAGAAAGGGTAAGTCTGGGGACGTGAAAGTTTTGAACCTTAGAATATTATACGTTGAGACCTTAGATGTAAGGCCGTCGTGAGTAAAAGATTTTTCGGTTGATATTGGTCGAAGTGCGTTATATGCGTGGTGTATTGGTGTGATAATTCCATGGGTAGTGTAAGATGGAAGTGGTAGCTTTCATGACGTGAATTAGTAAGATTGTTCCGGATCGGGGAACGAGAGAGTTTGGGCGCGATAGCGGGTCGGGTTGAGGCCAAGTCGCGGGTCAACCCGCAGCCCGGAATGAGGTGGGGTCAGTTCGAGGTGGTCCCGCCGGGTGGTAGGGTCACGAGGGTGCTAGGCCCAAGTTTAGGTAACCATCGTATGAGTTCGTGGATGTGTTCGACCAGAATCGGATCGTGAAGGCCGGAGATAGGCCTTAGAGTAAATTGAAGCTAGTGGGAGCTGTTGTGAGATTAGAAATGATTTCCTCGTTAGCTTGGATTTGTATGATATACTATGGCCATTGATGGCGTGATTGGTTTCGTAAGTATAGTAGTGAAGACTATACCGGCACACGTTTGTTTGGAGACTTAGAAGGAACATTCGGGACGAATGTTTCTAAGGGGGGAAGAATGTTATACCCCGTAGTTCCAGGGTATGTATGTGAGGACGTACGTACGAGAATACGACAGAAATTTTGGAAAGAAAGAAAGATGTGATTTTTCGACGGAAAAGTTTCCGGTTTTTGTGAAGAAAAAGGTTCGTTAATGGGAATTGGATTCCCAGATTTGGTATTTGGACTTCTTGGATTATTTTAGAATTATGAGATTTTATTTTATGAAATGGTCAAGTGGGCCCACGGAGAAATTTACTGCTTTGTGGGGCCCGCTTTGTTTTTGAGATTTTCGGTATTTTGGATATTTTCTAAGAAGAAATATTTTGATTTAGTCGGGGCGACACGTGTCACCCCCATGTGGCACCTTGGCCGAAATGGTGGGACAAGTGGCTAGCCACTTGTCCCTGGCCGAATGGGCTAACAAGTGGCAAGCCACTTGTCTAGCAATTTCGTTGGCCATGTGGTGTGGTGGGACCCACACACACATGGCCCAATCTTGACCATACACTTGATAAGATCTTGGCCCTTAATTCTCTATAAATACCCCCTTAAGGTCAAGAGTATTTCATCCACACTTGAAGATTTTCCATAGCAAATACTCCCTCCCTTTAGCCCTATTTCGTCCCCCCCTCCTCTTGTGTAGAAAATACTTGGTGTATTGTTGTATAATCCCAAATACCTTGGCCTAGTATCCCTAGTAGTATTCCAAAGTTATTTCAATACTAGAAGCCGGAAATACTACTTTATTCCAATAGCCGTAAAGTGAAACCCTAGAAAAATGTTCCTAGCTTGGTTGAAGTTTTTAGAAGTTGTTGGAAACTTCTAAGGTCGCTTGGAGCGGGTTGGAGCGTAAGGAGTTGGAGCTAAACGTTGCCCAGGATCGACTTATAAACTTGGATAATTTTTGGGCTTATCGAGGTAATAATCTATGTCCCCTATTGTAATTAGAAATTACATGTCAGTAGTAATATATAGTTGAGTATACTATATATAGAATGAGTATTGAAAAGAATTGAACCGTATTTACATAGATTTGTATTTACTGATCGTTGTATTATTGTGGAGTAGAATTGTACACGTCCAGGTTAGACGTGTAATCCTCTGAGAGTTGTTGTCCGCAGTGGCCCGATAAGGGGAGGAGTTTTATGTGATAGCGGGGGGGAGGTGCTGCCGAATTTTCTGTAGAATAAGGAATCTTGTATTTAGAATATTCTACGAAGAGAGCTAGAAGTTGATAGATGTATTGTGATTATTATAGGTGGATCTTCTACGCGCGTACTTGACTTGGCTTGTGGTTTAAGCTAAAAAGGTATGTGATTCTTCCTATACTCTTGAGCATGATTGTTGTGAACTATATAGTACGGTAGACGTACGTGTGTGAAATGAATTTTGTTTGTTTAAAACATAAAGTGTTATGATGGCTTTATGGGAAGTTAGTTATAACGACTTTATGAAGATAAAAGAAAGATTTGGTTTTTGATAAAGAAACGACTTGATTTTGAAAGTTAAGAGACTTGATCTTGAAAGATAAGAGACTTGATTTATAACGACTTGTTTTCGGAAAAGGAGAAGTAACTTGATTTAAGTATAGGTTACTTGTTTTGAAAAGAGTAAGTTAATTGGGTTTTAAAAGAGTATACTTGATGTTGTTCTAAAAGAAAAGCACTTGATTTAAAAAGTATAGAGTACTTGATTTTAAAAGCCTTGTAAAGATTTTTACGAAGGTGAAGTAATTTGGTTTTAAAAGTAAAACGTGTTTTCTTTATATACTACGAGTATTAGTATCATGTGGCTTTACGTAAAAAGAGGTTTTTTTGAAAGAATGAAAGTATGTAGTATTTTGGGTTTGAAACCCGGATTGTTGGTTAAAATGAATGTATGTTGAACTTGCCTATGCTTGTTGTGATAGTCTTTGATGTGCAAATGTTTTGTTGATGTACTGCCGTGACTCTCTGGGAGGGCCGGCTATCTGATTGATTGATTGGACATACTGACGTTGGGTGGTCCACGAGTATGCGTCCACTTTGAGTATCGATCGGTTGTTTCAGATCGCCGTGACTCTGCAGGAGGGCCATTATCTCGATTGATTTCCTTTGGACATGCTGACACGATGGATGGTCCACGAGCATGCGTCCAGTAGGATGGTTTCATGGCCATGACATCCGAGGTAAGATGCCGGGGCATGCGGTCATTGTGAGGTTCAGACTGTTAGTCCATGGACCGCTAATCCATGAAGCTTGCCGCGGTGACGAGCGATCACGGGCTTGATTTGTACGTGTGGTTCAGGCACACTTTAGATACTTGTTCTGGTCATTTTCTCGTGTACCGGTAGCCTCTGGTAGATAGCTTAAGATACTTGCCTCGGTCATATCTTGTGAGACGGTAGGCTATTGTACGTTAGCTTAAGATACTTGCCTCGGCCAGTTGCGTGGCTAGATTTTGGACTGGTAGTTGGCTTCCGTACCTTGCCCGTGATGGGATATGACTAGCTTTTGGACTGGTAGTTGGCTATTCTACTTGGCCCGATCGGTTTTGATGACGCAGGCAGGATCTAGTGTTCAGGTTCACATATGGGTGTTGTTTTACATCATGTACTGCCGGCAGTGAGGAATGAGTTCCACGGGCATGAGTGATATTATGGGCGTGAGACCCATAGTTATGTGTGAGTGATTATTCTGGGGATATGCGTCCCCTTACTTGACATAACTGTTTACTTATTTCGAAATGGTTTTATAAAATGATGAAATGTGATTTCATTACAGTATTTTCAGTTTGACATACTTGGTACATGTTGTACTGACCTCCTTCGGGGGGATGCGTTCATGCCGCAGGTAGAGGTACACCAGTTGTTGATCCCCGCTCATAGGATCGCAGTCATTGGAAGCCCGTTTCCTCCGAGGCTTATCTTTTGTATAGTCCCCGTCATCAGAGGTACTTGTACATTCGTGGTATGGCGGGCCTCGTCCCGTCATAGATGTTGTTACATTCTAGAGGTGCGTTGTCACGACCAACCGGCGTGATCGTGCCTTACCCGGCACCCTAGTGATACAACATCGAGAAAACCAATGGAAATAAAAACTTAAACATACAAATAGATATGGATCAAGATAAAGAAAATAGGCCAACCAAAATAGTTGCCTTTTCTGCATATATATATACATCGATAATTGAACGAGCATAATCCTTACAACCCCGCCACAACAAGCATGCACTCTAAGATTTTTACAACAACTATGACGGACAGGCCCCGCCATACCCTCGAATGTACAAGAACCTACTGCACTGTGGTAACATACCAAAAGATAAGCCTCTGAAGGAACAGAGCTTCCCAATACGCTGAAATGTGATCCTATAAGCGGGGATCGACAGCCGATGTACCTCTACCTGCGGCATGAACGCAGCCCCCCGAAGGAGGTCAGTACAACAGGTACCAAGTATGTGAAACTTAAAATACTGTAAATGAAATCATAATAGTCTATATAAAGCAGGAGACATGTATGATAACCAAACTACAATACACAACATATAAACAAATATATCAAGTCGTGACTCACGCCCTCCAAATCATCACTCGTGCCCGTGGAATTCCTTCCTCACTGCCGGCAGTCTATGATATAACAACACCAAGAAGTATATATGAACAACAGGTCCCACCTGTGTCATAAAAACCGTACGGGGCAAGTATAACTACCAGATCCGACCGTACCAATAATACTGTACAACCATATCATGAAGCTGACACGTGGCAAGTGCAATAGCCTCCACCAGCTCCTCCTGCGCCACGTAGCTGACGGGGGCAAGTGAATCGGCTATGCACCAGATCACAACCGTAAGTCACGGCTCCATCCAAACACCGACTCGCCGGTCGACACGTGGCAAGTGCACTAGCCTCCACCAGCTCCTCCCTGCGCCACGTAGCTGACGGGGGCAAGTGAATCGGCTAAGCACCAGATCACAACCGTAAGTCACGATACTTCGCCGCGAAGCTGACACGTGGCAAGTGCAATAACCTCTACCAGATCCACCTGCGTCACGTGGCGACGGGGCAAGTAAACAGCTACACACCGATCACAACCGTAAGTCACGATATTTCGCCATAAATAACCATAATGGTCACATGTCCACGTAATCCATCATCGGTAGACATGCCCATGTAACAATAATAATGGAAGCATACCGTGGAATCTCCCCACCGCCAGACGTCCAAGTAAGTTCTCAACAAGTCAACCGGCCCTCCATCGAAAGACGCGATAGTATAGAAACACAATTCTTGCACACCAAGGCTATCAAAGCAAGCATAGGCAAGTTACACAACAACAGGCATAGGCAAGTTACACAACAACAAGCATAGGCAAGTTACACAATAACAAGCATAGGCAAGTTACACACAACTCAAGGTACTTTCATTTTATGCCAAAGTTCGGGTTTTAACCCTAAAGTACTACATACGTTAAATTCCTTTTAAAGAGATTCATTCCTTTTATAAAAGTCACCCGATACCCGTAGTATAAAAAGTAGAGTGACTCACATTTTTAAGTAAACCAGAACACTTCTTTTTTCTAAAATCAAGTAACAACATTCTTTTCCTAAAGCTCCAGTTTGCCTAATTTCAATTACTCAAGTCTCTTTATTTTAGAAAAGTTTCATAGTTCAATGTCTTAATCTCTTTTAAAACAATTGAGTAACATATGCCATATGTGTGAGCAGTTTATTCTTGTTTATAACCATCTTATTAAAGAAGCCATGATCTAGAAAATGTAATATCATTTTGTCTTATCTTAGCTTCTATGCAGATGGAGGTTTCTACTGGTTTTTATAATAATTCATTAGTCAGTACATTTTCCTTTATTAACGCTGCAGTGGTTTGTTCGATACTTGTTCTCATTCCCGAAATCAGTAAAAAATTATCCCTTTTATCTTCCTTAAGACGTTATACCTAACTCCCCATAAAGCTAGTATAACTCTTAAGCTTTCAAAAACCAAATATTACTCTTCTTTCAAAATGATTCTTTTGAAATACTTCAAGTTCTTTATTATCACACATCAAGTCAGTTATAAGTCAAATCAGTTACCTTTTAAAAACCACAAAGCATTTTCTTACCTACATAAAGCTGTTATAACCAACTTCCCATAAAGCCGTTATAACACTTTATGTTTTAAACCAATCAAATACATTTAACACATGCGTCTACCGTACTACATAGTTATACACACATCATGCTAGAAAAGATAGGAAGAGGTTCACATACCTCGCGACGATTATCGACTAATAACAAAACGCTCCAAGTACCTCAAACCGTCGGCTACTCCTTAAGCCAAGTAGATCACGCCACACGTAGTACTTCAACCTATAGAGGCCACAAGGCGCCTATTAACGTATAGATCTCAACGTAGAATATTCTACGTAAAATTCGGCAGACCTCTTCCCGCAATGGCCGCGTAATTCTCCTCTATCGAGGCCTGCTAACAGGCCAACAACTCCCGAGAGGGGGGGGGGGGGGGTTGTACGTCTAATCCGGACGTGTACAATTCTACTTCACAGTAATGCTACACAAGTCTACTGTAATACAGTCCTATGTAATTACAGTTCAGTTCTCTTATTTAAATTCAGGCTTAAGTCAAAAGACATTGCCGCAAAACTATTTCGTTCTATATATATAGTATATTCAATATATATTCCTACATGTAATTTCCACGAGCAAGGTTTAGCTCCTACTCCGTGCGCTCCAACCCACTCCAAACAACCCTTAGAAGTTCTAACCAACTTCTACTTAAATACTTCAATCAACTATGAAGATTTCTTTAGGGTTTCGTTTTTGTGACTTAAGGGAAGTATAATAGTATTTCCGGGCTCTACGTATAGAGGTAACTTTGGAAAGTACTACAAGATATATGGGCTAAGGTATTTAGGGCATTATAACAATACTTGGAGAAGTATTTCTCAACCAAGGGGGGGGGGGGTATTTCTCGAAAACAACTAGGCTAGGGGGGGTAGTGTTCTCGGCCGAGGGCCTCTCAAAGGGGGAGGGGGTGTGGCGGACGAAACCTCAAGAGGGAGGGAGTATTTTTAGACTTGGAATTTGCTCAAGTGTGGATGAAATAACTCATCAACTAAGGGGGTATTTATAGGCCAACCAATGGCCAAGATGAAGCCAAGTGCTAGGCAAGTGTAAGGCCAAGATTTACCCAAGTACACCTTATCCATCTACCACCAAAATATCCTACCAACTACTTGACAAAAAAAGAGCCACAAAAATCGTCCAAGGAAGCCCCATGTTTGCCGTCCATTGAGGGTGACAAGTGTCACCCTCCCGTTGGTCCAAAATATTCCATCTCTCGGAAAAATCCGCAAAAATAATAAATGACATAGCCGGAATTTTCCCTTCGCAAAGTTTGTAAAACGTTTCGTCGGAAAACGACTCTTTTCGGGGGTTGTGCACAAATTTCGAACCTTGCCTACTTTAAGGCTTAACTTCGTGACGACGCCTTCACGCATATACTGGAAATATGGGGTATAACATTCTTCCCCCCTTAGAAACATTCGTCCCGAATGTTCCTTCTAAGTCTCAAAACACACACACGCCGGTATAGCCTTCACTACTATACTTACGAAACCAAACATGCCACACCTGGCCACAAAATTACATGCGCGAAAATACTTAAATCCAAGCCAACGAGGAATCACCTCGACGATACAAAACAATACAAATTCTCACTCCTGGTCCAAAGGATATTCCCTTCGCACATTCATTTCACAAAAATGATCACTTCCACTTTTTAGCACAAGTTCACTTCTTTCCTTTCTCGTCGTACCCTTCTCGAACACTCGAACTCTTCCTAGTACACGTACCACACTTCAGTCAACGCTTCTGTTTCCAAAACTTTGGAGTCACTACCTCCAAACTTGGTCATCTTACTAGCTTCACTTTCCTCTAAGGCCATTCCCGGCCTTCACGAACCGATTCTGGTCGAACGCATCCACGAATTCATACGATGGTTACCTAAACTTGGGCCTAGCACCCTCGTGATCCTACCACCCGGCGGGACCACCTCGAACTGACCCAACCCCAAACCGGGCTACGGGTTGACCCGCAACATGGCCCCAACCCGACCCACTTAACGCATCAAGCTCTTGTTCCCCGATCCGGAACAATCTTACCTATACAAGTCATGGAAGCTACCACTTTCACCACAACCCAAGGAAATTATCCCCCAACATATTTCACACATACTAAGTACTTGACAACGACCAACCGTAAAATCATCCACTTAAGACGGCCTTACATCTAAGGTCTCAACTGTAATATTCTAAGGTTCAAAATTTTCTCATCCCCAGACTTACCCTTTTTCACTAACCAGGCTTCTAAATCACATTTTAGCACAAAGCTATCCGAACATAACACTTAACACATCATCATAACATCAATACATACAAGTCTCTAGAGGGTTAAGGATATACCTGAAAATAGGCGGTTCAAAGGACCGCTAAAACTGGGAACTTCCACCGCGACCTCTGCCGTGGCCTGCCGGTGTATGAACATCCTGCCTAGCTATGGAAGGTGAAGAACCCGCAACTGATCTAGTAGTCTGTGCTATCCCACCAGTGCTACCCCTGGTCGGACAGTCTCTCGCCAAATGGCCCTGCCGGCCACAAGTATAGCAATCTTCCAAACCAGTACGACATTCCCCCCTATGGGCTTTACCACAACGGCCACACTGAGATACGGGTGGCCTCATCCGGCGAGCACTCCTACTCCCCTGAAAATCTGAAACCTGGGAGCTCTGTCCCGCTCCCGAATATCCCAAACGCCCCGACGACGGTGAGGACCACTTGCATCGGGCGGAGGCGCATAATCGCTCTGGCCGAGGCGGTCCGCCTCGAAAGTCACCAAAGGACCTCGCTGCTCGCCTCTTCTGGCGATCTCGGTCATTCTGCCGATCTCTCCGCCTCACATCCAAGTGCATAAGCTCAGATGACAATGTCCATGCCGGTGAAGAGCTACACCCGAGCAACTCCTCGCTAGGTAATCATCGAGCCACAGAACATATCGGTGCACTCGATCCTCTATACTAGCTACTAACGCGGGACGCATCGACCAATGAGTCGAAATCCACATTGTACTCCAACCGCACGCCCGCTTCGCCGCAACACCAAAAATCGGTCGGCGAGCCCTCTCATCCGCGAGGCAAGAAATGTGCAAGAAATGTCTCGAGAACTCATTCCAAATAGCCGAGGCGCATGCTCCCGGGACGGCTCACGAATCAAACGATCGGCTGCGGTATCACGCGGCCGATGCGAACCTAAGACCACCGACTCGGTCTCCGATGCCTTGATCACTCATGATCTGCAGTAATTGTCGGATGAACTCCTGGATCATCCTCGTGCCTCGACCCATAAAACTCGCGGCTACAACTCGTAAAATCCCGTAGCCTCAAACTATCTCGATCTAGGGTGAACGGCATCAGCATCGAACGGCCGGCCCATTTATCCTCATGTTCGCCACAACCACGCCAATAATCGCCAACTCCTTGTAACCCATATCCTCTCGCCTGCATCGGGGACCGGAGGCTCGTGCATCGTGGTCTCTGTAGAGATCGCGCCGCTCCATTCGCAGCCTCCTCTCGCCGCTTTGCCCTTCTGGGCCCGCTGTTGCACTAGCGGAGGCATAATCGTAAAACGAAATACGTCAGAGGGGTCCAACTTATCACACAGCTCTAAGGCACGATCTCAGAATGGGAAGAATGGAAACCAATCATAAATGTCCTATAGCCTCCTGATTATAGATGTGGTGCACAACACATCGATAATCAAGACTCTACTAGACACGGTCTGCAGACACTTTCCGAGGACTAACTGCTCTGATACCACTTTTGTCACGACCAACCGGCCCGTGATCGTGCCTACCGGGCACCCTAGTGATACAACATCAGAGAAAACCAGCGAAAATAAAAACTTAAACATACAAATAGATATGGATCAAGATAAAAGAAAATAGGCCAACCAAAACGGTTGCCTTTCTGCATATATATACATCGATAATTGAACAGTTACAATCCTTACAACCCTGCTCACAACAGTGCTACAGACCTCTAAGATTTTTACAACAACTATGACGGGACAGGGCCCCGCCATACCCGTGAATGTACAAGAACCTCTGCACTGTGGTAACATACCAAAAGATAAGCCTCCGAAGGAACGGAGCTTCCCAATACGCTGAAATGTGATCCTATAAGCGGGGATCGACAGCCGATGTACCTCTACCTGCGGCATGAACGCAGCCCCCCGAAGGAGGTCAGTACAACAGGTACCAAGTATGTGAAACTGAAAATACTGTAATGAAATCATAATAGTCTATATAAAGAAGGAGACATGTATGATAACCAAACTACAGTACACAACATATAAACAATCATATCAAGTCAGGGACTCACGCCCTCCAAATCATCACTCGTGCCCGTGGAATTCCTTCCTCACTGCCGGCAGTCTATGATATAACAACACCAAGGAGTATATATGAACAACAGGTCCCACCTGTGTCATAAAAACCGTACGGGGCAAGTATAACTACCGATCCGACCGCACCAATAATATCGTACAACCATATCATGGTCGACACGTGGCAAGTGCAATAGCCTCCACCAGCTCCTCCCTGCGCCACGTAGCTGACGGGGGCAAGTGAATCGGCTACGCACCAAATCACAACCGTAAGTCACGAAGCTCCATCCAAACACTGACTCGTGAAGCTGACACGTGGCAAGTGCACTAGCCTCGCGACTCCTCCTGCGCCACGTGGCGGCGGGCAAGTGAATCGTCTAAGCACGGATCACAACCGTAATTCACGATACTTCGCGCGAAGGCGACCGTGGCAAGTGCAATAACCTACCAGATCCACTGCGTCACGTGGTAGGCGGGGGCAAGTAAAGCGCTACGCACCGATCACAACCGTAAGTCACGATCTTCGCCATAAATAACCATAATGGTCACATGTCCACGAATCCATCATCGGTGTAGACATGCCCATGTAACAATAATAATGGAAGCATACGTGGAATCTCCGTCGCTGCGATGCGTCAAGTAAGTTCTCAACAAGTCAACGGCCCTCCATCGAAAGACGCGATAGTATAGAAACACAATTCTTGCACACAAGGCTATCAAAGCAAGCATAGGCAAGTTACACAACAACGAGCATAGGCAAGTTACACAACAACAAGCATAGGAAAGTTACACAATAACAAGCATAGGCAAGTTACACCTGACTCAAGGTACTTTCATTTTATGCCAAAGTTCGGGTTTTAACCTAAAGTACTACATACGTTAAATTCCTTTTAAAGAGATTCATTCCTTTTATAAAAGTCACCCGATACGTAGTATAAAAATTAGAGTGACTCACATTTTTAAGTAAACGAACAACTTCTTTTTCTAAAATCAAGTAACAACATTCTTTTCCTAAAGCTCGGTTTGCCTAATTTCAATTACTCAAGTCTCTTTATTTTAGAAAAGTTTAATAGTTCAATGTCTTAATCTCTTTTAAAATAATTGATTAACATATGCCATATGTGTGATCAGATTATTCTTGTTTATAACCATCTTATTAAAGCAGCCATGATCTAGAAAATGTAATATCATTTTGTCTTATCTTAGCTTCTATGCAGATGGAGGTTTCTACTGGTTTTTATAATAATTCATTAGTCAGTACATTTTCCTTTATTAACGATGCAGTGGTTTGTTCGATACTTGTTCTCATTCCCGAAATCAGTAAAACATTATCCCTTTTATCTTCCTTAAGGCGTTATACCTAACTCCCCATAAAGCTAGTATAACTCTTAAGCTTTCAAAAACCAAATATTACTCTTCTTTCAAAATGATTCTTTTGAAATACTTCAAGTTCTTTATTATCACACATCAAGTCAGTTATAAGTCAAATCAGTTACCTTTTAAAAACCACAAAGCATTTTCTTACCTACATAAAGTTGTTATAACCAACTTCCCATAAAGCCGTTATAACACTTTATGTTTTAAACCAATCAAATACATTTAACACATGTACGTCTACCGTACTACATAGTTATACACACATCATGCTAGAAAAGATAGGAAGAGGTTCACATACCTCGCGACGATTATCGACTAATAGCAAAACACTCCAAGTACCTCAAACCGTCGGCTACTCCTTAAGCCAAGTAGATCACGCCACACGTAGTACTTCAACCTATAGAGGCCACAAGGCGCCTATTAACATCTAGATCTCAACGTAGAATATTCTACAGAAAATTCGGCGACCTTCTCCCCACATGACGCGTAATTCTCTCCTCTATCGAGGCACGCTATGAGCCAACAACTCCCGAGAGGGGGTTATCGTCTAATCCGGGCGTGTACAATTCTACTTCACGAATGCTACCAAGTCTACCATGTCTGATCACTATGTAATTACTGATTCGATTCTTTTCTTTAAATTGGGCTTAAGTCAAAAGACATTGCCGCAAAACTATGTTCGATTCTATATATAGTATACTTCAACTATATATTCCTACAACATGTAATTTCCAATAACAATAGGGGACAAGATGATTTACCTCGATAAGCCCAAAATTATCCAAGTTTAAATGTCGATCTGAGCAAGGTTTAGCTCTACTCCGTGCGCTCGACCGCTCAAACAACCCCAGAAGTTCTAACCAACTTCTACTTAAATACTTCAATCAACTATGAAGATTTCTTTAGGGTTTCGTTTTTGTGACTTAAGGAAGTATAATAGTATTTCCAGGCTCTACGTATAGAGGTAACTTTGGAAAGTACTACAAGATATATGGGCTAAGGTATTTAGGGCATTATAACAATACTTGGAGAAGTATTTCTCAACCAAGGGGGGGGGGTATATCTCGAAAACAACAAGGCTAGGGGGGGTAGTGTTCTCGGCTGAGGGCCTCTCAAAGGGGGAGAGGGTGTGGCGGACGAAACCTCAAGAGGGAGGGAGTATTTTTAGACTTGGAATTTGCTCAAGTGTGGATGAAATAACTCATCAACTAAGGGGGTATTTATAGGCCAACCAATGGCCAAGATGAAGCCAAGTGCTAGGCAAGTGTAAGGCCAAGATTTACCCAAGTACACCTTATCCATCTACCACCAAAATATCCTACCAACTACTTGACAAAAAAAGAGCCACAAAAATCGTCCAAGGAAGCCCCATGTTTGCCGTCCATTGAGGGTGACAAGTGTCACCCTCCCGTTGGTCCAAAATATTCCATCTCTCGGAAAAATCCGCAAAAATAATAAATGACATAGCCGGAATTTTCCCTTCGCAAAGTTTGTAAAACGTTTCGTCGGAAAACGACTCTTTTCGGGGGTTGTGCACAAATTTCGAACCTTGCCTACTTTAAGGCTTAACTTTCGTACGTACGTCTTCACGTACATACTCTGGAAATACGGGGTATAACATTCTTCCCCCCTTAGAAACATTCGTCCCGAATGTTCCTTCTAAGTCTCAAAACACACACACGCCGGTATAGCCTTCACTACTATACTTACGAAACCAAACATGCCACACGCCACAAAATAACATGCGAAAATACTTAAATCCAAGCCAACGAGGAATCACCTCGGCGATACAAAACAATACAAATTTTCACTCCCGTCAAAGGATATTCCCTTCGCACATTCATTTCACAAAAATGATCACTTCCACTTTTTAGCACAAGTTCACTTCTTTCCTTTCTCGTCGTACCCTTCTCGAACACTCGAACTCTTCCTAGTACACGTACCACACTTCAGTCAACGCTTCTGTTTCCAAAACTTTGGAGTCACTACCTCCAACTTGGTCATCTTACTAGCTTCACTTTCCTCTAAGGCCATTCCCGGCCTTCACGAACCGGTCTGGTCGAGCATCCACGAATTCATACGATGATTACCTAAACTTGGGCCTAGCACCCTCGTGATCCTACCACCCGCGAGACCACCTCGAACTGACCCCAAACCGGACTCACGGGTTGACCGCAACATGGCTGACCCGACCCACTTAACGCGTCAAGCTCTTGTTCCCGATCCGAACAATCTTACCTATACAAGTCATGGAAGCTACCACTTTCCACAACCCAGAAATTATCCCCAACATATTTCACACATACTAAGTACTTGACAACGACCAAGTAAAATCATCCACTTAAGACGGCGCACATCTAAGGTCTCAACTGTAATATTCTAAGGTTCAAATTTTCATCCCGGACTTACCCTTTTTCACTAACGGGCTTCTAAATCACATTTTAGCACAAAGCTATCCGAACATAACACTTAACACATCATCATAACATCAATACATACAAGTCTCTAGAGGTTAAGGATATACGAAAATAGGCGGTTCAAGGACCGCTAAAGCGGAACTTCCACGCGACCTCTGGTAGCTGCGGTGTATGAACATCTGCCTAGCTATGGAAGGTGAAGAACCCTTGGTGATCTAGTAGTCTGTGCTATCCACGATGCTACCCTTGGTGAACGATCTCTCGCCAAATGGCCTGCCGGCCACAAGTATAGCAATCTTCCAAACGATCGACATTCCCCATGGGCTTTACCAACGGCACACCGAGATACGGGTGGCCTCGTCGGCGAGCACTCTACTCCGCGAAAATCTGAAACACGGTAGCTCTGTCACGCTCCTGAATATCCCAAGCGTCCGGCGGCGGTGGGGACCACTTAATCTTGGCGGGCGCATCGCGAGTCTTCTTGAGGCGGTCCGCCTCGAAAGTCACCAAAGGACCTGCTGTTCGCCTCTTCTGGCGATCTCGGTCATTCGTCGATCTCTCGCTCCTCACATCAGTGCATAAGGCGTATGCGGGCAATGTCCGTACGGTGAAGAGCTACACCCGAGCAACTCTCTGCTAGGTAATCATCGAGCCCTGTAACATATCGGTGCACTCGATCCTCCATACTAGCTACTAACGCGGGGACGTACCGGGCCAATGAGTCGAACTCCATATTATACTCCCGAACGTGCGCGGATTACGCCATGACACCAAAAATCTGTCGGCGAGCCCTCGCCGTGGAGGCAAGAAATGTGCAAGAAATGTCTCGAGAACTCATTCCAAATAGCCGGGCGCATGCTCTCCGGGGCGACTCGCGAATCAAACGATCGGCTGCGGTATCACGCGGCCGATGCGAACCTAAGACTCGACTCGGTCTCCGATGCCTTGATCACTCTCATGATCATTGTAATTGTCGGATGAACTCCTGCGGATCATCCTCGTGCCTCGACCCATAAAACTACGGCGGGCTCTGACTCGGAAAATCCGTAGCCTCAAACTATCGATCTAGGGTGAACCACTGGTGCTACTAGAACGGCTGCGTCCAGCCTATCCTCGTATGCAGCCTGACAACGGCGATAATCGGGCCAACTCGCGTAACCCGTATCCTGCTCCGGTGGGGCGGAGGCTCAGTGCTTGTGGTCTCTGTAGAGGCTGCCATTTGCTCCATTCGCGACTCCTCCTGCCCTTTCGCCACGGGCGGGTTGCCTTGCGGAGGCATAAGCGGTAAAACCGAAATACGTCGGAGGGTCGACTTATCACACGACTCTAAGGCACGATCTCGGAATGAGAAGAATGGAAACCAATCCTAAATGTCCTATAGCCTCACGATTATAGATGTGGTGCACAACACGTCGATAATCAAGACTACTAGACACGGTGCAGACACTTTCCGAGGACTAAGCGCTCGATACCACTTTTGTCACGACCGAACCGGGCGTGGTCGTGCCTACCGGGCACCCTAGTGATACAACATCAGAGAAAACCAGCGGAAATAAAAACTTAAACATACAAATATATATGGATCAAGATAAAAGAAAATAGGCCAACCAAAACGGTTGCCTTTCTGCATATATATACATCGATAATTGAACAGTTACAATCCTTACAACCACACTTGCAGCGATTACTACGGACCTTTAAGATTTGTACAACAACTATGAAGGGACGGGGCCGCCATACCACAGATGTACAAGAACCTCTGGACTCGGTAACATGCAAAAGATAAGCCTCGAAGGAACGGAGCTTCCCAATCTGTTGAAATGTGATCCTATAGCGGGGATCGGCGGTAGATGTACCTCTACTGCGGCGTGAACGCGGCCCGAAGGAGGTCGATGCAACAGTACCAGTATGTGGCGAAAATCACGTAAATGAAATCATAATAGTCTATATAAAGCGGGAGACATGTATGATAACCAAACTACGATTACCTGACATATAAGCGATCATATCAAGTCGGGACTCACGCCCTCCAAATCATCACTCGTGCGTGGAATTCGCCCTCACTTTGGCGATCTATGATATAACAACACCAAGGAGTATATATGAACACGAGTCCCACTGTGTCATAAAACCGTCAGGCAAGTATAACTACCGGATCCGACCGTATCAATATCTTTGTACAACCGTATCATGAAGGCGACACGTGGCAAGTGCAATAGCCTCGCGGCTCCTCACTGCGCACGTGGCGGCGGGGCAAGTGAATCGACTACGCGCAAATCCTGGCAACCGTAAGTCACGAAGCTCCATCCAAACGACTCGTGAAGGCGACCGCGTGGCAAGTGCACTAGCCTCGCGGCTCCTCCTGCGCCACGTGGTGGCGGGGCAAGTGAATCGTCTAAGCACGGATCACAACCGTAATTCACGATACTTCGCGCGAAGGCGACGCGTGGCAAATGCAATAACCTCTGCGGATCCACTGCGTCACGTGGCGGCGGGGCAAGTAAGCGAGCTACGCGCGATCACAACCGTAAGTCACGCGATTTCGCCATAAATAACCATAATGGTCACGTGTCCACGAGAATCCATCATCGGTGTAGACATGCCCATGTAACAATAATAATGGAAGCATACGTGGAATCTCCGTCGCTGATGCGTCGAGTAAGTTCTCAACAAGTCAACCGACCTCGAAAGGCGATAGTATAGAAACACAATTCTTGCACACGAGGCTATCAAAGCAAGCATAGGCAAGTTACACAATAACGAGCATAGGCAAGTTACACAACAACAAGCATAGGAAAGTTACACAATAACAAGCATAGGCAAGTTACACCTGACTCAAGGTACTTTCATTTTATGACAAAGTTCGGGTTTAACCTAAAGTACTACATCGTTAAATTCCTTTTAAAGAGATCCATTCCTTTTATAAAAGTCACCCGATACGTAGTATAAAAATTAGAGTGACTCACGTTTTTAAGTAAACGAACAACTTCTTTTTCTAAAATCAAGTAACAACATTCTTTTCCTAAAGCTCGGTTTGCCTAATTTCAATTACTCAAGTCTCTTTATTTTAGAAAAGTTTCATAGTTCAATGTCTTAATCTCTTTTAAAACAATTGAGTAACATATGTCATATGTGTGAAGGTTTATTCTTGTTTATAACCATCTTATTAAAACGACCATGATCTAGAAAATGTAATATCATTTTGTCTTATCTTAACTTCTATGCGGATGGAGGTTTCTCTTGGTTTTTATAATAATTCATTAGTCGAAGACATTTTCCTTTATTAACGTTGCGGTGGTTTGTTCGATACTTGTTCTCATTCGAAATCGGTAAAACATTATCCTTTTATCTTCCTTAAGACGTTATACCTAACTCCCCATAAAGCTAGTATAACTCTTAAGCTTTCAAAAACCAAATATTACTCTTCTTTCAAAATGATTCTTTTGAAATACTTCAAGTTCTTTATTATCACACATCAAGTAAGTTATAAGTCAAATCAGTTACCTTTTAAAAACCACAAAGCATTTTCTTACCTACATAAAGCTGTTATAACCAACTTCCCATAAAGCCGTTATAACACTTTATGTTTTAAACCAATCAAATACATTTAACACATGTACATCTACCGTACTACATAGTTATACACACATCATGCTAGAAAAGATAGGAAGAGGTTCACATACCTCGCGACGATTATCGACTAATAGCAAAACGCTCCAAGTACCTCAAACCGTCGGCTACTCCTTAAGCCAAGTAGATCACGCCACACGTAGTACTTCAACCTATAGAGGCCACAAGGCGCCTATTAACATCTAGATCCCAACGTAGAATATTCTACAGAAAATTCGCGACCTCTCCCCACACATGGCGTAATTCTCCTCTCATCGAGGCACGCTATGAGCCAACAACTCCCGAGAGGGGGGGTTGTACGTCTAATCCGGACGTGTACAATTCTACTTCACAGTAATGCTACACAAGTCTACTGTAATACAGTCCTATGTAATTACAGTTCAGTTCTCTTCTTTAAATTCAGGCTTAAGTCAAAAGACATTGCCGCAAAACTATGCTCAGTTCTATATATAGTATATTTCAACTATATATTCCTACAACATGTAATTTCCAATAACAATAGGGGGACAAGATGATTTACCTCGATAAGCCCAAAATTATCCAAGTTTAAATGTCGATCCTGAGCAAGGTTTAGCTCCTACTCCGTGCGCTCCAACCCGCTCCAAACAACCCTTAGAAGTTCTAACCAACTTCTACTTAAATACTTCAATCAACTATGAAGATTTATTTAGGGTTTCATTTTTGTGACTTAAGGGAAGTATAATAGTATTTCCGGGCTCTACGTATAGAGGTAACTTTGGAAAGTACTACAAGATATATGGGCTAAGGTATTTAGGGCATTATAACAATACTTGGAGAAGTATTTCGCAACCAAGGGGGGGGGGGGTATTTCTCGAAAACAACAAGGCTAGGGGGGTAGTGTTCTCGGCCGAGGGCCTCTCAAAGGGGGAGGGGGTGTGGCGGACGAAACCTCAAGAGGGAGGGAGTATTTTTAGACTTGGAATTTTCTCAAGTGTGGATGAAATAACTCATCAACTAAGGGGGTATTTATAGGCCAACCAATGGCCAAGATGAAGCCAAGTGCTAGGCAAGTGTAAGGACAAGATTTACCCAAGTACACCTTATCCATCTACCACCAAAATATCCTACCAACTACTTGACAAAAAAAGAGCCACAAAAATCGTCCAAGGAAGCCCCATGTTTGCCGTCCATTGAGGGTGACAAGTGTCACCCTCCCGTTGGTCCAAAATATTCCATCTCTCGGAAAAATCCAAAAATAATAAATGACATAGCGAATTTTCCGCCCAAAGTTTGTAAAATGTTTCGTCGGAAAAGACTCTTTTCGGGGTTGTGCACAAATTTGAACCTTGCCTACTTTAAGGCTTAACTTTAAATGCGTCGTCTTCACGTACATACCTTGTGAAATATAGGGTATAACATTTGTAATCTTGTTGTGGGCGAGTTTGTAAAAGGATAAGCTGTTGGGTTTTTATGTATGTATCTGAGCAAGCTGTTTTGGTTGCTTTGTTTATTTATCATATCTCTTGTTTCATGTTTATGTTTTATTTCCGCTGATTTACTCTGATGTTGTATCACTAGGGTGCCCGGGGTAAGGCACCAGTCACGGGCCCGGGTTCGGGTCGTGACAAAAGTGGTATCAGAGCAGTTAATCCTCGGAAAGTGTCTACAGACCGTGTCTAGTAGAGTCTTGATTATCGGTGTGTTGTGCACCACATCTATAATCAGGAGGCTGCAGGACATTTAGGATTGGTTTCCATTCTTCTCACTCTGAGATCGTGCCTTAGAGCTGTGTTGTAAGTTGGACTCCTTCTGACGTATTCTTTTCTGCCAGTTATGCCTCCGCGCAAGGCAACCCGGCGAAGAAGGGCAAGGCAACCGTGAGGCGCTAGTAGGATCTGAGAGAAGTGCAGCGCGAGCTCGGTCGATGCACGAGATAGTGCTTGACGGCGAGTTTTGTGGCGCCGCCAACCCAGCGATTTAGAGCGCGGCGGTGGCTACAGAGACCACGGTACACGAGCCTCGGTCCCGGCTGGAAGCGAGAGGAGATGGGTTACAAGGAGATGGCGATTCTTGGCGAGATCGTGGCGAACACGAGATAGGCCCAGATCACGGCGATTCCAGTTCGGTAGCCGTGGTTCACCCCGGTCCGGATAGTTTGAGGCTACGAGATTTTACGAGTTGTATCCCGCGAGTTACGGGTCGAGGCACGAGGATGATCCGCAGGAGTTCATCCGTCGATTCTGAGAGGATCATGCGAGTGATCAAGGCTTGAGACCGAGTCCGTGATTTCGGTTCGCGTCGGCTGCGTGATACCGCTGATCGGGTTTGGTCGTGAGCTGTCGGGAGCATGCGCCTCCGGTATTTGGGATGAGTTCTCGGAGGCATTTCTCGGCCATTTTTGCCTCGCGGATGAGGAGAACGCGGGCGACGGGTTTACGATCTTTGAGGCGGGAGGGCGCGCGGTTGGAAGTACAACGTAGAGTTCGACTCGTTGGCTCGATATGTCCCTGCGTTAGTAGCTATTATGGAGGACAGAGTGCACCGCTACGTCCGCGAGGGCTTGATGACTACTTGGCGAGTCTTGTTGGTGTATCGCTTGGTAGGGCATGGACATTGCCGCACGCGAGCTCATGCGCTGGGGTGTGAGCACGGAGGCCGACGGATTGTCGATACCGGCGAGAAGAAGGCCGGGGCGGCAGGTCCTTTGGTGACTTTCAAGGCGGACCGCCGCGGCCAGAACTAGTTATACGCCGTCGCCCGATCTGATATGGTCCTCTCTACGATCTTGAGGCCTCCAGAGTAGTCGAGGCGGTCGGGGCTCGAGGTTGAGTTTCGGGGAGTTGGGGTCTTTGGCGGATGAAGCCACCGACCTAAGTGTAGCGATGTGGTAAACCCATTCGAAGTGTCGAAGGACTTGTTTTACATGTGGCAGCGGGGCCATTTTGCGAAAATTGTCCTACCGGTATCGTGGATGTTGAGACTCGGCGCCGGGATCTTTTGCGGGTTCTTCGCGCCGATAGCTAGGCGGGGTGTTCATATACTGCGGAGCGAGCGAGGGCCGTGGTGGAAGTTCGATTCTAGCGGTCCTTGAAACCGCCTATTCTTTTGATATCGGTATATCCTTGACCTACAGAACTAGTATGCATTTGTGTTAAGATGAGTATATTTTAATTGTTATGTTCGATAGCATTATGTTGTGATTAGAAAACATGGGCGGTTGAGAAAGGGTAAGTCAGGGGCGTGAAAGTTTTGAACCTTAGAATATTATACGTTGAGACCTTAGATGTAAGTGTCGTGAGTAAAAGATTTTCGGTTGATATTGGTCGAAGTCGTTATATGCGTGGTGTATTGGTGTGATAATTCCATGGGTAGTGTAAGATGGAAGTGGTAGCTTTCATGGCGTGAATTAGTAAGATTGTTCGGATCGGGAGCGAGAGAGTTTAGCGCGATAGCGAGTCGGGTTGAGGCAGTCGCGGGTCAACCGCGGCGAATGAGGTGGGGTCAGTTCGAGGTAGTCCCGTCGGGTGGTAGGGTCACGAGGGTGCTAGGCCCAAGTTTAGGTAACCATCGTATGAGTTCGTGGATGTGTTCGACCAGAATCGGATCGTGAAGGCCGGAGATAGGCCTTAGAGTAAATTGAAGCTAGTGGGAGCTGTTGTGAGATTAGAAATGATTTCCTCGTTAGCTTGGATTATACCGGCACACGTTTGTTTGGAGACTTAGAAGGAACATTCGGGACGAATGTTTCTAAGGGGGGAAGAATGTTATACCTCGTAGTTCCAGGGTATGTATGTGAGGACGTACGTACGAGAATACGACAGAAATTTTGGAAAGAAAGAAAGATGTGATTTTTCGACGGAAAAGTTTCCGGTTTTTGTGAAGAAAAAGGTTCGTTAATGGGAATTGGATTCCCAGATTTGGTATTTGGACTTCTTGGATTATTTTAGACTTATGAGATTTTATTTTCGGAAATGGTCACGTGGGGCCCACGAGAAATTTCTGGTTTTGTGAGCAGCTTTGTTTTGAGATTTTCGGTATTTTGGATATTTTCGGAAGACGAAATATTTTGGACGAGTCGGGGGCGACACGTGTCACCCCCATGTGGAACCTTGGCCGAAATGGTGGGACAAGTGGCTAGCCACTTTTCCCTTGGCCGAAATGGGCTAACAAGTGGCAAGCTACTTGTCTAGCAATTTCGTTGGCCATGTGGTGTGGTGGGACCCACACACACATGGCCCAATCTTGACCATACACTTGATAAGATCTTGGCCCTTAATTCCTCTATAAATACCCCCTTAAGGTTGAAGAGTATTTCATCCACACTTGAAGATTTTCCATAGCAAATACTCCCTCCCTTTAGCCCTATTTCGTCCCCCTCCCCTCTTGTGTAGAAAATACTTGGTGTATTGTTGTATAATCCCAAATACCTTGGCCTAGTATCCCTAGTAGTATTCCAAAGTTATTTCAATACTAGGAGCCGGAAATACTACTTTATTCCAATAGTCGTAAAGTGAAACCCTAGAAAAATCTTCCTAGCTTGGTTGAAGTTTTTAGAGAAGTTGTTGGAAACTTCTAAGGGTCGCTTGGAGCGGGTTGGAGCGTAAGGAGTTGGAGCTAAACGTTGCCCAGGATCGACTTATAAACTTGGATAATTTTTGGGCTTATCGAGGTAATAATCTATGTCCCCCTATTGTAATTGGAAATTACATGTTGTAGTAATATATAGTTGAGTATACTATATATAGAATAAGTATTGAAAAAATTGAACCGTATTTACATAGAAATGTATTTCTGATGGTATTTGTATTATTGTGGATGAGAATTGTACACGTCCGGTTAGACGTGTAATCCCCTGGGAGTTGTTGGCCTGGTAGCGGGCTGGATAGGGGAGGAGTTTTATGTGATAGCGGGGAGATCTTTTGCCGAATTTTCTGTAGAATAAGGAATCTTGTATTTAGAATATTCTACGAAGAGAGCTAGAAGTTGATAGATGTATTGTGGTTATTATAGGTGGATCTTCTACGCGCGGCATACTTGACTTGGCTTGCGGTTTAAGCTAAAAATGTGATTCTTCCTATACTCTTGAGCATGATTGTTGTGAACTATATAGTACGGTAGACGTACGTGTGTGAAATGAATTTTGTTTGTTTAAAACATAAAGTGTTATGATGGCTTTATGGGAAGTTAGTTATAACGATTTTATGAAGATAAAAGAAAGATTTGGTTTTGACAGTAAAACGACTTGATTTTGAAAGTTAAGAGACTTGATCTTGAAAGATAAGAGACTTGACTTATAACGACTTGTTTTCGGAAAAGGAGAAGTAACTTGATTTAAGTAAAGGTTACTTGTTTTTAAAAGAGTAAGTTAATTGGGTTTTAAAAGAGTATACTTGATGTTGTTCTAAAAGAAAAGCACTTGGTTTAAAAAGTATAGAGTACTTGATTTTAAAAGCCTTGTAAAGATTTTTACGAAGGTGAAGTAATTTGGTTTTAAAAGTAAAATGTGTTTTCTTTTTATACTACGAGTATTAGTATCATGTGGCTTTACGTAAAAAGAGGTCTTTTTGAAAGAATGAAAGTATGTAGTATTTTGGGTTTGAAACCCGGATTGTTGGTTAAAATGAATGTATGTTGAACTTGCCTATGCTTGTTGTGATAGTCTTTGATGTGCAAGTGTTTTGTTGATGTACTGCCGTGACTCTCTGGGAGGGCCGGCTATCTGATTGATTGATTGGACATCACGGCGTTGGGTGGTCCAGTATCGTCCACTTTGAGTATTGGTTGGTTGTTTGCATGCTGGTGACTCTGCAGGAGGGTCGGCTATCTGATTGATTTCCTTTGGACATGCTGACACGATGGATGGTCCACGAGCATCGTCGATGGGATGTTTTCATGGCCATGACTTAGGGTGAGATCTTGGGCATGCGGTCATTGTGAGGTTCGGGTTGTTAGTCCATGGACGCTAATCCATGAAGCTTGCGCGGTGACGGCGATCACGAGCTTAATTTATGCGTGCGGTTCGAGCACACTTTAGATACTTGTTACGGTCATTTTCTCGTGTACCGTAGCCTCGGTAGATAGCTTAAGATACTTGCCTCGGTCATATCTTGTGAGACGGTAGGCTATTATGCGTTAACTTAAGATACTTGCCTCGGCGGTTGTGTGGCTAGCTTTTGGGTAGTAGTTGGCTTAGTACCTTGCAGTGATGGGATATGACTAGCTTTTGGACTAGTAGTTGGCTATTCTACTTGGCCCGTCGGTTTTGATGACGCAGCGAGGATCTAGTGTTCGAGTTCACATATGGGTGTTGTTTTACATCATGCTGCCGTGATGAGAATGAGTTCCACGGCGTAGTGATATTATGGGCGTGAGACCCATAGTTATGTGTGAGTGATTATTACGGGGATATGTGTCCCCTTGCCAGCCTGCTTGTTTACTTATTGCGAAATGGTTTTATAAAATGATGAAATGTGATTTCATTACGATATTTTCATTTTCACATACTTGGTACTGTTATCTTGACCTCGCCGAAGTGCGTTCATCTGCGAGTAGAGTACACCGATTGTTGATCCTCGCTCATAGGATCGCGATTCGGCGTTAGGAAGCTCGTTCCTCCGAGGCTTATCTTTTGGTATAGTCCCTGTCATTGTAGGTACTTGTACATTCGAGGGTATGGTGGGGCCACTGTCCGTCATAGATGTTGTTACATTCTTAGAAGTGCAGTAATCTTGTTGTGGCGAGTTTGTAAAAGGATAAGCTGTTCGGGTTTTTATGTATGTATCTGAAGGAAAGCTGTTTTGGTTGCTTTGTTTATTTATCATATCTCTTGTTTCATGTTTATGTTTTATTTCACGATTTTCTCGATGTTGTATCACTAGGGTGCGGGTAAGGCACGATCACGGCAGGTTGGTCGTGACACAAATATACCCACGTATACTATGCACTCAGACAAAGGTCAATCGTAAACAAAATCTTTTACTCATGACGGCCTCGCATCTAAGGTCTCCACGTATAATATTCTAAGGCTCACAATTTCCCTGTCCCCAATCTTACCTTTTCAACTAACCATGTTTTCTAAATCGCATTTTAACACAAAACTATCCGAACATAACACTTAACACATCGCCATAACATCAATTCATACTAGTCTCTGAGGTTAAGAATATACACTGTAACTATTGCTTCACCTTCCCTTTTGTCATTCTAAACATGTTCCTTCCACACGACGCAAAGAAGGAGATGAACCAGGCCCGATCCGAAGGAGTCTCTACATCCGAGCTACCTGCGGTTGGACAATTTCTGCAAAATGGCCTGTTGGCGCATGTAAAACAACCGCCGAATCTGTGGCACTCACGCATGGGGTTTACCCTGGCTACACTTTGGTCGGGGTGGCTTCGTCGCCAGCACCCAACTCCCGCACGAACCCTTGGAGCCACGGCCGATCCGAAGGCGCGAGGACCACTGCATGCGGCGGGCGCATAACTAGTCTGCTGCTGCGGCGGTCCGCCTTGAAAGTTACCAAAGGACCCTGCCGTCCTGGCCTTCTTCTGCTGGTATTGGTCAATCCGTCGGCCTCTCCGTTCCTCGCACCCAAGTGCATAAGCCTGCATGCGGGCAATGTCCATGCCCGGCTGAAGAGCTACACCCGAGCAACTCTCTGCTAGATAATCGTCCAGTCCTGTGACATAACGGTGCACTCTGTCCTCCATATCTGCCACTAACGCAGGGACATATCGAGCCAACGAGTCGAACTCCACGTTGTACTCGAACCGTGCGCCTCTGCGTCTCGGCGTAAATCGCCGGCCCGTGCTCTCGCCATCTGCGGAGGCAAGAAATGGTGAAATGCCTCGAGAACTCGTCCTACCGGTGGGCGCATGCTCCCAGGACAGCTCGCGAATCAAACGATCATTGCGGTATCACGCAGCCGATGCGAACCTAAGACCACCGACTCGGTCTCGGAAGCCTTGATCACTCTCATGATTCGCTGTAACTGTCGGATGAACCCTACGGATCATCCTCAGGCCTCGACCCATAGAACTCAGGTGGGCTGCAGCTCAAAAAGTCCCGTAGTCTCAAACTATCTGATGCAGGGTGAACTACGGGTGCTACGGAACCTCGACTCGTCGTCCTCGTGTCTAGCCACAATCCTAGCTAATCGGGCCATCTCCTTATAACCCATATCCTCTGTTCTGGCGTGGGGTGGAGGCTCAGTACTATGGCCTCGGTGAGACATTCTTTGCTCTACTCGCGACTCCTCTGCGCGCTTGCCGCCACGGGCTCTGGTTTCCTTGCGCGGAGGCATAAGCGGCATAAAAGAATACGTCGGAAGAGTCAACTTACAACACGGCTCTAAGGCACGATCTCGAGTGAGAAGAAATAGAAACCAATCCTAGATATCCCATAGCCTCACGATTATAGGTGTGGTGCGCAACACGCCGATAATCGAGACTCTACTAGATACGGTGCGTAGACACTTTCCGAGGATTAAGCGCTCGATACCACTTTGTCACGACCGACCTCGGGCGCGGTGCATTACCGGGCACCCTGGTGATACAACATCGAGAAAATCAGCGGAAACAAAAACTTAAGCAGAAAGCAGATACAAGATAAGAAAAGCAGGTTAACCAAAAGCGGTCACCTTCATGTATATACAATATAACGACGATTACAATCCTTTACAAACCACACTTGGCGATTACTACAGACCTCTAAGAATGTAACAACAACTATGACGGGACGGGGCCCGCCATACCACAGATGTACAAGTACCTATAGTGACGGGGACTATACAAAAGATAAGCCTCGGAGAAAGCGGAGCTTCCCAAGCTGAATGCGATCCTATGGCGAGGATCAACAAGCGGTGTACCTCTACTGCGGCATGAGCGGCCCAAGGAGGTCGATAACAGTACCAAGTATGGCTGAAAATACTGTAATGAAATCACATTTCATCATTTTATAAAACCATTTCGCAATAAGTAAGCATTAGGTCAAGTAAGGGGCGCGTATCCCCAAAATGATCACTCGCACATAACTATGGGTCTCACGCCCATAATATCAATCATGCGTGGAACTCATTCCTCATCTGCCAGCGATACATGATGTAAAACCACACCCATATGTGAACCTGAACACTAGATCCTGCCTGCGTCATCAAACCGATCGGGCCAAGTAGAATAGCCAACTACTAGTCCGAAGGCTAGTCATATCCCTTCACGGGTAAGGTACGGAAGCTAACTACCAGTCAAAAAGCTAGCCACGCAACTGGCCGAAGCAAGTATCTTAAGCTAACGTACAATAGCCTACCGTCTCACGAGATATGACCGTGGCAAGTATCTTAAGCTATCTACCAGAGTCTGCCGATACACGAGAAATGACCAGGACAAATATCTAAAGTGTGCCTGAACCACATGTACAAATCAAGCCCGTGATCGCTCGTCACCGCGGCAAGCTTCATGGATTAGCGGTCCATGGACAAATAACATAATCCTCACAATGACCGCATGCTCCGGCATCTCACCTCGGTATAAGCATGGCCATGAAACCATCCTACTGGATGCATACCCATGGACCATCCATCGTGTCAGTATGTCCAAAGGAAATAACAAGATAATACTCAAAGTGGACGCATACTCGTGGACCATCCAACATGTCAGTATGTCCAAAAGAAATAACCAGATAATACTCAAAGTGGACGCATACTCGTGGACCATCCAACGTGTCAGTATGTCCAAGCAATCAATCGGATAATGGCCTCCCGAGAACCGGTAGCACAGAAACAAAACACTTGCACATCAAAGGCTATCACAACAAGCATAGGCAAGTTCAACGTACTTTCATTTTATGTCAACAATCCGGGTTTCAACCCCAAAATACTACATACTTTCATTCTTTCAAAAAGACCTTTTTTTACGTAAAAACCACACGATACTAATACTCGTAGTATCAAAAACATGTTTTCTTTTCAAACCAAATTACTTCAACTTCGTAAAAATCTTTACAAGACTTTTAAAATCAAGTACTCTATACTTTTTTAAACCAAGTGCTTTTCTTTAAAAACAACATCAAGTATACTCTTTAAAACCCAAATAACTTACTCTTTTCAAAACAAGTAACCTATACTTAAATCAAGTTACTTCTCCTTTTCCGAAATCAAGTTGTTTAGCTTTCAAAATCAAATATTTCTTTTATCTTCATAAAGTCGTTATAACTAACTTCCCATAAAGCTATTATAACACTTTATGTTTTAAACAAACAAAATTCATTTCACACACGTACGTCTACCGTACTATATAGTTCACAACAATCATGCTCAAGAGTATAGGAAGAATCACATACCTTTTTAGCTTAAACCACAAGCCAAGTCAAGTATGCCGCGCGTAGAAGATCCACCTATAATAATCACAATATATCTATCAATCTCTAGTTCCCTTCGTAGCATATTCGAAGTAAACAGTTCCTTATTCTACGGAAAATTCGGCAGCACCTCCCCCCCCGCAAACACATAAATAACCTCCCCCTAACAAGGCCTGCTACCAAGCCAACAACTCCAAGGGGATTACACGTCTAACCGGACGTGTTCAATTCTTCCTCACAATAATACTACACAAGTCTACTGTAAATACAGTCTAATGTAAATACAGTTCAATCCTTTATAATAATCTTTCCAATATATCCTATACTCAATTCTAAACTACTACAATATGTAATATCCAATTACAATAGGGGGGACATAGATCATTACCTCGATAAGCCCAAAATTATCCAAGATATAAGTCGATCTGACGGCGTTTAGCACCAAATCCTTACGCTCAACCCGGCTCAAGTGTTATACCCGTATTTCCGGTATGCGTGAGGCGTGCGTGTACAATTTGAGCCTTAAGTAGGCATAGTTTCGAAATTTGTACACAAGTGCGAAAGAGTCGTTTTTCGACGAAGCGTTTCCACGACTTTCGTAGGAAAATTCGGCTATGTCATTTATATTTTTGCGGATTTTTCAGAGGCGAAACATTTTGGACCAACGAGAGGGCGACACTTGTCACCCTCTAATTGGAAGGCTTGGACGGCAACCATGGCATGGCTTGGACGAAATGGGTCACGTTCTCTTGGCCAATTGGCTCCTTGATTTGTGCCTTGTTTTGTGGCTTGTTTTGTGGAGTGTTTTGTGGAGTAGGGTTTAGGGTGCACTTGGTTTAATCTTGCCCTTACACTTGCTATACACTTGGAAGGATCTTGGCCCTTGGTTGGCCTTTGGTTTTGCTATAAATAGCTCCCCTTTGTGAAGACTTTCTTCATCCACAAATTGCCTAAGTCTTGAAGTTCTCTTCCTCCCTCCCTTGTGAAATTCGTCCACCACACCCCTTACCCCCTTTGCCGAGAGCTTCCTCCCCCCCTAGCCTAGTTGTTTTCGTATAATACCCTTTGTTGTGGTATAGAAATACTCTCCTAAGTATTGTTATAATGTCCAAAATACTTTAGCCCAAATACCTTGTAGTACTTTCCAAAGTACCACTTTGTCTGAAAAACCGGAAAATACGATTATACTTTCCTTAGCCTCTACGAAACCACAGGAAAATCTTCACCGTTGTTGAAGTATGGAGTAGAAGTTGCGTAGAACTTCTAAGGGTTGTTTGGAGCGGATTGGAGCGCTCGGAGGAGGAGCTAAACCTTGCTCGGGAAGCGACTTTAAACTCGGATAATTTTTGGGCTTATCGAGGTAAATATCTTGTCCCCCTATTGTAATTGGAAATTACATAAGTGTTGAATATATAGTGTTGTATACTATATATAGAACTGAACTTAGTATTATGGCAATGTCTTTTGACTTAAGCCTGAAGAATGAAGAATTGAACAGTAATCACATAGAAGGATAATAAAGAGAAGAAGCGTGTAATTACCTAGGGTTGTATTCTGATGAACTTATGTAGCATTCTTGTGTAGTAGGGTATGCAGCGTTCGGTTAGACGTGTTAACCCCCCCGGTTGGCTTGGTAGCCGACCTCGATAGAGGAGGAGATTTACGCTGTTGCGGGGGGGGGGAGGTGCTGCCGAATTTTCTGTAGAAAGATGGGAACGTGTGTTTAAGATTTAATAGACGTTTGTGGCCTTTATAGGTGAAAGTACTAAGAGTAGCGTATTCTACTCGAGGAGTGGAAAGGGCTAGCAAGGTTGTAGTACTTGGAGCATTTTGCTTATTGTCGTTAAATCGTCGCGAGGTATGTGAACCTCTTCCTATCTCTTCTAGCATGATATGTGTAAACTATGTAGTACGGTAGACGTACATGTGTTAACTGTGTTTGATTGTTCTTAAAACATAAAGTGTTATAACGGCTTTATGGGAAGTTGGTTATAACAGCTTTATGTAGGTAAGAAAATACTTGTGGTTTTAAAAGGTAACTGATGTGAATTATAACTGGCTTGTTATAATAAAGAACTTAATGTATTTCAAAAGATTTATAAATCGTTTTGGAAGGGAGAGTAACACTTTGTTTTAAAAGGTTTTAAAAAGAGTTATACTAGCTTTATGGGGAGTTAGGTATAATGTCTTAAGAGAGGTAAAGAAAATGGTTTACTGATGTTAGAAGTTAAGAGACTTGATCTTATAAGATAAGAGACTTAACTTATTTGTTTTAATGTGGATGTTTGTGTGAAACCTCATTCGTGAGTAATGAGTACTTGGTTTTATTTAAAGGGATAATGTTTCTTGATTTGGAAATCGAATGTGTATCGACAGACCAACTGCGGCGTTAATAAAGGAAAATGTATTGAATAATGATGTATCGTATTAAAACCCGGTAGAAACCTCCATCTGCATAGAAACTAAGATGAGACAAAATGATATTACATTTTCTAGATCATGGTTTGTAATAAGAATGTTGTAAACAAGAATAACCTACTCTACGTGAGACTTATATTACTCAATTGTTCTAAAAGGAATCAGTGATTAAGTTTATGAACTATGAAACCATTTGAAAATGAGAAGCTTGAGTAATTGAAACTAGGCAAACTGGAACTTAGGAAAAGAATGTTGTTACTTGATTTTGAAAAGGAATGTGGGTTGGTCATTCTAAATACTACGGGTATCGGGTGACTTTGATAAGTAATGGATCTCTTTTAAAGAATTTAACGTGACGTAGTACTTTAGGAGTTGAAACGGACTTTGGCATAAAATGAAGGTACTTTGAGTGATGTGAAACTTGCCTATGCTTGTGATGATAGCCTTTGTTGTGCAAGTGTGGTGTTTACGTGTTCTGCGTCTCGATAGAGGGCGGTTGGTAGTTGAGGTTTCTTCTTGTTCGCTGGGTATCCGGTGGTCGGCTCGTACTTGCCCGTCTCGTGGTGATTCGGCCTTGGTATCGGTAGTCGACCCTCGCGCTTGCCCGTTCGATATAGTGACGAAGTTTCGTGATCTGACCTTGGTCACGGTGGTCGACCCTCGTACTTGCCGGTCGGTGCGTGGCCGGCCTTGGTATCCGATGGTCGGCTCTCGCACTTGCCGTATCGGCCGTGTTTTGGTTGCATTGTATTATTGGTACGGTCGGATCTGGTAGTTATACTTGTCTGTCACGGTTTTATAACACAGTGGGACATGGTGTTCATGTATAATCCTTGGCATTGTTATATCATAAAGCTGGCGGTGAGGAAGAAATTCCACGCACAGTGATAGTTTGGAGGCGTGAGTCCTGTCTTGATATAGCGGTTATATGTTATATCATGTAGTTTGGTCATCATACATGTCTCTGCTTTATATAGACTATTATGATTTCATTTCTGATATTCTGATTTCACATACTTGGTACTGTTATCTTGACCTCGCCCGGGGTGCGTTAAATCTGCAGCGGTAAGTACATCATTTGTCGATCCGCGTTCGTGATCTCATTTCAGCGTTTTGGGAAGCTCCGTTCCGTCGGAGGCTTATCTTTGGTATGTTACCACAGTGTAAGTTCTTATGCGTTCGGGGTATGGCGGGGCCACTGTCGTCATAGTTGTTGTATAAATCTTAGAGTGCATGTAATCTTTGTTGTGGCGGGGTTGTAAAAGATTAAAGCGTTGAGTTTTTGTATATCTTGAAGGCAAGCTGTTTTGGTTGGCTTGTTTATTTAATATATCTCTCATTTCATGTGTAAAGTTTTTATTTAAGCTGGTATTATCTTATGTTGTATCACTAGGGTGCCCGGGGTAAGGCACGATGGCCCGATTACCGGGCGTCGCAGTGGTATCGAGCGATTAATCCTCGGAAAGTGTCTGAACCGTGTCTAGTAGAGTCTTGATTATCGGTGTGTTGTGCACCACATCTATAATCAGGAGGCTATAGGACATTTAGGATTGGTTTCCATTCTTCTCATTCTGAGATCGTGCCTTAGAGCTGTGTGATAAGATTGGACCCCTCTGACGTGTTTCGTTTTTACCAGTTATGCCTCTGCGAAAGGCAACCCGGGCGAAGGGCAAAGCGTGAGAGGACTGCGAGTAAACGTGGCGAGACCACGATACTGAGCCTCGATCCGCGATGCAGGCGAGAGAGAGATGAGTTACAAAGTGGGCGATTAATGGCGGGGTTGTGGCGAACTTGAGGATAAGTGGGCGCGGCGGTTCGATGCACCGGATGGTTCACCTAGATCGAGATAGTTCGAGGCTACGGGATTTTACGAGTTGTAGGCGCGAGTTTTATGGGTGAGGCACGAGGATGATCGCAGGAGTTCATCAAGCGATTCTGGATCGTAGAGTGATCAAGGCATCGGAGATCGAGTCGGTGGCCACAGGTTCCACATCAACTGCGTGATACGCCGATCGTAGTTTGATTCTTGGGAGCTGTCGAGGAGAGCATGCACTTCAGCGGTATGGAGCGAGTTCTCGAGGCCTTTCTTGCACATTTCTTGCCTCCCGGATGAGGAGGGCTCGGGCGGCAGATTTTTGGTGTTCTGGCGAGCAGGCGTGCGGTTCGGGAGTACAATGTGGAGTTCGACTCATTGGCGATGCGTCCCGCGTTAGTAGCTAGTATGGAGGATCGAGTGCACCGATATGTTCTGAGGCTCGATGATTGCCTTGCGAGAGAGTTGTTCGTGTAGCTCTTGGTAGGCATGGACATTGCCGCGTGCGGCGTATACACTTGGATGTGAGGCGGATAAATCGGCGGAATGACCAAAGTCGCGAAGAGGCGAGCAGCGAGGTCCTTTGGTGACTTTCGAGGCGGACCGCCTCGGCCAGAACTAGTTATGTACCTCCGTCGATCTGAGTGGTCCTCCCGGCTTCGGGACCTTCGGGATATTCGGAGGCGGTCGGGGCTCCTGTGTTTCAGATTTTCAGGAGCAGAGTGCTCGCCGGATGAGGTTGCCCTTGTCTCGGTGTGGCCGTTGTGGAAAGCTTCATAAGGAGAGTGTCGTACTAACTCGGAGATTGTTATTTTTGCGCCAGCGGGGCCGTCGGCAAGAAGCGTCCGACCGGGGTAGCACTGGTAGGATAGCATGGGCTACTAGAGCAGTTGCGGGTTCTTCACCTTCTGTAGCGGCAGATGTTCGTACGGAAGGCCGGTAGGTCGCGGTGGGAGTTCCTTTAGCGGTCCTTGAACCGCCTAGTTTCGGTATATCCTTAACCTCAGAGTTTTGTTTGTATTGATGTTGTTGATGTGTTTAATGTTATGTTTGGATAGCTTTGTGCTAAAATGTGATTTAGAAACCAGTTAGTGAAAAGGGTAAGTCCTCAGGTAGTGTGAGATGGAAGTGGTAGCTTTCATGATGTGAAATAGTAAGATTGTTAGGATCGGGAACAAGAGTTGGCGCGGTTGGGGTCGGGTTGAGGACCATTTTGCGGTCAACCCGTAACCCGGTTTGGGGTGGGTTCGGGTGGTCCCGCCAGGTGGTAGGTCACGAGGGTGCTAGGCCCAAGTTTAGATGACCATCGTATGAGTTCGTGGATACGTTCGATCAGAAGCAATTCGTGAAGGCCGGGAATGGCCTTAGTGGAAATCGAGGTTAGTGAGATGACCAAGTTTGGAGGTAGTGACTCGAGGTTGGAAACGAGCGTTGTGAAGTGTGGTACGGATACTAGAACGAGTTCGAGTGTTCGTGACGAGTACTACGAGAAAGGGGAAAAGTGAACGTATGTTTTTGTGGCCAGGTGTGGCATGATTGTTTTCGTACGTATAGCAGTGAAGACTATACTGACGCCTGTTTGTTTTGAGACCTTGAAGGAACATTCGGGACGAATGTTTCTAAGGGGGGGAGAATGTTATACCCCGTATTTCCAGAGTATGTACGTGAGGCGTGCGTGTACAATTTGAGCCTTAAGTAGGCATAGTTTCGAAATTTGTACACAAGTGCCGAAAGGAGTCGTTTTTCGACGAAACGTTTCCACAGCTTTCGTAGGGAAAATTCCGGCTATGTCATTTATATTTTTTGCGGATTTTTCCGAGAGACGAAACATTTTGGACCAACGAGAGGGCGACACTTGTCACCCTCTAATTGGAAGGCTTGGACGGCAACCATGGCATGGCTTGGACGAAATGGGTCACGTTCTCTTGGCCAATTGGCTCCTTGATTTGTGCCTTGTTTTGTGGCTTGTTTTGTGGAGTGTTTTGTGGAGTAGGGTTTAGGGTGCACTTGGTTTAATCTTGCCCTTACACTTGCTATACACTTGGAAGGATCTTGGCCCTTGGTTGGCCTTTGGTTTTGCTATAAATAGCTCCCCTTTGTGAAGACTTTCTTCATCCACAAATTGCCTAAGTCTTGAAGTTCTCTTCCTCCCTCCCTTGTGAAATTCGTCCACCACACCCCTTTCCCCCTTTGCCGAGAGCTTCCCCCCCCTAGCCTAGTTGTTTTCGTATAATACCCTTTGTTGTGGTATAGAAATACTCTCCTAAGTATTGTTATAATGTCCAAAATACTTTAGCCCAAATACCTTGTAGTACTTTCCAAAGTACCTTTGTCTGAAAAACCCGGAAAATACGATTATACTTTCCTTAGCCTCTACACGAAACCCTAAGGAAAATCTTCACCCGTTGTTGAAGTATGGAGTAGAAGTTGCGTAGAACTTCTAAGGGTTGTTTGGAGCGGATTGGAGCGCTCGGAGGAGGAGCTAAACCTTGCTCAGGAGCGACTTTAAACTCGGATAATTTTTGGGCTTATCGAGGTAAATATCTTGTCCCCCTATTGTAATTGGAAATTACATAAGTGTTGAATATATAGTGTTGTATACTATATATAGAACTGAACTTAGTATTATGGCAATGTCTTTTGACTTAAGCTGAAGAATGAAGAATTGAGCAGTAATCACATAGAAGGATAATAAAGAGAAGAATCGAATCGTAATTACCTAGGGTTGTATTCATGAGACTTATGTAGCATTCTTGTGTAGTAGAATTATGCAGCGTTCGGTTAGGCGTGTTAACCCCCGGTTGGCTTGGTAGCCACCTCGATGAAGGAGGAGATTTACTGTGCGGGGAGGTCTTGCCGAATTTTACGTAGAAAGATGGGAACGTGTGTTTAAGATTTAATAGACGTTTGTGGCCTTTATAGGTGAAAGTACTAAGAGTAGCGTATTCTACTCGAGGAGTGGAAAGGGCTAGCAAGGTTGTAGTACTTGGAGCATTTTGCTTATTGTCGTTAAATCGTCGCGAGGTATGTGAACCTCTTCCTATCTCTTCTAGCATGATATGTGTAAACTATGTAGTACGGTAGACGCGTACGTGTTAACTGTGTTTGATTGTTCTTAAAACATAAAGTGTTATAACGGCTTTATGGGAAGTTGGTTATAACAGCTTTATGTAGGTAAGAAAATACTTGTGGTTTTAAAAGGTAACTGATGTGAATTATAACTGGCTTGTTATAATAAAGAACTTGATGTATTTCAAAAGATTTATAAATCGTTTTGGAAGGGAGAGTAACACTTTGTTTTAAAAGGTTTTAAAAAGAGTTATACTAGCTTTATGGGGAGTTAGGTATAATGTCTTAAGAGAGGTAAAGAAAATGGTTTACTGATGTTAGAAGTTAAGAGACTTGATCTTATAAGATAAGAGACTTAACTTATTTGTTTTAATGTGGATGTTTGTGTGAAACCTCATTCGTGAGTAATGAGTACTTGGTTTTATTTAAAGGGATAATGTTTCTTGATTTGAAATCGAATGTGTATCGACAGGACCAACTGCGGCGTTAATAAAGGAAAATGTATTGAATAATGATGTATCGTATTAAAACCGGTAGAAACCTCCATCCGCATAGAAACTAAGATGAGACAAAATGATATTACATTTTCTAGATCATGGTCTTTGTAATAAGAATGTTGTAAACAAGAATAACCTACTCACGTGAGACTTATATTACTCAATTGTTCTAAAAGGAATCAAGTGATTAAGTTTATGAACTATGAAACCATTTGAAAATGAGAAGCTTGAGTAATTGAAACTAGGCAAAGCTGGAACTTAGGAAAAGAATGTTGTTACTTGATTTTGAAAAGGAATGTGGGTTGGTCATTCTAAATACTACGTATCGGGTGACTTTGATAAGTAATGGATCTCTTTTAAAGAATTTAACGTCGTAGTACTTTTGAGTTGAAACCCGGACTTTGGCATAAAATGAAGGTACTTTGAGTGATGTGAAACTTGCCTATGCTTGTGATGATAGCCTTTGTTGTGCAAGTGTGGTGTTTCGTGTTACCGCGTCTCGATAGAGGCGGTTGGTAGTTGAGGTTTCTTCTTGTTCGCCAGGTATCCGGTGGTGGCTCGCATTTGCCCCTGCCTCGTGGTCGATTCGGCCTTGGTATCGGTAGTCGACCCTGACTTGCCCCGTTGCTCAAGATAGTGACGAAGTTTCGTGATACGGCCTTGGTACCTGGTGGTCAGCCCTCGTACTTGCCCCGGTCACCGCGTGGCCGGCCTTGGTATCCGTGAGTCGGCTCGTGACTTGCCCCGTGACGGCCGTGTTTTGGTTGCATTGTATAATTGGAACGGTCGGATCTGTTAGTTATACTTGTCATGTACGGTTTTAATAAAACAGGTGGGAAATGGAGTTCATGTATAATCCTTGCATCGTTATATCATAAAGCTAGCCGGTGAGGAAGAAATTCCACGCACGAGTGATAGTTTGGAGCGTGAGTCCTCGCTGTCTTGATATCGGTTATATCTTATATACTGTAGTTATGTCATCATACATGTCTCCTGCTTTATATAGACTATTATGATTTCATTTACTGATTTCTGATTTCACATACTTGGTACTGTTGTCTCGACCTCCTTCGGGGCCGTTCACGCCGCAGTAGAGGTACATCTACCGCCGATCCCCGCGTTCGTGATCTCATTTCAGCTTTTGGAAGCTCCGTTCCGTCGAGGCTTATCTTTGGTATGTTACCACAGTCCGTAAGTTCTGTACGTTCGTGGTATGGCGGGCCCCGCCCCGTCATAGTTGTTGTATAAATCTTAGAGTGCAGAGTAATCTTGTTGTGGCGGGGTTGTAAAAGGATTAAACTGTTCGTGTTTTTGTATATACCGAAGGCAAGCTTTGGTTGCTTTGTTTATTTACTATATCTCTCATTTCATGTGTAAAGTTTTTATTTCCGCTGGTTTTCTCTGATGTTGTATCACTAGGGTGCCCGGGGTAAGGCACCAGTGACGGGCCCGATTTTCGGGGCGTCACACCAAGCAACCCTTAGAAGTTTCTAAACAACTTCTCTAAACACTTCAACCAAGCTAGGAAGATTTTTCTAGGGTTTCATTTTGCGACTATTGGAATAAATTAGTATTCCGGGCTCCTAGTATTGAAATAACTTTGGAATACAACTAGGGATACTAGGCTAAGGTATTTGGGATTTATACTACAATACTCAAAGTATTTTCTACTCAAGAGGGGGAGGGGGACGAAATCAACTACAAAGAGAGGGAAAATATTTTGCTTTGGAAAGCTTAAGTGTGGATGAAATGAAGTCTTGCACTTAAGGGGGTATTTATAGAGAATTCAAGGGCCAAGATTAATGCAAGTGTGTGGTGAGATTGGGGTACAAGTGTGGTGCCACAAGCCACTTGTCTAAGCAAGACAAGTGGCTAGCCACATGGCAACAAAAATCGGCCACAAGCCAAGTGTCAAGCCATTTCGGCCAAGGCCACCTAAGGGGGTGACACGTGTCGCCCCCCTACTCGTCCAAAATATTTCGTCTTCCGAAAATATCCAAAATACCGAAAATCTCAAAAACAAAGTGGGCCCCACAAAACCGTAAATTTCTCCCGTGGGCCCCACGTGACCATTTCCGAAAATAAAATCTCATAATTCTAATATAATCCAAGAAGCCCAAATACCAAATCTGGAATTCAATTCCCATCAACGAACCTTTTTCCTTCACAAAACCCGGAAACTTTTCCGTCGAAAAATCACATCTTTCTTTTTTTCCAAATTTTTTGTCGTATTCTCGTACGTACGTCCTCACATACATACCCTGGAACTATGGGGTATAACAGGTTGAGGCAAGATCGCGGGTTAACCCGCAGCCCGGAATGAGGTGGGGTCAGTTTGAGGTGGTCCCGCTAGGTGGTAGGGTCACGAGGGTGATGGGCCCAAGTCTAGGTAACCATTGTACGAGTTCGTGGATGCGTTCGACCAGAATCGGATCGTGAAGGCCGGGAATGGCCTTAAAAAAATTGAGGCTAGTAAGATGACCAAGTTTGGAGGTAGTAACTCCAAGGTTTTGGAAACTGAAGCGATGACTGAAGTGTGGTACGTGTACTAGAAAGAGTTCGGGTGTACGAGAAAGATACGACGAGTAAGTAAAGAAGTGGACATGTGTTAAGAGAATGGAAGTGATCATTTATTTTGTGAAGTAAAGATGCGAAGAAAGAGTACTTCAGACTATGGGTGAGAGCTTATGTGATGTTACACGTTAGAGGTGATTCCTCGTTGACTTGGATTTAAGTATTGCATGTGTGTTATATTATGGCCAGGTGTGGCATAATTGGTTATGTAAGTATAGTAGTGAAGACTATACCGGCGCATGTATGTTTGGAGACTTAGAAGGAACATTCAGGACGAATGTTTCTAAGGGGGGAAGAATGTTACACCCCGTAGTTCCAGAGTATGTATATGAGGACGTGCGTACGAGAATACAACATTAAGATTGAAAAGGAAGAAAGATTTGATTTTCCGACGGAAAATTTTCCGGATTTTATGGAGGAAAAAGGTTCGTTAATGGGAATTGGATTCCCAGATTTGGTATTCGGACTTCTTGGAATATTAGTGAATAATGAATTTTATTTTCCGGAATTAGTCACGTGGGGCCCACGGGAGAAATTTACGGTTTTATGGGGCCCACTTTGTTTTCGATATTTTGGCCATTATGGATATTTTCGGAAGATGAAATATTTTGGACGAGTAGGAGGGCGACATGTGTCACCCCATGTGGCCATAGGGCCGAAATCTTGTGGACACTTGTCCCTTGGCCGAAATGATGAGACAAGTGGCTTGCCACTTGTCTCAAGTTTTTGTGGAACATGTGGATGGTGGGACCCACACACACTTGTCCCCCAATCTCACCACACACTTGCTAAGATCCTAGCCCTTGATTTCCCTATAAATACCCCATTGATGCAAGACTTATTCATCCAACACTTAGATAATTTCCATGGTTTGAAATACTCCCTCCCCTCTCCTTGTTGCTCTCGGCAATAACCCCCCCCCCTTGATAAAAAGTTGTCCAAAAATCCTTAAACTTTTAAGTGTTCTTCCTTAAGGTGTTAGGAAGATTGTGAACAAAGAGTTAGAAAAGATTTCACACCCCTAGCCTTGAAAGTTTGCCTTGGCCGAAACATGCCCATTTTGAGCCTAAAGTGTTCTTCACTTTTTGGAGTTGGATCTTGAAGAGAAGTTGGTTAGGAACTTCTAAGGGTTGCTTGGAGTAGATTGGAACGTAAGGATTTGGAGCTAAACGTTGCTAAGGATCGACTTATAAATCATGGATAATTTTGGGCTTATCGAGGTAATGATCTTTATCCCCCTATTGTAATTGGAGTTTACATGTTGTAGTAGTTTATAATTGAGTATATGGTATGTGGATAGAAGGTTGAAAATAAATGGAATATTTAGTATATTGTGGGGCAGAATTTTACACGTCCAGTTAGGCGTGTAATCCCCTTTGAGTTGTTGTATTACTGCGCCTTAAATGTGGCATGTTGGCTATTGATATCATGCCTTGAAAAAGGTGGAGAGGTAAGTAGATACAGGGAAGGTGCTGCCCAATTTTCCGTAGGATAAGGAACCTTGTACTTAGAAATATTCTACGAAGAGAACTAGAAGTTGATAGATGTATTGTGGTTATTATAGGTGGATTTTCTACGCGCGGCATACTCGACTTGGCTAGTGGATTAAGCCGAAGAGGTATGTGATTCTTCCTATACTCTTGAGCATGATTGTTGTGAACTATATATAGTACGGTAGACGTACGTGTGTGAAATGAATTTGGTTTGTTTAAAACATAAAGTTTTATAATAACTTTATGGGAAGTTAGTTATAACGACTTTATGAAGATAAAAGAGAGACTTGATTTTGAAAGATAAGAGACTTGACTTATAAACGACTTGATTTCTAAAAGAGAAGAGACTTGAGAATTTGAAGTTATGAAGCTCAAACTATTTTGAGAAGTATATTGTTACTTGACCTTTGAAAGGAGAAGTGTTTGTGTTTAAAAAGAAGGCATGGTATTGTCTTGATTTGGTTTTGAAAGCTAAACAATTTGATTTCGGAAAAGGAGAAGTAACTTGATTTAAAAGTATAGGTTACTTGTTTTGAAAAAAGTGAGTTTGTCACGACCCGAACCCGGGCCCGTGACTGGTGCCTTACCCCGGGCACCCTAGTGATACAACATCAGAGAAAAACCAGCGGAAATAATAATATAAAAAAAAACTTAAACATACAATTAGATATGAATCAAGATAAAAGAAAATAGGCCAACCAAAACGGTTGACTTTTTGCATATATATATATATCGACATTTGAACAGTTACAATCCTTACAACCCTGCCCACAACAATGCTACAGACCTCTAAGATTTACAACAACTATGACGGGACAGGGCCCGCCATACCCCTGAATGTACAAGAACCTACAGACTCAGGGTAACATACCAAAAGATAAGCCTCCGAAGGAACGGAGCTTCCCAATACGCTGAAATGTGACCCTATAAGCGGGGATCGACGGTGATGTACTCTACTGCGGCATGAACGCACCGCTCAAGGAGGTCAAGATAACAGTACCAAGTATGTGAAATCAAAATATCAGAAATGAAATCATAATAGTCTATATAAAGCAGGAGACATGTATGATAACCAAACTACAGTACACACATATAAACAGTTATATCAAGTCAGGGACTCACGCCCTCCAAGTCATTACTCAAATATAACTATGAGTCTCACACCCACAACATCAATCATGCCCGTGGAATACCTTCCTCACCGCCGGCAGTCTATGATATGATAACACCAAGAAGTACACCTGGACATCAGGTCCCACCTGTGTCATAAAAAGACCGTACGGGAAATAATCATAACATGAAGCTGACACGTGGCAAGTGCGATAACCTATACCAGATCCACCTGCGCCACGTAGCTGACGGGGGCAAGTAAACAGGCTATGCACCAGATCACAACCGTAAGTCACGAAGTTTCATCCAAACACTGACTCGCGAAGCTGACACGTGGCAAGTGCAATAGCCTCCACCAGATCCTCCCAGCGCCACGCAGATGACGGGGGCAAGTAACCAGACTAAGAACCAGATCACAACCGTAAGTCACGATACTTCGCCGCGAAGCTGACACGTGGCAAGTGCGATAACCTATACCAGATCCACCTGCGTCACGTAGCTGACGGGGGCAAGTAAACAGGCTATGCACCCGATCACAACCGTAAGTCACGATACTTCGCCATAAATAACCATAATGGTCACATGCCCACAGAATCCATCATCGGTGTAGACATGCCCATGTAACAATAATAATGGAAGCATACCCGTGGAATCTTCCATCACTGCCGGTACGTCCAAGTAAGTTCTCAACAAGTCAACCGGCCCTCCATCGAGAGACGCGGTAGTATAGAAACACAATTTTTGCACAACAAAGGCTATCACAACAAACATAGGCAAGTTACACAACAACAAGCATAGGCAAGTTATACACAACTCAAGGTACTTTCATTTTATGTCAAAGTCCGGATTTTAACCCTAAAGTACTACGTACGTTAAATTCCTTTTAGAGATCCATTTCTTTTACAAAGGTCACCCGATACCCGTCGTATAAAAATAGAGTGACTAACATTGTTAAGTAAACCAAAACACTTCCCTTTGTAAATCAAGTAAAAACATTATTTTCCAAACGTTCAAGTTTGCCTAATTTCAAATGCTCAAGTTTCTCATTTTCGAAAAGGTTTCGTAGTTCATAGTTTTAATCCCTTTAAAACAATTTGAGAAACATATGCCTTATGTGTGAGTAGGTTATTCTTGTTTATAACAATCTTATTAAAGCAGCCATGATCTAGGAAATGTAATATCATTTTGTCTCATCTTAGCTTCTATGCAGATGGGGGTTTCTACTGGTTTTAATAATACTTTATTAGTCAATACATTTTCCTTTATTAGCGCTGCTGTGGTTTGTTCGATACTTATTCTGATTTCCGAAATCAGTAAAACATTATTCCTTTTATCAACCAAGCACTCATTACTCACGAATGAGGTTTCACACAAACATTCATATTAATTCATTTAAGTCAAGCCTCTTATCTTTTAAGATCAAGTCTCTTAACTTCTACAATTAATAAACCATTCTTTTTATCTTTCTTAAGTCGTTATACCTAACTTCCCATAAAGCTAGTATAACTCTTAAGCTTTTAAAACCAAGCATTACTCTTCTTTCAAAAAGGTTTCTTAATTCTTTTGAAATACTTCAAGATTCTTATTATTCAAGCTTAAGTCAAAAGACATTGCCGTAAAACTACGTTCTGTTAACACACGTACGTCTACCGTACTATATATATATTCTTTCAAAATATCATGCTCAAGAGGATAGGAAGAATCACATACCTCGCGACGATTATCGACTATTAGCAAAACGCTCCACGGCTATAACCCGGCTAGCCTTGTCCACCTTCCAAGTAGTACATGCTACTCGCAGAACAGTCAACCAATAAAGGTTATAAGTCTACTGTAAATATAGTCCTATGTAAGTACAGTTTAATCTTCTACTTTAATATTCTTCTGATGTGATATCAGTTCAAGTCTTTTCTGTAATATCCTTCTATTACAGTTCAATTCTCTTCTATGAATCTTATATTCATTTCTATACAACTACAGTATGTAATTCCCAATTACAATAGAAGGACAGGATTATTTACCTCGGTAAGCCCAAAATTATCCAAGTTTAATGTCGATCCTGAGCAAGGTTTAGCTCCTACTCCGTGCGCTCCAATTCTCTCCAAGAAACCCTTAGAAGTTCTACACAACTTCTACTTAGTACTCCAACCAATTATGGAGATTTTTCCATAGGGTTTCGTTTAGTGGCTAAAGGAAAGTATAATAGTATTTTCCGGGCTTTTCGTATAGAGGGTACTTGGAAATACTACAAAGGTTTTGGGCTAGAGTATTTTGGCATTCCAACAATACTTGGAGAAGTATTTCTCAACCAAGGGGGGGGGGGGTATTTCTCGAAAACAACTAGGCTAGGGGGGGTACCCCTCGGCTAGAACACTACAAAGGGGGAGGGGTGCTCTCGGCCAAGGCCTTTCTCAAAGGGGAGGGGGGGAAGTTGGACGAGAGCTCACAAGGGAGAGGGAGGGATTTTTAGACTTGGAAATGTCTAAGTGTGGATGAAGAAGTTCATCAACTAAGGGGGGTATTTATAGGACAACCAAGGGTCAAGATGAAGCCAAGTGCAAGGCAAGTGTAGGGTGTGGATTCATCCATGTGTACCTTATCCATCTACCACACCAACTATCACAAAATATCCTACCTAACCAAGACCCCCATTTCGTCCACTAGCCGCCCACAATCACGTCCAATGTGAGGGTGACACATGTACCCAAGTTCACAATTATGAAAGAAAAGTAATACTTGGTTTTAAAAGCTTAAGAGTTATACTAGCTTTATGGGAAGTTAGGTATAACGACTTAAGAAAGATAAAAGGAACGGTTTACTTATTTGTTTATGAAAGTCTTGTATTGATTTCTGGAAAGTGTAGTAAGATGGTTTGATAAGTAAACATGTTATGATGCTACGTGTGTTAGTGTCTTGTGATGTTTGTGTAAGGGGGTTATTCTTGTTGTGCTTACGTTGTTAAACGATAAGCCTGTTGTACTGTTATTATATCACATACCCCCCTGACTTGTTATTATGTCGAGGACTTGCCACCCTCGATGCGAGGAATACCTCATGCGGGTCCATGTGACCTATGCGGAGCTGCGGGAGTTCCAGGATTGATCACTCCGGGTGTGTTACGCCGATGCGAGGGATGCCTCATGCGGTCCATAGGACTATGCGGACTTCGGGGGTCCAGGATGATGTCGCGGGTTAGCTACCCCCGATGCGAGGAATACCTCATGCGGGCCTATGTGGCTTATGCGGACTGCGGGAGTTCCAGGATTAGGCACGCATAATGATACTATGGGCGAATGGCCTTGCTTCGATCATTAGCGGCCTAGAAAAGACCAGTTATGTTATATCTATTTTGCTCTTGGTTATGCTGTGGCACTATGTGCGGTTACATTGGTTGTTTCGTACATATTTGTAAAATTGGTTTTAAAATGATATGATTTCATTTAAGTACTTTACAGTTTCACATACTTGGTACCTGTTGTACTGACCTCCTTCGGGGGGCTGCGTTCATGCCGCAGGTAGAGGTACTCCTGTTGTTGATCCCCGCTCCTAGGATCACCGTTTCTGCTTTTGGGAAAGCCCCGTTTCTCCGGAGGCTTGTCTTTTGGGTATGATCTCCCTGTCATTGTAGCTTTATGTACATTCAGGGTATGGCGGGGCCCTGTCCCGCCATAGTTGTTTACTTCCTTAGAGGTCTGTAGTCCTGTTGTAAATTTTGGGATGTAACTGTCAGACTTGATATGTATATACAAGACGAAAGGCAATAATCAGGAGGCTATAGGATATTTAGAATTGGTTTACATTCTTCTCACTCTAAGATCGTGCCTTAGAGCTGTGTTATAAGTTGGACCCCTCTAACGTATTTCTTTTCTTTACCAGTTATGCCTCCACGCAAGGCAACCCGCCCGTATGGCAAGGCAAATGCGGAGCTGCTAGTAGGACACAGAGGGTCACGAGGGCCCAGGCCCAGACTTTACCCGAGGCGATACCTCAGACGGCGAGTTCTACGACGCCGCCGGCCCCAACAGAGTTTGGAGCCGCAGCAGGGGCCACTGAGACCACAAGACTGCACCTCCGCCCCACACTGGAGCAGAGAGATGGGTTCTGGGAGATGGCCGATTACTAGCCAGATTGTGGCTGCATGATGTCACGACCCATTCCGGCTCGTGGATCGTGCCTTACCCGGCACCCAAGTAGTCATACATCGAGTAATCACGGAAATATAAAGCAAGACATGAAACAGATTTATAAAATAAGACACGATTTATGTGAGAAAACATCGCTTTCGCATATATATATAAACATGGTTTACTTAGCTACACCCGACATCGCATACAACATGACTGCAGACCTCTAAGGAAATATACAACTATGGTGGGACAGGCCCGCCATACCACGATCATACAAAACTATCTACAACAGGAGATCATACCCAAAGTAGAGCCTCCGAAAAGATGGAGCTCCCGACACCAACGTAGAGATCCTAAGAATGTGGATCTAGCACTGCTGCCTCTTACGGCAGATGAACGCAGCCCGGGCGAGGTCAAGACAACAGTACTAAGTATATGAAACTGAAAAATACTTAAATGAAACATATCATTTTAAAAACAGTATTTCAAGTATGTATGAAACAACCAAGGAAACCGCACATAGTTCCACATCACAAACAAGAGCGTGATAGGTAAAGCAGAATGTGTCTTTTCTAGGTCGCGAATGATCAAGCAGGCCAATTGCCCGTAGTATCACCATGCAAGCCTAATCACGGACTCCTCAGAGTCCGCATAGGCCAATCACATAGGCCCGCATAGGTATATAACCCCGCATCGAGGGTAGCTACTCCGCATCGCCCCGACTCGTAGTCCGCATGGCCACATAGACCGCGTGAGGTATAACCCCGCACACTAACCTCGAACTCCCGTAGCTCCGCATAGGTCCCTGGACCCGCATGAGGTATTCTCGAATCATGGTCCTGCATCACCGAGTCTACCCCGCATCGGAGGCGCCTTAACCCCTGAATATGTCAAGAGGTGAGTGATGTTACACTAACCTAACAAATTATCGTTAAACAACATAAGCACAACAAGACTACTCTTTTACACAAACGTTAAGACACTAACACACATAGCATCATATCATGTCTACTTATCAAACCATCTTATTATTCTTTTCACAATTCAATATAAGTCCGTTATAAACACATAGGCAAACAAGTTTCTTTTATCAATCTTAAGTGGTTATACTTAACTTCCCATAAAGCTAGTATAACTCTTAAGCTTCGCTTAAAAACCAATTAGTTCTCTTACATTAAAAATGATTCAGATTCTTTGAAATGCTTTCGATCTTTATTATTCGGGCTTAAGCCGTAGGCATTGCCGTAAGTGTTATTCGAGCTTAAGTCAAAGACATTGCCGTAGTTATTATTCGATTAACACATGTACGCTCACCGTACTATATATATATTGTAAAATATCATGCTTTAGGAAGAATCACATACCTTCTCAAATAAAACCACCGCCAAGTGAATATGTCGCGCAGAGAGTCACCTATAATAGTCACGCATCTATCAAAGACTACTCAAGGTCATTCTAAACAGAGGGTTCACAATTCTACGGAAAGTCGGGCAGACTTCCTACCCTGAGCTATATAAGTCTCATCGTGAACACAAATTCTATATAAGCATAGTTCAATTATTCTTCTTTAAACCCTTCATCGTGATAACAATTCAATTCTATTCGCAATATTCTTCTAAGTATTTATACTTATTCTTATACTACAACAAAGAAGTATTCTCTAATTCAAAAGAGGGTTAAGATTAGTTACTCAGAAGCCCAATAATATCCTAGAAAAGTCGCGCTGAGCAAGGTTTTGCTCCTAAGTTGTATGCTCCATGAAACCTTAGAAGTTCTTCACAACTTCTACTAAGTACTAAGGTATTTGGGCTAGGTATTTTGGGCATTATAACAATACAAGAAGGCAACTTTTCTACCAAGGAGGGGGTAGGTTTTGGCTAGGCTAGGGGCCTCGCCAAACTACTTAGGCTAGAGGGGGTATTCGCCAAGGGCCTTCACAAGGAGGGAGGTGTTGGACGAAAAGGCTACAAAGGGAGAGGAGAGGATTTTCAAGACTTGGAAAGATTTGTGGATGAAGAACTCTTCATCTTAAGGGGGGTATTTATAGGTCAAGAAGTGGCCAACCAATGGCCAAGATTAAGACAAGTGCAAGGCAAGTGTAGGGTGAGGATTAACTATACACAAATATCCTACCAACTCCTTGACTTGTGCACAAGGCATAAAAACGCCAATGTTTCTCCAATTTCGTCCAATGGACGATTCAAGTCCACCAATTGGAGGGTGCCAAGTGTCGCCCTCCCGTTGGTCCAAAATGTTTCGTCTCTCGAAAAAATCCGCAAAAATTAGAAATGGCATAGCCGGAATTTACCCTACAAAAGTTGTGGAAACGTTTCGTCGGAAAACGATTCTTTTAGCGAGTTGTGCACAAATAAAAAAACGTCCAAGGCTTAACTTTAAGGCTAGACTTTTGTATGTATTCCCTTACGTACATACTCTGGAAATACGGGGTATAACATTCTCCCCTCCTTAGAAACATTCGTCCCGAATGTTCCTTCCCAAGACAGTTAACGATAAGATTCTTCATAACTTAAACAGTTGCAAATGCCACACACGGCCACAAAACAACACTTAGGCAGAAACGATAACGAAAATTTACAAGTAGGAAAGTGAATTACCTGGAGGTGTGGGGAATAGGTGAGGATACTTCTGCCTCATGTCCTCCTCGGCTTCCCACGTCATCTCCTCCCGAGCCTGCTCCGCCACAAGACTTTGACTAAGCCACGCCTCGTCCGCAGACGTCTAACCTGACGATCGACTATCGCTATGGGAATCTCCTCATACGATAACCCCTCGGTCACCTGGACATCGTCAATCGGGTGTACCCTAGATAGATCCCCGATACATCACCTCAGCATGGATACGTGAAAAACCGGATGCACTGCCTCCAGATCGGACGACAGATCCAACTCATAGGCAACCTTGCCTACCTCGCGACAATCAAACGCCCAATGTACCTTGGGCCGAGTTTCTTCTTCCCGAATCTCATCACACCCTTCATGGGTGACACCTTTAGGAAAACCCAATCATGAACCTCGAACTCAAGATGCCGACGACGATGATCTGTGATACGACTTGCCGACTCGAGTCATCGATAGCCGCCTCGGATAAGCTTCACCTTATCCATCGCACTGTACCAAATCTGGTCCCACTAGCTGCACCTCGCCCACATCGAACCAACCTATAGGCGATCTGCACTTCCTTCCATACAAGGCCTCATAAGGCGCCATCTGAATACTGGAGTGGTAGCTATTATTATACGCGAACTCGACTAGAGGAAAATGATCCTCCCAACTACCATCGGTCAATAACACAAAGCTCGCAGATATCCTCGAGTGCGGATAAGGCGCTCGCTGCCCGTCTGCTCGTGGATGAAATGCAAGACGTGCTCACTCGCCCCTAAACCCTCTGGAAGGACCTCGAAGTTAGCCATAAACCGGGCTCCTCGCATGCGATATGATCGAAGTAGGGACTCCATGCATCGACGATCTCTGATGTAAAGTCCGCATAATCCTCGGTACCAAAAGTCGTCATGACGGGAAGAAAGTGGGCTGATTTCGCCACCGTCGACGATAACCCATATAGAATCATGTCTCCTCCGAGTGCGAGGTAATCCCGTGATGAAGTCCATGTTGATTACCTCCCACTTCCGTGTCGGGATCTCAATCGTTTGTAACAAACCACCGTGCCTCGTGCTCTACCTTCACCGCTGAAACACGGCACCGAGCTACGAACTCGCAACGCCCTCTTCAAGCCATCCCACCAATACACGATCTAAGGCGCGGGTACATCTTGGTCGACCGGATGGATAGAGTAACGCCGCTACGCAGGCTTCCCAAGAACTCGCCGAAGTCCTCAAACATCCGAACACACACCGCCTCAAACCTTAGCACCCCATCAAAGCTACCTCAAAAGGACCCTTGCCCTCACGAAGAGGCAGATCACGATATCGAATCAAAGCCGATCTCGAATCGCTTGCCTCTTCACCTCCTCAACGATGGAAGACTCGCAACCTCACGAACTCTAACCCCATCGCTATCGTAATCAATCAAACGGACACCAAGGCTCGCTAATCGGTGCAAATCACGAACCATGTCCCTCCTCTCTAGCCGCATCCGATAGGCTCCCATCGACCTACGACTAAGAGCATCCGCCACAACATGGCCTTCCTGTGGTACAGATATCAACATCGTAATCCTTAAGCAACTCTAACCACCGCTGCGCCGTAAGTTCACTCCTCTCGGTGAAGATATACCAAGGCTCTTGTGGTCTGTAAAAATATCCACGTGAACCCCATACAAATAGTGCCTCCGGATCTTCAAAGCGTGAATCACACCGCCAACTCCAAATCATGGGTGGGTAGTTCCTCTCGTGTTTCTTCACCGCGGGATGCATATGCTATAACCCCGCCATGCTGCATCAACACACATCCCAACCCGATGCCCGACGATCACAATACACGCATAACCATCCGACCTCCGAAGAGTAAGAACGGGCGGTCGCTATCTTCTTTCAAGAATCGAAACCCCGCCACAAGCATCACCATCAAACTTGGCCGCTTTCCGAGTCACCTAGTCAATGGTGCGAAGATAAAGCAAACTTCTCCACGAACCACCGATAATATCTGCAAGGCCCGAAAATCGCGAACCTCTGCCGAGTAGTAGGTTCAGGCCAAGTCCCGATCGCCGATCTTGGCCGTATCCACTGAATGCCATCACCGACAATATGCCCAAGAAACGCCATCAAGTCAACCAAAACTCACATTTGGAAAACTTGGCGCATAATCGCTGGTCTGGAGAATCACAAGATCGCCTCAAGTGCTCGCGTGCTCCTCGCTCGGCGAGAATAAACCAAGATATCATCAATGAACACTATCACAAACGTGTCCAAAATGGTTTGAACACTCGGTTCATCAAATCCATGAATATCACGAGCATTGGTCAACCCAAAAGACATGACCACGAACTCATAATGCCCGCATCGTCCGAATGCGATCTAGGGACATCCATCTCTCGACTCGCACTGATGATAGCCCGATCGCATCAATCTTGAAAAACATCTCGCACTCGCAATCGGGTCGAACAAATCATCAATCCCGGGAAGGGTGTATCTGTTTAATGGTCACCTTGTTCACCGTCAGTAATCAACACATGCGCAGCGCCCCGCCCTTCTTCTTCACGAACAATACCGCGCCTCGAGGAGAAACACTAGGCCCGATGAAGCCCTTCTCCAAGAAATCCCTGCCGATCCTTCAACTCTCTCAACTCGGCAGTGCCATTCTGTATGGCGGAATGGAAATAGGCCGAGTGTCCGTAATATGTCAATACAAAACTCAATCTCCTCTCGGGAGGATACCCGGAGGTCGTGCGGGAACACGTCTGGGAACTCTCGACCACCGGAATCGACGGAAAATCTGGTACCGCACCTCAGATCAAACACCCGAGCGAGATGGTAGATATACCCTTCTCGCACCATCTTCCTAGCCTTGAGGTAGGAAATAAACCTACCCCTGGCGATACCGCGTGCTCCCACTCAACAACCGGCCTCGAAACTGGAACCGCACTACTCTCTCTGCGGTCTACATTGGCGTAGCAAGCTAGCCAATCCATCCCCATGATCACGCGAAGTCAATCATCTCTAACTCTATCAAGTCGGCTAGTGGTCCGACGATCAGAATAGTCACAGACAAGCTCTATATACCCGCCGAGCTACCATTGAATCACCCATCGCGTAGCTACCTCGAAAGGATCTATGGACTCGTGCTCTATCCCTATCCTACTAGCAACAAGGGGAGATATATAGACGAGTAGAACCCGATCTATCAAGGCATAAACATCAAACCCAGAACCGATAAGGTACCCGTGGCGACATCAGGTGAGGCCTCACGATCTGTCGGCCGACAAAGCATAAATGCGTTACGAGGACCGCTAGAATCGGGACCCGCGCCACGACCTCGCGCGACCGCCCCACGAGTACCTTGCCTCCGGCGAGTAATCGCTGGGGATGAAGAAGACCCGCGAAAGAACTCAGAGGCCGACTTACCATCAAGATCGCCTTGGTCGACGGTTCCTCGCATAGTGACCTGCCGCCACAATCAAACAAACTCCCGTAGCACCACAACTCCCGGTGGGATCTACCGTGACGCCACACCGGCGGGTGGTCCCGATCGCCGTAACCTCTGCCGCTCGATGTCTCAAGTCCCGGGCCCCGTCACCCTCGAATATCCCGGCGTGGCCGAGGACGGTGCAGGAGTGCTCGAGCCGGGCCGTGGTGCAAGATCTGCCACGAGGCCGCCCACCACGATAGCCACCAAACGACCTGCCGCCCCGGTCTTCTTCGCCGCCGCTGTCAACCCGGCGGTCTCTACGCCTCACATCCAAGAGCATGAGCTCGCACGGGTAATGTCCATACCCGATCGAAGAGAAACACCCGCACCGACTCGGCCATATAGTCATCTAGCCCGTGGCGTGGCGGTGCACCCTATCCTCCATAACTGCTACCAACGCTGGGACATATCGAGCCAAAGAATCAAACTCGACATTGTACTCCCTGACAGTGCGACCCCTCTGCCTCAGCAGTAAAAATCTATCAGCCCGCGCCCTCCTCATCTGTGGAGGCAAGAAGTGAGTGAGGAAAGCCTCTGAGAACTCATCCCAAGTAGCTGGGGACGCGTGCTCTCCCCGGGATAACTCCCATGAATCAAACCAATCGACTGCGGTATCACGCAGCCGATGCGAACCGGCGTCACAGACTCGTCTCGAGGCCTTGATCACCCTCATGATCCTTCAGTGACGGATGAACTCCGCGGATCATCCTCCCGCCGACCCGTAAAACTCGGGCGGCTACAACTCAAGAAATCTCGTAGCCTCAAACTATTCGCCTCGTGCACCACGGTGCGACCGCTACTGAGCTGAATCGAATCGCCGCATTCAAATTTATCCTCGATTCGCCACAACTCTAGCCAATAGTCGGGCCATCTCTCAGTACTAACTCTCCGCCCCGTGCCGCGGGAGAGTGTGGGTGCGTGGTCTCTGCTGGGGCCGGCGGCGTCATAGAACTCGCCGTCTGCGGTATAGACTGGGCTCGAGCCCTCGTGACTCTAGGTGTCTGACTGGCAGCTCCCTCGGCTGCCTTGCCCTTCTGGGCCCGGGTTGCCTTACGTGGAGGCATAACTGTTACAGAAAAGGAATACGTTAGAAGGGTCCGACTTAAACACAGCTCTAAAGCACGATCTCAGAGTGAGAAGAATGGAAACCAATCCTAAATATCTTATAGCCTCCTGATTATTGGTGTGGTGCACAACACACCGATAATCAAGACTCTACTAGATACGGTCTGTAGACACTTTCCGAGGATTAACTGCTCTGATACCACTTTTGTCACGACCCGTTCCGGGGCCCGTGACTGGTGCCTTACCGGGGCACCCAAGTAGTCATACATCAGAGTAATCAGCGGAAATATAAAGCAAGACATGAAACAGTTTATAAAATAAGACACAGTTTATGTGAGAAAACATCGCCTTCTAAGATATATATATAAACATGGTTTAGCAAGCACACCTTAATCGCATAACATGACTACAGCACTCTAAGGAAATATACAACTATGGCGGACAGGCCCGCCATACCCCGATCACAAAACTATCTACAACAGGGAGATCATACCCAAAAGTAGAGCCTCCGGAAAAGATGGAGCTCCCGACACCAACGTAGAGATCCTAAGAATGTGGATCTAGCACCTGCTTGCCCTTACCTGCGGCATGAACGCAGCCCCCCGAAGGAGGTCAGTACAACAGGTACTAAGTATATGAAACTGTAAAATACTTAAATGAAACATATCATTCTAAAAAAACAGTTTTTGCAAGTATGTATGAAACAACCAAGGAAACCGCACATAGTTCCAAATCATAAACAAGAGCGTGATAGGTAAATCAGAACAGTCTTTTCTAGGTCGCGAATGATCAAGCAGGCCAATTGCCCGTAGTATCACCATGCAAGCCTAATCTCGACTCGTAGTCCGCATAGGCCAATCACATAGGCCCGCATAGGTATATAACCCCGCATCGAGGGTAGCTACCTCGGCGATCGCCCCGACTCGTAGTCCGCATGGCCACATAGACCGCGTGAGGTATAACCCCGCACACTAACCTGAACTCCCGTAGCTCCGCATAGGTCCTCGACCCGCATGAGGTATTCTCGAATCATGGTCCTGCATCGCTCGAGTCTACCCCGCGTGGAGGGCACAACCCCTGAATATGTCAAGAGGTGAGTGATGTTACACTAACCTAACAGCTTATCGTTAAACAACATAAGCACAACAAGACTACTCTTTTACACAAACGTTACAAGACACTAACACACATAGCATCATATCATGTCTACTTATCAAACCATCTTATTATTCTTTTCACAATTCAATATAAGTCTGTTATAAACACATAGGCAACTGTTTCTTTTATCAATCTTAAGTGGTTATACTTAACTTCCCATAAAGCTAGTATAACTCTTAAGCTTCTGTTTAAAAACCAATTAGTTCTCTTCATAAAAATGATTCAAGATTCTTTGAAATGCTTTCGATCTTTATTATTCGGGCTTAAGCCAGGCATTGCCGTAAGTGTTATTCGGGCTTAAGTCAAAGACATTGCCGTAGTTATTATTCGCTTAACACATATGCGTCTCACCGCACTATATATATATTGTAAAATATCATGCTTTAGGAAGAATCACATACCTTCTCAGCGAAAACCACCTGCCAAGTTGAATATGTCGCGCGCAGAGAGTCAGCCTATAATAGTCACAGACATCTATCAAAGACTACTCTGAAGGTCATTCTAAACAGAGGGTTCACAATTCTACGGAAAGTCGGGCAGCACTTCCTACCGGTGAGCTATATAAGTCTATCGTGAACACAAATTCTATATAAGCATAGTTCAATTATTCTTCTTTAAACCCTTCACTGTGATAACAATTCAATTCTATTCTGCAATATTCTTCTAAGTATTTATACTTATTCTTATACTACAACAATGAAGTATTCTCTAATTCAAAGAGGTTAAGATTAGTTACCTCAAGAAGCCCAATAATATCCTAGAAAAGTCGCTGAGCAAGGTTTTGCTCCTAAGTTGTATGCTCCAAGGAAACCTTAGAAGTTCTTCACAACTTCTACTAAGTACTAAGGTATTTGGGCTAGGGTATTTTGGGCATTATAACAATACAAGAAGGCAACTTTTCTACCAAGGGAGGGGGGTAGGTTTTAGCTAGGCTAGGGGCCTCGCCAAACTACTTAGGCTAGAGGGGGTATTCGAAGGGCCTTCACAAGGGGAGGAGGTGTTGGGCGAAAAGGCTACAAAGGGAGAGGAGAGGATTTTCAAGACTTGGAAAGATTTGTGGATGAAGAACTCTTCATCTTAAGGGGGGTATTTATAGGTCAAGAAGTGGCCAACCAATGGCCAAGATTAAGACAAGTGCAAGGCAAGTGTAGGGTGAGGATTAACTATACACAAATATCCTACCAACTCCTTGACTTGTGCACAAGGCACAAAAAACGTGCCAATGCTCTCCAATTTCGTCCAATGGACGATTCAAGTCCACAAATTGGAGGGTGCCAAGTGTCGCCCTCCCGTTGGTCCAAAATGTTTCGTCTCTCGGAAAAATCCGCAAAAATTAGAAATGGCATAGCCGGAATTTACCCTACGAAAGTTGTGGAAACGTTTCGTCGGAAAACGATTCTTTTAGCGAGTTGTGCACAAATAAAAAAACGTCCAAGGCTTAACTTTAAGGCTAGACTTTTGTACGTATTCCACGCATACTCCGAAATACGGTATAACACATGAGGATAGGCCGACGCAGTTCGAGATCACCGTGGTTCATCCTAGAGCGAATAGCTTGAGACTACGGGATTTTCTGAGTTGTAGCCCGTCAGAGTTCTACGGGTCGAGGCCTGAGGATGATCCGCCGGAGTTCATCCGACGATTCACGGATCATGAGAGTGATCGTGGCTTGGAGACCGAGTCGTGGTCTTAGGTTTACATCGGCTGCGTGATCGCAATGATCGTTTGATTCGCGAGCTGCCCCGTGGAGAGCATGCCCTTCTAGCGGTATGGGATGAGTTCTCGAGGCTTTTCTCGGCCACTTGCCTCCGCAGGATGAGGGCACGCGCCGACGATTTCGATCTTTGAGACAGAGGCGCACACCGAGTACAACGTGGAGTTCGACTCGTTGGCTCGATATGTCCCCGCATTAGTGGCAGACATGGAGAACCGAGTGCACCTCTACGTAACCGGGCTCGACGACTATTTAGCAGAGGGTTGCTCTGGTGTAGCTCTTCAGCCGGGCATGGACATTGCCCGCATGCAGGCTTATGCACTGGGATGTGAGGAGCGTAGAGGCCAGCGGGTTGTCAGATTTCAGCAGAAGAAGGCCAGGACGGCAGGGTCTTTTGGTGGCTCTCGGGGTGGACGATCTCAGCAGCAGACTAGATTTGCACCACCGCGCTTGAGCACTCCTACACCGCCTTCAGATGTACGGGGTATTCGGGGCGGTCGGGGCCCGGGACTTCTGACTTCCGTGGTAGCGAGGTGCTAACCGATCGAGGTCCTCTCGGTGTCCGATGCGGTAGATTCCATTCCGGAGTTGTGGTACTACTGAGTTTGCTACACTTCGCGGCCAGCGAGTCACTATGCGAGACTGTCCGACCGCAGGCGCGAGATGGTAGGTCACTACGGGTCTTTCACGGGTCTTCATCTCCTACCATTACGCGCCGAGGGCAGGGTGCTCAGGGACCAGCAGGTCGCGACAGAGGTCGTGGCAGGGGTCCTAGTTCTAGCGGTCCTCAGAACCGCATTTATGCCTTGTCCAGCCGACAGGACCAGGAGGCATCACCGAATGTCGTCACAGGTACCTTATCAGTTTCTTGTTGTGACGTGTATGCCTTGATAGATCTGGGTTCTACCTTGTCATATATATCTCCCCTTATTGCTAGTAGGATAGGGATAGATCCTGAGTCCATAGACCCTTTTGAGGTAGCTACGCCAGTGGGTGATTCGGTGGTAGCTCGGCGGGTATATAGGGCTTGCGAGATCTTTACGCGATGCGACCCTAGAAACTTGATAGAGTTGGATATGACCGATTTTGATGTGATCATGGGTATGGATTGCTTAGCTTCTTTCTACGCCAATGTAGACTGCAGGGAGAGAGTGGTACGGTTCCAGTTTCCTGGGGAGCCGGTTATTGAGTGGGAGAGGAATACTGTGTCGCCGAGGGGTAGGTTTATTTCTTACCTCAAGGCTAGGAAGATGGTGCAGAAGGGGTATATCTACCATCTCATTCGGGTGTTTGATACTGAGGTTGCGGTACCAGATTTTCAGTCAGTTCCAGTAGTCAGAGAGTTCCCAGATGTGTTTCCAGACGACCTCCCGGGTATCCCTCCTGAGAGGGAGATAGAGTTTTGTATCGATGTGCTGCCAGATACTCGACCTATATCCATTCCGCCATACAGAATGACACCTGCCGAGTTGAGAGAGTTGAAGGACCAGCTGAGAGATTTGCTGGAGAAGGGCTTCATCAGGCCTAGTATTTCTCCCCGGGAGCGCCAGATATTCGTGAAGAAGAAGGACGACGCGCTGTGTGTTGATTACAGCGGTGAACAAGGTGACTATTAAGAACAGATACCCTTCCTGTGATTGATGATTTGTTCGACTACCAGGTGGTGCGAGATGTTTCTCCAAGATTGACCTGCGATCGGGCTATCATCAGGTGCGAGTTAGAGAGGCGGATGTCCCTAGATCGCATTCGACCCGACGCACTATGAGTTCGTGGTTATGTCTTCGGTTTGACCAATGCTCCAGTATTTATGGATTTGATGAACCGAGTGTTCAAGCCATTTTTGGATACGTTTGTGATAGTATTCATTGATGACATCTTGGTTTATTCGCCAGAGCGAAGCACGCGAGCATTTGAGGATCAGGCCGAGTTCTCCAGACTGCAGCTATACGCCAAGTTTTCCAAATGTGAGTTTGGTTGGCTTCGGTGGCTTTTCGAGCACATTGTCGGGGCCGTTGGTATTCGTGGATACGGCCAAGATCGAGGCATCGAGTTGGCCTAGACTGCTACTCCGGCAGTGCGCACACTTCGGGCCTCGAGTTACTATCGGAGGGTTGTGGAGAAGTTTGCTTCTATTTCGGCACCTTTGACTAAGCTGACTCAGAAGGCAGCTAAGTTTCAGTGGACGGATGCTTGTGAGGAGGGCTTCCAGTTACTGAAGGAGAGGCTGACGACCGCCCCAGTTCTTACTCTTCCAGAGGGTCTAGACGGCTATGTGGTGTATTGTGATGCGTCAGGCATCGGGCTTGGATGTGTGTTGATGCAGCAGGGAAAGGTTATAGCGTACGCATCTCGACAGCTCAAGAAGCATGAGAAAAACTACCCCACCCATGATTTAGAGTTGGCAGCGGTGATTCACGCCTTGAAGATCTGGAGGCACTATTTGTATGGAGTTCATGTGGATATTTACACAGACCACAAGAGCCTCCAGTATATCTTCAGCCAGAGGGAGCTGAACTTACGACAGAGACGGTGGTTAGAGTTACTCAAGGATTATGATGTCGATATCCTGTACCACCCGGGGAAGGCCAATGTTGTGGCAGATGCCCTTAGTCGTAGGTCGATGGGGAGTCTATCAGATGTGCAGCAAGAGATGAGGGGCATGGTCCGCGAGTTGCATCAGCTAGCGAGCCTTGGAGTCCGTTTGATCGATTCTGATAGTAGTGGGGTTCGAGTTCGAAAGGTTGCCGAGTCTTCCATCGTCGAGGAGGTGAAGAGGCGACAGTTTGAGGATCCGAGTATGACCCGGTATCATGATACGGCTCTTCGTAAGGGGAAGGGTCCATTCGAGGTAGCACCTGATGGAGTGCTAAGGTTTGAGGGCAGGTTGTGTGTTCCAGATATTGCAGGACTTCGGCGGGTTCTAGGAAGCACACAAGCGTTACTCTATCCATCCGGGTCGACAAAGATGTACCACCGACCTCGGTCGTGTATTGGTGGGATGGCACGAAGAGGACGCGTTGCAGTTTGTTGCTCGCCCGTGTTGTCGGCAGTAAAGGTAGAGCACCGAGGCCCGTGGATTATTGCAGACGATAGAGATCCCAACCTGGAAGTGGGAGGTGATCAACATGGACTTTATCACAGGATTACCTCGCACTCAGAGGAAGCATGATTCTATCTGGGTTATCATCGACAGGCTGACGAAATCCGCCCACTTTCTTCCCATCAGGACGACTTTTTCGGCTGAGGATTATGCTAGACTTTACATCCGAGAGATCGTGAGACTGCATGGGGTCCCTATTTCTATCATATCGCATGCAGGAGCCCGGTTTACTAACTTCGAGGTCGTTCGAGGGATTATGGACGCAGTGAGCCTCGATCGCATTCCATCCTCGCATGCACGGGACAGCAGAGCGCATCATCCGCACTGAGGATATGCTGCGAGCCTGTGTTATTGATTTCAGGGGTAGCTGGGAGGATCATTTGCCGCTAGTAGAGTTTGCGTATAATAACAGCTACCACTCCAGTATCCAGATGGCACCTTATGAGGCCTTATATGGGAGGAAGTGTAGGTCGCCGATAGGCTGGTTTAATGTGGGCGAGGTTCAGTTAGTGGGACCAGACTTGGTGCAACAGGCGGTGGATAAGGTGAAGCTTATCCAGGAGCGGTTATCGACTTCGAGTCGGCGTAAGTCGACGCAGATCATCGTCGTCGGCATCCGAGTTTGAGGTTGATGATTGTTTTCTGAAGGTGTCACCCATGGCGGTGTGATGAGATTCGGAAGAAAGAAACTCAGCCCAAGGTACATTGGGCCTTATCAGATTGTCCGCAGGGTAGGCAAGGTTGCCTATGAGTTGGATCTGCCGTCCGATCTGGAGGCAGTGCATCCGGTTTTCCATGTTTCTATGCTGAGGAGATGTATCGGGGATCCATCTAGAGTGCACCCGATTGACGATGTCCAGGTGACCGAGGGGTTATCGTATGAGGAGAGTCCCATTGCGATACTCGATCGTCAGGTTAGGCGTCTGCGGACAAAGGATGTGGCTTCCGTCAAGGTCTTATGGCGGAACGAGCACAGAGAGGAGATGACGTGGGAAGCAGAGGAGGACATGAGGCAGAAGTATCCTCACTTATTCCCCACACCTCCAGGTAACTCACTTTCCTACTTGATTTTAATTGACATATATGCTTAAGTGTTGTATTGTGGCCATGTGTGGCATTTGCAAACTGTTTAAGTTATGAGGAACTTTATCGTTATCTGTCTTGAGAAGGAACATTCGGGACGAATGTTTCTAAGGAGGGGAGAATGTTATACCCGTTTTCCGTAGTATGGATGCGAGACGTGCGCATTTAATATACAAGCCCTAAGTAGATTAAGGATGTAAGATTTGTTTTTTTTCGACGGAAAATTTTCCGAACCTTGTGAAGGAATTTTACGTTTTCAATAATTTATTTAATTTGGATTTTTCCGAGAGATGAAATATTTTGGACCAATAGGAGGGCGACATGTGTCACCCTTAGGTGGCATGTTTGGACGAAAATAGTGGGGCAAGTGGCCAAGTCAAATAGTTAAGTCTTGCAAGATATTTTGTGGGCAAGTGGGAGGGAGCCTTGGACGGTTTTTGTGAGCCATGTGGCAAGCCACATGTCTCATTTTTGTGGTGGACATATGTCCCAAAGTTGTGGTGGACATATGTCCCAATGTTGTGGTGGACACTTGGTGGAAGACTCCACTCACACAAGCTACCTAATCTACACCCTCCACTTGCTTGAATCTTGGCCATTGAAGGTTCTATAAATACCCCCCTTAAGTGCAAGACTTCTTCATCCACTTAACAATTTCCAAGTCTCCAAAAATCCTTCCCCCTTGTAGTGCTCTCGTCCAAAACACCCTCCCCCCCTTTTCTAGTTGCTTCGTCCGAAACACCCCCCCCCCCCTTGGTAGAAAAATTGTCTTCTAGTATTGTTACTATTCCAAATACCTTAGCCTAAATCCCTTGTTGTATTCCAAAGTTACCTCTATACTAAAAGCCCGAAAATACTACTTTATATCCCTTAGTCACAAAACGAAACCCTAGGAAAATCTTCATAGTTGGTTGAAGTTTTAAGTAAGTTGTTTAGAAACTTCTAAGGGTTTCTTAGCTATCGGAGCGCAAATTAGAGCTAAACGTTGTTCAGGATCGACATTTAATCTTGGATAATTTTGGGCTTATCGAGGTAATAATCTTTGTCCTTCTATTGTAATTGGAGATTACATATTGTAGTAGTTTAGAATTAAGTATAAGATATATAGAAGGATGGTATAAAAGAAGAGAATTGAACTGTACTTACATGGGACGTATTGATGAGACTTGTGTAGTTTGGCGGGTAGGAAATCTGCCCAATTTTCCGTAGAATAGAACCTACGCTTAAGATATTCTGAGTAGTCTAGACGTTGATAGGCGTATTTGACTATTATAGGTTGATACTGCATGCGCGACATATTCGACTTGGCGGTGGATTGAGCCGAGGTATGTGATTCTTCCTATCCTCTTGAGCATGATACTTTTGAAATATATATAGTACGGTGACGCGTACGTGTTAACTAAACTTGGTTTTACTTTGATGTCTTTTGACTTGAGTTTTAAATGATAAGAATCTTGGAAGTATTTCAAAAGAGTTATGAATCATTTTTGAAAGAAAAGTAATACTTGGTTTTAAAAGCTTAAGAGTTATACTAGCTTTATGGGAAGTTAGGTATAACGACTTAAGAAAGATAAAAGGAACGGTTTACTTATTTGTTTATGAAAGTCTTGTATTGATTTCTGGAAAGTGTAGTAAGATGGTTTGATAAGTAAACATGTTATGATGCTACGTGTGTTAGTGTCTTGTGATGTTTGTGTAAGGGGGTTATTCTTGTTGTGCTTACGTTGTTAAACGATAAGCCTGTTGTACTGTTATTATATCACATACCCCCCCTGACTTGTTATTATGTCGAGGACTTGCCACCCTCGATGCGAGGAATACCTCATGCGGGTCCATGTGACCTATGCGGAGCTGCGGGAGTTCCAGGATTGATCACTCCAGGTGTGTTACGCCGATGCGAGGGATGCCTACGCGTCCATGGACTACGCGGACTTCGGTCCAGATGATGCCGGGTTAGCTACCCCGATGCGGAGGAATACCTCACGCGCCTATGCCTATGACTGCGGGAGTTCCAGGATTAGGCACGCATAATGATACTATGGGCGAATGGCCTTGCTTCGATCATTAGCGGCCTAGAAAAGACAAGTTATGTTATATCTATTTTGCTCTTGGTTATGCTGTGGCACTATGTGCGGTTACATTGGTTGTTTCGTACATATTTGTAAAATTGGTTTTAAAATGATATGATTTCATTTAAGTACTTTACGCTTCATACTTGGTACTGTTATCGACCTCCTTCGGGCCGTTCATGCCGCAGGTAGAGGTACTCCTGTTGTTGATCCCCGCTTCTAGGATCACCGTTTCTGCTGTTGGGAAAGCCCCGTTTCTCCGTAGGCTTGTCTTTTGGGTATGATCTCCCTGTCAGTGTAGCTTTATGTACATTCAGGGGTATGGGCCTGTCCCGCCATAGTTACTTCTTAAGTGCAGAGTCCTGTTGTAAATTTTGGGATGTAACTGTCAGACTTGATATGCATATACAAGCCGAAAGACAACTTTTCTTGGATAAACTGTCTCTTATTTTACACTGTTTCATGTCTTTGTTTTTATATTCCGCTGGTTAATCTGATGTATATCTACTTGGGTGCCCGGGTAAGGCACCAGTCACGGGCCCGGGTTCGGGTCGTGACACTTGTCCTGGTCATTTCTCGTGTATCGACAGGCATTGGTAGATAGCTTAAGATACTTGCCTCGGTCATATCTCGTGAGACGGTAGACACTGGTACGTTAGCTAAAGATACTTGCCTCGGCCAGTTGCGTGGCTAGTTTTCAGATCTAGTAGTTGGCTTCCGTACTTGGCCCGTGAAGTTTTATGACTAGCTTTCGGATCTGGTAGTTGGCTATTCTTATTGGCCCGATCAGTTTTATGATGCAGGCATGATCTGGTTCAGGTACACATATGTGTGTTGTTTTACATCATGTAATGCCGGCAGTGAGGAAGGAGTTCAACGGGCATGATTGATATTGTGGGCATGAGACCCATAGTTATGTGTGAGTGGTGATTTTGAGGACATACATCCCTTACTTGACATAATCTATTTATCATGGATCGTCTTTTAAAATGATGAAATGTGATTTCATTACTGATTTTCTGGGCCACATACTTGGTACTGTTAGATCGAACTTCGGGCCGCGCTCATGCCGCAAGTAAGTACACCGCTTTGATCCTCGCCATAGGATCACGCTCAGATTGGGAAGCTCCGTTTCTCGAGGCTTATCTTTTGGTATAGTTTCACATCAATTAGTACTTGTACATTCAGGGGTATGGCGGGGCCCTGTTCCGTTATAATTGTTATAAAAACTCTTAGAGGTCTGTAGTACTGTTGTGAGTTGGGCTTGTAAAGGATGTAATTGTTCAAGTTTTTATATATATGCAGAAAGGTGACCGTTTTGGTTAGCCTGTTTCTTATTTTATATCTTGTTTCATGTCTATGATTTTATTTCCGCTGGTTTTTCTCTGATGTGTTATCACTAGGGTGCTCGGGGTAAGGCACCAATCGCGGGCCCGAGGCCGGTTCGTGACAGATATGTCGCCAGACACTCGGCCTATATCTATTCTGCCATATAGGATGGCCCCTGCTGAGTTGAGAGAGTTGAAAGACCAACTGAAAGATTTGCTGGAAAAAGTCTTTATCAGGCCTAGTGTTTCTCCCTGGGGAGCGCCGGTTTTATTTGTAAAGAAGAAGGATGGGACGCTGCGTATGTGTGTTGATTAAAGGCAGCTGAATAAGGTAACCATCAAGAACATATACCCCCTCCCCAGGATTGATGATTTATTTGACCAGTTGCAGGGTGCGAGGTGTTTCTCCAAGATAGACATGCGGTCTAGTTATCATCAGGTGCGAGTTAGAGAGGCAGATATCCCAAAGACTGCATTCAGGACCCGGTATGGGCACTATGAGTTCAGGGTGATGTCTTTCGGGTTGACAACGCTCAGGTATTTATGGATTTGATGAATCGGGTGTTCAAGCCATTTTGGATCGCTTGTAATAGTATTCATGACATCTGGTTTATTCGCGCATGAGCGAGCATGCAGATCACTTGAGGACGGTACTTGGGGTCCTCCGGAGCCGGCAGTTGTTCGCCAAGTTCTCAAAGTGTGAGTTTTGGTTGGCCTCAGTGGCATTCCTGGGGCACATTATTGAGGTTGATGGTGTTCAGGTGGATACGACAAAGATAGAGGCGGTCAAGTCTTGGCCGAGACCTACAACTCCGACGGAGGTGCGCAGTTTCTTAGGGTTGGCAGGTTATTATCGTAGGTTTGTGGAGAAGTTTGCTTCGATATCAGCACCATTGACTAGGCTGACTCAGAAATCAACTAAGTTCCAGTAGACAGAAGCTTGTGAGAAGGGCTTCCGCCATCAAGGAAAAGTTGGCACGACTCTTACTCTCTTCCCGAGGGTTAGAGGATACGTGATTTATTGTGATGCCTCTGTATCGGGCTAGGAGTGCGTTTTGATGCGATGACGGCAAGGTTATAGCCTATGCTTCGGAGATTACGAAGCATGAGGAATTACCCTACCCACGACTTAGAGTTGGCCGCAGTTATTCATGCCTTGAAGATTTGGAGACATTATTTATACGGGGTTCATGTGGATATTTATACAGACCACAGAGCCTCCAGTACATCTTCAGGCAGAGGGAACTGAACTTGCGACAGAGGCGGTGGTTAGAGTTGAAGGATTATGATGTTGACATCCTATACCATCCGGGAAAGGCCAACGTGGTTACAGATGCTTTGAGTCGTAGATCGATGGGGAGTCTGTCAGAGGTAGGCCAGAGAGACAGGACATGGTCCGTCAGATCCATCAGCTAGCGAGCCTTAGGGTTCGTTTGATCGAGACCGAGGATAGTGGGGTACGGGTTCGTGAGATTGCCGAGTCTTCTATCGTTGATGAGGTAAAGAGGAGATAGTATGAGGACCCAGTTATGATACGGTATCGTGATACGGCTCTTCGAGAGGAGAAGAGTCTATTTGAGGTAGCACCTGATGGGGTGCTAAGATTTGAGGGTAGGCTGTGTCTTCCCGATGTAGCAGGACTTCGTCAGCAGATTCTGGGGGAGGCACACAATGCTCGTTACTCTATTCATCCGGGGTCGACTAAGATGTACCATGACCTCAGATGTATGTATTGATGGGATGGCCTGAAGAGGGACGTGGCAGGTTTTGTTGCTCTGTGTCCTAATTATCAGCAGGTCAAGGTTGAGCACCAGAAGCCCGATGGGCTATTGCAGGCTATTGATATTCCGACATGGAAGTGGGAGGTGATCAACATGGACTTTATTACAGGGTTACCTCGCACTCAGAGGAAGCATGATTCCATCTGGGTTATTGTCGACAGGCTGACTAAATCGGCCCACTTTCTTCCAGTCAGGACTACGTTTTCGGCTAAAGATTATGCTAGATTATATATCAGAGAGATTGTGAGACTGCACAGAGTTCCTATATCGATTATATCAGACAGAGGAGCCCAGTTTACGGCTAACTTCTGGAGGTCTTTCCAGAAGAGATTAGGTACACAGGTGAGTCTCGATCGCGTTTCATCCTCGGGCAAGCCAGACGGACAGGCAGAGCGTACTATCCAGACACTTGAGGATATGCTGCGGGCATGTGTTATTGATTTCAGGGGTAGCTGGGAGGATTATTTACCTCTTGTGGAGTTTGCGTATAACAACAGCTACCATTCTAGTATCCAGATGGCACCTTATGAGGCCTTATATGGGAGGAAGTGTAGGTCACCGATATGCTGGTTTGATGTGGGCGAAGTTCAGTTAGTCGGGCCAGACTTGATTCAACAGACGGTGGATAAGGTGAAGCTTATCCAGGAGCGTTTATTGTCATCTCAGAGTCGACAGAAGTCGTATGCAGATCATCGACGTCGACACTTGGAGTTTGAGATGGACGATTGGGTCTTCCTGAAGGTATCACCCATGAAGGGTGTGATGAGGTTTGGGAAGAAGGGGAAACTTAGCCCAAGGTACATTGGGCCTTATCAGATTGTCCGTAGGGTAGGCAAGGTTGCCTATGAGTTGGATCTGCCATCCGATCTGGAGGCAGTACATCCAGTTTTTCATGTATCTATGTTGCGGAGGTGTATCGGAGATCCATCTTGAGTGCACCCGATTTGTGACGTCCAGGTGACAAAAGGGTTATCGTATGAGGAGAGTCCCATAGCGATACTCGATCGTCAGGTTAGGCGACTGCGGACAAAGGATGTGGCTTCCGTCAAGATCTTATGGCGGAACGAGAACATGATGAAGAAGTATCCTCACTTATTCCCTACACCTCTAGGTAACTCACTTTCCTACTTGTTGATTTTAATTGACATATATGCTTAAGTGTTGTTATGACTATGTATGACATTCTTGTTTATGTGGGATATAGTAAGAGGGACTATGTCGATATCTATTTTGATTGAACGTAGAAGGAACATTCGGGATGAATGTTTCTAAGGGGGAGAGAATGTTACACCCCGTAGTTCCAGAGTACGTATGTGAGGACGTACGTACGAATATATAACCCTAAATACGTAAGGGATGGAGATTTTGAATTTCCAACGAAAAATATTCCGAACCTCGTGAAGGAAAAAGGTTTATTATTGAAAATTGAATTCACAACTTTGGTATTTAAGACTTTAATAATTTATAAGAATTATGGATTTTATTTTCCGGAATTGGTCACGTGGGGCCCACGGGAGAAATTTACGGTTTTGTGGGGCCCACATTATTTTCGAGATTTTTGAAATTATGGATATTTTCGGAAGATGAAATATTTTGAACGAGTAGGAGGGCGACACATGTCACCCCCATGTGGCCCTATGGCCGATCTTGGTGTGCCAAGTGTCTTGTGGCCGTTTTTGTGAGACATGTGGCAAGCCACATGTCTCAAGTTTGTGTGGGACATGTGGTGTGTGGGGCCCACACACACATGTCCCCAATCTACACCACACACTTGCTCACATCCTAGACATTAATTGTCCTATAAATACCCCCTTAAGCTTGCAAGACTTCTTCATCACTTAAAGAAATACCAAGACAAAAATAATACTCCCTCCCTTTGTAGTGTTTTCGGCAACACCCCCACTTTGTGTAGAAAAATTCTTCAATTGTTGTTGTATAATCCCAAATACCTTAGCCTAGTGTCCCTAGTAGTATTCTAAAGTTATCTCAATACAAAGAGCCCGGAAATACTACTTTACTCCAATAGTCGCAAAATGAAACCGAAAAAGGTGGCAAAGTATGTAGAAACAAAGGAAGTGCTGCCCGATTTTCCATAGAATTTAGTGACCTTATACTTAGAATATTCTACGTTCGAAGCTAGAGGTTAATAGACGTTTTATGACCATCATAGGTTGAAGTACTACGAGTAGTGTATTCCACTTGAAGGGTGGAAAAAGCTAGCAAGGGTATAGTACTTTGGAGCATTTTGCTATTTGTCGATAATCGTCGCGAGGTATGTGAACCTCTTCCTATCTTTTCTAGCATGATTGTTGTGAACTATGTAGTACGGTAGACGTACGTGTGCTAAACGAATTTTGGTTGGTTTAAAACATAAAGTGTTATAATAGCTTTATGGGATATAACGACTTTATGTAGGTAAGAGAATGGTTTGTTGATTTTAAAAGATAAGAAACTTGACTTATTTTTTACTTGATATGAAATGTGAAGAACTTTAATTGTGTTAGGAAGTGGTGAAACCTCATTCGTGAGAAATGAGTACTTGATAAAAAAAAGGAATAAGTTATATTGATTTCGGAAATGGGAATAACTATCGAACAAGCCATTGCAGCGTTAATAAAGGAAAATGTAATGACAAATAATTATATTAAAACAAGTAGAATCTTCCATCTGCATAGAAGCTAAGATAAGACAAAATTGTATTACATTTTATAGATCATGGCTACTTTAATAAGAATCATTATAAACAAGTATTGTTTTCTTAAATTCCAAGGTAAGGAACTTGATTTCTACATAGAATAGAGACTTGAGAATTTGAAGTGTTTTTGGTTTAAAAGAAACACATGGTTTCGTCTTAAATTGGGTTAAAACATAAAGTGTTATAATAGCTTTATGGGAAGTTAGTTATAACGACTTTATGAAAATAAAAGAATGGTTTTATTATTGGATTTAAAAGGGTAACTTGACTTTAAAAAGGAGAAGTGATTTGGTTTAAAAAGAAGGCACGGTATTGTCTTGGTTTATTCAAAAAGAAGGTATGGAAATTGTGTTGGTTTACTTAAAATGATAGTCACTCTATTTTGATACTACGGGTATCGTGTGACCTTTGTGAAAGAAATTGATCTTTTGAAAGAATTAAAGTACGTAGTACTTTAGGGTTAAAACCCGGATGGTTGGCATAAAATGGGAGTACTTGAGTTTATATAAATGGTGATTCAAATTACATGTTAATGAAAGTCTTAGAGTATGTTGAACTTGCCTATGCTAGTTGTGATAGCCTTTGTTGTGCAAGTATTGTATTTCTATACCACCGCGTCTCTCGATGGAGGGCCGGCTGACTTGTTATGAACTTACTTGGACGTACCGGCAGTGACGGAGGATTCCACGGGTATGCTTCCATTGTTATTATCACATGGACATGTCTACACCAATGAGGGATTCCGGGGGCATGCGGCCATGCAGCGGGTTAAACTCCCGGTATATTATTATTGTCACATGGGCATGTCTACACCGATGAGGGATTCCGGGGGCATGTGGCCATTATTATTACTCCATGGGCTAGCTCCCCATGAAGACCTGTCTACACCGATGAAGGATTTCGGGGGCATGGTATATACGATTATTACTCCATGGGCATGTCTACACCGATGAGGGATTCCGGGGGCATGTGGCCATTATTATTACTCCATGGGCTAGCTCCCCATGAAGACCTGTCTACACTGATGAGGGATTCCGGGGGCATGGTATATACGATTATTACTCCATGGGCTAGCTCCCCATGAAGACATGTCTACACCGATGAGGGATTCCGGGGGCATGTTATATATATATATATGTATTGTATATGTGTACGCCGACAGTGAGGTAGGATGCCACTGGCGTGTCACATGGTTATATGTTACACCTACGGCTGCCGGCAGTGACGGAGGATTCCACGGGCAGGAGATATATATGTATTGTATATGTGTACGCCGACAGTGAGGTAGGATGCCACGGGCGCGTCACATGATTATGATTTATGTCATAGACTGCCGGCAGTGAGGAAGGAGTTCCACGGGCACGATGACTTTGAGGGCGTAAGTCCCTGACTTGACATGACTGCTTATACATTGTGTACTGTAGTTTGGTTATCATACATGTCTCCTGTTTTATATAGACTATTATGATTTCATTTCTGATATTTTGATTTCACATACTTGGTACTGTTATCGACCTCCTTTGAAATTTGCGTTCATGCCGCAGGTAGAGGTACATCGGTTGTTGATCCTCGCTCATAGGATCACAGTTCAGCGTTTTGGGAAGCTCCGTTTCTCTGGAGGCTTATCTTTTGGTATACTCCACTGAGATTGTAGGTTCTTGTACATTCAGGGGTATGGCGGGGCCCTGTCCCATCGTTGTTGTTATAAAATTCTTAGATGTCTGTAGTACTGTTGTGGGCAGGGTTTGTAAAGGATGTAACTGTTCAAATTTCTATATATATACAGAAAGGTGACCGTTTTGGTTAGCCTGTCTTATTATTGTATATCTTGTTTCATGTTTAAGTTTTTATTTCCGCTGATTTTCTCTGATGTTGTATCACTAGGGTGCCCGGGGTAAGGAACTAGTCGCGGGCCCGAGGTCGGGTCGTGACAAAAGTGGTATCAAAGCAGTTAATCCTCGGAAAGTGTCTACAGACCGTATCTAGTAGAGTCTTGATTATCGGCTTGTTGTGCACCACACCTATAATCAGGAGGCTGCAGGATATTTAGGATTGGTTTCTATTCTTCTTACTCTGAGATCGTGCCTTAGAGTTGTGTTGTAAGTTGGACTCCCTCTGACGTATTCTTTTGTACCAGTTATGCCTCTACGCAAGGCAACCGGAGCCCAGATGGGAAAGGCAGCAGAGGGAGCTGCGAGTAGAGCACAGAGGGTTACTGAGCACAGCCCGATCTTTACCTAAGGTGGTATTTCGGATGGGAGTTACTGCGGCGCGCTAGCCCGAGAGAGTTTAGAGAAGCGGCAATAGCTCACGAGACCACGATACGAGTCTCGGTTCCACGACCGAGGCCGAGGATATGAGTTACAAGGAGATGGCGATTACTAGCTAGGCTTGTGGCGGGAATGAGACGGCGAGAGTCGGAGGTTCTGGTAGTACCGGTGGTTCACCCTAGATCCGATAGTTTGAAACTTCGGGACTTCTTGAGTTGCAGTCCACCAGAGTTCTATGGATCGAGGCGAGAAGATCCTCAGGAGTTTATTCGACAGCTGCAGCGGATCATGAAAGTGATCAAGGCCTCAGAGACAGAGTCGGTGGTATTGGGTTCACATCGGCTGCGCGATCTGCGATCGGCCAGTTTGGTTCATGGAGGCTGTCGGGAGAGAATGCGCTTCCAGCTAGTTGGGACGAGTTCTCAGAGGCATTTCTTACACACTTCTTGCCCTCGCAGATGAGGAGAGCTCGGGCAGATAGATTTATGATGTTGAGGCAGAACGGGCGGACGGTTCGGGAATACAGTATAGAGTTTGACTCGTTGGCTCGTTATGTCCCTACTTTAGTGACAGACATGGAGGATTACCGATATGTCACAGGACTTGACGATTATCTAGCAAAGAGTTATGCAGTAGCTCTTGGTAGGGCATGGACATTGCCGTATCTGAGCTTATGCACGAGGATTGAGAGCGTAGAGACCGACGTAGGGACCAGGATCAGCATAAGAGGGCCAAGACAGCAGGGTCCTTTGGTAACTTTCGAGGCAGACAACCTCAACAGCAGAATAGGTCAACATTTCAGCCGATACAGAGTGCTCCTTCCCAGTCTTCTAGCAGGAGGTTTGATCGCCGGGGATATTCGGGAGCAGGTCAGGGCTCCAGGACTGCAGGGTCACAGATGCTCGAGGGTAGTAGCCAGGGGAAGCCACCTTTACCTCGGTGTGGTCGATGTGGTAGACCCCATTTTGGGGAGTGTCGTACTATTTCGACAGCTTGTTATGCTTGCGGCCAACAGGGCCATTTGGCGAGAGATTGTCCGGCAGGTGGCAGGTGGGATAGCACGAACTACGGGATCGATTGCGGGTTCTTCGCCTTGATAGCTAGGCGGGATGTTCATACAAGCGAGCCACGGCGGTCGCGGTGGGAGTTCCCAGTTTTAGCGGTCCTTTGAACCGCCTATTTGATTTTCAGGTATATCCTTAACCCTCTAGAGACTAGTATGTATTGATGATATGATGATGTGTTAAGTGTTATGTTCGGATAGCTTTGTGTTAAAATGTGATTTAGAAGCCTGGTTAGTGAAAAGGGTAAGTCTGGGGATGAGAAAATTGTGAACCTTAGAATTTATAACAGTTGAGACCTTAGATGTAAGGCCGTCTTGAGTAAAAGACTTTACGGTTAATCTTTGTCGGAGTGCATAGTATACGTGGAGTATTAGTGTGATAATTCCATGGGTAGTTTGAGACAGAAGTGGTAGCTTTCATGACGTGAATTAGTAAGATTGTTCCGGATCGGGGAACGAGAGAGTTTGGCGCGATAATGGGTCGGGTTGAGGCCAGGTCGCGGGTCAACCCGCAGCCTGGAATGAGGTGGGGTCAGTTTGAGGTGGTCTCGCTAGGTGGTAGGGTCACGAGGGTGCTCGGCCCAAGTTTAGAAAACCATCGCACGAGTTCGCGGATGTGATCAACCAGAATCGGATCATGAAGGCCGGGAATGGCCTTAAAGGAATGTGAGGCTAGTAAGATTGTTACACCCCGGAAATATTTCAGGATATGTTTCTAAGAACGTACGTAAGAACTCAAATGTTAAGGTTTGAGACGAGTAAAAATTTATCGGAATTATGGAATTGTCGGAAAACGAAATATTGCGACGAACGGGAGGGCGACACGTGTCACCCCCCCTTTATGGACATGGACGAATTGTGCAAGGGTGGAATGGTCAATTGACCATAATTTATGATGAAGTCTTGCAAGACAAATAAGCTTGACAACATTGACCAAGTCAATGACCCAGCAACGATTTTTAATTAAAATGAATCCAAACCACCCATTTGTTCTAATCTTGACCCTCCATATTTTTATATAAGCTCCCTAGTAGTGCAAGACTTTGTCATTCACTACACTTAGAAATTTTTTGAAACTTGTTCTTGCACTAGAGAGAGGGCTCACGGTTTAGAGGTTTTCAAGAAGGAAAAATTTCCAATTTTTGTCCAATAATTCCCCCACTTTAAACCAAGGTACCTAAGGGTATTATAAGTGTTTCTCAATAGAAAGATCCCGGAAAAATGGTGTTTTCGTGTTAGTCGCAAGGCGAAAACCTAAAGGGTTATTCAACTTTGAAGTTGAAACTTGAAGATAAGTTTTTCATAAGCTTCTAAGGGTGGCTTGGGGTGGATTGGAATGTCGGAAGTAGGAGCTAAAGGTGCTAGGGATCGACTTGTACTCTTGGAGCATATTTGGGCTAATTGAGGTATAATCTTCGTTTTACTTTTGTAATTGAAGATTTCATGTTATGATAAGTTATAAGTGGTCATGTGATATGTGTTATGAAGTTTGTTAAGTGTTATGGAATTGGAAGCTAAAAATCCGAAAATGTCATATTTAGCCATTTGAAATTGAAATCCAATTTGATCTATAAATTGAATTATCGCATGTTACCTACTTGGAGAATGTAGTAGCTAGAATCAATTGCGGCTTGATATCTTATTATGCTACCAATTTGGATTGAAATGGAAATTGAATAAGAATTGGTATTGTTATATTATTGTGAGCCAATTGAAATTTGTTTGGTTATTCATTTGCATTGGATTACCTTCTCTATTATTGTGAGCCAATTGGGGCTGTTTGGTTATTCATTTGCATTGGATTACCTTCTATATTGTTATGAGCCAATTGGGGCTGTTTGGTTATTGTATTTCGACCTTGGAAAAGGTGGCAAAGTTAGTAAAAACAAAGGAGGTCTTTGTCAGATTTTCCGTAGAATTTAAAGACTTAACACTTATAATATTCTACGTTTGAAGTAAGGCCTTAATGGACGTATTGTGAATATTATAGGTTGACATACTACGGGCGGGAATTTGTACTTGACAAGTGGTTTGACCCGAAGAGGTATGTGGAACTTTTCCTATCTTTTGAGCATGACTAGTTTCACGTATATAGTACGGTAGACGTCTGAATTTTGACAATCTAGTCCATTTGACATCCTTGGCTTATTTTAGGAATGTCCAAGTTGATTGAGTTAGGGAATTAACTCACTTGTTTAAATGTTAAGGATATCTTGGTTTTCAAAGTTAAGAGACTTTAAGTATGTTGAAAGTATTTTGATACTTGTTTTTATGGAAAGTTTAAAGAGTGGTTTACTCTAAGTAATTTAAGTATGTTAAGGGACTTGAAGAGTTTTAAAGTATGCGATACTTGTTTCGTTTTAAACGTATAAGTCCCTTGGAAAGGAAATTGTACTTGACTAAGGTATAAAGTGAATATAACGACTTTATAGGGAGTTGGTTATATTGGCTTTATGGAAAGATAAATGGCTTGATTTATTGAAGGGCAATTTGTTTTAAAGGCATCAATTGCCTAAGGTTTTTACAAGAAAAGAAGTCACTTGATTTAGAAGCCTAATTTTATTTCTAAAAAGTATTGTGACTTGTCTTGAAAAGAATTGTAACTTGATACTACGGTTATTAGTATCTTGGAAGTGTTATAACGAAATGAGTCATTTTAAAGGAATAGAAGTACGTAGTACTTTGGGTTAAATTCCCGGATTTTATAATGACATGTTAGTGCCTTAAGTAAACTAAAATGAGAATGTATATGAATAAGGCTAATAAGAAGTTAGGGGGATTTCTTAACTTGCTTATTTATTGTATGATAAGCCGGTAGGGCTTATGCTATGTATGATGGCCGGTTGAGCTAGGGTAAGAGTATAAATGAGGGGTAAACCCCCAAGACGTTATACCACGCCGGGGTAAGATTATAAATGAGGGGTAAACCCCCAAGACGTTATACCACCTGTTTCCGTGGATTTGCTACCCATGATGCGAGGAATACCTCATGCGAGTCCTTATGGGCTTATGCGGGTGAAATAGTCCCATGCGGTAGTCTGACTATCACGAGGAATACCTCGTGCGGGTCCACGCGATCTATGCGGGTGAAATAGTCCCGTGAATAGGATTGCTTAATGATCTGCGGGCGGGTGGTCTGCTGATCGGGAGCCTCTACTTTAGATATTGTAAGTATTCACCTATTTACGCCTCATTGTTAGTAAGGCCACGATTATCGTTAATTGAGTAATCATACATGTCTCCGCTTTATTTTAGACTTGATTTCATTCTGATACTTTGATTTCACATATTTGGTACATGTTATCGACCTCCTTGAGTGCGTTACATCTGCGAGTAAAATGCAGTTCTTGATCCTCGCCTTAGGATCATTTGTCACCTATTGAAGCTCCTTCATTTGGAGGCTTATCCTGGTATTGTCGGTTGTTGTACATTCGAGGTATGGCGGGGCCCTGTCACTTGAGTTGTTATTCTTAAGTGCAGAGTCACATTGTGGATTGGGTGTAAAGAAAAGAAAAATGTCTTGCTATTATTTACGGATTGAGTATATTTTACGGAAGGTGGCCTTATCGGCTAACTTTGTTGTTAGTTCTTGTCTAAGTTTTTTTTTGTATGTTGTGTATGTTCATTGCTATTCTCGATGTATACAGCGGGGTGCGGGTAGGGCACGATCGCGAGCTTGGTGGTCGTGACAAAAGTGGTATCAGAGCAGTTAGTCCTCGGAAAGTGTCTACAGACCGTGTCTACAGACCGTGTCTAAGTAGAGTCTTGATTATCGGTGTGTTGTGCACCACATCTATAATCAGGAGGCTGCAGGACATTTAGGGTTGGTTTCCATTCTTCTCACTCTAAGATCGTGCGATAGAAATGTATGGTTAGGTCGTCTCTCACTAACAAGTTATGATTGTTTGCACTCTGAGGAAGCGATGACCGGGAAGGATTACGTGGGTTGCGTATCCAGGTTGGTAATGGCTGTAGTTGGTATTGTGACATACAACTATGCGGATTTATGTATGGGGGTCACATATGTGTTGCCTAGGATGATTTTAGATTACCAGGATTTGGTAAGGACTAAATAAATACCGGGAAGGTATGAAACAGTTTAATGAACTCTCATCAAGGTTTTACGTGCTAATTTGAGATAATTAGGAAATGATGAGTTATCGGAAAAGGTAATGGACCCTTAAGAAGTTATTATTAAGAGACTAAGTGGAAGACTATGATAGTAACTTAATCTACGTGGTATGCTTAAGGGAATTGTACGGGCGAGATCCGAACGAAGAAAGTATGGTTGTTGTGGTCAAGACAACACGATTATGATATTACGAGAAGTTCTTGTACCCGGTTACGGGGGGCTGATAAGATAGGCTTGGAGCATGGAAATTGCGAGCCTAAAAATGTTGATAACCACCGAGACCTTAGGTATATAAGGCCTTCTCGGGTAGTAAAAAGTTAAGACAGACCTAGGAAAAGAGTTAAGTACGACGCCGAGTCGGGTTGGGGATCTATTTAGGGTCGCCCCATAACTTGAAAGGAGATGGGATCAGTTGGTAGTAGTCCGCTACGTGTGAGGTCTGAAGGTGCAAGGCCCAAATTTAGTTAATCATTTTATGGGTTCGTGGGCGTGTTCCACCAGTTGTGAGCGGAAGCGGCCTTATGTTGTTTAATTTAGTAACTCCAAGTGGAGGCGAGTTAGTATGGAATTTATGTATGTAAGCTAGAATAAGTTTGGGAGTACGGAAAGGAGTACAACCAGTAAGAAAGAGAGCAACCAAGAGTAAGGAAATGGAACCTGAATCCATGAGGACCTTTCAAGGTGACTACACCCGTGAGTGTTGGGTGGTAGCTGAGCGGTTAGATAATACTTGACGGTAACGATAAAGTCGTTGGACCCAGCAGAGCTGTTATGACAGACATTGAGGTCATTATGAGTTCGGGCTAGTTGGCCTCTTGTTATGCCAACGTGGACTACAGAAAAAGATTGATTCGGTACCAGTTTCCCGATAAGCCGGTTATCGAGTGAAAAGGAAGAGAAGTGGTAGTAACCAGTGAATTATCCTTCCTTCTTTAGCATAATTGTTTTTTCTTTTTAAGTCTGTGACTTGTTTCACTTGGGGTAAATTGACTGAAAGTATGTAATAATTGAATTTGGAGGAAGTTGTGTTAAGTGCCCTTGGATGTACTTGGAGTTGGTTTGGTGTGGCGGTCGGGGCGACGCTTCCGAATAATTTCGAGGAAAATATGCAAGGAATGAATAAGATAAATCACAGTCTTTGTGGCGAGGGCATCTTTGGTAGGTTTGAAAATCTGCATGACTTTAAGGCGGTGCGTGATGATTAGCTAATTACTGGACCGCAAGAGGACCCTGTGATTAGGGTTGTGACTCGAGGAAAGTTTAAGAAAGGAGATAAGTTCTCTTCCACGTAAAAAGGACGCTTTGCATATTATGGGGTTGCGTGTACCCATGTTGTTAGGCGAAGGATATAAGATGGTAAGGTCTTGATATCGTCATACCATAGGATTCTGATTGTAGATAACCGTGGGAAAAGTGTTGTGTTGGGGTAATTAAACGACGTCACGAATTGGTCGGGAAATGCGTAATGATATAAATGTAGGTTGCACGAGATATGTTTACCCGACTAGTGTAAAGACCATTAGTAGATAATGGGCGATAAGAACATTTCGAGAAAATGTGGTAACACCTAGTTATAGGCTTTACAAAGCGGGAAAGGAAAAGCAGGGTTATTACTTGTGAGATCAAGAAAACCTTCCCCAAAAATGTGATTGTGATGAAGTCTTAGCCATGAGGCGAGCAAAGGAATTAAGTCTAAGTTTAGTGACCAAGTTTGGTTGCAACAAAAAAAAAAAGGAAAGCAGAACCATAAGTGAGATTAAGGATACGAATATTTCGCAGGAATGAGAAAGACTTTTAGTTATTGGGAGATAAGTTGACCACGACTACGATTCTAACCCCTCGTGAGACTAGAGGTTAGGTTATATTGATAACACGTTGGGTGTTGGGCTAGGCTGTGTCGACGCAACCCGATAAGGATAGAGCCTATGTTTTCCGGTAGTTAGGGAAGCGAGGAAGGAAATTGCGCCGCCACGATTTAGTCTTGTGGCGATTAAATCATGCCTTGAAGATTTGGGGGCATGACGTATATATAGACTTCGTGTGGATAATTGTGCAGACCCAAAAAGCCTCCGGTATATCTGCAGACTTAGGCAATGGAATTTGCGACAACGATGGTGGTTAGAGTTACTCAAGGATCGTGATATTGATATCCTATACCATCCGGGGAAAGCCAAGACAGTTACAGATACTCTTTGTCGTGGACCTAAGGGTAGTCTGCCAGTTGGGCAGCCAGATAGACAGGATGTGGTCCGTGAGATCCTTCAGTTACCGAGCCTAGGGGTTCGATTATTTGTTTCCAAGGTTAATGAAGTTCAGATCCGAGAGGTTGCCGAATCTTCCATCGTTGAGGAGGTAAGGAGGAGACAATATGAGGATCCAGTTATGATACGGTATCGAGATACGGCTCTCCGGGAAGAGAAGAGCCTGTTTGAGTAGCGTCGAATGGGGTGCTGTGAGATGAGGATAGATTGCGTGTGCGATGCTGCGAGACTAGTCGGCGAGTTATAGGGAGGCATACGGTGCTTATTGTTCACAATTGTTGAGTCGACCAGTTGTGTCGTGACCTCAGATGTATGAATGGGTAAGATGACCGAGAAAGGGACATAGCGGAGTTTACTGCTTAGTGTCCGAGTTAGTAGCAGGTCATGGTTGTGCACCAGAAGCCCAGTGGGCTATTGCAGGCGATTGAAATCCCAACCTAGATATGAGAGGTAATTAATATAGATCTTGTTACAGGGTGGCATCGTACTCGGAGGAAGTGCGACTCCCTGGGGGTCATGGTAAGTGGGCTGGCGAAACCAGCCGCGTTCTTTCGGATTTGGGACCACTTACTCGGCTGAGGATTATGCTAGCTTGTATAGCAGGAGTATTGTGAGACTGCACGGGGTTCCTACGTTTATGATGTCAGACAGATGAGCTCGATTACAGATAACTTCTGGAGGTTTTTCAGAAGGGTTTTAGGGACACAGGTGAGTCTCAGTGTTGCATTACACCCTCAGACCGACGGACAGGCAGAGCGTACTATCCAGGCATTTAGGGATAGGTAGCGGGCCTGTGTTATTGATTCCAGGGGTAGCTGGGAAGGTTATTTGCCTCTTGTTGTGTTACGTACGATAACAGATACCCTTCCAGTATTCAGATGGCCCTGTATGAGGCCTTGTATGTAAGAAAGTGTAGATCGCCGGTTGGATGCTTCGACATAGGCGAGGTTCAAAGATTTGGTCGGACTTGATTCAGCGGGCTGTAGATAAGGCGAAGCTTATCCGGGAAAGATTATTAGTAAGCTTAGAGTCAGCCGAAGCTTTATGCAGATAACCGACGTTGACGCATGAGGTTCAGGTCGGCATTTTAGTTTGAGCATTGTTATGAGGCCACCTGTGGCATTATTGGTATGTAGGGGTTGTAAAAGAAGACTATGTCGCTATCTTTAAGTTGGACTCCCGAGAGAACATTCGGGGACGAATGTTTCTAAGGGGAAGAATGTTACACCGGAAATATTTCAGATATGTTTCTAAGAGCGTGCGTAAGAACTCAAATGTTAAGGTTTGAGGCGAGTAAAAATTTATCGAATTATGGAATTGTCGGAAAGCGAAATATTGCGACGAGCGGGAGGCGACACGTGTCACCCCTTTATGGACATGGACGAATTGTGCAAGGGTGGAATGGTCAATTGACCATAATTTATGATGAAGTCTTGCAAGACAAATAAGCTTGACAACATTGACCAAGTCAATGACCCCACTTAGCTTGATTTTTAATTAAAATGAATCCAAACCACCCATTTGTTCTAATCTTGACCCTCCATATTTTTATATAAGCTCCCTAGTAGTGCAAGACTTTGTCATTCACTACACTTAGAAATTTTTTGAAACTTGTTCTTGCACTAGAGAGAGGGCTCACGGTTTAGAGGTTTTCAAGAAGGAAAAATTTCCAATTTTGTCCAATAATTCCCCCACTTTAAACCAAGGTACCTAAGGGTATTATAAGTGTTTCTCAATAGAAAGATCCCGGAAAAAATGGTGTTTTCGTGTTAGTCGCAAGGCGAAAACCTAAAGGGTTATTCAACTTTGAAGTTGAAACTTGAAGATAAGTTTTTCATAAGCTTCTAAGGGTGGCTTGGGGTGGATTGGAATGTCGGAAGTAGGAGCTAAAGGTGCTAGGGATCGACTTGTACTCTTGGAGCATATTTGGGCTAATTGAGGTATAATCTTCGTTTTACTTTTGTAATTGAAGATTTCATGTTATGATAAGTTATAAGTGGTCATGTGATATTTGTTATGAAGTTTGTTAAGTGTTATGGAATTGGAAGCTAAAAATCCGAAAATGTCATATTTAGCCATTTGAAATTGAAATCCAATTTGATCGATAAATTGAATTGTCGCATGTTACCTACTTGGAGAATGTAGTAGCTAGAATCAATTGCGGCTTGATATCTTATTATGCTACCAATTTGGATTGAAATGGAAATTGAATAAGAATTGGTATTGTTACGTTATTGTGAGCCAATTGAAATTTTGGTTATTCATTTGCATTGGATTACCTTCTATTGTGAGCCAATTGGGGCTGTTTGGTTATTCATTTGCATTGGATTACCTTCTATATTGTTATGAGCCAATTGGGGTTGTTTGGTTATTGTATTTCGACCTTGGAAAAGGTGGCAAAGTTAGTAAAAACAAAGGAGGTCTTTGTCAGATTTTCCGTAGAATTTAAAGACTTAACACTTATAATATTCTACGTTTGAAGTAAGGCCTTAATGGTCGGATTGTGAATATTATAGGTGGACATACTACGGGCGGGCATTTGTACTTGAGAAGTGGTTTGAACCGAAGAGGTATGTGGAACTTTTCCTATCTTTTGAGCATGACTAGTTTCACGTATATAGTACGGTGAGCGTCTGAGATTTTGACAATCTAGTCCATTTGACATCCTTGGCTTATTTTAGGAATGTCCAAGTTGATTGAGTTAGGGAATTAACTCACTTGTTTAAATGTTAAGGATATCTTGGTTTTCAAAGTTAAGAGACTTTAAGTATGTTGAAAGTATTTTGATACTTGTTTTTATGGAAAGTTTAAAGAGTGGTTTACTCTAAGTAATTTAAGTATGTTAAGGGACTTGAAGAGTTTTAAAGTATGCGATACTTGTTTCGTTTTAAACGTATAAGTCCCTTGGAAAGGAAATTGTACTTGACTAAGGTATAAAGTGAATATAACGACTTTATGGGGAGTTGGTTATATTGGCTTTATGGAAAGATAAATGGCTTGATTTATTGAAAGGCATTTTGTTTTAAAGGCATCAATTGCCTAAGGTTTTTACAAGAAAAGAAGTCACTTGATTTAGAAGCCTAATTTTATTTCTAAAACGTATTGTGACTTGTCTTGAAAAGAATTGTAACTTGATACTACGGTTATTAGTATCTTGGAAGTGTTATAACGAAATTAGTCATTTTAAAGGAATAGAAGTACGTAGTACTTTGGGTTAAATTCCCGGATTTTATAGTGACATGTTAGTGCCTTAAGTAAACTAAAATGAGAATGTATATGAATAAGGCTAATAAGAAGTTAGGGGGATTTCTTAACTTGCTTATTTATTGTATGATAAGCCGGTAGGGCTTATGTTATGTATGATGGCCGGTTGAGCTAGGGTAAGAGTATAAATGAGGGGTAAACCCCCAAGACGTTATACCACCTGCTTCAGGGTAAGAGTATAAATGAGGGGTAAACCCCCAAGACGTTATACCACCTGTTTCCGTGGATTTGCTACCCATGATGCGAGGAATACCTCATGCGAGTCCTTATGGGCTTATGCGGGTGAAATAGTCCCATGCGGGCGGGTATAGCCTATGCGAGGAATACCTTATGCGGGTCCACGCGATCTATGCGGGTGAAATAGTCCCATGAATAGGATTGCTTAATGATACTGCGGGCGGGTGGTCCTGCTTGATCGGGAGCCTCCTACTTTAGATATTGTAAGTATTCACCTATTTACGTCTCATTGTTAGTAAGGCACGATTATCGTTAATTGAGTAATCATACATGTCTCGATTTTATTTTAGACTTGATTTCATTCTGATACTTTGATTTCACATATTTGGTACATGTTATCGACCTCCTTCCGAAGTGCGTTCACGCCGTAGGTAAAGTCTGATTGCTGATCCTCGCTCTTAGGATCAACTGTTCATTGTTGAGAAGCTCCTTCATTTGGAGGCTTATCCTGGTATTGTCGGTTGTTGTACATTCGGGGTATGGCGGGGCCACTGTCATGAGTTGTTATTCTTAAGTGCGTAGTCACATTGTGGATTGGGTCGTAAAGAAAAGAAAAATGCCTTTGTTCTATTTACGGATTGAGTATATTTTACGGAAGGTGGCCTTATCGGCTAATTGTTGTTGATTCTTGTCTAAGTTTTTTTGTATGTTGTGTATGTTCATTTGCTATTCTCTGATATATACAGCGGGGTGCCTGGTAGGGCACGATCCGAGCTTGGTCGGTCGTGACAAAGATGACCAATGTTAGAGGTAGTAACTCCAAGGTTTTGGAAACTGAAGCAATGACGGAAGTATGGTACGTGTACTAGAAAGAGTTCGGGTGTTCGAGAAAGGTACGACGAGTAAGGGAAGAAGTGAACATGTGTTAAGAGAAGTGAAGTGATCATTTTGTGAAGTAACGAGGTGAAGAAAGTATCCTTTAGACCATGGGTGGAAGCTTTAGTGTTGTTATACATGTTAGAGGTGATTCCTCATTGGCTTGAATTGGAGTTTTGCGCATGTGTTATATTATGGCCAGGTATAGCATATTTGGTTTTATAAGTATAGTAGTGAAGACTATACCGGCGCATGTATGTTTTGAGACTTAGAAGGAACATTCGGGACGAATGTTTCTAAGGGGGGAAGAATGTTACACCCCGTAGTTCCAGGGTATGTATGTGAGGACGTACGTACGAGAATACGACATTAAAAATTGGAAAGGAAGAAAGATGTGATTTTTCGACGGAAAAGTTTTCGAGCTTCGTGAAGGAAAAAGGTTTATTATTAAGAATTGGATTCTCAACTTTGGTATTTAAGACTTTAAGAATTTATAAGAATTTTGGAATCTATTTTTACGGATTTGGTCATGTGGGGCCCATCCGAGGAATTTTACGTTTTGTGGGGCCCACGAGGGTTACGAAATTTTATGGACGAATGGAAGGGTGACATGTGGCACCTCCCCCACTTAGCCTTGGACGAAATTGCAAGGTTAGAATGGTCATTTGACCATTGTGGATGATAAGTCTTCAATCTTGAGATTGTTGACTTGTCAACTTGTCCACTTGGCTATTATCCATGTGTTCTTCATCCTAGCCACACATATGTTGAGATCTTGACCCTCCATTGTGTTATATATACACTACACTAGTGCAAGACTAGTCTTCAACACTTAGAATTATTTCACATTGTTGTTCTTCATTAAGGGCTCTCGGGTTTGGTCACTCTCTCACACAAAAAATTTGTAGTTTTGTTCCATTATTCACAAGACTTTAACCCAAGGTCCCTAAGAGTATTGTAAGGTTATCTCAATAGAAATATTTCGGAAAAGTGGCGTTTTCGTATTAGTCGCAAGGCGGAAACTTAAGGAGTTCTTCAACTTTGAAGTTGGAACTTGAAGATGAGTTCTTCATAGGCTTCTAAGGAGTGCTTGGAGCGGATTGGAACATAAGAAAAGGAGCTAAGAATTGCTAAGGAGCGACTTTGAATCTTGGAAATATTAAGGGCTTGTAAAGGTATAATTCTTGTCGTTTTAGTATTTGAGATTACCTATTGTTGTATCTATGGATATTAGCAAGCATGAGGTATTTAGTATGAAGTTTGATAAGTGTATTGACTATTGGAACCCTAATCCGAAAACTAGCATGTTTAGCCTTAAAATTACAATTCAATGTGATTATTGTATAAGTTGTCACATGTTATATAAAGAAGGAAATTGTAGTTGTTGAAGTTGTTTATGACTATATAACATGTTTGACCCAAGAACTTGGATTGGAAAAGAATTGGAAGACTTTATGTTGTTTCACCTACTAGCCGAGAATGACATTGTATTATTGGATTCTTTTGTATCATTTGTGGGGCGGAATTTTACACGTATTGTAGGGCGTGTAATCCCCTTTGTATTTGCTGAATTGATTGAGCCTTAAATGTGGCGTTTGGTTATTGAATTCGGCCTTGAAAAAGGTGGCAAAGTATGTAGAAACAAAGGAAGTGCTGCCCGATTTTCCGTAGAAATTTAGTGACCTTATACTTAGAATATTCTACGTTCGAAGCTAGAGGTTAATAGATGTTTTATGACCATCATAGGTTGAAGTACTACGAGTAGCGTATTCCACTTGAAGGGTGGAAAAGGCTAGCAAGGGTATAGTACTTTGGAGCATTTTGCTATTTGTCGATAATCGTCGCGAGGTATGTGAACCTCTTCCTATCTTTTCTAGCATGATTGTTGTGAACTATGTAGTATGGTAGACGTACGTGTGCTAAACGAATTTTGGTTGGTTTAAAACATAAAATGTTATAATAGCTTTATGGGAAGTTAATTATAACGACTTTATGTAGGTAAGAGAATGGTTTGTTGATTTTAAAAGATAAGAGACTTGACTTATTTTTGACTTGATATGAAATGTGAAGAACTTTAATTGTGTTAGGAAGTGGTGAAACCTCATTCGTGAGAAATGAGTACTTGATCAAAAAAAAAAAAAGGAATAAGTTATATTGATTTCGGAAATGGGAATAACTATCGAACAAGTCATTGCAGCGTTAATAAAGGAAAATGTAATGACAAATAATTATATTAAAACAAGTAGAATTTTCCATCTGCATAGAAGCTAAGATAAGACAAAATTGTATTACATTTTATAGATCATGGCTACTTTAATAAGAATCATTATAAACAAGTATTGTTTTCTTAAATTCCAAGGTAAGGAACTTGATTTCTAAATAGAATAGAGACTTGAGAATTTGAAGTGTTTTTGGTTTAAAAGAAAGGCATGGTTTCGTCTTAAATTGGGTTAAAACATAAAGTGTTATAATAGCTTTATGGAAGTTAGTTATAACGACTTTATGAAAACAAAAGAATGGTTTTATTATTGGATTTAAAAGGGTAACTTGACTTTAAAAAGGAGAAGTGATTTGGTTTAAAAAGAAGGCACGGTATTGTCTTGGTTTATTCAAAAAGAAGGTATGAAAATTGTTTTGGTTTACTTAAAATGATAGTCACTCTATTTTGATACTACGGGTATCGTGTGACCTTTGTGAAAGAAATGGATCTTTTGAAAGAATTAAAGTACGTAGTACTTTAGGGTTAAAACCCGGATGGTTGGCATAAAATGGGAGTACTTGAGTTTATATAAATGGTGAATCAAATTACATGTTAATGAAAGTCTAAGAGTATGTTGAACTTGCCTATGCTAGTTGTGATAGCCTTTGTTGTGCAAGTATTGTATTTCTATACCACCGCGTCTCTCGATGGAGGGCCGGCTGACTTGTTGTGAACTTACTTGGACGTACCGGCAGTGACGGAGGATTCCACGGGTATGCTTCCATTGTTATTATCACATGGACATGTCTACACCGATGAGGGATTCCGGGGGCATGCGGCCATGCAGCGGGTTAAACTCCCGGTATATTATTATTGTCACATGGGCATGTCTACACCGATGAGGGATTCCGGGGGCATGTGGCCATTATTATTACTCCATGGGCTAGCTCCCCATGAAGACCTGTCTACACCGATGAGAGATTAGGGGCATGGTATATACGATTATTACTCCATGGGCATGTCTACACCGATGAGGGATTCCGGGGGCATGTGGCCATTATTATTACTCCATGGGCTAGCTCCCCATGAAGACCTGTCTACACCGATGAGGGATTCCGGGGGCACGGTATATATGATTATTACTCCATGGGCTAGCTCCCCATGAAATCATGTCTACACCGATGAGGGATTCCGGGGGCATGTTATATATATATGTATTGTATATGTGTACGCCGATAGTGAGGTAGGATGCCACTGGCGTGTCACATGGTTATATGTTACACCTACGGTTGCCGGTAGTGACGGAGGATTCCACGGGCAGGAGATATATATATGTATTGTATATGTGTACGCCGACAGTGAGGTAGGATGCCACAGGCGCGTCACATGATTATGATTTATGTCATAGACTGCCGGCAGTGAGGAAGGAGTTCCACGGGAACGATGACTTTGAGGGCGTAAGTCCCTTACTTGACATGACTGCTTATACATTGTGTATTGTAGTTTGGTTATCATACATGTCTCCTGCTTTATATAGACTATTATGATTTCATTTACAGTATTTTCAGTTTCACATACTTGGTACCTGTTGTACTGACCTCCTTCGAGGGGCTGCGTTCATGCCGCAGGTAGAGGTACATCGGTTGTTGATCCTCGCTCATAGGATCACAATTCAGCGTTTTGGGAAGCTCCGTTTCTCCGGAGGCTTATCTTTTGGTATGCTCCCCTGAGATTGTAGGTTCTTGTACATTCAGGGGTATGGTGGGGCCCTGTCCCGTCGTTGTTGTTATAAAATTCTTAGGGTCTGTAGTACTGTTGTGGGCAGGGTTTGTAAAGGATGTAACTGTTCAAATTTCTATATATATGCAGAAAGGTGACCGTTTTGGTTAGCCTGTCTTATTATTGTATATCTTGTTTCATGTTTAAGTTTTTATTTCCGCTGATTTTCTCTGATGTTGTATCACTAGGGTTCCCGGGGTAAGGCACCAGTCGCGGGCCCGAGGTCGGGTCGTGACAAGTATGTCCAAAGGAAATAACAAGATATCACTCATAGTGGAAGCATACCCGTGGACCATCCAACTCGTCAGTATGTCCAAGCAATCAACCAGACAACCGGCCCTCCATCGAGAGACGCGGTAGCATAGAAATACAACACTTGCACTACAACGGCTATCACAACAAGCATAGGCAAGTTCAACGTACTTTTAGACTTTCATTTTATGCCAACAATCCGGGTTTTAACCCCAAAATACCACATACTTTTCATTCTTTCAAAAAGACCTCTTTTTACGTAAAAGTCACACGACACTAATACTCGTAGTATCAAAACACGTTTTCTTTTCAAACCAAATTCTACACCTTCAGAAAATCTTTACAAGGCCTTTAAAATCAAGTACTCTATACTTTTTAAACCAAGTGCTTTACATTTTTAAGACAACATCAAGTATACTTTTAAAACCCAAGTAACTTACTCTTTTCAAAACAAGTAACTTATACTTTTAAATCAAGTTACTTCTCCTTTTCCGAAATCAAGTCGTTTAGCTTTCAAAACCAAATCAAGACAATACCATGCCTTCTTTTTAATCAAAAACACTTCTCCTTTCAAAGGTCAAGTAACAATATACTTATCAAAATAGTTTGGGCTTTATAACTTCAAATTATCAAGTCTCTTCTCTTTTAGAAATCAAGTCGTTTATAAGTCAAGTCTCTCTTTTATCTTCATAAAGTCGTTATAACTAACTTCCCATAAAGCTATTATAACACTTTATGTTTTAAACAAACCAAATTCATTTCACACACGTACGTCTACCGTACTATATAGTTCACAATAATCATGCTCAAGAGTATAGGAAGAATCACATACCTCTTCGGCTTAATCCACAAGCCAAGTCGAGTATGCCGCGCGTAGACAATCCACCTATAATAACCACAATACATCTATCAACTTCTAGTTCTCTTCGTAGAATAATACTAAGTATAAGGTTCCTTATTCTACGGAAAATTGGGCAGCACCTCCCCTGTATCTACTTACCTCTCCACCTTTTTCAAGGCCTGATATCAATAGCCAACATGCCACATTTAAGGCGCAGTAATACAACAACTCAAAGGGAATTACACGCCTAACTGGACGTGTAAAATTCTGCCCCACAATATACTAAACAGTCCATTTCTTTTCAACCTTCTATCCACATACCATATACTAAATTATAAGTTACTACAACATGTAATATCCGATTACAATAGAAGGAAAAAATCATTACCTCGATAAACCCAAAATTATCCAATGCTTAAAAGTCGATCCTTAGGAATCTTAGCTCAAATTCCTTATGTTCCAATCCGCTCCAAGCAACCCTTAGAAGCTCTTAACCAACTCCTTTTCAAGATTCAACTCCAAAAAGCGAAGAACACTTAGGCTCAAACTATGGCAACTTTCGGCCAAGGTGAGTTTCAAAGGCTAGGGGTGTGAAATCTTTTCCAACTCTTGATTCACAATCTTCCTAACACCTTAAGGAAGAACACTTAAAAGTTTAAGGATTTTTGGACAACTTTTGGTCAAGGGGGCTAATTGCGAGAGCTACAATGAGGAGGAGGAGAATTGCCTTGGAAATCTCAAGTGTGGGATGAAGTCTTGCAATCCAAAGGGAGGGTTATTTATAAGACAATCAAAGGCTAGGATCAAGGCAAGTGTGTGGTGAGATTGGGGGACAAGTGTGTGTGGGTCCCACCATCCATATGTCTACACAAAGCTTGAGACAAGTGGCTTGCCACTTGTCTACACAAAACGGCCAAGAGGCCACATGGCACCACATTTCGGCCATGTGCCACCTAAGGGGGTGACACATATCGCCCTCCAATTCGTCCAAAATATTTCATCTTCATAAAATATCCATAATAGCCAAAATCTCGAAAATAATGTAGGCCCCGCAAAACCGTAAATTTCTCCCGTGGGCCCCACGTGACCAATTCTGGAAAATAAAATCCATAATTCTGTAATATTCCAAGAAGTCCGAATACCAAATCTGGGAATCCAATTCCCATTAACGAACCTTTTTCCTTCACAAAATCCGGAAAATTTTCCGTCGGAAAATCAAATCTTTCTTCCTTTCCAATCTTTATGTCGTATTCTCGTACATACGTCCTCACATACATACCCTGGAACTACGGGGTGTAACAATTTGGTATTCGGACTTTTGGGAATATAATAGAATTATGGAATTTTATTTCCGGAATTGGTCACGTGGGGCCACTGAGAAATTCTGATTTTGTGAGAACTTTGTTTTCGAGATTTTGGCCAATATGGATGTTTCCTGAAGAAGAAATATTTTGGATGAATTGGAGGGCGACACGTGTCACCCCCTTGGGTGGCATGTGGCCGAAATGGGTGGGACAAGTGGCTAGCCACTTGTCCATGCTTGGCCGAAATGGCCTTGCCATTTGTCTCAAGTTTTTGTTAGCCATGTGGATGGTGGGACCCACACACACTTGTCCCCCAATCTCACCACACACTTGCTAAGATCCTAGCCCTTGATTTTCCTATAAATACCCCCTTGATACAAGACTTCTTCATCCCAGATTTTCAAGGCAAAAATTTTCCCTCCCTCTCCCTAGTAGCTCTCGGCCATGGGCTGAATTCTTGAGCTAAAGTTGTCCAAAAATCCTTAAACTTTTAAGTGTTCTTCCTTAAGGTGTTAGGAAGATTTTGAACCAAGTGTTAGAAAAGATTTCACACCCTTAGCCTTGAAACCCCACTTTGGCCGAAAGTTGCCATAGTTTGAGCCTAAGTGTTCTTCACTTTTTGGAGTTGAATCTTGAAGATGGGTTGGTTAGGAGCTTCTAAGGGTTGCTTGTAGCGGATTGGAACGTAAAGAATTGGAGCTAAGATTCCTAAGGATCGACTTTTAATCATGGGATAATTTTGGGCTTATCGAGGTAATGATCTTTGTCCTTCTATTGTAATTGAAGATTACATGTTGTAGTAGTTTATAATTGAGTATTTGATATGTGGAAGGAAGATTGAAAGGAAATAGACTATATTATATATTGTGGGGCAGAATTTTACGCGTCCAGTTAGGCGTGTAATCCCCTTTGTGTCAGGACCCGGCCTCGGGCCCGCGACTGGTGCCTTACCCCGGGCACCCTAGTGATAACACATCAGAGAAAAACCAGCGGAAATAAAATCATAGACATGAAACAAGATATAAAATAAGAAACAGGTTAACCAAAACGGTCACCTTTCTGCATATATATAAAACCTGAACATTTATCCTTTACAAGCCCAACTCACAACGATTACTCTGCACCTAAGAGTTTTTATAACAACTATGACGGGACAGGGCCCCGCCATACCCCTGAATGTACAAGTACTTACAATGACAGGGAATCTATACCAAAAGATAAGCCTCCGGAGAAACGGAGCTTTTCAAATGCAGAACTGCGATCCTATGAGCGAGGATCAACAACTGGTGTACCTCTACCTGCGGCATGAACTCAGCCCCCCGAAGGAGGTCAGTACAACAGGTACCAAGTATGTGAAACTGAAAATACTGTAATGAAATCACATTTCATCATTTTTAAAAGACCATTTCGCAATAAGTAAACAGTTATGTCAAGTAAGGGACGCATGTCCTCAAAATCACCACTCACACATAACTATGGGTCTCACGCCCATAATATCAATCATGCCCATGGAACTCCTTCCTCACTGCCGGCAGTACATGATGTAAAACAACACCCATATGTGTACATGAACACTAGATCCTGCCTGCGTCATAAAACCGATCGGGCCAAGTAGAATAGCCAACTACCAGATTCGAAAGCTAGTCATAAAACTTCACGGGCCAAGTACGGAAGCCAACCACCAGATCCGAAAACTAGTCACGCAACTGACTGAGGAAAGTGTCTTAAGCCAACGTACCTGTGCCTGCCGTCTCACGAGATATGACCGAGCCAAGTATCTTAAGCTATCTACCAGTGCCTGCCGATACACGAGAAATGACCAGGACAAGTATCTAAAGTGTGCCTGTAACCACATGTACAAATCAATCCCGTGATCGCTCGTCACTGCGGCAAGCTTCATGGATTAGCGGTCCATGGACTAATAACATAACCCGGGAATTTAACCCTCACAATGACCGCATGCCCCGACATCTTACCTCGGTATAAGCATGGCCATGGAACCATCCTAGTGGACGCATACCCGTGGACCATCCACTCGTCAGTATGTCCAAAGGAAATAACAAGATAACACTCATAGTGGAAGCATACCCGTGGACCATCCAACTCGTCAGTATGTCCAAGCAATCAACCAGACAACCGGCCCTCCATCGAGAGACGCGGTAGCATAGAAATACAACAAAGGCTATCACAACAAGCATAGGCAAGTTCAACGTACTTTTAGACTTTCATTTTATGCCAACAATCCGGGTTTTAACCCCAAAATACCACATACTTTTCATTCTTTCAAAAAGACCTCTTTTTACGTAAAAGTCACACGACACTAATACTCGAAGTATCAAAACACGTTTTCTTTTCAAACCAAATTCTACATCTTCAGAAAATCTTTACAAGGCCTTTAAAATCAAGTACTCTATACTTTTTAAACCAAGTGCTTTACATTTTTAAGACAACATCAAGTATACTTTTAAAACCCAAGTAACTTACTCTTTTCAAAACAAGTAACATATACTTTTAAATCAAGTTACTTCTGCTTTTCCGAAATCAAGTCGTTTAGCTTTCAAAACCAAATCAAGACAATACCATGCCTTCTTTTTAATCAAAAACACTTCTCCTTTCAAAGGTCAAGTAACAATGTACTTCTCAAAATAGTTTGGGCTTTATAACTTCAAATTCTCAAGTCTCTTCTCTTTTAGAAATCAAGTCGTTTATAAGTCAAGTCTCTCTTTTATCTTCATAAAGTCGTTATAACTAACTTCTCATAAAGCTATTATAACACTTTATGTTTTAAACAAACCAAATTCATTTCACACACGTACGTCTATCGTACTATATAGTTCACAACAATCATGCTCAAGAGTATAGAAAGAATCACATACCTCTTCAGCTTAATCCACTAGCCAAGTCGAGTATGCCGCGCGTAGTATATCCACCTATAATAACCACAACACATCTATCAACTTCTAGTTCTCTTCGTAGAATAATTCTAACTATAAGGTTCCTTATTCTACGGAAAATTGGGCAGCACCTCCCCTATATTTACTTACCTCTCCACATTTTCCAAGGCTTGATATCAATAGCCAACATGCCACATTTAAGACGCAGTAATACAACAGTCAAAGGGGATTACACGCCTAACTGGACGTGTAAAATTCTGCCCCACAGTATACAAAACTGTGTATTTCTTTTCAATATTCCTTCCATACATCATATACTCAAATATAAACTACTACAATATGTAATCTCCAATTACAATAGAAGGACAAGGATCATTACCTCGATAAGCCCAAAATTATCCAAGATTTATAAGTCGATCCTTAGCAACGTTTAGCTCCAAATCCTTACATTCAAATCCACTCCAAGCAACCCTTAGAAGTTCCTAACCAACTTCTCTTCAAGATCCAACTCCAAAAAGTGAAGAACACCTTAGGCTTAAATTTGGCAAGTTTCGGCCAAGGCAAGCTTTCAAGGCTAGGGGTGTGAAATCTTTTCCAACACTTGGTTCACAATCTTCCTAACACCTTAAGGAATAACACTTAAAGGCTTAAGGATTTTTGGACAACTTTTGGTCAAGGGGAAGGGTTATTGCCGAGAGCAACAAGGAGATGGGAGGGAGTATTTCAAGTCTTGGAAACTCTCAAGTGTGGGATGAAGTCTTGCAAGCTTAAGGCGGGGTATTTATAGGACAATCAAAGGCTAGGATCAAGGCAAGTGTGTGGTGAGATTGGGGGACAAGTTTGTGTGGGTCCCACCATCCACATGTCCCACACAAACTTGAGACAAATGGCAAGGCCATTTCGGCCAATATGGACAAGTGGCTAGCCACTTGTCCCACCCATTTCGGCTACATGCCACCTAAGGGGGTGACACGTGTCGCCCTCCAATTCGTTCAAAATATTTCATCTTCCGGAAATATCCATAATAGCCAAAATCTCGAAAACGAAGTGGGCCCCACAAAATCGTAAATTTCTCCCGTGGTCCCCACGTGACCAAATCTGGAAATAAAATTCCATAATTCTCTAATATTCAAAGAAGTCCAAATACCAAATCTGGGAATCCAATTCCCATTTACGAACCTTTTTCCTTCACAAAATCCGGAAAATTTTCCGTCGAAAAATCAAATATTTCTTCCTTCCCAATCTTAATGTCGTATTCTCGTACGTATGTCCTCACATACATACCCTGGAACTACGGGGTGTAACATTCTTCCCCCCTTAGAAACATTCGTCCCGAATGTTCCTTCTAAGTCTCCAAACATACATGCGCCGGTATAGTCTTCACTACTATACTTACATAACCAATTATGCCACACCTGGCCATAATATAACACACGCGCAATACTTAAATCCAAGTCAACGAGGAATCACCTCTAAAGTGTAACATCACAATTAACTCCTACTCATGGTCTATAGGTTACTCTCTACGCACCTTTACTTCACATAAATAATCACTTCCATTCTTTCAACATATGTACGCTTCTTTACTTACTCGTCGTACCCTTCTCGTATACCCAAACTCCTTATAGTATATGTACCACATTTCTGTCATTGCTTCAGTTTTCGACGCCTTGGAGTTACCACCTCCAAACTTGGTCATTACGCTAGCTTCAATTTCTTTTAAGGCCATTCCCGGCCTTCACGATCCGATTCTGGTCGAACGCATCCACGCACTCGTACGATGGTTACCTAAACTTGGACCTAGAACCCTCGTGACCCTACCACCTAGCGGGACCACCTCAAACTGAGCCCACCTTATTCCGGGCTGCGGTTTGACCCGCAGTCTGGCCTCAACCCGACCCATTTCGTACCAAACTCTTGTTCTCGATCCGGAAAATCTCATTACTCAAGTCATGAAACCTAGGGGTCTTCTTAGCTCAATTACCCACTTTCACTTCACGCCACTCATGGAATTATCACACTAATATACCCCACGTATACTATGTACCTCGACAAAGATCACCCGCAAAAATCTTTTACTCAAGACGGCCTCACATCTAAGGTCTCCACATGTAATACTCTAAGGCTCACAATTTCCCTGTCCCAAAACTTACCTTTTCAACTAACCATGTTCTCTAAATCACAATTTACACAATGCTATCCGAACATAACACTTAACATAAAATAATCATATCACGCATACTAATCTCTAGAGGGTTAAGGATATACCTGTAACTATTTCTTCAATTTCCCTTCGTCACTCTAATCAAAGTCACGCCTGTAGCAGCTAGAGAAGGCGATGAACCAGCCACTGATCCCGAAGGCTGAGTCTCTATATCCGCGCTACCTCTGGTCGGACAATTTCTCACGAAATGGTCCTGCTGGCTGCAAGCATAACAAGCTCTCTGAATACCATGACACTCCCCCGCATGGGGGTTACCACACTGGCCACACCGAGGTAGGGGCGGCAGCATCTGGCCAACACCCCTACTCCCCCAAAAACCTGAACCCTTGAAGCTCTGACCTACTCCTGAATACCCTGGACGCCCTGAAGACTGTGGAGGACCACTCTGTACTGGCGGAGGCGCATAACTAGCCAGCTGCTGAGGCGGTCCGCCTCAAAAGTTACCAAAGGACCCTGCTGTCTTGGCCCTCTTATGTTGATCCTGGTCCCTACGTCGGCCTCTACGTTCCTCAATCCCCTGTGCGTAAGCCTGTATACGGGCAATGTCCATGCCCGACTGAAGAGCTACTCCCGTGCAACCCTCTGCTAAGTAATCATCGAGCCCTGTGACATAGCGGTGCACTCTGTCCTCCATATCTGCCACTAAGGCGGGGACGTACCGAGCCAATGAGTCAAACTCTACATTGTACTCCCGAACCGTCCGCCCGTTCTGCCTCAACATCAAAAATCTATCGGCCCGAGCCCTCCTCATCTGCGGAGGCAAGAAATGGCTAAGAAACGCCTCTGAGAACTCGTCCCAAACAGCTGGAAGCGCATGCTTCCCCCGGGATAGTTCCCATGAATCAAACCAGTCGACTGAAGTATCACGCAGCCGATGTGAACCTGTCACGACCCGACCTCGGGCCCGCGACTGGTGCCTTACCCCGGGCACCGTAGTGATAATACATCATAGAAAATCAGCGGAAATAAAAACTCAAAGATATGAACAATATGAAATAAGAAACAGGCTAACCAAAACGGTCACCTTTCTGTATATAAATCAAAACCGAACAGTTACATCCTTTACAAACCCTGCCCACAACAGTACTACAGACCTCTAAGAGTTTTTATAACAACTATGACAGGACAGGGCCCCGCCATACCCCTGAATGTACAAGAACCTACAATCTCAGGGAATCATACCAAAAGATAAGCCTCCGGGGAAACTGAGCTAACCAAAACGCGGAACCGTGATCCTATGAGCGAGGATCAACAACTGGTGTACCTCTACCTGCGGCATGAACGCAGCCCCCCGAAGGAGGTCAGTACAACAGGTACCAAGTATGTGAAACTGAAAATACGGTAATGGAATCATAACAGTCTATATAAAACAGGAGACATGTATGATAACCAAAATACAGTATACAAAGCCTGGTTAACAACAAGAGTAATGCAAATCAATTTCATCTTTTAAAAGACCATTTCACAATATAGGCAGTCATGTCAAGTCAGGGACGCATGCCCTCAAAATCACTACTCAAATATAACCACGGGTCTCATGCCCACAATATCAAGCGTGCCCGTGGAGTTCCTTCCTCACTGCCGGCAGGTGGCAATGTAATATATATCTACATATATATCATGCCCGCATCATGGCCGCATGCCCCCGAAATTCCTTCATCGGTGTAGACATATCCATGGTGTAATAATAATATGACCGGGAGTTTAACCCGCCGCATGGCCGCTTGCCCCCGGAATTCCTTCATCGGTGTAGACATGTCCATGTAACAACAATAACAATATACCGGGAGTTTAACCCGCCGCATGGCCGCATGCCCTCGGAATTCCTTCATCGGTGTAGACATGTCCATGTAACAATAATAACAATATACCGGGAGTTTAACCCGCCGCATGGCCGTATGCCCCCGAAATTCCTTCATCGGTGTAGACATGTCCATGTAACAACAATAACAATATACCGGGAGTTTAACGCGCGTGGCGCATGCCGGAATTCCTTCATCGGTGTAGACATGTCCATGTAACAACAATAACAATATACTGGGAGTTTAACCCGCCGCATGGCCTCATGCCCCCGGAATTCCTTCATCGGTGTAGACATGTCCATGTAACAACAATAACAATATACCGGCCCTCCATTGAGAGACGCGGTAGCATAAGAATACAACTTTTGCACAACAAGGCTATCACAAGCAAGCACAGGCAAATTACCATACTTCTAGACTCTCATTTTATGCCAAAAATCCAGGTTTTAAACCCCAAGTACTACATACTTCAACTCTCCTAAAAGATCTATTTCTTTCACAAAAAGTCACACGATACTAATACCCGTAGTATCAAAATAGAGTAACTATTATTTTAAGTAAACCAAAACAATTTCCATACCTTCCTTTAAAACCAAATCAAGACAAGTTAAAAGCATGTTACTTACAAACAAGTAACCTATACTCTTAAATCAAGTTACTTCTCCTTTCCCAAAATCAAATCGTTTATAAACTAAGTCTCTTATCTTTCAAGATCAAGTCTCTTATTTCTCAAAATTAAGTCTCTTATCTTTTTAGAATAATCAAGCCATTCTTTTATCTTCATAAAGTTGCTATAACTAACTTCCCATAAAGCTATTATAACATTTTATTTTTAAACCAACCAAAGACAACCAAATTCATTTAACACACGTACGTCTACCGTACTATATAGTTCACAATAATCATGCTCAAGAGGATAGGAAGAATCACATACCTTTTCGGCTTAATCCACAAGCCAAGTCGAGTATGCCGCGCGTAGAATATCCACCTATAACAACCACAACACATCTATCAACTTCTAGTTCTCTTCGTAGAATAATTCTAAGTATACAGTTCCTTATTCTACGGAAAATTGGGCAGCACCTCTCCTGCATTTACTTACTTCCTACCTTTTCCAAGGCCTGATATCAATAGCCAACATGCCACATTTACGGCACAGCAATACAACAGTCAAAGAGGATTACACGCTTAACTGGACGTGTAAAATTCTGCCCCACAATATACTAAACAGTCCAATTCTTTTCAATCTTCTTTCCACATATTATATACTAAATTATAAACTACTACAACATGTAATCTCCAATTACAATAGAAGGACAATGATCATTACCTCGATAAGCCCAAAATTATCCAAGATTTAAAATTCGATCCTTAGGAATCTTAGCTCCAATTCCTTACGTTCCAATCCGCTCCAAGTAACCCTTAGAAGCTCCTAACCAACTCCTCTTCAAGATCCAACTCTAAAAAGTGAAGAACACCTTAGGCTTAAAATGGGCAAGTTTCGGCCAAGGTGAGTTTCAAAGGCTAGGGGTGTGAAATCTTGTCTAACTCTTGGTTCACAATCTTCCTAACACCTTAAGGAAGAACACTTAAAAGTTTAAGGATTTTTGGACAACTTTTGGTCAAGGTATTGGCCCTATTGCCGAGAACAACAATGAGAGGGGAGGGAGTATTTCAAGTCTTGGAAACTCTCAAGTGTGGATGAAGTCTTGCAAGCTCAAGGGAGGGGTATTTATAGGGAAATCAAAGGCTAGGATCAAGGCAAGTGTGTGGTGAGATTGGGGGACAAGTGTGTGTGGGTGCCACCATCCATATGTCTACACAAAGCTTGGGACAAGTGGCTTGCCACTTGGCTAAGCATTTCGGCCAAGGCCACTTGTCCATGAGAAAACGGCCAACATGGCCACATGGGGGTGACACGTGTCGCCCTCCTACTCGACCAAAATATTTCATCTCCCGAAAATATTCATAATGTCCAAAATCTCGAAAACAAAGTGGGCCCCACAAAACCGTAAATTTCTCCCGTGGGACCCACGTGACCAAATCTGGAAATAAAATTCCATAATTCTATTATATTCCCAGAAGTCCGAATACCAAATCTGGGAATCAAATTCCCATTAACGAACCTTTTTCCTTCACAAAATCCGGAAGATTTTCCGTCGGAAAATCAAATCTTTCTTCCTTTCCAATCTTTATGTCGTATTCTCGTACATACGTCCTCACATACATACCCTGGAACTACGGGGTGTAACATTCTTCCCCCCTTAGAAACATTCGTCCCGAATGTTCCTTCTAAGTCTCCAAACATACCTGCGCCGGTATAGTCTTCACTACTATACTTACATAACCAATTATGCCACACCTGGCCATAATATAACACACGCGCAATGCTAAAATCCGAGCCAACGAGGAATCTCCTCTAACATCACAAAAGCTCCCACCCATGGTCTAAAAGATACTCCCTTCGCACCTTCACTTCACAAAAGAAATGATCACTTCCATTCTCTTAACACATGTTCGCTTCTTTTCTTACTCGTCGTACCCTTCTCGTACACCCGAAATCTTTATAGTACATGTACCACATTTCCGTCATTGCTTCAGTTTTTAGCACCTTGGAGTTACTACCTCCTAACTTGGTCATCTCACTAGCCTTAATTTCCTTTAAGGCCATTCTCGGCCTTCACGACCCGATTCTGGTCGAACGCGTCCACAAACTCGTACAATAGTTACCTAGACTTGGGCCTTGCACCCTCGTGATCCTATCACATAGCGGGACCACCTCAAACTGACCCCATCTCATTCCGGGCTGCGGGTTGACCCGCAATCTGGCCTCAACCCGACCCATTTCACGCCAAACTCTCGTTCCAAGTCCGGAACAGTCTCACTATTCAAGTCACGAAAACCTAGTGGTCTCCTTAGCTTAACTACCCACTTTCAATTCACACCACTCATGGACTTATCACACAAATACACTCCACGTATACTATGTACTCTGACAAAGATCAACCGTAAATATTTTACTCAAGACGACCTTGCATCTAATGTCTCCACGTGTAATATTCTAAGGCTCACAATTCCCCTGTCCTCGAACTTACCTTCTCACTCTAAACCAGGTGTCTTAAACACAATTTACACAAAACTACCCGCACATAACACTTAACATATAAAACATCTTATCACGCACACTAGTCTCTAGAGGGTTAAAGATATACCTGTAACTATTGCTCCACTTTCCCTTCGTCGCTCTAATCATAGTCCTGCCCTGCAGGGCGCATAGCTAGAGAAGGCGATGAACCAGCCACTGATCCTGAAGGCTGAGTCGTAACACCCGCGCTACCTCTAGTAGGAAAGTCCCTTGCCAAATGGCCCTGACGGCCGCAAATATAACAGGCTCCCCTAGTAGCACGACACTCCCCAAAATGGGGTCTACCACATCGACCACACCGAGGTAGGGGTGGCTTCATCTGGCTAGCACCCCTTCTCCCCTGGAAACCTGAAGCCCTGGAGCCCTGACCTGCTCCTGAATACCCTGGACGCCCTGAAGACTGTGGAGGACCACTCTGTACTGGCGGAGGCGCATAACTAGCCTGCTGCTAAGGCGGTCCGCCTCGAAAGTTACCAAAGGACCCTGCTGCTCGCCTCTTACGCGATCTCGGTCATTTCGTCGACCTCTACGTTCCTCAGTCCCCTGTGCATAAGCCTGCATGCGGGCAATGTCCATGCCCGGCTGAAGAGCTACTCCTGTACAACCCTCTACTAGATAATCATCCAGTCCCGTGATATATAGGTGCACTCTATCATCCATGTCTGCCACTAGAGTGGGGGCATACCGAGCTAATGAGTCGAACTCTATGTTGTACTCCCGAACCGTCCGCCCATTCTGTCTCAACATCATAAAACTATCCACTCGGGCTCTCCTCATCTGTGGAGGCAAGAAGTGGTTAAGAAACGCCTCCGAGAACTCGTCCCAACCAGCTGGAAACGCATGCTCCCCCTGGGATAGTTCCCATGAATCAAACCAGTTGACTGCAATATCCCGCAGCCGATACGAACCCAGTACCACTGATTCGGCCTCTGAGGCCTTAATCACTCTCATGATCCGCTGTAGCTGTCGAATAAACTCCTGAGGGTCTTCCTCAGTTCTCGATCCATAGAACTCTGGTGGACTGCAACTCAAGAAGCCCCGAAGCCTCAAACTCTCGGCTCTGGGGTGTACCACCGGTACCACCGGCTTCTGTCTGTCCTCATGCCTCGCTACCATCTTAGCTAGTAACTGTGTTATGCCCCGTGGTTCCGGAGTACGTATGTGAGGACGTACGTACGAATGTATATGCCCTAATTAGGGTAAGAATGATAGAATTGTTTTCCGACGAAAGTTATTTCGAGCCTTGTGAAGAAAATTTACGTTTTCAATATTTTAGCGACTATGGAATTTTTCCGAAAGATAAAATATTTTGGACCATTAGGAGGGCGACATGTGTCACCCATGGATTGGGCCAAGTGGACGAAAATGGATGGACAAGTTGGCAAGACAAGTGACCAACAAATCTTGCCTAGTTGGCATGGTGTTGGACGGAAATTGGAGTTTTAGGCAAGTCTTGCTTAGTCAAGACTTGCCTAACTTTTGTAAGACAAATGTGGGAAGGCTCTTACACTATTAATCTCTACCTTACACTTGAGTTAATCCCATCCCTTGGTTGTGCTATATAAACTCCCTAAGTAGATGAAATCATCCACACTTAAACATTACAAGTCTTGGAAAATATTTCCCTCTCCCTCTTCCCTAGCTTGCTCGTCACAAACACCCTTCCTACCTAAATGTCACGACTGCCCGGCCCGTGACTGGTGCCTTACCCGGGCACCCAAGCAGTCATACATCAGAGAAAATCAGCGGAATATAAAAACATAAGACATGAAACAATTGTAAAAGAGACACATTTTATCTGAGAAAAGGGCGCCTTTCGGCATATATATATATCAAAATCTGGCAGTTTACATCCCAACTGTACAATAGGACTACAGACCTCTAAGGAAGTAAACAACTATGGCGGGACAGGGCCCCGCCATACCCTGACTGTACAAGACTATCTACAACCGGGAGATCATACCAAAAAGTCGAGCCTCCGGAGAAGATGGAGCTCCTGACACCAACGCAAAAGATCCTAAGGATGCGGATCTAGCACCTGCTTGCCCTTACCTGCGGCATGAACGCAGCCCCGGGGAGGTCGCATAATAGGCACTAAGTATGTGAAATCAGAAATACTTAAATGAAATCATATCATTTTAAAACCAATTTTTACAAATATGCACGAAACAACCAATGTAACCGCACATAGTGCCACATCATAAACAAGAGCAACAATAGGTAAATCAGAATGTGTCTTTTCTAGGTGCGAATGATCAAGCAGGTCAATCGCCCATAGTATCATTATGCAAGCCTAATCACGGACTCCGTAGTCCGCATAGGCCACTCACATAGGCGCGTGAGGTATAACCCCGCATCGAGGGTAGCTACTCGGCATCGCCCCGACTCGTAGTCCGCATGGCCACATAGACCGCATGAGGTATAACCCCGCACACTAACCTGGAACTCTCGTAGCTCCGCATAGGTCCCCTGGACCCGCATGAGGTATTCTCGAATCATGGTCCCAGACCGCCTGAGTCTACCCCGCATCGGAGGGCAGCTTAACCCCCAGTATCATGTCAAGAGGTGGGTGATATTATACTAACATAACAGATTATCATTAAACAACATAAGCACAACAAGAATACCCTCCTATACAAACGTTACAAGACACTAACACACATAATATCATATTATGTCTACTCATCAAACCATTTTTATTATACTTTCCAGAAATCAATATAAGTCTTTTATAAACACATAAGTAAACTGTTCCTTTTATCTTTCTTAAGTCGTTATACTTAACTTCCCATAAAGGTATAACTCTTAAGCTCCTTGCTTTAAAAACAAATATTCTTCTTCTTTTCAAAACTGATTTATAATTCTTTTGAAAGACTTTAAGATCCTTATTATTCAGGCTTAAGTCAAAAGACATTGCCGTAAAACTACGTTCAGTTAACACACGTACGTCTACCGTACTATATATATACTTTAAAATATCATGCTCAAGAGTATAGGAAGAATCACATACCTTCCTACAAATCCACCTGCCAAGTCGAATATGTCGCGCGCAGAGTAACAGCCTATAATAGTCAAAGACGTCTATCAAAGTCTAGACTACTCTGTAGGACATTCTAAACAGAGGGTTCTCTATTCTACGGAAAATTGGGCAGCACTTCCCTACCCGGTAAACTATACAGTCCACTGTAAATACAGTCCTATGTAAGTACAGTTCAATCTTCTTTAATACTTCTGATGTGATTATAGTTCAATTCTTTTCTGTAATACCCTTCTAAGTAATTATAGTTCAAGACTCTTCTTTAATATCCTTCTAAGTGTTTTATACTTGTTTCTATACTTCTACAGTATGTATTCTCCAATTACAATAGAAGGATAAGATTATTTACCTCGATAAGCCCAATATTATCCAAGATATAAGTCGGTCCTGAGCAAGGTTTAGCTCCTAATCTGCACGCTCCAATCCCTCTCCAAGAAACCCTTAGAAGTTTCTACACAACTTCTACTTTCTACTTCAACCAACTATGAAGTTTCTCTTAGGGTTTCGTTTAGTGACTATAGGGATACAAGGTAGTATTTCCGGACTCTACGTATAGAGGTAACTTTGAAAATACTAAAAGATATACGGCTAGGGTATTTGAGGATAATAACAATACTTGGAGAGTATTTTCTACCAAGGGGGGAGTAGTGTTTCGGCTAGGGCTTTCTTTAGAGGGGGGGATGGTGTTTCGGCTAGGGCACTTCAAGAGGGGGGGAAGAGAAGAGCTTTGGACGAAAGCTTGCTAAGGGGAGGGGGAAGTTTTTCAAGACTTGGAAAATATTTGTGGATGAAGAACTTCTTCAACTTAGGGGGGTATTTATAGGCCAACCAATGGCCAAGATGAAGCCAAGTGCTATGCAAGTGTAGGGTGAGGATTTAGGCAAGTGTCCTTATCCATCTACTACACAAAAATATCCTACCTAACCTTGACTAAAACAAAGCCACAAAATCGTTCAACCCTTGCCCATTGCCGTCCATATGAGGGTGACAAGTGTCACCCTCCCGTTGGTCCAAAATGTTTCGTCTCTCGGAAAAATCCGCAAAAATTAGAAATGACATAGCCGTAATTTTCCCGTCGCAAGTTTTGTAAAACGTTTCGTCGGAAAACGATTCTTTTAATGAGTTGTGCACAAATATTTCGTCCAAGGTGTCTAACTAAGGCTAAACTTTGGTACGTACGTCCTTACGTACATACTCTGGAAATACGGGGTATAACACTAAAGTTGTCCAAAAACTCTTAAACTTATAAGTGTTCTTCCTTAGTATGTTAGGAAGATTACCAACCAAGAGTTAGATAAGATTTTCACACCCATAGCCTCTAAAACATCAGCAAAACCGAAACTGGACAGTTTTGAAGACTAAGTGTTCTTCACCTTTTGGAGTCAAATTCTTGAATAGAAGTTGGTTGGAACTTCTAAGGGTAAACTATGGCGAGTTGGAACACAAGAAATTGGAGCTAAAACACAAAGGTTTGGAGCTATGACTTGTTTTGGAACAACTCTAAGTACTTGGATATTGTTGGGCTAGTATTGAGGTAATGAACCTTAAACTCTTTGTGAATTTGATTATTGTGTATATATGGATATTATACATATATTGGAAGTATTTTTTATGGACTATAACTTATTCTTATTATGAAGGCGAGATAGTAAACCGCGTTACCGTTTGGGCGTGTAATCCCCTTCTTTTACTTATTGTTATTATGAAGGCGAGATAGTAAACCGCGTTACCGTTTGGGCGTGTAATCCCCTTCTTTTACTTATTGTTATTATGAAGGCGAGATAGTAAACCGCGTTACCGTTTGGGAGTGTAATCCCCTTCTTTTACTTATTGTTATTATAAAGGCGAGATAGTAAACCGCGTTACCGTTTGGGCGTGTAATCCCCTTCTTTACTTAGTATATTTATGAATGAGATATTGTTAATCGCGTTCCGTTTGGGCGTGTTATCCCCTTCCTTACTTATCGAAATTATTGCGCCACGATTGGTTACTGTTATCGGGCCTTGTTAAAAATGAAGAACTGAGTAAAAACGGGGGAAGTGCTGCCCAATTTTCCGTAGACTAAGAGGGGTCTTACTTAGAAGAGTTCCACGAAAAACTAGAAGTTAATAGTCGTGTTTTGACTATTATAGGTTGACACTTTGCACGCGACATATCCGACTTGGCAAGTGGGTTTAGCCGAGGAGGTATGTGATTCTTCCTATCCCTTTGAGCATGATATTTTCCAAATATATATATAAGTACGGTAGACGTACGTGTGTTAAACTGAACTTGGTTTTACTTTGATATCTTTGGACTGGAATTCTAAATAATAAGAATCCTGAATATTTCAAAATAGTTATGAATCATTTTCGGAAGAAAAGTAATACTGGATTTTTACAGAAAGCTTAAGGGTTATACTAGCTTTATGGGAAGTTAGGTGTAACGACTTACGAAAGGTAAGAAAAACGGTTTTTATTATTTGTTTATCAAATGCTTGAAATATTGTCTGAAGGTATGGTGAGTTGGTTTGATAAACATGTTGGGATACCTCGTGTGTTAGTATCTGGTGACGCTTACGTAAGGAGGTTATTCTTGTTATGCTCATATTGTTCAACGATTAGTCGTTGTGTTCGATTCTTGTAATGATTGTTTAAAGAGGTTATTCTTATTGTGCTTATGACGTTTAACGATAAGCCGTTATGTTAGTATTGTACCACTCACCTTTTGACATGTTATACCGGGGGTTAAGCTGCCCCCCGATGCGAGGAATGCCTCATGCGGGTCCAGGGGACCTATGCGGAGCTACGGGAGTTCCAGGTTAGTGTGCGAGGAATACCTCATGCGGTCTATGTGGCCATGCGGATCGCGGAGTCGGGGCGATGCCGAGGTAGCTACCTCGATGCGAATACCTCATGCGGGCCTAGGGCCTATGCGATCGCGGGAGTCCGAGATTAGGTATGCGTTATGATAGTATGGGCGATTGGCCTTGCCCGATCATTCGCGCCTAGAAAAGACTACATAAGATACCTATTGTTGTTCTTGTTTGTGATGTGGCACTACGTGCAGTTAACTCAGTTGTTTTCATACGTACTTGTGCATTAGTTTTGTAAATGTTAAGGTTTTATATATGTATATATATCTGCACTTTACAGTTTCACATACTTGGTACCTGTTGTACTGACCTCCTTCGGGGAGCTGCGTTCATGCCGCAGGTAAAGGGAAGCAGGTAGCGGATCCTCAGTCTTAGGATCTTTACTCTGGTGTCAGGAGCTCCATTTCTCCGGAGGCTCGACTTTTGGTATGGTTCTCCCTGGTGTCGTAGATATTTTGTACATTCATGGGTATGACGGGGCCCTGTCCCGTCACAGTGTTTACATTTCCTTAGAGGTCTGTAGTCCTGTCACGTTTTGGGATTGTAACTGTTCACCACTGGGTAATTATATATATATGCCGAAAGGCAACTTTTCTTAGATAGACTATTCTTACTTTTGTTGTTTTATGTCTTGGTTATATTCCGCTGGTTACTCTGATGTTTGGCTACTTGGGTGTAAGGCACCAGTCACGGGCCCGGGGACGGGTCGTGACAAAAGTGGTATCAGAGCAGTTAATCCTCGGAAAGTGTCTACAGACCGTGTCTAGTAGAGTCTTGATTATCGATGTGTTGTGCACCACATCTATAATCAGGAGGCTGCAGGACATTTAGGATTGGTTTCCATTCTTCTCACTCTGAGATCGTGCCTTAGAGCGGTGTTATAGGTTGGACCCTTCTGACGGATTTCTCTTTCTTACCAGTTATGCCTCCACGTAAGGCAACCCGGGCCCAGAAGGGCAAGGCAGCCGAGGGAGCTGCTAGTAGTACACAGAGAGTCACGAGGGCTCAGGCCCAACCCTTACCCGAGGTGATACCTCCGACGGCGAGTTCCACGGCGTCGCCGGCCCCAGCAGAGTTTAGGGCCGCAGCAGAGGCTGCTAAGGCCACGGCACCGGAGCCTCCAGCCCCACAGCCTGGAGCAGAGGACATGGGTTACAAAGAGATGGCCCAGTTATTGGCCAGAGTCGTGGCGAGGCACGAGGATAGGCTGGATGCAGCAGTTCTAGTCCCAGTAGTACCCATGGTTCACCCGAGGTCAGATAGTTTGAGACTTCGGGACTTTCTGAGTTGCGGCCCATCAGAGTTTTATGGGTCGAGGCCTTAGGATGATCCACAGGAGTTCATCAGACAGTTACAGCGAATCATGAAGGTGATCAAGGTGTCGGAGACCGAGTCAGTGGTCTTAGGTTCACATCGGCTGCGCGATACCGCAGTCGACTTGTTTGATTCTTGGGAGCTGTCCCGGGGGGAGCAGGCGCCTCCAGCCGTTTGGGACGAGTTCTCAGAGGCATTCCTCGCTCACTTCTTGCCTCTGCAGATGAGGAGGGCACGAGCTGACAGATTTTTGATGCTGAGACAGAGAGGGCGCACAATTCGGGAGTACAACGTGGAGTTCGACTCGTTGGCTCGGTATGTCCCCGCGTTGGTGGCAGATATGGAGGACCGAGTACACCGTTACGTCACAGGTCTTGACGACTACTTGGCGGAGTATTGCTCAGGTGTAGCTCTTCAGCCGGGCATGGACATTGCCCGCATGCAGGCTCATGCACTTGGGTGTGAGGAGCGTAGAGGCATACGGGTTGACAGATATCAGCAGAAGAAGGCCAGGACGACAGGGTCCTTTGGTAGTTCTCGAGGTGGACGACCTCAGCAGCAAAGTAGATTTGCACCTCAGCCGGTTCAGAGCACTCCTACACCGTCTTCAGGACCGACAGGGTATACGGGGGCAGGTCAGGGCCCCAGGACTTCAGACTTCCAGGGTAGCAAATGTGCTAACCAATCGAGACCACCTTCTTCTCAGTGTGTTCGATGTGGAAGATCCCATTTCGGGAAATGTGGTACTGCTGCGGGAGTTTGTTTCACTTGCGGCCAGCAGGGTCACTTTGCGAGAGACTGTCCGACTAAGGGCGGCACAGATAGTAGAGTTCAGCCTACAGGGTCTTTTGCCGGGTCTTCATCTCCTACAGTTACTCGTCTCGGAGGACAGGGTTCTCATGGGCCAGCAGGTCGCGGCAGAGGTCGTGGCAGGGGTACTAGTTCCAGCGGTCCTCAGAACCGCATTTATGCCATTTCCAGTCGCCAGGACCAGGAGGCGTCGCCAGATGTTATCACAGGTACCTTATCAGTTTCTTGTTGCGACGTATATGCCTTGATAGATCCAGGTTCTACCTCGTCCTATATATCTCCCCTTATTGCTAGTAGGATAGGGAAAGAGCCTGAGTCCATAGACCCTTTTGAGGTAGCTACGCCTGTGGGGGATTCGGTAGTAGCTAAGCGGGTATATAGGGCTTGCCCAGTGACTATTTGCAGTCGTCAGACCCTAGCCGACTTGATAGAGTTAGATATGACCGATTTTGATGTGATCATGGGTATGGATTGGTTAGCTTCTTGCTACGCCAACGTGGCGTAGGAAGCGATTGAGTGCGATTCGATTTCTGAGGCCGGTTATCGAGTGGGAGGAACACTTTATCGCCAGGTAAGTTTATTTCCTACCTCAAGGCCGGAAGATGGTTCGGAAGGGTGTATCTACCATCTCGTCCGGTATTTGATACGGGCGGCGACACGGACCTCTGATCGATTCAGATAGTCGAGAGTTTCCAGATGTGTTTCCAGACGACCTCCCGGGTATCCCTCCGGAGAGGGAGATATAGTTTTGCATTGATATTCTGCCTGATACTCGGCCTATATCCATTCCGCCATACCGAATGGCACCTGCCGAGTTGAGAGAACTGAAGGACCAGCTGAGCGATTTGCTGGAGAAAGGCTTCATTAGGCCTATTATTTCTCCCTGGGGAGCGCCGGTATTGTTCGTGAAGAAAAAGGATGGGACGCTGCGTATGTGCGTTAATTACAGGCAGCTGAACAAGGTGACTATTAAGAACAGATACCCCCTTCCCAGGATCGATGACTTGTTCGACCAGTTGCAGGGCGCGAGGTGGTTCTCCAAGATAGACCTACGATCTGGTTACCATCAGGTACGAGTTAGGGAGTCGGATATCCCTAGGACTGCATTCCGGACCCGTTACGGGCACTATGAGTTTAGGGTCATGTCTTTCGGCTTGACCAATGCTCCGACGGTGTTCATGGATTTGATGAACCGAGTGTTCAAACCATTTTTGGATACGTTCGTGATAGTGTTCATTGATGACATCTTGATTTATTCTCGCTCGGAGCATGAGCATGCAGAGCATTTGAGGACGGTGCTGAGAGTCCTCCGGGACCAGCAGTTATACGCCAAGTTTTCAAAATGTGAGTTTTGGTTAGCTTCGGTGGCGTTCCTAGGACACATTGTAGGGACCGATGGTATTCAGGTAGATACGGTAAAGATCAAGGCAGTCAAGAGTTGGCCTAGACCTACTACCCCGACGGAGGTGCGCAGCTTTTTAGGCCTTGCGGGTTACTACCGAAGGTTTGTGGAGAAGTTTGCTTCTATTTCAGCACCTTTGACTAAGCTGACTCGAAAGCCTAAGTTTCATGGACGGATGCTTGCGAGAAGGGCTTTCGATTACTAAAGAGAAGTTGACGACCACCCAGCTTACTCTTCCGGAGGGCCGACGGCTATGCGATTTATCAGGACGCGTCGCATCAGGCTTGGATGTGTGTTGATGCAGCAGGGCAAGGTTATAGCTTACGCATCTCGACAGCTCAAGAAGCATGAGAAGAACTACCCCACACATGACTTAGAGTTGGCAGCAGTGATTCACGCCTTGAAGATCTGGAGACATTATTTGTATAGAGTTCACGTGGACATTTACACCGACCACAAGAGCCTCCAGTATATCTTCAGCCAGAGGGAGATGAACTTGCGACAGAGACGGTGATTAGAGCTACTCAAGGATTTTGATGTCGATATTTTATACCACCCGGGGAAGGCCAATGTAGTGGCAGATGCCCTTAGTCGTAGGTCGATGGGTAGTCTGTCAGATGTTCAGCCAGATAGGAGGGGCATGGTCCGCGAGTTACAACGGCTAGCGAGTCTTGGAGTCCGATTGATTGATTTTGATGACAGCGGAGTGCGGGTTCGAGAGGTTGCCGAGTCTTCCATTATCTAGGAGGTGAAGAGGCGACAGTATGAGGATCCGGTTATGACACGGTATCGTGATCTGACTCTTCGTGAGGAAGGGTCCTTGCAGGTAGCACTGATGGGGTGCTAAGGTTTGAGCGAGTTGTGTGTTCCGGATATTGCGAGGACTTGACGGCGAGTTCTAGGGAAGCACCGCGCGCGGCGTTACTCTATCCATCCGGGGTCGACAAAGATGTACCACGACCTCAAATCTATGTATTGGTGGGACAGCCTGAAGAGAGACGTTGCAGAATTTGTTGCTTTCGGTGCGAGTTGTCGGCGGTCAAGGTAGAGCACGCAGGCACAGTGGGTTGTTGCAGGCCATAGAAATTCCGACATGGAAGTGGGAGGTGATCAACATGGACTTCATTATAGGATTACCTCGCACTTTCGGAGCGCATGATTCTATCGGGTTATCGTCGACAAGGGTGAAATCAGCCCACTTTCTTCCGTCGGGCGACTTTTTCGGTGAGGATTACGCGGACTTTACATCAGAGATCGTGAGACTACATGGGGTCCCTATTTCCATTATATCGACGGAGGAGCTCGGTTCTGGCTAACTCGTAGGTCTTTCGAGAAGGATTAGGGGCCGGTGAGCCTCAAGATCGCATTCCATCCCGATCGACGGACGGCGAGCGTACTATCCGGACACTTGAGGATATCTTTGCGAGCCTGTTATTGACTTGAGGTAGCTGGGAGGATCATTTGCCGCTGGTAGAGTTTGCGTATAACAACGGCTACCACTCCAAGATCGGATGGCGCCACGAGGCCTTGTATGGGAGGAAGTGCAGTCACCGATAGGCTGGTTTGATGTGGGTGAGTACGATTAGTCGGTCGGACTTGGTTCAGTGACGATGGATAAGGTGAAGCTTATCCGAGGCGGTTATTGGCTGAGTCGGCGAAGTCATATGCAGATCATCGGCGTCGACATTTGGAGTTTGAGGTTGCTGATTGGGTTTTTCTGAAGATATCACCCATGAAGGGTGTGATGAGGTTTGGCAAGAAAGGGAAGCTCAGCCCAAGGTACATTGGGCCTTATCAGATTGTCCGTAGAGTAGGCAAGGTTTCCTATGAGTTGGATCTGCCATCCGATCTGGAGGCAGTACATCCAGTTTTTCATGTTTCTATGCTGAGGAGATGTATCGGAGATCCGTCTAGAGTGCACCCGGTTGATGACGTCCAGGTGACAGAGGAGTTATCGTATGAGGAGATTCCCATAGCGATACTTGATCGTCAGGTTAGGCGACTGCGGACAAGAGATGTGGCTTCCGTCAAAGTCTTATGGCGGAACGAGAACAGAGAGGAAATGACGTGGGAAGCAGAGGAGGACATGAGGCAGAGGTACCCCCATCTTTTCCCCACACCCCAAGGTAACTCACTTTTATACTGGTTAATTTAAATTATCATATGTACTTAGGTATTCTGTTGTGGCCATATGCGGCATTTTGCTAATTGTTCAATTTATGGGGGACTATGTCGTATCTAAGTTGAAAAATCTAGAAGGAACATTCGGGACGAATGTTTCTAAGGGGGGGAGAATGTTATGCCCCGTGGTTCTGGAGTACGTATTTGAGGACGTACGTACGAATGTATATGCCCTAATTAGGGTAAGAATGATAGAATTGTTTTCCGACGAAAGTTATTTCGAGCCTTGTGAAGAAAATTTACGTTTTCAATATTTTAGCGACTATGGAATTTTTCCGAAAGATAAAATATTTTGGACCATTAGGAGGGCGACATGTGTCACCCATGGATTGGGCCAAGTGGACGAAAATGGTTGGACAAGTTGGCAAGATAAGTGACCAACAAATCTTGCCTAGTTGGCATGGTGTTGGACGGAAATTGGAGTTTTAGGCAAGTCTTGCTTAGTCAAGACTTGCCTAACTTTTGTAAGACAAGTGTGGGAAGGCTCTTACACTATTAATCTCTACCTTACACTTGAGTTAATCCCATCCCTTGGTTGTGCTATATAAACTCCCTAAGTAGATGAAATCATCCACACTTAAACATTACAAGTCTTGGAAAATATTTCCCTCTCCCTCTTCCCTAGCTTGCTCTCGTCAAACAGCCCCCTTCCCCTACCTAAAGTTGTCCAAAAACTCTTAAACTTATAAGTGTTCTTCCTTAGTATGTTAGGAAGATTACCAACCAAGAGTTAGATAAGATTTTCACACCCATAGCCTCTAAAACATCACCAAAACCGAAAGTGGACAGTTTTGAAGACTAAGTGTTATTCACCTTTTGGAGTCAAATTCTTGAATAGAAGTTGGTTGGAACTTCTAAGGGTAAACTATGGCGAGTTGGAACACAAGAAATTGGAGCTAAAACACAAAGTTTTGGAGCTAAGACTAGTTTTGGAACAACTCTAAGTACTTGGATATTGTTGGGCTAGTATTGAGGTAATGAACCTTAAACTCTTTGTGAATTTGATTATTGTGTATATATGGATATTATACATATATTGGAAGTATTTTTTATGGACTATAACTTATTGTTATTATGAAGGCGAGATAGTAAACCGCGTTACCGTTTGGGCGTGTAATCCCCTTCTTTTACTTATTGTTATTATGAAGGCGAGATAGTAAACCGCATTACCGTTTGGGAGTGTAATCCCCTTCTTTTACTTATTGTTATTATAAAGGCGAGATAGTAAACCGCGTTACCGTTTGGGCGTGTAATCCCCTTCTTTACTTAGTATATTTATGAAGGAGAGATTGTTAATCGCGTTCCGTTTGGGCGTGTTATCCCCTTCCTTACTTATCGAAATTATTGCGCCACGATTGGTTACTGTTATCGGGCCTTGTTAAAAATGAAGAATTGAGTAAAAACGGGGGAAGTGCTGCCCAATTTTCCGTAGACTAAGAGGGGTCTTACTTAGAAGAGTTCCACGAAAAACTAGAAGTTAATAGTCGTGTTTTGACTATTATAGGTTGACACTTTGCACGCGACATATCCGACTTGGCAAGTGGGTTTAGCCGAGGAGGTATGTGATTCTTCCTATCCCTTTGAGCATGATATTTTCCAAATATATATATAAGTACGGTAGACGTACGTGTGTTAAACTGAACTTGGTTTTACTTTGATATCTTTGGACTGGAATTCTAAATAATAAGAATCCTGAATATTTCAAAATAGTTATGAATCATTTTCGAAAGAAAAGTAATACTGGATTTTTACAGAAAGCTTAAGGGTTATACTAGCTTTATGGGAAGTTAGGTGTAACGACTTACGAAAGGTAAGAAAAACGGTTTTTATTATTTGTTTATCAAATGCTTGAAATATTGTCTGAAGGTATGGTGAGTTGGTTTGATAAACATGTTGGGATACCTCGTGTGTTAGTATCTGGTGACGCTTACGTAAGGAGGTTATTCTTGTTATGCTCATATTGTTCAACGATTAGTCGTTGTGTTCGATTCTTGTAATGATTGTTTAAAGAGGTTATTCTTATTGTGCTTATGACGTTTAACGATAAGCCGTTATGTTAGTATTGTACCACTCACCTCTTGACATGTTATACCGGGGGTTAAGCTGCCCCCCGATGCGAGGAATGCCTCATGCGGGTCCAGGGGACCTATGCGGAGCTACGGGAGTTCCAGGTTAGTGTGCGAGGAATACCTCATGCGGTCTATGTGGCCATGCGGACTGCGGGAGTCCAGGACGATGCCGAGGGGTAGCTACCCTCGATGCGAGGAATACCTCATGCGGGCCTAGGTGGCCTATGCGGACTGCGGGAGTCCAGGATTAGGTATGCGTTATGATAGTATGGGCGATTGGCCTTGCTTCGATCATTCGCGGCCTAGAAAAGACCTGTTACAGTATACCTATTGTTGTTCTTGTTTGTGATGTGGCACTACGTGCAGTTAACTCAGTTGTTTTCATACGTACTTGTGCATTAGTTTTGTAAATGTTAAGGTTTTATATATGTATATATATCTGCACTTTACAGTTTCACATACTTGGTACCTGTTGTACTGACCTCCTTCGGGGAGCTGCGTTCATGCCGCAGGTAAAGGGAAGCAGGTAGCGGATCCTCAGTCTTAGGATATTTACTCTGGTGTCAGGAGCTCCATTTCTCCGGAGGCTCGACTTTTGGTATGGTTCTCCCTGGTGTCGTAGATATTTTGTACATTCAGGGGTATGACGGGCCTGTCCGTCACGATGTTACATTTCCTTAGAAGTGCGTAGTCTGTCATGTTTTGGGATTATGCTTGTCACCACCGGGTAATTATATATATATCTTAGAAGGCAACTTTTCTTAGATAGACTATTCTTACTTTTGTTGTTTTATGTCTTGGTTATATTCCGCTGGTTACTCTGATGTTTGGCTACTTGGGTGTCCGGGTAAGGCACCAGTCACGGGCCCGGGGACGGGTCATGACAAACTGGGCCATCTCCTTGTAATCCATATCCTCTGCTCACAGTCGTGGGCGGAGGCTCGAATCTTGTGGCCTCGGTGAGGCGTTCTTTGCTCTAAACTCTCACAGTGGTGGCGGCGTAGAACTCGCCATCTGAAGTACTACCTCAGGTAAAGACTGGGCATGTGCCCTGGTAACCCTCTGTGCTCTACTCGCAGCTCCCTCTGTTGCCTTGCCCTTATGGGCTCTGGTTGCCTTGCGTAGAGGCATAACTGGCACATAAGAATACGTCAGAGGGAGTCCAACTTTTAACACAGCTCTAAGGCACGATCTCAGAGTGAGAAGAATAGAAACCAATCCTAAATATCCTGCAGCCTCCTGATTATAGGTGTGGTGCACAACACGTCGATAATCAAGACTCTACTAGATACGGTCTGTAGACACTTTCCGAGGACTAACCGCTCTGATACCACTTTTGTCACGACCCGACCTCGGGCCCGCGACTGGTGCCTTACCCCGGGCACCGTAGTGATAATAAATCAGCGGAAATAAAAACTCAAAGATATGAACAATATGAAATAAGAAACATGCTAACCAAAACGGTCACCTTTCTGTATATAAATCAAAACCGAACAGTTACATCCTTTACAAACCACACTTGTGATTACTGGACCTAAGAGTTTTTATAACAACTATGATGGGATAGGGCCCCGCCATACCCCTGAATGTACTAGAACCTACAATCTCCGGGAATCATACCAAAAGATAAGTCTCCGGAGAAACGGAGCTTCCCAAAATGTGGAACCGTGATCCTATGAGCGAGGATCAACAACTGGTGTACCTCTACCTGCGGCATGAACGCAACCCCCCGAAGGAGGTCAGTACAACAGGTACCAAGTATGTGAAATTGAAAATACGGTAATGGAATCATAACAGTCTATATAAAACAGGAGACATGTATGATAACCAAAATACAGTATACAAAGCCTAGTTAACAACAAGAGTAATGCAAATCAATTTCACCTTTTAAAAGACCATTTCACAATATAGGCAGTCATGTCAAGTCGTGGCGCGTGCCTCAAAATCATTACTCAAATATAACCACGGGTCTCATGCCCACAATATCAAGCGTGCCCGTGGAATTCCTTCCTCACTGCCGGCAGGCGCCAATGTATTATATATCTACATATATATCATGCCCGCATCATGGCTTCATGCCCCCGAAATTCCTTCATCGGTGTAGACATGTCCATGGTGCAATAATAATATGACCGGGAGTTTAACCCGCCGCATGGCCGCATGCCCCCGGAATTCCTTCATCGGTGTAGACATGTCCATGTAACAACAATAACAATATACCGGGAGTTTAACCCGCCGCATGGCCGCATGCCCCCGGAATTCCTTCATCGGTGTAGACATGTCCATGTAACAACAATAACAATATACCGGGAGTTTAACCCGCCGCATGGCCGCATGCCCCCGGAATTCCTTCATGGGTGTAGACATGTCCATGTAACAACAATAACAATATACCCGGAGTTTAACCCGCCGCATGCCCCCGGAATTTCTTCATCGGTGTAGACATGTCCATGTAACAACAATAACAATATACCCGGAGTTTAACCCGCCGCATGGCCGCATGCCCCCGGAATTCCTTCATCGGTGTAGACATGTCCATGTAACAACAATAACAATATACCGGGAGTTTAACCCGCTGCATGGCCGCATGCCCCCGGAATTCCTTCATCGGTGTAGACATGTCCATGTAACAACAATAACAATATACCGGCCCTCCATTGAGAGACGCGGTAGCATAAGAATACAACTTTTGCACAACAAGGCTATCATAAGCAAGCACAGACAAATTACCATACTTCTAGACTCTCATTTTATGCCAAAAATCCAGGTTTTAAACCCCAAGTACTACATACTTCAACTCTCTTAAAAAGATCTATTTCTTTCACAAAACGTCAAACGATACTAATACCCGTAGTATCAAAATATAGTAACTATTATTTTAAGTAAACCAAAACAATTTTCATACCTTCCTTTAAAACCAAATCAAGACAAGTTAAAAGCAAGTTACTTACAAACAAGTAACCTATACTCTTAAATCAAGTTACTTCTCCTTTCCCAAAATCAAATCGTTTATAAACTAAGTCTCTTATCTTTCAAGATCAAGTCTCTTAATTCTCAAAATTAAGTCTCTTATCTTTTTAGAATAATCAAGCCATTCTTTTATCTTCATAAAGTTGCTACAACTAACTTCCCATAAAGCTATTATAACATTTTATTTTTAAACCAACCAAAGACAACCAAATTCATTTAACACACGTACGTCTACCGTACTATATAGTTCACTATAATCATGCTCAAGAGGATAGGAAGAATCACATACCTCTTCGGCTTAATCCACAAGCCAAGTCGAGTATGCCGCGCGTAGAATATCCACCTATAACAACCACAACACATCTATCAACTTCTAGTTCTCTTCGTAGAATAATTCTAAGTATACAGTTCCTTATTCTACAGAAAATTGGGCAGCACCTCTCCTGAATTTACTTACTTCCTACCTTTTCCAAGGCCTGATATCAATAGCCAACATGCCACATTTAAGGCACAGCAATACAACAGTCAAAGGGGATTACACGCTTAACTGAACGTGTAAAATTCTACCCCACAATATACTAAACAGTCCAATTCTTTTCAATCTTCTTTCCACATATTATATACTCAATTATAAACTACTACAACATGTAATATCCAATTACAATAGAAGGACAAGGATCATTACCTCGATAAGCCCAAAATTATCCAAGATTTAAAAGTCGATCCTTAGGAATCTTAGCTCCAATTCCTTACGTTCCAATCCACTCCAAGTAACCCTTAGAAGCTCCTAACCAACTCCTCTTCAAGATCCAACTCTAAAAAGTGAAGAACACCTTAGGCTTAAAATGGGCAAGTTTCGGCCAAGGTGAGTTTCAAAGGCTAGGGGTGTGAAATATTGTCTAACTCTTGGTTCACAATCTTCCTAACACCTTAAGGAAGAACACTTAGAAGTTTAAGGATTTTTGGACAAATTTTGGTCAAGGTATTGGCCCTATTGTCGAGAACAACAAGGAGAGGAGAGGGAGTATTTCAAGTCTTGGAAACTCTAAAGTGTGGATGAAGTCTTGCAAGCTCAAGGGAGGGGTATTTATAGGAAAATCAAAGGCTAGGATCAAGGCAAGTGTGTGGTGAGATTGGGGGACAAGTGTGTGTGGGTCCCACCATCCATATGTCTACACAAAGCTTGGACAAGTGGCTTGCCACTTGGCTAAGCATTTCGGCCAAGGCCACTTGTCCATGAGAAAACGGCCAACATGGCCACATGGGGGTAACATGTGTCGCCCTCCTACTCGTCCAAAATATTTCATCTCCCGAAAATATTCATAATGTCCAAAATCTCGAAAACAAAGTGGGCCCCACAAAACCGTAAATTTCTCCCGTGGGCCCCACGTGACCATATCTGGAAATAAAATTCCATAATTCTATTATATTCCCAGAAGTCCGAATACCAAATCTGGGAATCAAATTCCCATTAACGAACCTTTTTCCTTCACAAAATCCGGAAGATTTTCCGTCGAAAAATCAAATCTTTCTTCCTTTCCAATCTTTATGTCATATTCTCGTACATACATCCTCACATACATACCCTGGAACTACGGGGTGTAAAAGAACCCAATACCACCGACTCTGTCTCCGAGGCCTTGATCACTCTCATGATCCGCTGCAACTGTCGGATAAAATCCTGAGGATCATCCTCGGTCCTCGACCCATAGAACTCTGGTGGACTGCAACTCAAAAAGTCCCGAAGTCTCAAACTATCAGATCTAGGGTGAACTACGGGTACAACCGGAACTGCTGCCTCCTGTCTGTCCTCATGCCTCACCACGATCCTGGCTAGTAACTGGGCCATCTCCTTGTAACCCATATCCTCCGCTCCGTGGGCTGGAGGCTCGGTGTGTGGCCTCGGTAGCTACCGCTGCGCTCTAAACCATTGGGCCGGGCGGCGTCGTGGGTCGCCGTCGTAGCACCACCTCGGTAAAGGCGGGCTGTGCCCTGACCCTCGTGCTCTACTCGAAGCTCCTCTGCGCCTTGCCTTACGGGCCTGGTTGCCTGCGTAGGCATAACTGGTATATAAGAATACGTCAGAGGGAGTCCAACTTATAACACAGCTCTAAGGCACGATCTCAGAGTGAGAAGAATGGAAACCAATCCTAAATATCCTATAGCCTCCTGATTATAGGTGTGGTGCACAACACGCCGATAAGCAAGACTCTACTATATACGGTCTGTAGACACTTTCCGAGGATTAACTGCTCTGATACCACTTTTGTCACGACCCGGCCTCGGGCCCGCGACTGGTGCCTTACCCCGGGCACCCTAGTGATAACACATCAGAGAAAAACCATCGAAAATAAAATCATAGACATGAAACAAGATATAAAATAAGAAACAGGTTAACCAAAACGGTCACCTTTCTGCATATATATAAAACCTGAACAGTTATCCTTTACAAGCCCAACTCACAACAGTACTACAGACCTCTAAGAGTTTTTATAACAACTATGACGGGACAGGGCCCCGCCATACCCCTGAATGTACAAGTACTTACAATGACAGGGAATCTATACCAAAAGATAAGCCTCCGGAGAAACGGAGCTTCCCAATCAGAATCTGCGATCCTGTGCGAGGATCAACAATCGGTGTACTTACACCGCGGCGTGACGCGGCTCCCGAAAGAGGTCGATAACGGTACCAAGTATGTGAAACTGAAAATACTGTAATGAAATCACGTTTCATCATTTTTAAAAGACCATTTCGCAATAAGTAAACAGTTATGTCAAGTAAGGGACGCATGTCCTCAAAATCACCACTCACACATAACTATGGGTCTCACGCCCATAATATCAATCATGCCCGTGGAACTCCTTCCTCACTGCCGGCAGTACATGATGTAAAACAACACCCATATGTGTACCTGAACACTATATCCTGCGTGCATCATAAAACTGATCGGGCCAAGTAGAATAGCCAACTACCAGATCCGAAAGCTAGTCATAAAACTTCACGGGCCAAGTACGGAAGCCAACCACCAGATCCGAAAAATAGTCACGCAACTGACTGAGGCAAGTGTCTTAAGCCAATGTACCAGTGCATGCCGTCTCACGAGATATGACCGAGGCAAGTATCTTAAGCTATCTACCAGTGCCTGCCGATACAGGAGAAATGACCAGGACAAGTATCTAAAGTGTGCCTGTAACCACATGTACAAATCAAGCCCGTGATCGCTCATCACTGCGGCAAGCTTCATGGATTAGCGGTCTATGGACTAATAACATAACCCGGGAATTTAACCCTCACAATGACCGCATGCCCCGACATCTTACCTCGGTATAAGCATGGCCATGGAACCATCCTAGTGGACGCATACCCGTAGACCATCCACTCATCAGTATGTCCAAAGGAAATAACAAGATAACACTCATAGTGGAAGCATACCCGTGGACCATCCAACTCATCAGTATGTCCAAGCAATCAACCAGACAACCGGCCCTCCATCGAGAGACGTGGTAGCATATAAATACAACACTTGCACAACAAAGGCTATCACAACAAGCATAGGCAAGTTCAACATACTTTTAGACTTTCATTTTATGCCAACAATCCGGGTTTTAACCCCAAAATACCACATACTTTTCATTCTTTCAAAAAGACCTCTTTTTACGTAAAATCCACACGACACTAATACTCGTAGTATAAAAACATGTTTTCTTTTCAAACCAAATTCTACACCTTCAGAAAATCTTTACAAGGCCTTTAAAATCAAGTACTCTATACTTTTTAAACCAAGTGCTTTACATTTTTAAGACAACATCAAGTATACTTTTAAAACCCAAGTAACTTACTCTTTTCAAAACAAGTAACCTATACTTTTAAATCAAGTTACTTCTCCTTTTCCGAAATCAAGTCGTTTAGCTTTCAAAAGCAAATCAAGACAATACCATGCCTTCTTTTTAATCAAAAACACTTCTCCTTTCAAAGGTCAAGTAACAATATACTTCTCAAAATAGTTTGGGCATTATAACTTCAAATTCTCAAGTCTCTTCTCTTTTAGAAATCAAGTCGTTTATAAGTCAAGTCTCTATTTTATCTTCATAAAGTCGTTATAACTAACTTCCCATAAAGCTATTATAACACTTTATGTTTTAAACAAACCAAATTCATTTCACACACGTACGTCTACCGTACTATATAGTTCACAACAATCATGCTCAAGAGTATAGGAATAATCACATACCTCTTCGGCTTAATCCACTAGCCAAGTCGAGTATGCCGCGCGTAGTATTTCCACCTATAATAACCACAACACATCTATCAACTTCTAGTTCTCTTCGTAGAATAATTCTAAGTATAAGGTTCCTTATTCTACGGAAAATTGGGCAACACCTCCCCTGTATTTACTTACCTCTCCACATTTTCCAAGGCATGATATCAATAGCCAACATGCCACATTTAAGGCCTGATAATACAATCAAAGAGATTACACGCTGCTTGGATGTGTAAATTACATCCCCTGATACAAAACAGTCTATTTCTTTTCAATCTTCCTTCCATACATCATATACTGAAATATAAACTACTACAATATGTAATCTCCAATTACAATAGAAGGATAATGATCATTACCTCGATAAGCCCAAAATTATCCAAGATTTATAAGTCGATCCTTAACAACGTTTAGCTCCAAATCCTTACATTCTAATCCACTCCAAGCAACCCTTAGAAGTTCCTAACCAACTTCTCTTAAAGATCCAACTCCAAAAAGTGAAGAACACCTTAGGCTTAAATTTGGCAACCTTTCAAGGCTAGGGGTGTGAAATATTTTCCAACACTTGGTTCACAATCTTCCTAACACCTTAAGGAAGAACACTTAAAATCTTAAGGATTTTTGGACAACTTTTGGTCAAGGGAGAGGGTTATTGCCGAGAGCAACAAGGAGAGGGGAGGGAGTATTTCAAGTCTTGGAAACTCTCAAGTGCGGGATGAAGTATTGCAAGCTTAAGGGGGTATTTTGTCACGACCCGACCCCGGGCCCGCGACTGGTGCCCTACCTGGGCACCCCATTCAGGTATACATCAGAGAATAGCAGTGGAACATACACAATTCAAAAAAAAAAAACTTAGACATTAAAATCAATAGGCTAGCCGATAAGGCCACCTTCCGTAAAATATACATAATAAAATAGTACATTTTTTTCTTTACAACCCAATCCACAAGACATGACTACAGACCTCTAAGAATAACAACTGTGGCGGGACAGGGCCCCGCCATACCCCTAAATGTACAACGACCGACAATACAAGGGATAAGCCTCCGGAGTAATGGAGCTTCTCAACAGCTGAATCAGTGATCCTAAAAGTGAGGATCAGCACTTTGTACTGCGGCATGAACGCAACCCAAAGGAGGTCGGTACAACATGTACCAAATATGTGGCCCAGAAAATCAGTAGTGAAATCACAAGTCTAAAATAAAGCGGAGACATGTATGATAACTCATATAACGATTACATGTGCCTTACTAACATGATAGAGTAATCAAGAGTATATTTTCTGCGTAAAATATGAGGCTCATGATCAGCGGGGCCACCGCGCATTATCATTACGCAATCCTACTCAGGACTATTTCACGCATGAGGTTGTATGGACCCGCGTGAGGTATTCCTCGCATAGGCGTATCCGCCCGCATGGGTCGTGTGACCGCATGAGGTATTCCTCGCATAGATCGGTCGCTCGCATGAGACTATTTCACCCGCATAAGCCCTTTCGGACCCGCATGAGGTATTCCTCGCATCATGGGTAGCAAATCCACGGAATATGCAAATGCCACAAACCCGGGGAATGACCCCGTAATGCACAATATATCACTAGCACAACCGGCTATCATACATAACATAAGCACTACCGACTTATCATACATAACATAAGCACTACCGGCTTATCATACAATACATAAGCAAGTTAAGAAATCCCCTAACTTCTTATTAGCCTTGTTCATATACACTCTCATTTTAGTTTACTTAAGACACTAACATGTTATTATAAAAATCCGGGAATTTAACCCAAAGTACTACGTACTTCTACTCTTTTAAGAATGACTCTTTTTCATACAAAACTTTCAAGATACTAATAACCATAGTATCAAGTCATAACTACATTTTAAGACAAGTCACTATACCTTTTAGAAATACATTTTCAGGCTTCTAAATCAAGTGACTTCTTTCTTTTAAAAACCTTAAGCAATTAATGCCTTTACATCAATTTGCCTTTCATTATTTCAAGTCATTTATCATTCTTATATTACTTAGAGTAAACCACTCTTTTTATCTTTCCTGTTATACCCCGTACTTCCAGAGTATGTATGCGAGGACGTACGTACGATTAGTCAAACCCTAATTAGGTTAAGAATGAAATTGTAAACTTTCAACGGAAAAGATTCCGAACCTTGTGAAGGAAATTCTACGTTTTTAATATTTTAACCGATTACGGATTTTTCCGAGAGACGAAATATTTTGGACCAATAGGAGGGCGACATGTGTCACCCTTAGTTGGCATGGGTTGGACGAAATGGTGGCCTAGTGGACAAGTCAAATAGTCAAGTCTTGCAAGATATTTTCTTTTGGTGAGTGGGAGTAGGTGAAGGGACGATTTTGTGGGCATTGGGGGGCTTGCCTTGGGCGTTTTTCTTGAGCTAGTGGAAGGCCACATGGCTCATTGTTGTGGGGGACATATGTCCCAATGTTGTGGTGGACATATGTCCCAAGGTTGTGGTGGACACTTGGTGGAAGACTCCAGACAAGCTATCCAAATCTTCACCCTCCATTTGTTTTCATCTTGGCCCTTGGTGGTTCTATAAATACCCCCCTCTTGTGCAAGACTTCTTCATCCACAAACACAACTTCCAAGTCTCCAAAACTCCTTCCCCCTTAGTGCTAAGTTCTCGTCCAACTCCTTCCCCCCCCCCCCTTTCCTAGTAGTTCGTCCAGAAAGTCCCCACTTTGTAGAAAAATATTCTCCAAGTATTGTTACTATGCCAAAATACCTTAGCCAAATACCTTGTAGTATTCCTAAGTTACCTCTACACTAAAAGCCCAGAAATACTACCTTATATCCATTAGTCACAAAACGAAACCCTAAGGAAAATCTTCATAGTTGGTTGAAGTATTAGTAGAAGTTGTTTGGAAACTTCTAAGGGTTTTGTTGGAGCTATCGGAGCGTGCAGAATAGGAGCTAAACGTTGTTCAGGATCGACATTAATCTTGGATAATTTTGGGCTTATCGAGGTAAATATCTTGTCCTTCTATTGTAATTGGAGATTACATACTGTAGTAGTATAAAAATGAGTATAAGATAACTAGAAGGATGGTATAAAAGAAGAGAATTGAACTGTACTTACATAGGACTGTATTTACAGTAGACTTGAGTAGTTTGACGGGTAGGGAAGTGCTGCCCAATTTTCCGTAGAATTAAGAACCTTCTGCTTAGAATATTCTACAGAGTAGTCTAGTCGTTGATAGACGTATTTGACTATTATAGGTTGATACTCTGCGCGTGACATATTCGACTTTGCAGGTGGATTTCGCCGAGGAGGTATGTGATTCTTCCTATCCTCTTGAGCATGATATTTTAAAATATATATATAGTACGGTAGACGTACGTGTGTTAACTGAACATGGTTTTACTTGACTCCTTTTGACTTGAGTCTAAATAATAAGAATCTTGAAGTATTTCAAAAGAATTATGAATCATTTTTGAAAGAAGAGTAATACTTGGTTTTTAAACAAAAAACTTAAGAGTTATACTAGCTTTATGGGAAGTAGGTATAACGACTTAAGAAAGATAAAAGGAACGGTTTACTTATGTGTTTATGAAAGACTTGTATTAATTTCTGGAAAGTATAGTAAGATGGTTTGATGAGTAGACCTATTATGATGCTACGCGTGTTAGTGTCTTGTAACGTTTGTATAAAGAGGTTATTCTTATTGTGCTTATGTTGTTTAACGATAAGCCGTTATGTTAGTATTGTACCACTCACCTCTTGACATGTTATACCGGGGGTTAAGCTGCCCACGTCGAGGATGCCTCTGCGTGCGGGTCGGGGACCTATGCGAACTACGAGTTCGAGGTTAGTGTGCGGGAATACCTCATGCGGTCTATGTGGCCATGCGGACTACGAGAGTCGGGGCGATGCGAGTAGCTACCCTCGATGCGGGAATACCTCATGCGGGCCTAGGTGGCCTATGCGGTGCGGGAGTCGAGATTAGGCATGCATAATGATACTATGGCGATTGGCCTTGCCCGATCATTCGCGGCCTAGAAAAGACACATTCTGATTACCTATTATTGCTCTTATTTGTGATGTGGCACTACGTGCAGTTAACTCGGTTGTTTTCATACATACTTGTGTGTTGGTTTTATAAAATGTTAAGGTTTTATATATGTATATCTATCTGTACCTTACTGATTTCACATACTTAGTACTTGTTATCGACCTCCTTGGGTGCGTTCATCTGCGAGTAAAGGAAGCGGTGCAGATCCTCATTCTTAGGATCCTTACTGCAGTGTCGGGAGCTCCATTTCTCGGAGGCTCGACTTTTAGTACGACTCTCGCAGTGTTGTAGATATTTTGTACATTCAGGGTATGGCGGGGCCCTGTCCCGCCATAGTTGTTTACTTCCTTAGAGGTCTGTAGTCATGTTGTAAAGTTGGGATGTAACTGCCAGACTTGGTTTATATATATATGCCGAAAGGCAACTTTCTCTCAGATAAACTTTGTTACATTTTACATTTGTTTCATGTCTTGTTTTCTTATTCCGCTGATTACTCTGATGTATGTCTACTGGGGTGCCCGGGTAAGGCACCAGCCACGGGCCCGGGATCGGGTCGTGACAAAAGTGGTATCAGAGCAGTTAATCCTCGGAAAGTGTCTACAGACCGTATCTAGTAGAGTCTTGATTATCGGTGTGTTGTGCACCACACCAATAATCAGGAGGCTATAGGATATTTAGGATTGGTTTCCATTTTTCTCACTCTGAGATCATGCCTTAGAGCTGTGTTATAAGTTGGACCCCTCTAACGTATTTTCTTTCTTTAACAGTTATGCCTCCACGTAAGGCAACCCGGGCCCAGAAGGGCAAGGTAGCCGAGGGAGCTGCTAGTAGGACACGAGGGTCACGAGGCCCGAGCCCGATCTATACCCGAGGCGATACCTCGACAGCGAGTTCCACGGCGCGCCCGGCCCAGGTTTAGAGCCGCGGCGATGGGCGATGAGACCACGATACTGCGCCTCGATCCCACACCGGAAGCGAGAGAGATGGTTCTGAAGAGATGGCGATTCTTGCGGGATCGTGGCGAACATGAGATAGGCCCGGATCAGTGATTCGATTCAGCGATGCGTGGTTCACCCGGTCGGATAGTTTGAGGCTACGGGATTTTGAGTTGTAGCCGCGAGTTACGGGTCGAGGCTTGAGGATGATCGCGAGGAGTTCATCCGTCGATTCTGAGAGGATCGTCACGAGTGATCAAGGCTTGAGACCGAGTCCGTGATCTTGGTTCGCATCGGTGCGTGATACGCGATCGACTAGTTTGATTCGTGGGAGCTATCCGGGAAAGCAGCGTCTCGGCTATTTGGGGCGAGTTCTCGGAGGCTTTTCTCACTCACTTCTTGCCTCGCGGATGAGGAGGGCGCGGGCGACAAGTTTTGATCTTTGAGAGCAGAGGCGCACCGTTAGGGAGTACAACGTTGAGTTCGATTCGTTGGCTCGATATGTCCCTGCGCTAGTAGCAGATATGGAGGACCGAGTGCACCGCTACGTCACCGGGTTAGATGATTATTTGGCAGAGTCTTGCTCGGGTGTGGCTCTTCAGCCGGGCATGGACATTGCCCGCATGCAGGCTCATGCACTTGGATGCGAGGAGCGTAGAGGCCGACGGGTTGACAAATATCAGCAGAAGAAGGCTAGGACGACAGGATCTTTTGGTAGCTCTCGGGGTGGACGGCCTCAGCAGCAGTCTAGATTTGCACCACAGCCAGCTCAGAGCACTCCTACACCATCTTCAGGACAACCAGGGTATTCGAGGCGGACCGGGGCCTAGGACTTGGACTTCGAGTAGCGGGGTGCTAACCGATCAAGTCCTCTCGGTGTGTCCGATGTGGTAGATTCCATGCAGGAGTTGTGGTGCGCTACGGTGTTTGTTTCACTTGCGGCCAGCGGTCACTTTGCGGCTTGTCAGGCGAGCGTGGCGATGGTAGGAGTCGGCTACGAGGTCTTTCTTGGTCTTCATCTCCTCTGATTACTCGCCGGGCGGTACTCGTGGACCAGCGGTCGCGGCAGAGGTCGTGGCGCGGTCCCGATTCTAGTCCTCGAGCGCATTTATGCCTTGTCGGTAGCGGGACGGGAGGCATCGCGGATGTCGTCCGAGTACTTTATCAGTTTCATGTTGTGACGTGTATGCCTTGATAGATCCGGGTTCTACTCTGTCCTATGTATCTCCCCTTATTGCTAGTAGGATAGGGATAGAGCCTGAGTTCATAGACCCTTTCGATGTAGCTATGCCAGTGGGTGATTCGGTGGTAGCTCGGCGGGTATATAGGGCTTGTCCAGTGACTATATGTAGTCGTCAGACCCGAGCCAACTTGATAGAGTTGGACATGGTGATTCGATGTGTGAAGCTGCGGGAGAGAGTGAGTGCAGTTCCGATTTCTGAGGCCGGTTATTGAGTGGGAGGGGAACACTGTGTTGCCGAGGGGTAGGTTTATTTCTTACCTCAAGGCTAGGAAGATGGTGCAGAAGGGGTATATACCATCTCATTCGGGTGTTTGATACTGAGGCTGCGGTACCAGATTTTCATCGATTCGATTAGTCGAGAGTTCCCGGATGTGTTTCGCGACCTCCGGTATCCCTCCCGAGAGGAGATAGAGTTTTGTATCGATGTCTTTGCCGGACACTCGGCTATTTCCATTCCGCCATACGAATGGCACTGCCGAGTTGAGAGAGTTGAAGGACCGGTGAGAGATTTCTTTGGAGAAGGGCTTCATTAGGCCCAGTGTTTCTCACAGAGCACCGTATTGTTCGTGAAGAAGAAGGGCGGGGCCAGCTGCGCATGTGTGTTGATTGACGGTGAGCAGGTGACTATTAAGAACGAATACCCCTTCCCGGGATTGATGATTTGTTCGACCCGGTTCGAGTGCGAGATGTTTCTCAAGATTGATCTGCGATCGGGCTATCATCAGTGCGAGTTAGAGGCGGATGTCCACAGGTGCATTCGGACCGGTATGGGCACTATGAGTTCGTGGTTATGTCTTTCGGTTTGACGATGCTCGCGGTATTTATGGATTTGATGAACCGAGTGTTCAAGCCATTTTGGATACGTTTGTGATAATATTCATTGATGACATCTTGGTTTATTCCGCTCGAGCGGGAGCATGCGGAGCATTTGAGGATCTTTGAGAGTTCTCGGGACCGATTTGTGCGCCAAGTTTTCGAAGTGTGAGTTCTGGTTGACTTCGGTGGCGTTTCTTGGGCACATTGTAGGCACTGATGGTATTCGGGTGGATACGGCCAAGATCGAGGCAGTCAGGAGTTGGCCTAGACGTACTACTCCGACAGATGTGCGCAGTTTTCTGGGCCTTGCAGGTTACTATCGGAGGTTCGTGGAGAAGTTTGCTTCTATTTCGGCACCTTTGACTAATATGACTCAGAAGGCAGCTAAGTTTCAGTGGACTGATTCTTGTGAGCAGGGTTTCCAGCTACTAAAGGAGAGATTGACGACCGCCCCAGTTCTTACTCTTCCAGAGGGTCTTGACGGCTATGTGGTGTATTGTGATGCGTCAGGCATCGGGCTTGGATGAGTGTTGATGCAGCAGGGCAAGGTTATAGCATACGCGTCAGCGGCTTAAGAAGCATGAGGAACTACCCGCCATGATTTGGAGTTAGCGCGGTGATTTCTGTTATCACGACCGAACCGAGCCGTGGTGGTGCCTTACCCGGGCACCTAGTGATACAACATCGAGAAAATCACGGAAATAAAACATGAACATGAAATAAGAGATATATAAGTAAACAGGCCAACCAAAACAGTTGCCTTCTGCATATAGACATACAAACCCGAACAGTTTAATCCTTTTTACAACCCTGCCCACAACAGTACTACAGACCTCTAAGATTTACAACAACTATGACGGGACAGGGCCCCGCCATACCCCTGAATGTACAAGAACCTACAACTCGGGAACACATACCAAAGATAAGCCTCAGAAGGAACGGAGCTTCCCAATACGAAAGGTGATCCTAAAAAGCGGGGATCGACGACGATGTACTTCTACTGCGGCATGACGCGGCCCCGAAGGAGGTCGATCTGACAGTACCAAGTATGAGCGAAAATCGTAGTTAAATCATAACAGTCTATATAAAGCAGGAGACATGTATGATGACCAAAATACAGTATGCAAACTAAAAGCAGTCAAGTCAGGGACTCACGCCCTCAAAGTCATCACTAAAATATAACTATGGGTCTCACGCCCACAACACCAATCATGTTCGCATCATGGCCGCATGCCCCCGGAATTCTGCATCGGTGTAAACATGTCCATGATGCAACAATAATGACAAATGCTGCATGGCCACATGCCCCCGGAATTCTGCATCGGTGTAGACACGTCCATGTAACATCAACAACAATATACTGGGTGATCAACCCTGCTGCATGGCCACATGTCCCCGGAATTCTGCATCGGTGTAGACACGTCCATGTAACATCAATCAATCAAAATGGAAACATACCCGTGGAATTCTTCGTCACTGCCAGCACGTCCAAGTAAGTTCTCAACAAGTCAACCGGCCCTCCATCGAGACGCGGTAACGTAAATACAACACTTGCACAACAAAGGCTATCATCACAAGCATAGGCAGGTTTCACCACAACAAGCATAGGCAAGTCATACACAACTCAAAGTACTTTCATTTTATGCCAAAGTCCGGGTTTTAACCCTAAAGTACTACGTACGTTAAATTCCTTTTTAAGAGATTCATTCCTCTTATAAAAGTCACCCGATACCCGTAGTATTAAAAAAATAGAGTGACTCACATTTTTAGGTAAACCAAAACACTTTTCTTCTTAACAACATTCTTTTCCCTAAAGTTCAGTTTGCCTAATTTCACTTACTCAAGTCTCTTTATTTTAGAAAAGTTTCATAGTTCAAAGTCTTAATCATTTAAGAATATAATTCTCTTTTAAACAATGAGAAAACATATGCCTTATATGAGTGTATGTTATTCTGCTCATAATCAATCTTATTAAGCGGTATGGTCTAGAAAATGTAATATCATTTTGTCTCATCTTAGCTTCTATGCAGATGGAGGTTTCTCTGTTTTAATATAATACTTCATTTATTCAATACATTTTCCTCTATTAACGCTGCAGTGGTTTTGTCGATACACATTCTGATTTCCGAATCAGTAAAACGTTATTCCTTTTAAAAACCAAGTACTCATTACTCACGAATGAGGTTTTACACAAAACTCATATTAATTCATCCAAGTCAAGTCTCTTATCTTTTAAGATTAAGTCTCTTAACTTCTAAAAATCCGTAAACCATGCTCTTTACCCTTCTTAAGACGTTATACCTAACTTCCCATAAAGCTAGTATAACTCTTACGTTTTCAAAACCAAGTATTTCTCTTCTTTCAAAAATGATTCTTTTAAAATACTTCAAGTTCTTTATTATCACACATCAAGTCAGTTATAAGTCAAATCAGTTACCCTTTGAAACCACAAAGCATTTTCTTACCTACATAAAGCTGTTATAACCAACTTCCCCTAAAGCCGTTATAACACTTTATGTTTCAAAACAATCAAATACATTAAACACGTATGCGTCACCGTACTACATAGTTATACACATATCATGCTAGAACAGATAGGAAGAGGTTCACATACCTCGCGACGATTATCGACTAATAGCAAAATGCTCCAAGTACCTCAAACAGTCGGCTACTCCTTAAGCCACGTAGATTGCACCACACGTAGTACTTCAACCTATAAGGCCACAAGGCGCTTATTAACATCTAGATCTCATCGTTCCATATTCTACAGAAAATTCGGCAGCACCTCCCCCATGGCAGCGTAAATCTCCTCCTTATCGGCTACCAAGCCAACCGGGGTTAACACGGCGAACCGGACGTGTACCATTCTACTACGGTAATGCTACACAAGTCTCAAATGTCTGACCCTATGTAATTACGATTCATTCGATTCTTCTTTTTATTATCCTTCTATGTGATTACTGTTCAATTCTTATTCAGGCTTAAGTCAAAAGACATTGCCGACGAACTACGTTCAGTTCTATTCAATATTCATTCTATATATAGTATACTTCAACTATATATTCTAACAATCATGTAATTTCCAATTACAATAGGGGGACAAGATATTTACCTCTATAAGCCCAAAATTATCCGAGTTAAATGTCGCTCCTGAACAAGGTTTAGCTCCTACTCCGTGCGCTCCAAAACGCTCCAAGAAACCCTTAGAAGTGTCTACACAACTTCTACTTAATACCTCAACTACGGGTCAATATTTTTCCTTAGGGTTTCGTTTAGTGGCTAAAGGAGGTATAATCGTATTTTCCGGGTTTTTCGTATAAAGGGTACTTTGGAAAGTACTATAAGGTATATGGGCTAGAGTATTTTGGGCATTATAACAATACTAGGAGAGTATTTCTATACCACAAAAGGGGGGTATTTATACGAGACAACTAGGCTAGGGGTACCCACGCCAGACACCATGAGGGGAGGAGGCTCTCGGCCAGGGCCTTTCTCAAGGGGAGGGCTTTGGACGATAGCACAACAAGAGGAGAGAGTATTTGAGACTTAGAAAGATTGCTCAAGTTTTGGATGAAGAAAGTCTTCAACTAGAGGGGTATTTATAGGTCAAGTGAAGGCAACCAATGGCCAAGATGAAGACAAGTGTGGTGCAAGTGTAGGGTTAGATTTAAGCCAAGTGCACCTTATCCATCTACCACAACAACTTGCACAAAATATCCTACCTAACCCAACTCACCATTTTCGTCCAACTTAGCCGCCCACTCCTTCAAATTAGAGGGTGACAAGTGTCGCCCTCTCGTTGGTCCAAAATGTTTCGTGTCTCGGAAAAATCCGCAAAAAATATAAATGACATAGCCGGAATTTTCCCTACGAAAGCTGTGGAAACGTTTCGTCGAAAAACGACTCTAATCGGGTGTTGTGTACAATTTTTGAAACTAGCCAATCTTTAAGGCTTAAATTATTATACGTACGCCCTCACGTACATACTCAGGAAATACGGGGTATAACATACGCCTTGAAGATCTGGAGGAACTATTTGTACGGAGTTCATGTGGATATTTACACAGACCACAAGAGCCTTCAGTATATCTTCAGCCAGAGGGAGCTAAACTTACGACAGAGACGGTGGTTAGAGTTACTCAAGGATTATGATGTCGATATCCTGTACCACCCAGGGAAGGCCAATGTTGTGGCAGATGCCCTTAGTCGTAGGTCGATGGGGAGTCTATCAGATGTGCAGCCAGAGAGGAGGGGCATGGTGCACGAGTTGCATCAGCTAGCGAGCCTTGGAGTCCGATTGATTGGTTCTGATAGCAGTGGGGTTCGAGTTCGAGAGGTTGTCGAGTCTTCCATCGTCGAGGAGGTGAAGAGGCAACAGTTTGAGGACCCGATTTTGACCCAGTATCGTGATACGGCTCTTCGTGAGGGGAAGGGTCCTTTTGAGGTAGCACCTGATGGGGTGCTAAGGTTTGAGGCGGTTGTGTGTTCCGGATATTGCAGACTTGGCGGCGGGTTCTAGGGAAGCACACGGTAGCGTTACTCTATCCATCCGGGTCGACAAAGATGTACCACGACCTCGGATCGTGTATTGGTGGGATGGCTTGAAGAGGGGCGTTGCGAGTTTGTGGCTCGGTGCGTGTTGTCGGCAGTGAAGGTAGAGCATCGAGGCCCGTGGATTATTGCGGACGATAGAGATCCCGACGGAAGTGGGAGGTGATCAACATGGACTTTATCACGGGATTACCTCGCACTCGGAGGAAGCATGATTCTATCAGGTTATCGTCGGCGATTTAAATCAGCCCACTTTCTTCCAGTCAGGACGACTTTTTCGGCCGAGGATTATGCCAGACTTTACATCCGAGAGATTGTGAGACTGCATGGAGTCCCTATTTCTATCATATCAAACAGAGGAGCCCAGTTTACGGCTAAATTCTGGAGGTCTTTACAGAAGGGATTAGGGAATCAGGTGAGCCTGAGTACTACATTCCATCCTCGCATGCAGACAGCGAGCGAGCGCACTATCCGCACTGCGAGGATATCTGCGAGCTGTGTTATTGACCGAGTGGTATTGGGAGGATCATTTGCCTCTGGTAGAGTTTGCATATAATAATAGCTACCACTCCAGTATTCAGATGGCGCCTTATGAGGCTTTGTATGGGAGGAAGTGCAGATCGCCGATAGGCTGGTTTGATGTGGGCGTGGTGCAGTTAGTGGGACCAGACCTGGTTCAGCAGGCAGTGGATAAGGTAAAGCTTATCCAGGAGCGGTTACTAACATTTCGAGTCGAGTAAGTCGTATCACGGATCATCGGCGTCGACATCTGGAGTTTGAGGTTGATGATTGGGTTTTCCTGAAGGTGTCACCCATGAAGGGTGTGATGAGGTTTGGGAAGAAAGGGAAGCTCAGCCCAAGGTACATTGGGCCTTATCAGATTGTTCGCAGGGTAGGTAAGGTTGCCTATGAGTTGGATCTGCCGTCCGATCTGGAGGCAGTGCATCCGGTTTTTCATATTTCTATACTGAGGAGATGTATCGGGGATCCATCTAGAGTACACCCGATTGACGATGTCCAGGTGACCGAGGGGTTATCGTATGAGGAGAGTCCCATAGCGATACTCGATCGTCAGGTTAGGCGGTTGCGGACGAAGGATGTGGCTTCCGTCAAGGTCTTATGGCGGAACGAGAACAGGGAGGAGATGACGTGGGAAACAGAGGAGGACATGAGGCAGAGGTATCCTCACTTATTCCCCACACCTCCAGGTAACTCACTTTCCTACTTGTAAATTTTCATTAACATATATGCTTAAGTGTTGTATTGTGGCCATGTGTGCCATTTGCAAACTGTTTAAGTTATGAGAAACTTCATCGTTATCTGTCTTGAGGAGGAACATTCGGGACGAATGTTTCTAAGGAGGGGAGAATGTTATACCCCGTACTTCCAGAGTATGTATGCGAGGACGTACGTACGATTAGTCAAACCCTAATTAGGTTAAGAATGAAATTGTAAACTTTTAACGGAAAAGATTCCGAACCTTGTGAAGGAAATTCTACGTTTTTAATATTTTAACCGATTACGGATTTTTCCGAGAGATGAAATATTTTGGACCAATAGGAGGGCGACATGTGTCACCCTTAGTTGGCATGGGTTGGACGAAATGGTGGCCTAGTGGACAAGTCAAATAGTCAAGTCTTGCAAGATATTTTCTTTTGGTGAGTGGGAGTAGGTGAAGGGACGATTTTGTGGGCATTGGGGGGCTTGCCTTGGGCGTTTTTCTTGAGCTAGTGGAAGGCCACATGGCTCATTGTTGTGGGGGACATATGTCCCAATGTTGTGGTGGACATATGTCCCAAGGTTGTGGTGGACACTTGGTGGAAGACTCCACTTGAACAAGCTATCCAAATCTTCACCCTCCATTTGTTTTCATCTTGGCCCTTGGGGGTTCTATAAATACCCCCCTCTTGTGCAAGACTTCTTCATCCACAAACACAACTTCCAAGTCTCCAAAACTCCTTCCCCCTTAGTGCTAAGTTCTCGTCAACTCCTTCCCCTTTCCTAGTAGTTCGTCCGAAAGTTCCCCCCCTTTGTAGAAAAATATTCTCCAAGTATTGTTACTATGCCAAAATACCTTAGCCAAATACCTTGTAGTATTCCTAAGTTACCTCTACACTAAAAGCCCAGAAATACTACCTTATATCCATTAGTCACAAAACGAAACCCTAAGGAAAATCTTCATAGTTGGTTGAAGTATTAGTAGAAGTTGTTTGGAAACTTCTAAGGGTTTTGTTGGAGCTATCGGAGCGTGCAGAATAGGAGCTAAACGTTGTTCAGGATCGACATTAATCTTGGATAATTTTGGGCTTATCGAGGTAAATATCTTGTCCTTCTATTGTAATTGGAGATTACATACTGTGGTAGTATAAAAATGAGTATAAGATAACTAGAAGGATGGTATAAAAGAAGAGAATTAAACTGTACTTACATAGAATTTGTATTTCTGATGAACTTGAGTAGTTTGTGGTAGGGAAGTCGCCCAATTTTTCGTAGAATTAAGAACCTTCTGCTTAGAATATTCTACAGAGTAGTCTAGTCGTTGATAGACGTATTTGACTATTATAGGTTGATACTCTGCGCGCGATATATTCGACTTGGCAGGTGGATTTCGCCGATGAGGTATGTGATTCTTCCTATCCTCTTGAGCATGATATTTTAAAATATATATATAGTACGGTAGACGTACGTGTGTTAACTGAACATGGTTTTACTTGACGCCTTTTGACTTGAGTCTAAATAATAAGAATCTTGAAGTATTTCAAAAGAATTATGAATCATTTTTGAAAGAAGAGTAATACTTGGTTTTTAAACAAAAAACTTAAGAGTTATACTAGCTTTATGGGAAGTAGGTTGTCATGACCCGACCTCGGGCCCGCGACTGGTGCCTTACCCCGGGCACCCTAGTGATACAACATCAGAGAAAATCAGCGGAAATAAAAACTTAAACATGAAACAAGATAAAATAAGAAACAGGCTAACCAAAACGATTACCTTTCTGCATATATATACCTGAACAGTTATATCCTTTACAAACCCTGCCCACAACAGTACTACAGACCTCTACGAATTTTATAACAACTATGACGGGACAGGGCCCCGCCATACCCCTGAATGTATAAGAACCTACAACTCAGAGAATCATACCAAAAGATAAGCCTCCGGAGAAACGGAGCTTCCCAAACACTGAACTGTGATCCTATGAGCGAGGATCAACAACTGGTGTACCTCTACCTGCGACATGAACTCAAATTTCAAGGAGGTCGATAACAGTACTAAGTATGTGAAATCAAAATCAGAAATGAAATCATAATAGTCTATATAAAGCGGGAGACATATATGATAACCAAACTACAAGACAACATATGAGCAAATATGTCAAGTCGTGACTCACGCCTCAAAGTCATCACTCAAAATATAACAATGGGTCTCACGCCCACAACATCAATCATGCGTGGAATTCCTTCCTCACCGCCGGCGATCTATGATATAACAACACCAAGGAGTACACATGAACACGTGTCCCACTGTGTCATAAAACCGTGCGGGGCAAGTCTGAAGGCTAACTACGATACCAAAGCCGTCATCAATCGGCCGGCAAGTACGAAAGCCAACTACGGATACCAAAGCCGTACTAACAATACTATATAACCATACTACGAAGGCGACACGCAGGCAATCGAAGCCAACTACCGGATACCAAGGCGCGTCACGTCGATGGGGGCAAGTACGAGGCTAACTACCGGATACCAAGGCCGTGATCACGAGACTTCGCCACAAAACTGCCCCGGGCAAGTCCGAAGGCTAACTACCAGATACCAAAGCCGAATCAGCCACGACCGGGGCAAGTACGAGAGCCAACCACCAGATACCAAGGCCGAATCAGTAAAACCCCATGGAGGGCTGGTCCATGGAATGACACTATCAAGAACTGATCGGGGCAAGTACGAAAGCCAACTACCAGAACCAACCTGCATCAGCAACGACCGGGGCAAGTACGAGGGCTAGCTACCAAATACCAAGGCCGAATCAGTAACCTCATGGAGAGTTAGTCCATGGAACAACAATCCTAATGGAACCATACCCGTGGGCCACCCATCGTGTCAGTATGTCCATCAATCAAGAATAACATGACCGGCCCTCCATCGAGAGACGCGGTAACATAAGGATACAACACTTGCACAACAAGGCTATCACACGCAAACATAGGCAAGTTACACACAACTCAAGGTACTTTCATTTTATGTCAAAGTCCGGGTTTTAACCCCAAAGTACTACATACATTAATTCTTTTAAAAAGACTCATTTCTTTCCCAAACGTCACCTGGTACTAACACTCGTAGTATCCGAAAATAGAGTAACTATTGTTTTAAGTAAACCAAAATAATTCCATACCTTCTTTTAAATAACCCAAGACAATACTATGCCTTCTTTTTTTAAAACCAATTTAAGACAAAACCATGTCTTCTTTTTAAACCATAAATTCTTCAATTCCTCAAGTCCCTTTTCTTTTAGAAATCAAGTTCCTTACTTTGGAATTTAAGAAAATTAATTCTTGTATGTAATGATTCTTATTAAAGTAGCCATGATCTAGGAAATGTATTAATTTTGTCTTATCTTAGCTTCTATGCAGATGGAGGTTTCTACTTGTTTTAATATAATTAATTGACGTTACATTTTCCTTTATTAACGCTGCAATGGCTTGTTCGATACTTATTCTCATTTCCGAAATCAATATAACTTATTCCTTTTAAAACCCAATTACCCATTTCTCATAAAAGCGGTTTCACAACTTTTTAACACCAACCAAGTCCTTAATATTTCATATCAAGTCATTTATAAGTCAAGTCTCTTATCTTTTAAAAACCACAAACCATTTCTTTACCTACATAAAGTTGTTATAACAAACTTCCCATAAAGCCGTTATAACACTTTATGTTTTAAACCAACCAAATTCATTTAGCACATGTACGTCTACCGTACTACATAGTTTACAACAATCATGTTAGAAAAGATAGGAAGAGGTTCACATACCTCGCGACGATTATCGACAATTAGCAAAACGCTCCAAAGTACTATACTCTTGCTAGCCTTTTCCACCCTTCAAGTAGAATATGCTACTCGTAGTACTCCAACCTATAATGGTCATAAAAGGTCTATTAACCTCTAGCTCTCTTCGTAAAATATTCTAAGTACAAGGTCACTAAATTCTACGGAAAATCGGGCAGCACTTCCTTTGTTTCTACATACTTTGCCACCTTTTTCAAGGCCGAATTCAATAACCAAACGCCACATTTAAGGCTCAAATCAATTCAGCAAATACCAAGGGGATTACACGCCCAACAATACGTGTAAAATTCCGCCCCACAATTACCACCAACTAGTCCACAATACAATCCAAAATACAATGTTATTCTCGGCTAACAACAACACTACTTCTCTTTCAATTTCTATTTCAATACAAGTTGTTGTTCCAACATGCTACATAGTCATAAACAATTTCAACAACTATAATTCCCTCTTTATATAACATGTGACAACTAAACTAGTAACCAAATTGAATTACAATCTTAAGGGCTAACATACTAGTTTTTTTTGGATTAGGGTTCCAATAGTCAATTCACTTATCAAACTTCATAATATAAACCTCATGCTTGCTAATATCCAAAGCTACAACAAGTAGTAATCTTAATTACTAAAACGACAAGAATTATACCTTTACAAGCCCTTAAAATTTCCAAGTTTCAAAGTCGCTCCTTAGCAATTCTTAGCTCATTTCCTTAAGTTCCAATCCGCTCCAAGCACTCCTTAGAAGCCTATGAAGAACCCATCTTCAAGTTTCAACTTCAAAGTTGAAGAACTCCTTAAGTTTCCGCCTTGCGACTAATACGAAAACGCCACTTTTCCGGAATCTTTCTATTGAGATAACCTTACAACACTCTTAGGAACCTAGGGTTTAAGTCTTGTGAACAATGGAACAAAACTACAATTTTTTTGTGTGGACAATACCCCAACCCGTGAGCTACTACATGAAGAACAAAAATTGTGAAATAATTCTAAGTTTTGGAAGACAAGTCTTGCACTAGTTGGGTATATATAAGACAATGGAGGGTCAAGATTATAACAAGTGTGTGGCTAGGATGAAGATCACATGGATAATAGCCAAGTGGACAAGTTGACTTGGTCAATACACTCAAGCTTGAAGACTTTCATACACAATGGTCAAATGACCATCCTATCCTTGCATTAAATTGTCCAAGACCATATGAGGGGGTGCCACGTGTCGCCCTCTCATTCGTTCATAAAATTCCGTAACCCTCGTGGGTCCCACAAAACGTAAAATTCCTCGGGTGGGCCCCACATGACCAAATCCGTAAAATATAAATTCCATAGTTCTTATAAGTTCTTAAAGTCTTAAATACCAAAGTTGAGAATTCAATTCTCAATAATAAACCTCTTTCCTTCACGAAGTTCGGAAACTTTTCCGTCGAAAAATCACATCTTTCTTCTATTCCAATTTTAATGTCGTATTCTCGTACGTATGTCCTCACATACATACACTGGAACTACGGGGTGTAACATTCTCCCCCCCCTTAGAAACATTCATCCCGAATGTTCCTTCTAAGTCTCAAAACATACACGCGCCGGTATAGTCTTCACTACTATACTTACAAAACCAATTATGCCACACCTGGCCATAATATAACACATGCGCAAAAATCGAATCCAAGCCAACGAGGAATCACCTCTAACGTCACAAAAGCTTCCACCCATGGTCTATAGGTTACTTTCTCCGCACCTTCACTCCACAAAAATGATTACTTCCCTTCTCTTAACACATGTTCACTTCTTCCCTTACTCGTCGTACCTTTCTCGAACACCCGAACTCTTTCTAGTACCCGTACCATACTTCCGTCATTGCTTCAGTTTCCAAAATCCTGGAGTTACTACCTCCAACCTTGGTCATCTTACTAGCCTCACATCCCTTTAAGGCCAATCCTGGCCTTTATGATCCGATTCTGGTCGAACGCGTCTACGAACTCGTACAATGGTTACCTAAACTTGGGCCTAGCACCCTCGTGACCCTACCACCAGGAGGGACCACCTCAAACTGACCCCACCTCATTCCGAGCTGTGGGTTGACCCGAGACATGGCCTCAACCAGACCCATTATCGCGCCAAACTCTCTCGTTCCCCGATCCGGAACAATCTTACTAATTCTCGTCATGAAAGCTAACACTTCCATCTCACACTACCCATGTAATTATCACACAAATACTCTACGTATACTATGCACTCCGACAAAGATCACCCGCAAAATCTTTTACTCAAGACGGCCTTACATCTAAGGTCTCAATTGTCATAACTTCTAAGGTTCACAAATTTCCTGACCCCAAACTTACCTTTTTAACTGTCCATGTTTTCTAATCACAATTATCACAATGTTATCTGAACATAACACTTAACATAAAAAAAAATCATCATATCACGCATACTAATCTCTGGAGGGTTAAGGATATACCTGTAACTACTGCTTCACTTTCCCTTTGTCGCTCTAATCATAATCACCTTACTGTTGGCGCATGCTATAGAAAGCGATGACCGCCATGATCTGAAGGATGAGTCTTAACATCCGATCTACCTGCAGTGGACAATTCCTCGCAAAATGCCCCTGTCGGCCGCAAGTATAACAATCTCCCAAACTAGCACGACACTCCCCCTTATAGAGTTTTCCACAACGGCCACACTGAGATAAGGGTGGCCTCATCCGGCGAGCACTCCTACTCCCCTGAAAATCTAAAACCTTGGAGCCCTGACCTGCTCCTGAATACCCTGGGCACGAAGGCGTGGAGGACCACTCTGCATCGTGGAGGTGTATAACTAGCCTGCTGCTGAGGCAGTCCGCCTTGAAAGTTACCAAAGGACCCTGCTGTCTTGGCCCTCTTATGCTGATCCTGGTCCCCACGTCGGTCTCTACGTTCCTCCATCCCCTGTGCATAAGCCTGTATACGGGCAATGTCCATGCCCGACTGAAGAGCTACACCTGAGCAAGCCTCTGCCAAAAAAATCATCGAGCCCGGTGACGTAGCGGTGCACTCTGTCCTCCATATCTGCTACTAACGCAGGGACATATCGAGCCAACGAGTCGAACTCAACGTTGTACTCCCGAACTGTGCGTCCTCTCTGTCTCAGCATCAAAAATCTGTCGGCCCGTGCTCTCCTCATCTGTGGCGGCAAGAAATGGCCAAGGAATGCCTCAGAGAACTCGTCCCATACAGCTGGAGGCGCATGCTCTCCCCGGGACGACTCACGAATCAAACGATCATGCGGTATCACGCAGCCGATGCGAACCTAAGACCACTGACTCGGTCTCCGAAGCCTTGATCACTCTCATGATCCGCTGTAACTGTCGGATGAACTCCTGCGGATCATCCTCAGGCCTCGACCCGTAGAACTCTGGCGGGCTGCAACTCAGGAAATCCCGTAGTCTCAAACTATCCGACCTCGGGTGAACCATGGGTACTACTGGAACCTCCGACTCTCGTTTGTCCTCGTGTCTAGCCACAATCCTAGCTAGTAACTGGGCCATCTCCTTGTAACCCATATCCTCTGCTCCTGGCCGTGGGACTGGAGGCTCAGGTATCGTAGCCTCAGTAGCTACTGCTGCTGCTCTAAACTCCCCTGGGGCTAGCGGCGTCGCAGAACTCCCCATCTGAAGTACCATCTTAGGTAAAGACTGGGCCTGTGCCCTGGTAATCCTCTGTGCTCTACTCACGCCTCCTCTGTTGCCTTGCCTTCGGGCTCTGGTTGCTGCGTGGAGGCATAGGTACAAAGAGATACGTCATAGGGAGTCCAACTTATAACACAGCTCTAAGGCACGATCTCAGAGTAAGAAGAATGGAAACCAATCCTAAATATCCTGTAGCCTCCTGATTGTAGATGTGGTGCACAACACACCGATAATCAAGACTCTACAAGACACGGTCTGTAGACACTTTCCGAGGATTAACTGCTCTGATACCACTTTTGTCACGACACGACCTCGGGCATCGGTGCCTTACCCTGCACCCTAGTGATACAACATCAGAGAAAATCAGCGGAAATAAAAACTTAAACATGAAACAAGATAAAATAAGAAACAGGCTAACCAAAACGGTTACCTTTCTGCATATATATACCTGAACAGTTATATCCTTTACAAACCCTGCCCACAACAGTACTACAGACCTCTACGAATTTTATAACAACTATGACGGGACAGGGCCCCGCCATACCCCTGAATGTACAAGAACCTACAACTCAGGGAATCATACCAAAAGATAAGCCTCCGGAGAAACGGAGCTTCCCAAACGCTGAACTGTGATCCTATGAGCGAGGATCAACAACTGGTGTACGTACTGCGGCGTGAACTCGGCCCAAGGAGGTCGATAACAGTACCAAGTATGTGGCGAAAATCAGTAAATGAAATCATAATAGTCTATATAAAGCAGGAGACATATATGATAACCAAACTACAGTACACAACATATGAGCAGTCATGTCAAGTCAGGGACTCACGCCCTCAAAGTCATCACTCAAAATATAACAATGGGTCTCACGCCCACAACATCAATCATGCCCGTGGAATTCCTTCCTCACTGTCGGCAGTCTATGATATAACAACACCAAGGAGTACACATGAACACCAGGTCCCACCTGTGTCATAAAAACCGTACGGGGCAAGTACGAAGGCTAACTACCAGATACCAAAGCCGCATCATCAACTGACCGGGGCAAGTACGAAAGCCAACTACCAGATTCCAAAGCCGTACTAATGTTATACCCCGTATTTCCAGAGTATGTACGTGAGGGCGTACGTATAAAAGTTTAAGCCTTAAGTTAGGCAAGGACCGAAAATTTTGTGCACAACACACGAAAAGAATCGTTTTCCGACGAAACGTTTTCCAAACTTTGCGAAGGGAAAAATACGGCTATGTCATTTATTATTTTTGCGGATTTTTCCGAGAGATGAAATATTTTGGACCAACGAGAGGGTGACACTTGTCCCTCAAGTGGACGGTATTGGGAGGGCATTCCTTGCACGTTTTTTGTGCTTTCTTTTGGTCAAGGGTTAGGTAGGATATTTTGTGTAGTAGATGGATAAGGACACATGGATAAATCCTCACCCTACACTTGCACCCCACTTGTCTTGATCTTGGCCATTGGTTGGACTATAAATACCCCCTTAGTTGATGAACTTCTTCATCCACAAAATGTTTTCTAAGTCTTGAAATCCCTTCCCCCCCTCTTGAGAGCTCTGAGACGAGCACCTCCTTCCCCTTCCTAGTTAAGCTAGCCAAACCCCTCCCCTTTGTGAGCCTTGGCGAAACCTACCCCCTCCTAGTAGTGTTGTTCTCGTAAATACCCCCCCCCCTTTTGGTAGAAAAATACTCTCCAAGTATTGTTACTATTCCCAAATACCTTGGCCCTAATACCTTGTAGTATTCCAAGGTTACACCTATACTAAAAGCCCATAAATACTATTATACTTCCTTCAGCCACAAAACGAAACCCTAAGGAAAATCTTCATAGTCGGTTGAAGTGTTAAGTAGAAGTTGTGTAGAACTTCTAAGGGTTTCTGGGAGCGAATTGGAGCGTTCAGAATAGGAGCTAAACGTTGCTCAGGATCGACATTAAACTTGGATAATTTTGGGCTTATCGAGGTAAATACTACTGACCTTCTATTGTAATTGGAAATTACATACTGTAGTAGTATATAAATGAATATAAGATACATAGAAGGAATTTAAAGAAGAGAATTGAATTGATATCACATCAGAAGAATATTAAAGAAGAAGACTGAACTGTACTTACATAGGACTGTATTTACAGTAGACTTGTGTAGTTTGGCGGGTAGGGAAGTGCTGCCCAATTTTCCGTAGAATAAAGGAATCTGTATCTAGAATTATTTTACAGAGTAGTCTAGACGTTGATAGACGTGTATAACCTTTTTAGGTTGAATGTTCTGCGAGTAGCATGTACTACTTGAAAGGTGGACAAGGCTAGCCGGGTTATAGCCGTGGAGCGTTTTGCTAATAGTCGATAATCGTCGCGAGGTATGTGATTCTTCCTATCCTCTTGAGCATGATATTTTAAAATAATATATATATAGTACGGTAGACGTACGTGTGTTAACTGAACGTAGTTTTACGGCAATGTCTTTTGACTTAAGCCTGAATAATAAGAATCTTGAAGTATTTCAAAGAATTAAGAAATCTTTTTGAAAGAAGAGTAATGCTTGGTTTTAAAAGCTTAAGAGTTATACTAGCTTTATGGGAAGTTAGGTATAACGACTTAAGAGAGATAAAAAGAATGGTTTATTAATTTTAGAAGTTAAGAGACTTGATCTTAAAAGATAAGAGACTTGACTTAAAGGAATTAATATGAATTTTTGTGTGAAACATCATTCGTGAGTAATGAGTACTTGGTTTTAAAAGGAATAATGTTTCTTGATTTGAAATCGAATAAGTATCGAACAAACCACTCAGCGTTAATAAAGGAAATGTTTTGACTAATTAAGTATTATTAAAACCAGTAGAAACCTCCATCTGCATAGAAGCTAAGATGAGACAAAATGATATTACATTTCCTAGATCATGGTTGCATTAATAATATTGTTATGAACAAGAATAACCTACTCACACATAAGGCATATGTTTCTCAAATGGTTTTAAAAGAGAATTATATTATTAAGTGATTAAGACTACGAACTACGAAACCTTTCGAAAATGAGAAACTTGAGCATTTGAAATTAGGCAAACTTGAACGTTTGGAAAATAATGTTGTTAATTGATTTTACAAAAGGAAGTGTTTTGGTTTACTTAAAAAGATAGTCACTCTATTTTAATACTGTCACGACCCGAACCCGGGCCCGTGACTGGTGCCTTACCCCGGGCACCCTAGTGATACAACATCAGAGAAAATCAGCGGAAATAAAAACATGAACATGAATTAAGAGAAAAGATAAATAAACAGGCCAACCAAAACAATTGCCTTTATCATATATACATAAATACCCGAACAGTTATCCTTTTTACAAACCACCGCCACAATTACTCTGAGACCTCTAAGATTTTTACAACGGCTATGGACGGACGGGGCCGCCATACCACGAATGTATAAGAAACTACAGACTGTGGTAACATACCAAAAGATAAGCCTCCAAGGAACGGAGCTTCCCAACACGCTGAAATGTGATCCTATAAGCGGATCGGCGATCGATGTACCTTTGACTGCTGCGGCATGACGCGGCCCCGAAGGAGGTCGATGATAACAGTACCAAGTATGTGAAAGCGTAAAAATCATAAATGAAATCATAATAGTCTATATAAAGCGGGAGACATGTAAATAACCAAACTACGATTCCACAACATAAAAGCGATCATGTCAAGTCGAGGACTCGCCTCAAAGTCATCCTCATGCCCGTGGAACTCCTTCCTCACCGCGATCTAGGTACAAATCATGTGATACGATAACGTGTCTCGGCCCATCTTATGGACCCAATATAGAAAAGTGTGGAATACATTCTGCTCATCCTACGAACCGGTAGTCGAGTGGAATACATTCCCGGATGAACCGATAGTCAAGTGAAATACGTTCCCGGATGAACCGGTCATCAAGTGAAATACATTCCCGGATGAACCGGTAACCAAGTGAAATACATTCCCGGATGAACCGGTAATCAAGTGAAATACATTCCCGGATGAACCGGTAGTCGAGTGAAATACATTCCCGGATGAACCGGTAGTCGAGTAGAACACAGTACTTGCACAACAAGGCTATCACACGTAACATGGTCAAGTTTCATAACAACAAGCATAAGCAAGTTACACACAACTCAAGGTACTTTCATTTTTATGTCAAAGTCCGGATTTTAACCCTAAAGTACTATGTACGTTAAATTCCTTTTAAAGATCAATTTCTTTTACGAAGGTCACCCGATACCCGTAGTATAAAAATAGAGTGACTAACATTGTTAAGTAAACCAAAATGCTTTCCTTTGTAAAATCAAGTAACAACCTTATTTTCCAAACGTTCAAGTTTGCCTAATTTCAAAAGCTCAAGTTTCTCATTTTAGAAAAGGTTTCGTAGTTCATAGTTTTAAATCCTTTAAAACCTAATTCTCCTTTAAACATCTTGAGAAACATATGTCTTATATGTGAGTAGGTTATTCTTGTTTATAATTAATCTTATTAAGCAGCCATGATCTAGGAAATGTAATATCATTTTGTCTTATCTTAGCTTCTATGCAGATGGAGGTTTCTACTGGTTTTAATACCATACTTCGTTATTCAATACATTTTCCTTTATTTACGCTGCAGTGGTTTGTCGATACTCATTCTGATTTCCGAAATCAGTAAAACATTATTCCTCTTAAAACCAAGTACTCATTACTCACGAATGAGTTTTCACACTTTTAACAAAATTCATATTAATACCATTAAGTCAAGTCTCTTATCTTCTAAAAATCAGTAACCCATTCTTTTTATCACTCTTAAGACGTTATACCTAACTTCCCATAAAGCTAGTACAACTCTTATGTTTTCAAAGCCAAGTATTACTACACATCAAATCCGTTATAAGTCAAATCAGTTACCCTTTGAAACCACAAAGCATTTTCTTACCTACATAAAGCTGTTATAACCAACTACCCATAAAGCCGTTATAACACTTTATGTTTCAAACCAATCAAATACTTTAAACACATGTACGTCTATCGTACTACATAGTTATACACATATCATGCTAGAACAGATAGGAAGAGGTTCACATACCTCGCGACGATTATCGACTAATAGCAAAACGCTCCAAGTACCTCAAACCGTCGGCTACACTCTCAGTCAAGCAGGTCACTCCATACGTAGTACTACAACCTATAGAGGCCACAAAGCGCCTATTAATATCTTTAAATCCCGACGTAGAATATTCTACAGAAAATTCGGCAGCACCTCCCCCCCCCCGCAACAGCGTAAATCTCCTCCTCTATCGAGGCCGGCTACCAAGCCAACCAGGGGTTTGCACGTCTGACCGGGCGTGTACAATTCTACTCACGGAATACTACACAAGTCTCAGAATACAGTCTATGTAATCACAGTTCGCTTAACTTCTTAAAATTCAGCTTAAGTCGCAAGACATTGGCGTAAGTATTATTCAGGCTTAAGTCAAAAGACATTGCCGCACAATTATAATGTTCAGTTCTATATATAGTATACTTCAACTATATATTCCTACAACATGTAATTTCCAATTACAATAGAAGGTCAAGAGTGTTTACCTCGATAAGCCCAAAATTATCCAAGTTTATAGTTCGATCCTGAGCCAGGTTTAGCTCCTACTCAAGTGCGCTCCGGCAGCTCCAACCAACCCTTAGAAGTTCTAACCAACTTCTACTTATAACTTCAACTACGGGTGAAGATTTACTTAGGGTTTCGTTTGTGACTGAGGGAAGTATAATAGTATTTTCTGGGCTTGTAAAAGGGTACCTTGGAAAGTACTACAAGGTATTTGGCTAAAGTATTTTGGGAATTATAACAATACTAGGAGAGTATTTCTATACCACAACAAGGGGTATTATACGAAAACAACTAGGCTAGGGGTACCCACTAACCACTACAAGGGGGTAGGTTTCGCCAGGGCCTTGAGAGGGGAGGTGTGGTGGGCGAGAACAAGAGGGAGGGAGTGTTTGAGACTTAGGTAGATTGCTTAAGTGAGGATGAAGAAAGTCTTCAACTTAGAGGGGTATTTATAGGTCAAGTAAAGGCCAACCAATGGCCAAGATGAAGACAAGTGCATAGCAAGTGTAAGGCCAAGATTTAGCCATGTGCTACCTTATCCATCTACACAAAATATCCTACCTAACCCTTGACCAAAAATGCAACACCAAAAACGTGCAAAGGGCTAGCTTTTGCCGTCCACTCCTTCCAATTAGAGGGTGACAAGTGTCGCCCTCTCGTTGGTCCAAAATGTTTCGTCTCTCTGAAAAATCCGTAAAAATTAAAAATGCCATAGCCGGAATTTTCCCTACGAAAGCTGTGGAAACGTTTCGTCGAAAAACGACTCTAATCGGGTGTTGTGTACAAATTTCGAAACTAGCCAACTTTAAGGCTCAAATTGCATACGTACGCCCTCACGTACATATTCTGGAAATACGGGGTATAACATTCTCTCCTCCTTAGAAACATTCGTCCCGAATGTTCCTTCTCAAGACGGATAACGAAGAATTTCTTCTAACAAGTTGCCAACGCCACACCTGGCCACGAAATATCACACGTTCTCTTCCTTCCTTACTCGTCGTGCCCTTCTCGGACACTTGAACTCCTCTAGTATACGTACCACACTTCAGTCATCGCTTTAGTTCCAAAACTTTGGAGTCACTACCTCCAACTTGGTCATCTTACTAACCGCAATCTCCCTTAAGGCCATTCCCGGCCTTCATGATCCGCTTCTGGTCGAACATAACCACGAACTCATACGACGGTCATCTAAACTTGGGACTAGCACCCTCGTGACCCTACCACCTGGCGGGACCACCCAGAGCTGACCCCACCTCGAAACAGGCTGCGGGTTGGCCCGCAACATGGCCCCAACCCGACCCACATCGCGCCTCTTGCTCCTCGACACGGAACAATCTTGCTAAATCACATCATGAAAGATACCACTTTCATTTACCCAACCCAGGGACTTATCACACAATACATTCTAGGCATAAAATGCACTCTGACAAGGATCACTCGCAAAAATCTTGTACTCAAGACGGCCTTACATCTAAGGTCTCAACTGTAATATTCTAAGGTTCATCATTTCCTCACCCCCAGGCTTACCCTTTTTCCCCAACCAGGTTCCTAAATCACATTTTAGCACAAAGCTATCCGAACATAACACTTAACACATTAACATAACATCAAAACATACAAGCCTCTAGAGGGTTAAGGATATACCTGAAGCTACCGCTCCACTCTAATCGTAAGTCTGCCCTGCAGGGCGCATAACTGTAGAAGGCGATGAACCTGCCACTGATCCGGTAGGCTGCGTCATGCTGCCGGTACCTCTCCTATAAGCACAGTCTCTCGTCACATGGCCCTGACGGCCGCAGGTGAAACAAGCACCAGTAAAAAGACGACATTCCCCGGGATGATGTTTGCCACATCGTGCACACTGAGGGGGACATGAATCCGGCTGGCTAGTACTCACGTATACCTGTGAACGAAGCCACGGAGCTCGACCAGCTCGAATACCTGAACGTCCCAAGATCAAGAGGACCACTCTGTACTGGCGGAGGTACATAACTAGGCTATCTGGCCGAGGCGGTCGCGCGAAGTTACCAAAGGACCTGCTGTTCGCCTCTTCTGCCGATCTCGGTCATTCCGTCGACCTCTCCGTGCCTCGCATCCTAGTGCATGAGCTTGCGTGCGGGCAATGTCCATGCCGGTTGAAGAGCTACACCGCAAGCCTCGCCAAGTAATCATCCAGCCCGGTGACGTAGCGGTGTACTCGCCCTCCATATCGCCATTACTGGCTGAACATACCGAGCTAATGAGTCGAACTCCACATTGTACTCTCTAACCGTCCGCCTGCCCCGCCTCAACGTCAAAAATCTGTTTACCGAGCCCTCATCATCTGTGGAGGCAAGAAATGTGCAAGAAATGCCTCGAGAACTCGTCCCAAATGCTGGAAGTGCATGCTCTTCCCGGACAGCTCCACGAATCAAACGGCCAATCGCAGATCACGCACGGTGATGCGAACCCAATACCACCGACTCGCCTCGAGGCTCGATCACTCTCATGATCCAGAGCTGCCGGATAAACTCCCGAGGGTCATCCTCGGCTCGATCCATAGAACATCGGCGGGCTACAACTCGTAAAGTCACGTAGCCTCAAACCGCTCGGGGTGAACTACGGTGCTATTGGGCCGGAATCCGCCGTGCCTATCTCATATCGCCACGACCACGGCGATGGAATCGCCATCTCCTTGTACCCATCTCATCGGCTCAGTGTGGGGTGACCGAGGCTCAGTATCGTAGTCTCGCAGCCCATCGCTGCGGTTCTAAACTCTCTGGTCTTTGGCGGCGTCGCGAAACCCGTCGGGCATCGCTCGTATCGACCGCTCGCGCCTCGTACTCCTCAGTATCTCACTAACAACTCCTCGATCGCCTTGCCCATCTGGGTCTGGGTTGCCTTACGCGGAGGCATAACTGGTAAAGGAAAGGAATACGTCAGAGGGGCCCAACTTATCACACAGCTCTAGGGCACGATCTCAGAATGAGAAGAATGGAAACCAATCCTAAATGTCCTATAGCCTCCTGATTATAGATGTGGTGCACAACACACCGATAATCAAGACTCTACTAGACACGATGCAGACACTTTCCGAGGACTAATCGCTCACGATACCACTTTGTCACGACCGAACCGGGCAGTAGTGCCTTACCGGGCACCCTAGTGATACAACATCAGAGAAAATCAGCGGAAATAAAAACATTTAACATGAATTAAGAGAAAAGATAAATAAAGCAAAGCAACCAAAACAATTGCCTTTATCATATATACATAAATACCCAACGGTTATCCTTTTTACAAACCACGCCACAAGGCTACATGACCTCTAAGATTTTTACAATATATGACGGACAGGGCCGCCATACCACGAATGTATAAGAAACTACGGACTCGTGGTAACATACCAAAAGATAAGCCTCCAAGGAACGGAGCTTCCCAACACGCTGAAATGTGATCCTATAAGCGGGGATCGGCGATCGATGTACCTTTGACTGCGGCGTGAACGCACCCCAAGGAGGTCGATAACAGTACCAAGTATGTGAAATCGTAAAATCAGAAATGAAATCATAATAGTCTATATAAAGCAGGAGACATGTATGATAACCAAACTACAGTTCACAACATAAAAGCAGTCATGTCAAGTCAGGGACTCGCCCTCAAAGTCATCCCTCATGCCCGTGGAACTCCTTCCTCACGCCGCGATCTAGGTACAAATCATGTGATACGTATAATGTGTCTCGGCCCATCTTATGGACCCAATATAGAAAAGTGTGGAATACATTCCTGCTCATCCCATGAACCGGTAGTCGAGTGGAATACATTCCCGGATGAACCGATAGTCAAGTGAAATACGTTCCCGGATGAACCGGTCATCAAGTGAAATACATTCCCGGATGAACCGGTAACCAAGTGAAATACATTCCCGGATGAACCGGTAATCAAGTGAAATACATTCCCGGATGAACCGGTAGTCGAGTGAAATACATTCCCGGATGAACCGGTAGTCGAGTAGAACATAGTACTTGCACAACAAGGCTATCACACGTAACATGGTCAAGTTTCATAACAACAAGCATAAGCAAGTTACACACAACTCAAGGTACTTTCATTTTTATGTCAAAGTCCGGATTTTAACCCTAAAGTACTACGTACGTTAAATTCCTTTTAAAGATCCATTTCTTTTACGAAGGTCACCCGATACCCGTAGTATAAAAATAGAGTGACTAACATTGTTAAGTAAACCAAAATGCTTTCCTTTGTAAAATCAAGTAACAACCTTATTTTCCAAACGTTCAAGTTTGCCTAATTTCAGAAGCTCAAGTTTCTCATTTTAGAAAAGGTTTCGTAGTTCATAGTTTTAAATCCTTTAAAACATAATTCTCCTTTAAACGTCTTGAGAAACATATGTCTTATATGTGAGTAGGTTATTCTTGTTTATAATTAATCTTATTAAGCAGCCATGATCTAGGAAATGTAATATCATTTTGTCTTATCTTAGCTTATGCAGATGGAGGTTTCTACCGGTTTTAATACCATACTGCCGTTATTCAATACATTTTCCTTTATTTACGCCGCAGTTGGTTTGTCGATACTCATTCGATTTCAAATCGGAAACATTATTCCTCTTAAAACCAAGTACTCATTACTCACGAATGAGTTTTCACACTTTTAACAAAATTCATATTAATACCATTAAGTCAAGTCTCTTATCTTCTAAAAATCAGTAACCCATTCTTTTTATCACTCTTAAGACGTTATACCTAACTTCCCATAAAGCTAGTACAACTCTTATGTTTTCAAAGCCAAGTATTACTACACATCAAATCCGTTATAAGTCAAATCAGTTACCCTTTGAAACCACAAAGCATTTTCTTACCTACATAAAGCTGTTATAACCAACTACCCATAAAGCCGTTATAACACTTTATGTTTCAAACTAATCAAATACTTTAAACACGTATGCGTCTACCGTACTACATAGTTATACACATATCATGCTAGAACAGATAGGAAGAGGTTCACATACCTCGCGACGATTATCGACTAATAGCAAAACGCTCCAAGTACCTCAAACCGTCGGCTACACTCTCAGTCAAGCAGGTCACTCCATACGTAGTACTACAACCTATAGAGGCCACAAAGCGCCTATTAATATCTTTAGATCCCGACGTAGAATATTCTACAGAAAATTCGACAGCACCTTCCCCCCCGCAACAGCGTAAATCTCCTCCTCTATCGAGGACGGCTACCAAGCCAACCAGGGGGTTTGCACGTGACCGGACGTGTACAATTCTACTCACAAAGAATACTACACAAGTCATGTAATACGCCCTATGTAATCACGATTCAGTTCACTTCTTAAAATTCAGGCTTAAGTCGCAAGACATTGCCGTAAGTATTATTCAGGCTTAAGTCAAAAGACATTGCCGCACAATTATAATGTTCAGTTCTATATATAGTATACTTCAACTATATATTCCTACAACATGTAATTTCCAATTACAATAGAAGGTCAAGAGTGTTTACCTCGATAAGCCCAAAATTATCCGAGTTTATATGTCGATCCTGAGCAAGGTTTAGCTCCTACTCCGTGCGCTCCGACCCGCTACAACCAAACCTTAGAAGTTCTAACCAACTTCTACTTATACCTTCAACTACTTGTGAAGATTTACTTAGGGTTTCGTTTGTGACTGAGGGAAGTATAATAGTATTTTCTGGGCTTGTAAAAGGGTACCTTGGAAAGTACTACAAGGTATTTGGCTAAAGTATTTTGGGCATTATAACAATACTAGGAGAGTATTTCTATACCACAACAAGGGGTATTATACGAAAACAACTAGGCTAGGGGGGGTACCCCACGGCTAACCACTACAAAGGGGGTAGGTTTCGCCAAGGGCCTTCAAGAGGAGGGTGTGGTGGGACGAGAACAAGAGGAGGAGTGTTTGAGACTTAGGTAGATTGCTCAAGTGAGGATGAAGAAAGTCTTCAACTTAGAGGGGTATTTATAGGTCAAGTGAAGGCCAACCAATGGCCAAGATGAAGACAAGTGCATAGCAAGTGTAAGGCCAAGATTTAGCCATGTGCTACCTTATCCATCTACACAAAATATCCTACCTAACCCTTGACCAAAAATGCAACACCAAAAACGTGCAAAGGGCTAGCTTTTGCCGTCCACTCCTTCCAATTAGAGGGTGACAAGTGTCGCCCTCTCGTTGGTCCAAAATGTTTCGTCTCTCGGAAAAATCCGTAAAAATTAAAAATGCCATAGCCGGAATTTTCCCTACGAAAGCTGTGGAAACGTTTCGTCGAAAAACGACTCTAATCGGGTGTTGTGTACAAATTTCGAAACTAGCCAACTTTAAGGCTCAAATTGCATACGTACGCCCTCACGTACATACTCTGGAAATACGGGGTATAACAAATACTACGGGTATTGTGTGACTTTTGTGAAAGAAACGGATCTTTTAAAGAGTTAATGTATGAAGTACTTTGGGGATAAAAACCCGAAATTGTTAACATAAAGTAGAAAGTACCTTGTGTGAATAACTTGATTGTATTGGTTTGTGATAGCCTTGTAATACTTTCTTGTTGATTTGATAAGTAAACATGTTAGGATGCTACATGTGTTAGTATCTGGTGATGTTTGTGTAAAGGGGTTTCCCTTGTTGTGCTTATGTTGTTTAACGATAAGCTGTTATGTTATTATATCACATACCCCCCTTGACTTGTTATACCGAGGGCTTGCCACCCTTGATGCGGGTCTATACGGCTTATGCGGTCTATGTGACTATGCGGAGCAGCGGTATGCTCCAGGATTGATCATTCCGGGTGTTTATCCGTCACGGGGATGCCCTATGCGATGCGTGACTATGCGGTCTATCGAGACTATGCAGATCGGGAGTCCGGAGAGTACCGGTTTAGCTACCCCGTCGAGGAATACCTCATGCGGTCTGTGTGACCTATGCGGGCTGCGGGAAGTCCAAGATTAGGCACGCATAATGATACTATGGGCGATTGGCCTTGCTTCGATCATTCGCGGCCTAGAAAAGACCTGTTACAGTTTATCTACCTTGCTCTTGTTTATGTTGTGGCACTATGTGCAGTTGAACTGGTTGTATTTGCAAATGGTTTTAAATACTTTGATTTTACTTGATGATTCTGATTTCACATACTTGGTACTGTTATCGACTTCTTCGGGTGCGTTCATTCCGCAGGTAGAAGTACACCAGTCGTCGATCCTCGCTCATATGATCACAGTTCAGCGTTTGGGAAGCTCCGTTTCTCCGGAGGCTTATCAGTGGTATAGTCCCCTGTAGTTGTAGGTACTTACATTCAGGGGTATGGCGGGGCCCTGTCCCGCCATTGTTGTTTTCATTCTTAGAGGTGCAGTAATCTTGTTGTGGCGGAATTGCAAAAGGATGTAATCGTTCTAGTTGTTATATATATATATATGCCAAAGACAACTTTTCTCGGATAAGCTGTTTTACACTTCACTTTATTCATGTCTTGTTTTATTTCACGATTACTCGATGTATGGCTACTTGGGTGCCCGGTAAGGCACGATCCACGGGCCCGGTTGGTCGTGACAAAAGTGGTATCGAGCGATTAATCCTCGGAAAGTTTCTACAGTCCGTATCTAGTAGAGTCTTGATTATCTGTGTGTTGTGCACCACACCAATAATCGTGAGGCTATAGGATATTTAGGATTGGTTTCCATTCTTCTCACTCGAGATCGTGCCTTAGAGGCCGTGTTATAAGTTGGACCCTCTAACGTATTTCTTTCCCTACCGCTATGCCTCGCGTAAGGGCAACCCGCCCGAAGAGCAAGCGGCCGAGGAGGCTGGCGGCAGTCTGAGAGGGTTACGAGGGCACAGCCCAATCATCACCGTGGTGCTTCATTCGGGAGTTCTGCGGCGTCGCCCGGCCAGAGTTTAGCACGCAGAGGCGGTTCCTCTGCGGCCATGATATATGAGCCTTGATTCGCGGCCAGGGAACAAAGAATATGGATTACAAAGGAATGGACACATTACTAGCTAGGATTTTAGCAGCCTGAGAATATAGAGTGCACCGATATATCACGGGTCTTGATGACTATCTAAGAGAGGGTTGTGCAAGAGTAGCTCTTCAGTCAGGCTTGAGCATGGCCTGCGTACGGGCTTATGCACGCAGTCGAAAACGTGAGATCGACGGATTAACAAGATCGGCGAAGAGGCGAGAACAATGCGGTCCTTTGGTAACTTTCGAGGCGAATCGCCTCAGCAGCAGAATGAATATGCGCCTCCGCCACGGTCAGGTGGTCCTCGCGGGAGTTCGGGGCGTTCGGGGTATGCGAGAGTTGGTCGAGCTCGAGTGCTGGTTCGCAAATACACGTAGTTCCGGCAGCGGATTCGATTTTCCCTCGATTTACATGTGTGACAGCGCCATCCCGGAATGTCATCTTTTGTTGATGCTTGTTTTACCTGTGGCCGTCAGGGCCATGTGTCGAAAGGGTGTCCTAGTAGGAGGGATGCAAGTAGGAAGACTCAGCCTACCAGATCAATTGCGGATTCAGTAGTTCGGAGAGGAAGGGGTGTTAGCCAGAGGAGGCCACCCCCACCTCGGTGTGGCCGTTGTGGTAAGTGTCATTGTGGGGTGTGTCGTACTTCTTCGACAGCTTGTTATGCTTGCGCCCAGCAGGGCAGGATTGATTAGAACGACAGAGGGTAGTGAAGCAGTAGATACAGGTGTATCCTTAACCCTCTAGAGATTAGTATGTGTGATAAGATAAGTGTATCTTAAGTGTTATGTTTAGGAATCATGGTTGGTTAAAAGGGTAAGATTGGGGATAGGGAAAGTGTGAGCCCTAGAGTTTTATACGTAGAGACCTTAGAGGTAAGGCCATCTAGAGTAAAAGATGCATTTTTATGTTTGACCCTTATCGGAGTGCATAGTACACGTGAGATATGTTTGTATGATAAGTCCCTGAGTGGTATGAATTGAAAGAGGGTAGTTGAGCTAAGAAGACCACTAGGTTTTCGTGACTTGATTAGTGAGATTGTTCCGGATCGGGGAACAAGAGTTTTTGCGCGATAGCGGGTCGGGTTGAGGACCAATCGCGGGTCAACCCGCGGCCTGTATTGTGGTGGGGTCAGTTCGTGGTGGTCCCGCTATGTGTCAGGATCACGAGGGTGTCAGGCCCAAGTTTAGTTAACCAGCGTACGAGTTCGTGGATACGTTCGACCAGTGGTCGGGCCGATGAGGTCAACCCATCTTGTCTTTCAGTCAGGACCGTTTACTCGGCAGAGGGTTATGCGAGATGTTACATCAGGAAGGTTGTAAGGCTGCACGAGGTGCCTACTTTCCCTTATGACAGACAGTGAAGCCCATGTTATGGCTATTTCTTTTCGAAGTTTTACCAGCAGGTTAGGAACTCGGTGAGTCTCGATGCTCGCGTCGCCCTCGGGCCAGTGTTTGGATTTCAGGGGTAGCTGTGAGGATGGTTGCCTCCTGTTGAGGGAGTGTTTTAATAGCTACCATTTCAGTATTCGAATGTCGCTCTATGACGCCTTGTAAGGGCGGAAGTGTAAGTTGTCGGTCGATTGGTTCGAGGTTGGCAAGGTTCAGATAGTTGGTTCATACTTGTTTCGGCAGGATGTGGATAGGGTGAAGCTTATCCATAGGAGGTTATTGGCAGCTCAGAGTCAACAGAAGTCGTGCGGATAATCGGCGACGATGCTTGGAGTTCAGGTTGACGGTGGGTCTTCTTGAAGGTACCACCCCGGAAAGGGTGTGATGAGTTTTGGAAAACAGAGGAAACTTAGCCTGAGTTACTTTGGGCCTTTCCAGGTTATGTGAAGAATAGGCCAGGTTACCTATAAGTTGGCATTGCCATCCGACGTAGGGAGCAATACGTCCGGTGTTGCATGTTGCTATGTTCGGAAGAGTATCGGAGATCCATCCAGAGTATTCTCAGTTAATGATGACCAAGTTGGAGGTAGTAACCCAGAGTTTTGGAAACTGAAGCAGTAGCAGGAATGTGGTAAGTTATGAGAAAGAGTTCGAGTGTACGAGAAGGGTACGACGAGTAAGGGAAGAAGCGAGCATGTGTTAAGAACGTAGATGTGATCTTTTCTTTTGTAAAGTTAAGGTGCGAAGGGAGTATCTTTTAGCCCTTGAGTGGGAGTTTTTGTAATGATAGAGGTGATTCCTCGTGGACTTGGATGTAAGTATTTGCGCGGGTGTTTTTTGTGGCCATGTGTGGCATTTGCAAACTGGTTAAGCTATGAGGAACTTGATCGTTATCTGTCTTGAGAAGGAACATTCGGGACGAATGTTTCTAAGGAGGGGAGAATGTTATACCCCGTATTTCCAGAGTATGTACGTGAGGGCGTACGTATAAAAGTTTAAGCCTTAAGTTAGGCAAGGACCGAAAATTTTGTGCACAACACACGAAAAGAATCGTTTTCCGACGAAACGTTTTCCAAACTTTGCGAAGGGAAAAATACGGCTATGTCATTTATTATTTTTGCGGATTTTTCCGAGAGATGAAATATTTTGGACCAACGAGAGGGTGACACTTGTCCCTCAAGTGGACGGCATTGGGAGGGCATTCCTTGCACGTTTTTTTGTGCTTTCTTTTGGTCAAGGGTTAGGTAGGATATTTTTTGTAGTAGATGGATAAGGACACATGGATAAATCCTCACCCTACACTTGCACCCCACTTGTCTTGATCTTGGCCATTGGTTGGCCTATAAATACCCACAGTTGATGAACTTCTTCATCCACAAAATGTTTTCTAAGTCTTGAAATCCCTTCCCCTCTCTTGAGAGCTCTGGCAGAGCACCTCCTTCCCCTTCCTAGTTAAGCTAGCCGAAACCCTCCCCTTTGAGCCTTGGCGAAACCTACCCCTCCTAGTAGTGTTGTTCTCGTAAATACCCCCTTTTGGTGAAAAATACTCTCCAAGTATTGTTACTATTCCCAAATACCTTGGCCCTAATACCTTGTAGTATTCCAAGGTTACACCTATACTAAAAGCCCAGAAATACTATTATACTTCCTTTAGCCACAAAACGAAACCCTAAGGAAAATCTTCATAGTCGGTTGAAGTGTTAAGTAGAAGTTGTGTAGAACTTCTAAGGGTTTCTGGGAGCGAATTGGAGCGTTCAGAATAGGAGCTAAACGTTGCTCAGGATCGACATTAAACTTGGATAATTTTGGGCTTATCGAGGTAAATATGTTATACCCCGTATTTCCAGAGTATGTACGTAAGGGAATACGTACAAAAGTCTAGCCTTAAAGATTAGGCCAAGTTCGAAATTGTGCACAACTCGCTTAAAGAATCGTTTTCCGACGAAACGTTTCCACAACTTTCGTAGGGAAAATTCCGGCTATGCCATTACTATTTTTTGCGGATTTTTCCGAGAGACGAAACATTTTGGACCAACGGGAGGGCGACACTTGGCACCCTCCCATTGATGGACTTGAATCGTCCATTGGACGAAAATGGAGAGGTTGGGCACGTTTTTTGTGCCTTGCACAAAGTCAAGGAGTTGGTAGGATATTTGTGTTTAGTTAATCCTCACCCTACACTTGCCTTGCACTTGTCTTCATCTTGGCCATTGGTTGGCCAAGGCTTGAGCTATAAATACCCCCATTTAGATGAAGAATTCTTCATCCACAAAGTTGTCTTCCAAGTCTAAAAATCCTCTCCTCTCCCTTAGCCTTTCGTCCAACACCTCCCCCTGAGTGAGTTGGCCGAGGCCTACCCCTAGCCTAGCCGAAATCTACCCCTCCCTTGGTAGAAAAGTTGTCTTCTAGTATTGTTATAATGCCCAAAATACCTAGCCCAAATCCCTTAGTCCTTTGTAGGAGTTGTAAAGAACTTCTAAGGTTTCTTGGAGCTACTGAGCGCATAACTTAGGAGCTAAACCTTGCTCAGCGCGACTTTATCTAGGATACTATTGGGCTTACCGAGGTAACTAATCCTAACCTCTTTTGAATTAGAGAATACTTCGTAGTAGTATTAGAATAAGTATTAAATACTTAGAAGAATATCACGAATAGAATTGAACTGTTACCACAGTAGAAGGGTTTAAAGAAGAATAATCAAAGCGTACTCACATAGATTGTTTTCACAATGAACTTATATAGCTCACCGTAGGGAAGTCTGCCCGACTTTCCGTAGAATTGTGAACCCTCTGCTTAGAATGACCTTGAGTAGTCTTTGATAGATGTATGTGACTATTATAGGTTGACTCTCTGCGCGCGACATATTCAACTTGGCAGGTGGTTTTCGCTGAGAAGGTATGTGATTCTTCCTAAAGCATGATATTTTACAATATATAGTACGGTAGACGTACATATGTTAACTGAATAATAACTACGGCAATGTCTTTGACTTAAGCCTGAATAATACTTATGGCAATGCCTCACAGCTTAAGCCTGAATAATACTTACAGAATGCCTCACGCTTAAGCTTTGAATAACAAAGAATCAAAACATTTCAAAAGAATATCGATCATTTTTAACGAAGATAAATATTTGGTTTTAAAACAAAAGCTTAAGAGTTATACTAGCTTTATGGGAAGTTAGGTATAACAACTTAAGAAGATAAAAGGAATCTGCTACTTGTTTGTTTATAAAAGCCTTGTATTGATTTCTGTTAAGTGTAGTAAGATTTGTGTGATAAGTAGACATATTATGATGCTACCTGGGTTAGTGTCTTGAAATGCTGTGAAAGGGGGTCATTCTTGCTGTGCTTACGTTGCTAACCGGTAAGTCCGTTGTACTGTTATTGTATCACCTACCCTCGATCGTTATATCGAGGGCTTGCCCGCGATCGGTCTATACGGCTATGCGGTCTGTGAGACTATGCGGGCAGCGGTATGCTCGATTGATCATTCGGTGTTTATCGATGCGGGGATTCCTATGCGGTCTGTTGAGACTATGCGGTCTTTTGAGGCTATGCGGGCTGCGGGAGCCTAGGCGGATGCCGGGGGTTGGCTGCCCCCGATGCGAGGGATACCTCATGCGGGTCTGTGTGTGACCTATGCGGGCTGCGAAAGTCCAGGACTAGGCACGCAGAATGATACTATGGGCGATTGGCCTTGCTTCGATCATTCGCGGCCTAGAATAGACCTGTTACAGTTTTCCTATTACTGTTGTTGTTTGTGATGTGGCACTATGTGCAATTGAACTGATTGTATTTGTGAAAAGGTTTTAAATACTTTGATTTCATTTCAGTTCTTTATAGTTTCACATACTTGGTACCTGTTGTACTGACCTCCTTCGGGGGGCTGCGTTCATGCCGCAGGTAAAGGCAAGCAGGTGCTAGATCCGCATCCTTAGGATCTTTTGCGTTGGTGTCAGGAGCTCCATCTTCTCCGGAGGCTCTACTTTTGGGTATGATCTCCCTGTATTGTAGATAGTTTTGTACAGTCAGGGTATGGCGGGGCCCTGTCCCGCCATAGTTGTCTACTTCCTTAGAGGTCTGTAGTACTATTGTACAGTTGGGATGTAACTGCAAAACTTGATTATTTATATATGCCGAAAGGCGACGTTTTCTTACATAAGCTGTGTCTTATTTTATAAACTGTTTCCTGTCTTGGTTTATATTTCCGCTGGTTACTCTGATGTATGGCTACTTGGGTGCCGGTAAGCACCATCCACGCCCCGAACGGTCGTGACAAAAGTGGTATCGAGCGATTAATCCTCGGAAAGTGTCTGAACCGTATCTAGTAGAGTCTTGATTATCGGTGTGTTGTGCACCACACCAATAATCGTGAGGCTATAGGATATTTAGGATTGGTTTCCATTCTTCTCATTACGAGATCGTGCTTTGTAGCCGTGTTATAGGTTGGACCTCTAACGTATTCCTTTCTATGTGATTATGCCTCCACGTAAGGCAACCCGCCCGAAGGGCAAGCGGCCGAGGAGGCGCTAGAAGGACACCCAGTCACGAGGGCTCGTGCCGGTCTATACGAGACGGCGAGTTCTATGACGCCGCCCGGCCCAGAGAGACCACAGTACACCTCCCGTCCCGGCACCGGGCGGAGGAGTTAGGGTACAAGGAGATGGCCCAGCTATTGGCTAAAGTTGTGGCCCGATACGAGGAGAGGCTGGATGCGACAGTTCCAGCTCCAGCTCCAGTCGCACCCGTAGTGCACCCGAGGGCAGATAGTTTGAGGCTACGAGATTTCTTGAGTTGTAGCCGCGAGTTTTACTGGTCGAGGCCGAGGATGATCCGCAGGAGTTCATCCGTCACCGCAGAGGATTATGCGGTGATCGTGGCTTCGTAGACCGAGGTCGTGACATTCGGTTCGCATCGGCTGCGTGATACCGCAGTCGATTGGTTTGATTCATGGGAGCTTTCCCGGGGAGAGCATGCACCTCCAGCAGTATGGGATGAGTTTTCAGAGGCTTTTCTCACACACTTCTTGCCTCCGCAGATGAGGAGGGCACGAGCTGATAGATTCTTGTTGCTGAGGCAGGGAGGACGCACAGTGAGGGAGTACAATGTCGAGTTTGATTCTTTGGCTCGATATGTCCCTCGTGACCGTAGCGAGATGGAGGACAGGTGCATCGCTATGTCAGGCTAGATGATTACATGGCCGAGTCTTGTGCGGGTGTGTCCGCCCGGCGAGCATGGACATAACCCGTATGCAGCTCATGACTGGGATGTGAGGCGTAGAGACCGCCGGGTAAGCGATATCAGCAGGCGAGAAGAAGGCGGCCGGTTCTTTTGGTGGTTCTCGGGGTGGCGGCATCGCGAAGTCGACTGCACCACGGCCCGGTAGAGCGCTCCTACCTCATTTTCAAGATACCAGAGCGGTCGGGGCGGTCGGGGCCCCAGACTTGATTTCGAGTAGCGGTGCTAACCGCTCGAGGTCCGCTCGGTGTGCCCGTTGTGGCGAATACCATTCTCAGGCGTACTCGAGCTCGCTATACTTGTGGCCGCAGGTCATTTCGCGAGTTTGTCCGACCGGGGCGCGGTAGTAGGGCCCGATGTGGTGCATTGCGCTTCTTCATCCTCAGCGATTACTCGCCCGGAGGCAAGGTACTCATGGACCGGGTCGCGGAGGTCGTGGCGCGGGTCCGCTTCTAGCGGTCCTCGTAACCGCATTTATGCTTTGTCCACCGACAGATCGTGAGGCCTCACGATGTCGCCACGGTACCTTATCGGGCCGGGTTTGATGTGTATGCTTTGATAGATCCGGTTCTACTCTATCCTATATATCTCCCTTGTTGCTAGTAGGATAGGGATAGAGCCCGAGTCCATAGACCCTTTCGAGGTAGCTACGCCGGTGGTGATTCGGTGGTAGCTCGGCGGGTATATAGAGCTTGTCTGTGACTATTTACGATCGTCGGACCCTAGCCGACGTGATAGAGTTGGAGATGTTTGACTTCGACGTGATTATGGGGATGGATTGGCTAGCTTCTTGCTACGCCAATGTAGACCGCAGAGAGAGTAATGCAGTTCCGGTTTCACGAGCCGATTATTGAGTGGGAGGAGCACGGTATCGCCGAGGTAGGTTTATTTCCTACCTCAAGGCTAGGAAGATGGTGCGAAGGGTATATCTACCATCTCGTTCGTGTTTGATCTCAAGGCTGCGGTACAGATTTTGATCGATTCGATAGTCGTGAGTTCCCGCACGTGTTTCGGATGACCTCCGGGTATCCTCCCGAGAGGAGATTGAGTTTTGTATTGACATATTGCGGACACTCGGCCTATTTCCATTCCGCCATACGAATGGCACTGCCCGAGTTGAGAGAGTTGAAGGATCGGCTTGGAGATTTCTTTGGAGAAAGGGCTTCATCGTGCCTAGTGTTTCTCCCCGGGAGCGCCGTATTGTTCGTGAAGAAGAAGGGCGGGGCCGCGCATGTGTGTTGATTACTGAGTGAACAAGGTGACCATTAAGAACAGATACCCTTCCCGTGATTGATGATTTGTTCGACCCGGTTGCGGTGCGAGATGTTTCTCCAAGATTGATCTGCGATCGGGCTATCATCAGTGCGAGTCGAGAGGTGGATGTCCCTAGATCGCATTCAGACGTGCACGCATTATGAGTTCGTGGTCATGTCTTTTGGGTTGACCAATGCTCGCGATATTCATGGATTTGATGAACCGAGTGTTCAAACCATTTTGGACACGTTTGTGATAGTGTTCATCGATGATATCTTGGTTTATTCTCGCCAGAGCGAGCATGCGGAGCATTTGAAAGGTCTTGTGATTCTCCAGACAGCGATTGTACGCCAAGTTTTCCAAATGTGAGTTTTGGTTGACTTCGATGGCGTTTCTTGGGCATATTGCCGGGTGATGGCATTCGAGTGGATACGCCAAGATCGGCGATCGGGACTTGGCCTAGACCTACTACTCCGGCGAGAGGTTCGCAGATTTTCGGGCCTTGCAGATATTATCGCGGTTCGTAGAAGTTTGCTTCTATCTGCACCATTGACTAGGTGACTCGTGGCGGCCAAGTTTGATGGTGATGCTTGTGGCGGGGTTTCGATTCTTTGAAAAGAGGCGACGACCGCCCCCGTTCTTACTCTTCCAGAGGGTCCAGATGGTTATGTCGTGTATTGTGATACGTCAGGCATCGGGTTGGGATGTGTGTTGATGCAGCATGGCAGGGTTATAGCATATGCATCCCGACAGCTGAAGAAACACGAGAGGAACTACCCCACCCATGATTTGGAGTTGGCGGCTGTGATTCACGCTTTGAAGATCCGAGGCACTATTTGTATGGGGTTCACGTGGATATTTATACGCACCACAAGAGCCTCCAAGATATCTTCACCAGGAGCCGAACTTACGGCAGAGACGGTGGTTAGAGTTGCTTAAGGATTACGATGTTGATATCTGTACCACCCGGAAGGCCAATGTTGTGGCGTATGCTCTTAGTCGTAGGTCGATGGGAGCCTATCGATGTGCGGCTAGAGAGGAGGGACATGGTTCGTGATTTACATCGATTAGCGAGCCTTGGTGTCCGCTTGATTGATTCCGATAGCGATGGGGTTAGAGTTCGTGAGGTTGCCGAGTCTTCCATCGTCGAGGAGGTGAAGAGGCAACGATTCGAGGATCAGCTTTGATTCGATATCGTGATACGACTCTTCGTGAGGGCAAGGGTCCTTGAGGTAGCACGATGGGGTGCTAAGGTTTGAGGCGGTGTGTGTTCCGGATGTTTCGTGACTTGGCAGAGTTCTTGGGGAAGCACACACGTAGCGTTACTCTATCCATCCGGTCGACCAAGATGTACCACGACCTTAGATCTGTATTGGTGGGATGGCTTGAAGAGGACGTTGCGAGTTCGTAGCTCGCCCGTGTTGTCGGCAGTGAAGGTAGAGCACGCAGGCCGGTGGTTTTATTCTGACGATTGAGATCCCGACCTGGAAGTGGGAGGTAATCAACATGGACTTCATCACAGGATTACCTCGCACTAAGAGGAGACATGATTCTATATGGGTTATCGTCGACAGGCTGACGAAATCAGCCCACTTTCTTCCCGTCAGGACGACTTTTTCTACCGAGGATTATGCGGACTTTACATCCGAGATCGCCGATCGCATGGAGTCCCTACTTCGATCATATCGCATGCAGAGCCCGGTTCACGCTAACTCGAGGTCCTTCCAGAGGGTTTAGGGACGCAGTGAGCACGAGTCGCATTTCATCCACGAGCAGACGGACAGCAGAGCGCACTATCCGCACTCTTGAGGATATACCGCGAGCCGTGTTATTGACTTCAGTGGTAGTTGGGAGGATCATTTGCCTCTAGTTGAGTTCGCATATAATAATAGCTACCACTCCAGTATTCAGATGGCGCCTTATGAGGCCTTGTATGGGAGGAAGTGCAGATCGCCTATAGGTTGGTTCGATGTGGGCGAGGTGCAGCTAGTGGGACCAGATTTGGTACAAAGCGATGGATAAGGTGAAGCTTATCCGAGAGCGGCTATCGTGACTCGAGTCGGCAAGTCGTATGCAGATCATCGTCGTCGGCATCTTGAGTTCGAGGTTCATGATTGGGTTTTCCTAAAGGTGTCACCCATGAAGGGTGTGATGAGATTCGGGAAGAAGGGGAAACTCAGCCCTAGGTACATTGGGCCGTTTCAGATTGTCCGCAGGGTAGGCAAGGTTGCCTACGAGTTGGATCTGTCGTCCGATCTGGAGGCGCGATGCATCCGGTGTTTCATGTTTCTATCTTTGAGGAGATGTATCGGATCCATCTAGGTACACCGATTGACGATGTCCAGGTGACCGAGGGGTTATCGTATGAGGAGATTCCCATAGCGATAGTCGATCGTCAGGTTAGGCGTCTGCGGACGAAGGACGTGGCTTCCGTCAAAGTCTTGTGGCGGAACGAGCTCAGGGAGGAGATGACGTGGGAAGCCGAGGAGGACATGAGGCAGAAGTATCCTCACCTATTTCCCACACCTCCAGGTAATTCACTTTCCTACTTGTAAAATTTTCATTATCATTTATGCCTAAGTGTTGTTACGTGGCGTGTGTGGCTTTTGCAATCGCTTAAGTTGAAGAATCTTATCGTTAATCGTCTTGGGAAGGAACATTCGGACGAATGTTTCTAAGTGAGAGAATGTTATACCCCGTATTTCCAGAGTATGTACGTAAGGGAATACGTACAAAAGTCTAGCCTTAAAGATTAGGCCAAGTTCGAAATTGTGCACAACTCGCTTAAAGAATCGTTTTCCGACGAAACGTTTCCACAGCTTTCGTTGGGAAAATTCCGGCGATGCCATTACGATGTTTTGCGGAGTTTGCCGAGAGACGAACCATTTTGGACCCCCGGGCGGGCGACACGTGGCACCCGCCCATTGATGGACTTGAATCGCCCATTGGGACGAAAATGGAGAGAGGTTGGGCACGTTTTTGTGCCTTGCACAAAGTCAAGGAGTTGGTAGGATATTTGTGTTTAGTTAATCCTCACCTACACTTGCCTTGCACTTGTCTTCATCTTGGCCATTGGTTGGCCAAGGCTTGAGCTATAAATACCCCCCTTTAGATGAAGAATTCTTCATCCACAAAGTTGTCTTCCAAGTCTAAAAATCCTCTCCTCTCCCTTAGCCTTTCGTCCAACACCTCCCCCTCGAGTGAGTTGGCGAGGCCTACCCCCCTAGCCTAGCCGAAATCTACCCCCCTCCCTTGGTAGAAAAGTTGTCTTCTAGTATTGTTATAATGCCCAAAATACCCTAGCCCAAATCCCTTAGTCCTTTGTAGGAGTTGTAAAGAACTTCTAAGGTTTCTTGGAGCTACCGGAGCGTACAACTTAGGAGCTAAACCTTGCTCAGGCGCGACTTTATCTAGGATACTATTGGGCTTACCGAGGTAACTAATCCTAACCCTCTTTTGAATTAGAGAATACTTACTGTAGTAGTATTAGAATAAGTATTAAATACTTAGAATAATATCACGAATAGAATTGAACTGTTACCACGTAGAAGGGTTTAAAGAAGAATAATCAAAGCGTACTCACATGGGATTGTTTTCTGATGAGACTTATATAGCTCACCGGTAGGGAAGTCTTTGCGACTTTCCGTAGAATTGTGAACCCTCTGTTTAGAATGACCTTCAGAGTAGTCTTTGATAGATGTCTGTGACTATTATAGGCTGACTCTCTGCGCGCGACATATTCAACTTGGCAGGTGGTTTTCGCTGAGAAGGTATGTGATTCTTCCTAAAGCATGATATTTTACAATATATAGTACGGTAGACGTACATATGTTAACTGAATAATAACTACGGCAATGTCTTTGACTTAAGCCTGAATAATACTTATGGCAATGCCTCACTTAAGCTCGAATAATACTTACGGAATGCCTCACGGCTTAAGCTGAATAACAAAGAATCAAAACATTTCAAAAGAATATCGAATCATTTTTAATGTAAGATAAATATTTGGTTTTAAAACAAAAGCTTAAGAGTTATACTAGCTTTATGGGAAGTTAGGTATAACAACTTAAGAAGATAAAAAGGGCTGTTTACTTATTTGTTTATAAAAGCCTTGTATTGATTTACATTAAGTGTAGTAAGATTTGTGTGATAAGTAGACATATTATGATGCTACAGGTTAGTGTCTTGAAATCTTTGTGTAAAGGGTCATTCTTGTTGTGCTTACGTTGCTAACCTGTAAGTCCGTTGTCTTGTTATTGTATCACCTACCCTCGATCGTTATACCGAGGGCTTGCCCCTCGATCTTGGTCTATACGGCTACGCGGTCTGTGAGACTATGCGGAGCAGCGGTATGCTCCCGGATTGATCATTCCGGGTGTTTAGCCTGATGCGGGGGATTCCCTATGCGGTCTGTTGAGACTATGCGGTCTTTTGAGGCTATGCGGGCTGCGGGAGCCTAGGCGGATGCCGGGGGTTGGCTGCCCCCGATGCGAGGGATACCTCATGCGGTGCGTGTGTGACCTATGCGGGCTGCGAAAGTCCAGGACTAGGCACGCAGAATGATACTATGGGCGATTGGCCTTGCTTCGATCATTCGCGGCCTAGAATAGACCTGTTACAGTTTTCCTATTACTGTTGTTGTTTGTGATGTGGCACTATGTGCAATTGAACTGATTGTATTTGTGAAAAGGTTTTAAATACTTTGATTTCATTTCAGTTCTTTATAGTTTCACATACTTGGTACCTGTTATCGACCTCGCCGGCCGCGTTCATGCCGCAGTAAAAAGCGGCAGTGCTAGATCCGCATCCTTAGGATCTTTTGCGTTGGTGTCGTGAGCTCCATCTTCTCCGAGGCTCTACTTTTGGGTATGATCTCCTGTATTGTAGATAGTTTTATGCTGATCGAGGTATGGCGGGGCCCTGTCCCGCCATAGTTGTCTACTTCCTTAGAGGTCTGTAGTACTATTGTACAGTTGGGATGTAACTGCAAAACTTGATTATTTATATATGCCGAAAGGCGACGTTTTCTTACATAAGCTGTGTCTTATTTTATAAAGCATTTCTGTCTTGGTTTATATTTCCGCTGGTTACTCTGATGTATGGCTACTTGGGTGCCCCGGTAAGGCACCAGTCACGGGCCCCGGAACGGGTCGTGACAAAATACTACTGACCTTCTATTGTAATTGGAAATTACATACTGTAGTAGTATATAAATGAATATAAGATACATAGAAGGAATTTAAAGAAGAGAATTGAATTGATATCACATCAGAAGAATATTAAAGAAGAAGATTGAACTGTACTTACATGGGTGTATTTCTGATGAGACTTGTGTAGTTTGGCGGGTAGGGAAGTGCTGCCCAATTTTCCGTAGAATAAAGGAATCTGTATCTAGAATTATTTTGCAGAGTAGTCTAGACGTTGATAGACGTGTATAACCTTTTTAGGTTGAATGTTCTGCGAGTAGCATGTACTACTTGAAAGGTGGACAAGACTAGCCGGGTTATAGCCGTGGAGCGTTTTGCTAATAGTCGATAATCGTCGCGAGGTATGTGATTCTTCCTATCCTCTTGAGCATGATATTTTAAAAGAATATATATATAGTACGGTAGACGTACGTGTGTTAACTGAACGTAGTTTTACGGCAATGTCTTTTGACTTAAGCCTGAATAATAAGAATCTTGAAGTATTTCAAAGAATTAAGAAATCTTTTTGAAAGAAGAGTAATGCTTGGTTTTAAAAGCTTAAGAGTTATACTAGCTTTATGGGAAGTTAGGTATAACGACTTAAGAGAGATAAAAAGAATGGTTTATTAATTTTAGAAGTTAAGAGACTTGATCTTAAAAGATAAGAGACTTGACTTAAAGGAATTAATATGAATTTTTGTGTGAAACCTCATTCGTGAGTAATGAGTACTTGGTTTTTAAAAGGAATAATGTTTTACTGATTTCGGAAATCAGAATAAGTATCGAACAAACCACTGCAGCGTTAATAAAGGGAAATGTTTTGACTAATTAAGTATTATTAAAACCAGTAGAAACCTCCATCTGCATAGAAGCTAAGATGAGACAAAATGATATTACATTTCCTAGATCATGGTTGCATTAATAATATTGTTATGAACAAGAATAACCTACTCACACATAAGGCATATGTTTCTCAAATGGTTTTAAAAGAGAATTATATTATTAAGTGATTAAGACTACGAACTACGAAACCTTTCGAAAATGAGAAACTTGAGCATTTGAAATTAGGCAAACTTGAACGTTTGGAAAATAATGTTTTTAATTGATTTTACAAAAGGAAGTGTTTTGGTTTACTTAAAAAGATAGTCACTCTATTTTAATACTACGGGTATTGTGTTATACCCCGTAGTTCCAGGGTATATAGGTGAGGATGTACATGCGAGATTACGACAGAAATTTTGGAAAGAAAGAAAGATGTGATTTTTCGACGGAAAAGTTTCCGGTTTTTGTGAAGAAAAAGGTTCGTTAATGGGAATTGGATTCCCAGATTTGGTATTCGGACTTCTTAGAATATTTGAGAATTATGGAATTTTATTTCCGGAAATGGTCACGTGGGGCCCACGGGTGAAATTTACGGTTTTGTGGGGCCCGCTTAGTTTTTGAGATTTTGGCCATTATGGATATTTTCGGGAGATGAAATATTTTGGACGAGTAGGAGGGCGACACGTGTACCCCCCTAGGTGGCCCTTGGCCGAAATTAGCTAGACAAGTGGCAAGACAAGTGGCCAAGTCTTGCTAGATATTTTGTGTGGACAAGTGGCTTGTGGGTCCCACCCACACTTGTCCCCAATCTCAACCACACACTTGCCTTCATCCTATCCCTTGGTTGTCCTATATATGCACCCTTAGTTGATGAAATCTTCCACACTTAGACATTTGAAGACTTGAAAAACCCTCCCTTCTCCCTTGACCTAGAGCTCTCGGTTTTGCCCCCATTTCTTGAGAAAAATTTGTCCAACAATTCTTAAACTCTCAAGTGTTCTTCCCTAAGGTGTTAGGAAGATTGTGTACCAAGAGTTGGAAAAGATTTCACACCCCTAGCCTTGAAGGGATGCCTTGGCCGAAAGTTGTCATCTTGAAACCCTAAGTGTTCTTCACTTTTTTGTCACGACCCGTTCCGGGGCCCGTGACTGGTGCCTTACCCCGGGCACCCTAGTGACACAACATCAGAGTAATCAGCGGAACATAAAACACATACATGAAACAAGTGAAGTACAAAACAATAGTCTGAGGAAAACTTGCCTTTCGGCATATAAAATTAACAACTTTTACAAATGAACAGTTTAATCCTTTTTACAAACCCTGCCACACAAGATTACAGCACTCTAAGAAAAGATACGAAAACAACGACGGGACAGTGCACCGTCATACCCCTGAATGTAAGAACTTACAACAAAAGGGGACTATACGAATAAGCCTCGAGAAACGGAGCTTCCCAAAGCTGACTGTGACCTAAGAGCGAGGATCAACGGCGGGTGTACCTCAACTGCGGCATGAAACGCGGCCCGAGGAGGTCGATACAACAGTGCAAGTATGTGAAACTAAAAATCCGGGAAATGAACTCATAATAGTCTATAAAGCAGGAGACATGTAGGATAAGCAAAATACAGTTCACACCAAATACACAGTCTTGTCAAGTCAGGGACTCACGCCCTCAAAGTTATCACAATAAAACCTTACGGGGTAAGTACGAAGGCATAGCCGACTACTAAGAGCCACAGTACCAAAATACCACAAATCGTATCCGGTCTTTCTAGACCGCACCACATGATCGGCCGCCACTCGCCCGCAATATCAATGTCGCGCGTCTATCCTCGAACTCGCAGACTCGCATAGGTCACACACGGACCGCATGAGGTATTCCTCGAATCATGGTCCTGCATCGCCGAGGTATACCCCGCATCGGGCGGCTAACCTCGGTATCCGCCTAGGCTCCGCAACCCGCATAGTCTCAAAAGACCGCGTAGTCTCAACAGACCGCATAGGGAATCCCCGCGTCGGGCTAAACACCGGAATGATCAATCCCGAGCTACCGCGCTCCGCGTAGTCACGAGGACGCGTAGCCGTAAAGACCGCGTCAAGGGTGGCAAGCCCTCGGTATAATAAGTCAAGGGGTATGTGATACAATAACAGTACAACGGGCTTAACGTTTAACAACGTAAGCACAACAAGAATGACCCCCTTACATCATGATCACACAAGATACTAACACACGTAGCATCCTAACATGTTTACTTATCAATCAACAAGAAAGTATTACAAGGCTATCACAAACCAACACAATCAAGTTATACACACAAGGTACTTTAAGCTAACAAGTTCGGGTATCTACAACTAAAGAAATTCATACATTAAATCTTTTAAATGATACGTTGATTTCACATAATTCAAACAATACAAGTAGTATAAAATAGAGTGGTATCGTTTTAAATAAACCAAAACACTTACCTTCGTAAAATCAAGTAACAACATTATTTTCCAAACGTCCAAGTTTGCCTAATTTCAAATGTTCACGTTTCTTATTTTAGAAAGGTTTCGTAGTTCATGGTCTTATTCATTTAAGAATATAATTCTCTTTTAAACCATGTGAGAAACATAAGTCTTATATGTGAGTAGGATATTCTTGTTTATAACAATCTTATTACAGCAGCCGTGATCTAGGAAATATCATTTTGTCTTATCTTAGCTTCTATGCAGATGGAAGTTTCTCTGGTTTTAATAATACTTAACTAGTCAAAACATTTCCTTTTATTAACGCTGCGATGGTTTGTCGATACACATTCGATTTCAAATCGAAGAAACATTCTTAAGCGTTATAACTAACTTCCCATAAAGTTAGTATAACTCTTAGGTTTGTCAAAATTCAAGTATTACTTCTTCTTTCAAAATGATTCAAAAATCTTTTGAAATACTTCAAGTTCTTTATTAACACATAACAAGCCAGTTATAGTTCTAATCAGTTACCTTTTAAAAACCATGTATTTTCTTACCAACATAAAGTCATTATAACTAACTCCCATAAAGCCGTTATAACACTTTATGTTTCAAACTAATCAAATACATTAAACACGTATGCGTCACCGTACTACATAGTTACACACATATCATGCTAGAAGAGATAGGAAGAGGTTCACATACCTCGCGACAGTATCGACTAATAGCAAAACGCTCAAGTACTTCCAACCGGCTACTCCTTAAGTCAAGTAGATCGCGCCACACGTAGTACATCAACCTATAAGGCCACAAGGCGCTTATTAACATTTAGATCTCATCGTAGAATATTCTACCGAAAATTCGTGGCACCTCCCGCATGGCGTAAATCTCTCTCTATCGAGGCCGCTGCCGAGCCAACCAGGGGGTTATACATCTAACCTAACGGGTACAATTCTACTCCACGGTACTACTACACAAGTCTACTAATGTCTGACCTATGTAATTCTGATTCGACTTCTTTAAATTCGGGCTTAAGTCGCAAGAGACATTGCAGTAAGTTTTATTCAGCTTAAGTCAAAAGACATTGCGATAACTACGTTCATTCTATTATATAGTATACTTCAACTATATATTCAATCATGTAATTTCCAATTACAATAGAGGACAAGATAATTACCTCGATAAGCCCATAATTATCCTAGTTAAAGTCGATCCCGGCAATCGTTTAGCTCCACCCGTGCGCTCCAACCCGCTCTAAACCACCCTTAGAAGTTCTAACCAACTTCTACACAATACTCCAACGGACTATGGAGATTTTCCTAGGGTTTCGGTTTTGTAGTGAGTATAATAGTATTTTACGGGCTTTTCAGATAGGTATAACCTTAGAATACAACAAGGTATATGGCTAAGGTAAATTGGGCATTATAACAATACTTTTGAGTATTTCTACACCACAAAGGGGGTATTATACTGAAAGCAACAAGGCTAGGGGGTACCCACGGCCACACTACTAGGAGCGCTACTCTGCCAAGGGCCTCACGAAATGGGAGGGCGAGAACAATAGAGGAGGGGAGAGTCTTTCAAGACTTAGAGATTTAGGATGAATAAGTCTTCCAAAGAGGTGGGTATTTATAGGACAAGCCAAGGCCAACCAATGGCCAAGATCTTGCCAAGTGCATAGCAAGTGTAGGGCGAGATCTTGCCAAGTGCACCCTAACCAACTAACACAAAAATATCCTACCAACCCTTGACTATTTCAACCACACTTTCGGCCAAGCCGCTTTACCGTCAAGCCTAACCAATGAGAGGGTGACAAGTGTCGCCCTCTTGTTGGTCCAAAATGTTTCGTCTCTCGGAAAAATCCGTAAAAATTAAAAATGTCATAGCCGGAAATTCCCCTACGAAAGCTGTGAAAACGTTTCGTCGAAAAACGACTCTAAACGGGTGTTGTGAACAAATTTAATTCGGCCAAGCCACTTTGCCTACTCAAGGCTTTAAACTTTTATACGTACGCCCTCACGTGCATACTGCGGAAATACGGTATAACATTCTCCCTCGTAGAAACATTCGTCGAATGTTCTTTCTAAGTCTCAAAACAAACGCGCGCCAGTATAGTCTTCACTACTATACTTACGAGAACAATCCTTGCCACACATGGCCACAGAAACAACTTGCGCAAAAAGCTCACATCCAAGTCCACGAGGAAACACCTCTAACATCACCATAACACCTCTCACCGGGGTCTAAAATATACTTCCTTCGCACCTCTTTTACACAAAAGAAAATGATCACATCAATGCTCGCGATACCATCGATACCACTTTTGTCACTTTGCGCGAGGTTCGGTGTCACTCGGCGACCCAACAAATGGCACCGGCTGCGTGCGATCCGGAGGAGGTCGTACACTCGAACTCTTACCACATTACGTCGGCCGGTTTCCAAAACTCGGGTTACTATCCCTAACGTGGTCATCATTAACTGGGAACACTCTGGATGGATCTCCGATACTTTCCCGATCATATCAATGCGAAAGACCGGACGTACTGCCTCCTAAGTCGGACGGCAATTGCTAACATATAGGCAACCTGGCCTATTCTTCACATGAACTCAAAAGGGCCCAAAGTAACTCGGGCTAAGTTTTCCTCTGCTTTCCAAAACTCGTCACACCCAAACCGGTGGTACCTTCAAAAGACCATTATCGGCACAACTCTAAGCGTCGTCGCCGATTATCATACGATTTCTCGAGCCGCGTAACCTCTTCTAGACAAGCTTCACTTTATCCACCTCCTGCTGAACACGTATCAACCAATTTTCTGAACCTTGCCAACATCGAACCAATCGACCAGCAACTTACACTTCCGCCCCCACAAGGCTTCATAAGGCGACATCCGAACATTGAAATGGTAGCTTAAACACTACATCCACAGGAGACAACAATCCCCACAACTATCCCTGAAATCGAACACCGGCGAGGCGAATGCGGTCTGAGACTCGGCGAGTTCTTAACACATGCGGTAAAACTTCCGGAAACAAAACAGCCATAACACGGGCTCCACTGCGCCATAAGGTGAAGGTAGGCACCCGTGCAGCCTTACAACCTTTACGATAACTCAACACGGCCAGTAAACGGTCGACCAAAGAACACGATGGGCTGCCCCATCGGCGACCATCGGTCGAGCATCCACGAGTTAAATCTGCGGTTAACTAAACTTGGGCCTAACACCCTCACAACCCTAACACAAGGCGGGACCACCACAACCTGACCCCACCACCAAAACTACCGCGGGTTGACCCGCAACGGGGCCTCAACCCGACCCGGCAACGCGCACAAAACTAGCTCCCCGATCCGGAACAATCTTACTAATCACGTTTCGAAAACCTAGCGGTCTTCTTAGCTCAACTAACCTCTTTCATATCACGCTACTCAGGGACTTATCCCACAACCATAGCCCACGTGCACCATGCACTCTGATAAGGATCAAACATAACACTACACCTATACTCGAGATGGCCTTACCTCTAAGGTATCTACGTAAAACATTCTAAGGCTCACACCTTATCTATCCCCCAAAATCTTACTCGGTTAACCCACCATGATTTCTAAGCACAACTAACACACCGCCATCGTAACATAGCACTTAAGGTATACTCACCTTATCACACATACCGATCTCTACGGGGTTAAAGATATATCTATATCTCGCTTCACTCCCTTAGTCATTCTTAATCAAACTGCCCGTAGGCGCAGCTAGGGAAGATGACGAACTACCCACCGATCCTGAAGGCTAAGTCCTCCTACAAGGACACTCTCTATCGACATCGGACCACGGCGGTCGCAGTACAACAAGTACTAACTAAAAGACGACATTCCGGGATGGCGTGCATCGCTAATGAACGGAAGCCACGGAGTTGACCAACTCCTGCGTACTCGAACATCCCGATATCGTGGAAGACCACTCTGTCTTGGTGGACGTGCGTAATCAAATCTGGGTGAGGTGACTCGCCTCGAAAGTTACCAAAGGACCTTGCTGCTCGGCGCCTTCTTCGCCCTCGTTAACGTCGATCTCTACGCTTCTCGACTGCTGCGTAAGCCCGCATACGTGCCATGCTCAAGCCCAACTAAAGAATTACTCTTTGCACAACCTTTTCTTAGGTAGTCATCAAGACTCGCGATACATCGGTATACTCTCCGTAGTCAAATCCATAGTTAATGCGGTCGCCTCGCCTTGAAATCTATATTCACTGTTCGATCGTGGGCCCGAAGGTTCAAATGTCATGGCCGCGATGGAACTGCGCGCCCGTGCTAAACTGCTGGGGTTAGTGACGTCGCAAAACTCCCGAATGAAGCACCACCCTGGTGATGTTTGGGCTCTGTGCCCACGTAACCCTCAGATACTGCTCGCGGCTCCGCCTTTGCCTTGCCCTCACGGGCGGGTTGCCCTGCGCGGAGGCATAACGATAAGGAAATAATTTCGTCGGAGGTCCAACTTACAACACGGCTCTAAGGCACGATCTCGAGTGAGAAGAATAGAAACCAATCCTAAATACCCTATAGCCTCTCGATTATTGGTGTGGTGCACAACACACCGATAATCAACTCTTGGATCTGATGCGTAGACACTTTCCGAGGATTAATCGCTCGATACCACTTTTGTCACGACCCGTTCGGGGCGTGGTCGTGCCTTACCGGGCACCCTAGTGACACAACATCGAGTGTCAGCGGAACATAAAACACATACATGAAACAAGTGAAGTACAAAACAATAGTCGAGGAAAACTTGTCTTTTGGCATATAAAATTAACAACTTTTACAAATGAGCAGTTTAATCCTTTTTACAAACCACACTTGTGATTACTGCACCTCTAAGAAAAGATACGACAACGACGGGACGGGGCCGTCGTACCCACGAATGTAAGCACTTACAACAACAGGGGACTATACGAATAAGCCTCCGAGAAACGGAGCTTCCCAAAGTGAATGTGACCCTAGGCGAGGATCAACGGCGGTGTACCTCAACTGCGGCATGAACGCGGCCCCGAAGAGTCGATAACAGTGCAGTATGTGAAACTAAAAATCGTAAATGAAATCATAATAGTCTATAAAGCGGGAGACATGTATGATAAGCAAACTACGATTCACAACAAATAAATATGTCAAGTCGTGGACTCGCCGCCAAAGTTATCACAATAAAACCGTGCGGGGCAAGTGCGAAGGCATAGCCGACTACTAAGACCACAGCACCAAAAATACCACAAATCGTATCCGAGGTCTTTCTAGACCGCACCACATGATCGGCGGCCACTCGCCCGCAATATCAATGTGCGCGTCTATCCCTGGAACTCTCGCACTCGCATAGGTCACACGGACCGCGTGAGGTATTCTCGAATCATGGTCCCGCATCGCTGAGGTATACCCGCGTCGGCGGCTAACCCTCGGTATCCGCTAGGCTCCCGCAACCCGCATAGTCTCAAAAGACCGCATAGTCTCAACAGACCGCATAGGAATCCCGCGTCGTGCTAAACACCGAATGATCAATCCCGAGCTACCGCACTCCGCATAGTCACGAGGACCGCATAGGCCGTAAAGACCCGCATCAAGGGTGGCAAGCCCTCGGTATAATAAGTCAAATGGGTATGTGATACAATAACCGTTACAACGGGCTTAACGTTTAACAACGTAAGCACAACAAGAATGACCCCACTACATCATGATCACACAAGATACTAACACGTAGCATCCTAACATGTTTACTTATCAATCAACAAGAAAGTATTACAAGGCTATCACAAACCAACACAATCAAGTTATACACACAAGGTACTTTAAGCTAACAAGTTCGTATCTACCCCTAAAGTACTTCATACATTAAATCTTTTAAAAGATCCGTTGCTTTCACATAAGTCACACAATACGTAGTATAAAATAGAGTGATCGTCTTTTTAAATAAACCAAAACACTTACCTTCGAAAATCAAGTAACAACATTATTTTCCAAACGTCCAAGTTTGCCTAATTTCAAATGTTCACGTTTCTTATTTTAGAAAGGTTTCGTAGTTCATGGTCTTATTCATTTAAGAATATAATTCTCTTTTAAACCATGTGAGAAACATAAGTCTTATATGTGAGTAGGATATTCTTGTTTATAACAATCTTATTACAAAGTAGTGATCTAGGAAATATCATTTTGTCTTATCTTAGCTTCTATGCAGATGGAAGTTTCTCTGGTTTTAATAATACTTAACTAGTCAAAACATTTCCTTTTATTAACGCTGCGTTGGTTTGTCGATACATTCGATTTCCAAATCGAAGAAACATTCTTAAGCGTTATACCTAACTTCCCATAAAGCTAGTATAACTCTTAGGTTTGTCAAAAATCAAGTATTACTTCTTCTTTCAAAATGATTCAAAAATCTTTTGAAATACTTCAAGTTCTTTATTAACACATAACAAGCCAGTTATAGTTCTAATCAGTTACCTTTTAAAAACCACATGTATTTTCTTACCAACATAAAGCTGTTATAACCAACTCCCATAAAGCCGTTATAACACTTTATGTTTCAAACTAATCAAATACATTAAACACGTATGCGTCTACCGTACTACATAGTTACACACATATCATGCTAGAAGAGATAGGAAGAGGTTCACATACCTCGCGAGTATCGACTAATAGCAAAACGCTCCAAGTACTTCCAACCGTCGGCTACTCCTTAAGTCAAGTAGATCGCGCCACACGTAGTACATCAACCTATAAGGCCACAAGGCGCTTATTAACATTTAGATCTCATCGTAGAATATTCTCCCGAAAATTCGTAGACCTCCCCATGACAGCGTAAATCTCCTCTCTATCGAGGCCAACTCTGAGCCAACCGGGGGTTATACATCTAACCCTAACGGTACAATTCTACTCACGGCACTACTACACAAGTCTCATGTAATACACCCTATGTAATTACTGATTCGGTACCACTCTTTAAATTCAGCTTAAGTCGCAAGACATTGCGTAAGTTTTATTCAGCTTAAGTCAAAAGACATTGCCGATAACTACGTTCGATTCTATTATATAGTATACTTCAACTATATATTCAATCATGTAATTTCCAATTACAATAGAGGGACAAGATAATTACCTCGATAAGCCCATAATTATCCTAGTTAAAGTCGATCCTGGGCAATCGTTTAGCTCCAAACCCGTGCGCTCCAACCCGCTCTAAACCACCCTTAGAAGTTCTAACCAACTACACAATACTCAACGGACTATGGAGATTTTCCTAGGGTTTCGGTTTTGTAGACTAAGTATAATAGTATTTTCTGGCTTTTCAGATAGGTATAACCTTAGAATACAACAAGGTATATGGCTAAGGTAAATTGGGCATTATAACAATACTTTTGAGTATTTCTACACCACAAAGGGGTATTATACGAAGCAACAAGGCTAGGGGTACCCCACGCCACACTACTAGGAGGCGCTACTCTCGGCCAAGGGCCTCACGAAATGGGAGGGACGAGAACAATAGAGGAGGGGAGAGTCTTTCAAGACTTAGAGATTTTTAGGATGAATAAGTCTTCCAAAGAGGTGGGTATTTATAGGACAAGCCAAGGCCAACCAATGGCCAAGATCTTGCCAAGTGCATAGCAAGTGTAGGGCCAAGATCTTGCCAAGTGCACCCTAACCAACTAACACAAAAATATCCTACCAACCCTTGACTATTTCAACCACACTTTCGGCCAAGCCCTTTACCGTCCAAGCCTAACCAATGAGAGGGTGAAAAGTGTCGCCCTCTTGTTGGTCCAAAATGTTTCGTCTCTCGGCAAAATCCGTAAAATTAAAAATGTCATAGCCGAAATTCCCTACTAAAGCTGTGAAACGGTTTCGTCGAAAAACGACTCTAAACGGGTGTTGTGAACAAATTTAATTCGGCCAAGCCACTTTGCCTACTCAAGGCTTTAAACTTTTATACGTACGCCCTCACGTACATACTCTGGAAATACGGGGTATAACATTTTTGGAGTTGAATCTTGAAGAGAAGTTGGTTAGGAGCTTCTATGGGTTGCTTGTAGCGGATTGGAACGTAAAGATTTGGAGCTAAGACTTGCTTGGAGCGACTTTAAGAACTTGGATATTTTTGGGCTATTTGAGGTAGTGGAACTTAAACCTCTTTGTGAATTGGTTGTTATACATATATTATAAGTATATTATGGATTATATAATATATGGAGTAAGTTTGGAAGAGTTGGATCTTGTTAACTTGTTAAAAGAAAGGATTGGCCGTTTGCCATTAAAATGGTAAAAACGTATCTTACTTGCTAAGAAGCATAACAAAGTAACTATAACTTATATTAAGAATGGAAATATAAGTTGGATGACTAATGAGTAAATTGGATAAGTAAAATGGACAAAGTTGGCCAAGGACCCCAACTTAAGGATCAGATTTACTTTGGACCGTATTTACTTTGGAGTATTTACATTGGTGTATTTACATTTACATTAAGGGAAGATTTTTCAATCGCGTTCGTTTGGGCGTGTGAACCCCTTTTTAATTATTGTATAGTTATGAAGGCGTGATAGTAAACGCGTTCGGGTTGCGCGTAATCCTTCTTTTACTTATTGTTGTTATGGGCGTGATAGTAAACGCGTTACCGTTTGGGCGTGTAATCCCCTTCTTTATGTTGTTTAATTATTACGCCTTATATATATATATGGTATATATATTACGGTTATTCGCCTTGGTAAAAGATGGAAAAGTGAGTATAAATGGGAAGTCTTTAAATTTCCGTAGATTTTGAGGGCTTTTTATTGGTATAAGTCTTCAATGATAAGAAAGGTTTGATAGTAGTACCATGACCATTTTAGGAGTGGAGTACTACGTGTGGCGTGATCTACTTGGCTTAAGGAGTAGCCGACGGGTTGAAGTACTTGGAGCGTTTTGCTTATTGTCGATAAATCGTCGCGAGGTATGTGAACCTCTTCCTATCTTTTCTAGCATGATTGTTGTGAACTATGTAGTACGGTAGACGTACATGTGCTAAGTGATTTGGTTGGTTTAAAACATAGGGTGTTATAATAGCTTTATGGGAAGTTAGTTATAACGACCTTATGTAGGTGAAAATGGTTTACTTATGTTAGAAGTTAAGAGACTTGATCTTATAAGATAAGAGACTTAACTTATTTGTTTTAATGTGGATGTTTGTGTGAAACCTCATTCGTGAGTAATGAGTACTTGGTTTTTAAAGGGATAATGTTTCTTGATTTCGAATCAGAATGTGTATCGACAGACCATTGCAGCGTTAATAAAGGAAAATGTATTGAATAATGATGTGCTGTATTAAAACCAGTAGAAACCTCCATCTGTATAGAAGCTAAGATGAGACAAAATGATATTACATTTTCTAGATCACGGTCATTGTAATAAGATCGTTATAAAAAAAGACTAAACAACTCAAATATATGAAATATGTTACTCAATTGTTTTAAAAGAGATTAAGACTATGAGTTATGAAACCTTTCTAAAATAAGTGACTTGAGCATTTGAAAATGAGAAGTTTGAGTAATTGAAACTAAGCAAACTGGAACTTAGGAAAAGAAAGATTTTACATGATTATGAAAACGAATGTCGGTAGGTCATTCTAATACTACGGGTCTAGGGTGACTGTTATAAAAGTAATGGCTCTCGTTTAAAAGAACTTAACGGATGTAGGACTTGGGGGTGAAAAACCCCGACTTTGGCATAAAATGAAAGTACTTTGAGTTGTGTGAAACTTGCCTATGCTTGTTGTTGTGAAACTTGCCTATGCTTGTTGTTGTGAAACTTGCCTATGCTTGTGATGATAGCCTTTGTTGTGCAAGTGTGGTATTTCTGTGTTACCGCGTCTCTCGATAGAGGGCCGGTCGACTTGTTGAGAACTTACTTGGACGTGCTGGCAGTGATGGAGAATTCCACGGGTATGTTTCCATTTTGATTACTGTCTTGTTGTTGATGTCACATGGACATGTCTACACCGAGTAAATTCGGGGCATGTGGCCGTGCGGCAGGTTGATCACCCAAGATATTATTGTTGATGTCACGTGGACGTGTCTACACCGAGGTAGAATTCCGGCATGTGGCCATGGAGCATTGGTATTATTGTTGCATCATGGACATGTCTACACCGTCACGAAATTAGGGGCATGCGGCCATGATGCGAACATGATTGATGTTGTGGGCGTAAGACCCATAGTTATATTTGAGTGATGACTTGAGGCGTGAGTCCCTGACTGGACATGACTGCTTTTATGTTGTGAACTGTAGTTTGGTTATCATACATGTCTCCTGCTTTATATAGACTAGTATGATTTCATTCTGATATTTTCTGATTTCACATACTTGGTACTGTTATCTCGACCTCCTTCGGGCTGCGTTCATGCCGCAGTAGAGGTACATCGGCCGTGGATCCTCGCTCTTAGGATCTCGGTTCAGCGTTTTGGGAAGCTCCGTTTCTCCGAGGCTTATCTTTTGGTATGTGTTCCCGAGTTGTAGGTTCTTGTACATTCGTGGTATGGCGGCCACTGTCCGTCATAGTTGTTGTAAATCTTAGAGTGCAGTAATCGCTGTGGGCGGGGTTTGTAAAGGGATTAAAGCTTCGTTTTGAAAGAGTTGTATTTATTATGTTATTGGAAGGTAACCGTTGGGTTGGCTTTGTTTTATGTTCATATATCTGCTTCTTGTTTAAGTTTTATTTTCCGCCGGTTTTCTCGATGATTGTATCACTAGGGTGCCGGATAAGGCACGATGCGGGCCGGGCAGTCGTTACAAAAGTGGTATCGAGCGATTAATCCTCGGAAAGTGTCTGCATCGTGTCTAGTAGAGTCTTGATTATCGATGTGTTGTGCACCACATCTATAATCGAGGAGGCAGGACATTTAGGATTGGTTTCCATTTTCTCATTCGAGATCGTGCCTTAGAGCCGTGTTGTAAGTTGGACCCTCGACGTATCTCGTTTTTACCATTATGCCTCGCGCAAGGCAACCAGAGCCACGAAGGGCAAGACAGCGAGGAACCGCTAGTGAGATCTGAGAGAGAGTGCGAGCGCAGCCCGCAGCGATGCGAGGTTGTGCTTGACGGCGGGTTTTGTACGCCGCCACGGCCCAGCGAGAGTTAGAAGCGCGGCAATGGCTGCCGAGACGCGATACACGAGCCTCCAGTCCACGATGCAGGCGAGGAGATGGGTTATAAGGAGATGGCCCGATTCTTTGGCGAGTCGTGTGGCGAATATGAAGATAGGATCCGACGATTCAGTTCAGAGCACCGATGGTTCACCCCGAGATAGTTTGAGGCTACGGACTTTCGAGTTGTAGCCCGCGAGTTTTATGGGTCGAGGCACGAGGATGATCGCAGGAGTTCATCGGCGATTCTGACGGATCATGCGGGTGATCAAGGCTTCAGAGACCGAGTCTGTGACCTTTGGTTCGCATCAGCTGCGTGATACCGCAGTCGATTGGTTTGATTCATGGGAGCTTTCCCGGGGAGAGCATGCACCTCCAGCAGATGGGATGAGTTTTGGGCGCTCACGCACTTGCCTCCGCGGATGAGGAGAACGCGGTAAACGATTTTTGATGCTTAGACGAGCGGGCGTGCGGTTGGGAGTACAATGTGAGTTCGACTCATTGGCGTGCGTCCCGGCGTTGGTAGCTAGTATGGAGGATCGAGTGCACCGATATGTTACGAGCTCGATGATTACATGTCGAGGCATGTTCGTGAGTAGCTCTTCACCGCATGGACATTGCCGCACGCAGCTCATGCACCGGGATGTGAGGCACGGAGAGGTCGACGGAATGACCAAGATCAGCGAAGAAGGGCGAACAGTGGTCCTTTGGTGACTTTCGAGGCGGACGCCTCGAAGATACTAGTTTTGTACCTCCGCCACGGTCGAGTGGTCCTCCACAACCTTCAGAGTATTCGGAGCAGGTCGTGGCTCCAGGTTCAGTTTCGGGGAAGTAAGGGTGTTGGCGGACGCGGTCACCCTACCTCGGTGTGGTCGATGTGGTAGACCACATTTCGGAGTGTCGTGGTGCGGGAGCTTGTTATTTTTGCGGCGGAAGGGCCATTTGCGAATCTGTCCGACCAAGGGTAGCACGGATGTTACGACTCACCCTCGGATCGATGGCTGGTTCATCGCGCCTACGATTATGCGCCTGCAGGCGTGCCTATGATTAGAGTGGGCGGTAGCCGGTATATCCTTAACCCTCTAGAGTTTGGTTTGCGCGATATGATGATCTTATTATTGTGTGCTATGCGGATAGCGTTGTGTTGTTTGTAAGTTAGAAAACATGGTTAGTTGGAAGGATAAGTGTGGGGCATGGAAAGTGTGAACCTTAGAGTTTTATACGTGGAGACCTTAGAGGCGAGGCCGTCTTGAGTGGGTGATTTTACGGTTGGTCTTTGCGATGTACTTGGTATGCGGGGAAATATTGTGGGATAATTACATGGGTAGTGTGAGATGAAAGTGGTAGCTTTCATGACGTGAATTAATAAGATTGTTCCGGATCGGGAACAAGAGTTGGCGCGTGTAGGGGTCGGGTTGAGGGCCATTTGCGGGTCAACCCGCAGCCATATTGAGGTGGGGTCGATTCGAGGTGGTCCCGCCAGTGGTAGGGTCACGCGAGGTGCTAGGCCCAAGTTTAGGTAACCATCGTGCGAGTTCGTGGATCGTTCAACCGATCGGATCGTGAAGGCCGGAATGGCCTTAGAGTAAATTGAAGCTAGTGGGAGCCGTTGTAAGATTAGAAATGATTCCTCGTTGGCTTGGATTTGAGTTTTGCGCACATGTTATATTCTCGCCATTGGTGGCGTGATCGGTTTTGTAAGTATAGTAGTGAAGACTATACCGACACAAATGCGTTTGGAGACTTAGAATGAACATTCGACGAATGTTTCTAAGGAAGAATGTTATACCGTAGTTCGTGGTATATAGGTGAGGATGTACATGCGAGATTACGGCGAAATTTTGGAAAGAAAGAAAGATGTGATTTTTCGACTGAAAAGATTCCGGTGTTATATGAAGAAAAGTTTCGATAATGGGAATTGGATTCCCATTTGGTATTCTGACTTCTTAGAATATTTGAGAATTATGGAATTTTATTTAGGAAATGGTCACGTGGGGCCCACTGTGAAATTCTGGTTTTGTGGGCCCGCTTAGTTTTTGAGATTTTGGCCATTATGGATATTTCGGAGATGAAATATTTTGGGCAGTAGGAGGCGACACGTGTACCCCCTAGGTGGCCCTTGGCCAAATTAGCTAGACAAGTGGCAAGACAAGTGGCAAGTCTTGCTAGATATTTTGTGTGGACAAGTGGCTTGTGGGTCCCACCACACTTGTCCCCAATCTCAACCACACACTTGCCTTCATCCTATCCTTGGTTGTCCTATATATGCACCCTTAGTTGATGAAATCTTCCACACTTAGACATTTGAAGACTTGAAAAACCCTCCTTCTCCCTTGACCTAGAGCTCTCGGTTTGCCCCATTTCTTGAGAAAAATTTGTCCAACAATTCTTAAACTCTCAAGTGTTCTTCCCTAAGGTGTTAGGAAGATTGTGTACCAAGAGTTGGAAAAGATTTCACACCCCTAGCCTTGAAGGGATGCCTTGGCGAAAGTTGTCATCTTGAAACCCTAAGTGTTCTTCACTTTTTGGAGTTGAATCTTGAAGAGAAGTTGGTTAGGAGCTTCTATGGGTTGCTTGTAGCGGATTGGAACGTAAAGATTTGGAGCTAAGACTTGCTTGGAGCGACTTTAAGAACTTGGATATTTTTGGGCTATTTGAGGTAGTGGAACTTAAACCTCTTTGTGAATTGGTTGTTATACATATATTATAAGTATATTATGGATTATATAATATATGGAGTAAGTTTGGAAGAGTTGGATCTTGTTAACTTGTTAAAAGAAAGGATTGGCCGTTTGCCATTAAAATGGTAAAACGATCTTACTTGCTAAGAAGCATAACAAAGTAACTATAACTTATATTAAGAATGGAAATATAAGTTGGATGACTAATGAGTAAATTGGATAAGTAAAATGGACAAAGTTGGCCAAGGACCCCAACTTAAGGATCAGATTTACTTTGGTGTATTTACATTGGTGTATTTACATTTCATTGAGGAAGATTTTTCAATCGCGTTCGTTTGGGCGTGTGATCCCTTTTTAATTATTATATTGTTATGAAGGCGTGATAGTAAACGCGTTACGGTTGGCGCGTAATCCCCTTCTTTTACTTATTGTTGTTATGGGCGTGATAGTAAACGCGTTACCGTTTGGGCGTGTAATCCCTTTTATGTTGTTTAATTATTACGCCTTATATATATATATGGTATATATATTACTGTTATTCTGCCTTGGTAAAAGATGGAAAAGTGAGTATAAATGGGAAGTCTTTGAAATTTCCGTAGATTTTGAGGGCTTTTATTGGTATAAGTCTTCAATGATAAGAAAGGTTTGATAGAGTACTATGACCATTTTAGGAGTGGAGTACTACGTGTGGCGTGATCTACTTGGCAGGAGTAGCCGACGGGTTGAAGTACTTGGGCGTTTTGCTTATTGTCGATAAATCGTCGCGAGGTATGTGAACCTCTTCCTATCTTTTCTAGCATGATTGTTGTGAACTATGTAGTACGGTGACGTACATGTGCTAAGTGATTTGGTTGGTTTAAAACATAGGGTGTTATAATAGCTTTATGGGAAGTTAGTTATAACGACCTTATGTAGTGAAAATGGTTTCTTGATGTTAGAAGTTAAGAGACTTGATCTTATAAGATAAGAGACTTAACTTATTTGTTTTAATGTGGATGTTTGTGTGAAACCTCATTCGTGAGTAATGAGTACTTGGTTTTAAAGGGATAATGTTTCTTGATTTGGGAATCGTAATGTGTATCGGCTGCACCATTGCAGCGTTAATAAAGGAAAATGTATTGAATAATGATGTGTTGTATTAAAACCAGTAGAAACCTCCATCTGCATAGAAGCTAAGATGAGACAAAATGATATTACATTTTCTAGATCATGGCTGCTGTAATAAGATCGTTATAAACAAAGAATAAACTACTCACATATATGACATATGTTACTCAATTGTTTTAAAAGAGATTTAGACTATGAGTTATGAAACCTTTCTAAAATAAGTGACTTGAGCATTTGAAAATGAGAAGTTTGAGTAATTGAAACTAGGCAAACCGAACTTAGGAAAAGAATGTTGTTACTTGATTTTGAAAAGGAATGGGTTGGTCATTCTAATACTACGGGTATAGGGTGACTTTTATAAAAGTAATGGATCTCTTTTAAAAGAACTTAACGTATGTAGTACTTTGGGGTTAAAAACCCGAACTTTGGCATAAAATGAAAGTACTTTGAGTTGTGTGAAACTTGCCTATGCTTGTTGTTGTGAAACTTGCCTATGCTTGTTGTTGTGAAACTTGCCTATGCTTGTGATGATAGCCTTTGTTGTGCAAGTGTGGTATTTCTGTGTTACCGCGTCTCTCGATAGAGCAGGTCGACTTGTGAGAACTTACTCGACGCGTCTTTGGCGTGATGGAGAATTCCACGGGTATGTTTCCATTTTGATTCTTGTCTTGTTGTTGATGTCACATGGACATGTCTACACCGAGGTAGAATTCGGGCACGTGGCCACGCGCAGGTTGATCACCCAAGATATTATTGTTGATGTCACGGGCGCGTGTCTACACCGAGGTAGAATTCGGCACGCATGTGGCCGGAGCATTGGTATTATTGTTGCATCATGGACATGTCTACACCGATGCACTCGGCACGCGCCATGATGCGAACATGATTGATGTTGTGGGCGTAAGACCCATAGTTATATTTGAGTGATGACTTGAGGCGTGAGTCCCGATCGACATGACGATCGCTTTTATGTCAGAATCAGAGTTGGTTATCATACGTCTCCCGCTTTATATAGACTAGTATGATTTCATTACTGATTTTTACTGCCACATACTTGGTACCGTTGCATCGACCTCGTGGCCGCGTTCATGCCGCAGTAGAGGTACATCGGCCGTGGATCCTCGCCTAGGATCTCGGGCCATTGCTGGGAAGCTCCGCTTCTCCGAGGCTTATCTTTTGGTATGTGTTCCCTGAGTTGTAGGTTCTTGTACATTCAGGGGTATGGCGGGGCCCTGTCCCGTCATAGTTGTTGTAAATCTTAGAGGTCAGTAGTACTGTTGTGGGCAGGGTTTGTAAAAAGGGATTAAACTGTTCGTTTTGAAAGAGTTGTATTTATTATGTTATTGGAAGGTAACCGTTGGGTTGCTTTGTTTATGTTCATATATCTGTTTCTTGTTTAAGTTTTATTTTCCGCTGGTTTTCTCTGATGATTGTATCACTAGGGTGCCCGGGATAAGGCACCAGTAACGGGCCCCGGAACGGGTCGTTACATATTGTGTGACTTTTGTGAAAGAAACGGATCTTTTAAAGAGTTAATGTATGAAGTACTTTGGGGATAAAAACCCGAAATTGTTAACATAAAGTAGAAAGTACCTTGTGTGAATAACTTGATTGTATTGGTTTGTGATAGCCTTGTAATACTTTCTTGTTGAGTTGATAAGTAAACATGTTAGGATGCTACGTGTGTTAGTATCTGGTGATGTTTGTGTAAAGGGGTTTCCCTTGTTGTGCTTATGTTGTTTAACGATAAGCTGTTATGTTATTATATCACATACCCTCGACTTGTTATACGAGGGCTTGCCACCCTTGATGCGGTCTATACGGCCTATGCGGTCTATGTGACTATGCGCGAGCGGTATGCTCCGTGATTGATCATTCCGTGTTTATCCCGACGCGGATGCCTATGCGGATGCAGGTGACTACGCGGTCTATCGAGACTACGCGATCGCGAGTCCGCGAGGTACCGGGTTAGCTACCCCGATGCGAGGAATACCTCATGCGGTCTGTGTGTGACCTATGCGGCCGCGGAAAGTCCGAGATTAGGCACGCATAATGATACTATGGGCGATTGGCCTTGCTTCGATCATTCGCGCCTAGAAAAGACTCGCTAGCTTTATCTACCTTGCTCTTGTTTATGTTGTGGCACTATATGCGATTGAACTGGTTGTATTTGCAAATGGTTTTAAATACTTTGATTTTACTTGATTTTTACGCCACATACTTGGTACTGTTATCGATTTCTTCTGGAAGGCGTTCATACCGCAGTAAGTACACCGCCGTCGATCCTCGCCATAGTGGTCACGCCAATTGGGAAGCTCCGTTTCTCCGTAGGCTTATCAGAGGTATAGTCCCCTGTAGTTGTAGGTACTACATTCAGGTATGGCGGCCCCGTCCCGCCATTGTTGTTATCATTCTTAGAGGTCTCAGAGTAATGCCAGGCGTAATTGCAAAAGGGATGTAATCGTTTCTAGTTGTTATATATATATATGCCGAAAGGCAACTTTTCTCAGATAACTGTTTTCCACTTCCCTTTATTCATGGCTTGTTTTATTTTCACGATTACTCGATGTATGGCTACTGGGTGCCCGGTAGGCACTACCACGCCCGGTTCGGTCGTGACAACTAACAATACTATATAACCATACCACGGTCGACACGGGCAAGTACGAAAAGCCAACTACCAGATACCAAGGCCGCATCACGTCGCTGATGGGGGCAAGTACGAGGGCTAACTACCAGATACCAAGGTCGTGATCACGAGACTTCGCCACAAAACTGAACTGGGCAAGTGCGAAGGCTAACTACCAGATACCAAAGCCAAATCAGCCACGACCGGGGCAAGTACGAGAGCCAACCACCAGATACCAAGACCGAATCAATAAAACCCCACGAGGGTCGGGTCCATGGAATGACACTATCAAGAACTGATCGGCAAGTACGAAAGCCAACTACCGTAACCAACCCGCATCAAGAACGCATCGGGCAAGTACGAGGGCTAGCTACCGATACCAAGGCCGATCAAGAAACCTCACGGAGAGCTAGTCCATGGAACAACAATCCTAATGGAACCATACCCGGCCACCCATCGTGTCGAGATGTCCATCAATCAAGAATAACATGACCGCCCTCCATCGAGACGCGTAACATAAGGATACAACACTTGCACAACAAGGCTATCACACGCAAACATAGGCAAGTTACACACAACTCAAGGTACTTTCATTTTATGTCAAAGTCCGGGTTTTAACCCCAAAGTACTACATACATTAATTCTTTTAAAAAGACCCATTTCTTTCCCAAACGTCACCTAGTACTAACACTCGTAGTATCCGAAAATAGAGTAACTATTGTTTTAAGTAAACCAAAATAATTCCATACCTTCTTTTAAATAACCCAAGACAATACTATGCCTTCTTTTTTTAAAACCAATTTAAGACAAAACCATGTCTTCTTTTTAAACCATAAATTCTTCAATTCCTCAAGTCCCTTTTCTTTTAGAAATCAAGTTCCTTACTTTGGAATTTAAGAAAATTAATTCTTATATGTAATGATTCTTATTAAAGTAGCCATGATCTATAAAATGTAATAATTTTGTCTTATCTTAGCTTCTATGCATATGGAGGTTTCTACTTGTTTTAATATAATTAATTGACATTACATTTTCCTTTACTAACGCTGCAATGGCTTGTTCGATACTTATTCTCATTTCCGAAATCAATATAACTTATTCCTTTTAAAACCCAATTACCCATTTCTCATAAAAGCGGTTTCACAACTTTTTAACACCAACCAAGTCCTTAATATTTCATATCAAGTCATTTATAAGTCAAGTCTCTTATCTTTTAAAAACCACAAACCATTTCTTTACCTACATAAAGTTGTTATAACAAACTTCCCATAAAGCCGTTATAACACTTTATGTTTTAAACCAACCAAATTCATTTAGCACATGTACGTCTACCGTACTACATAGTTTACAACAATCATGTTAGAAAAGATAGGAAGAGGTTCACATACCTCGCGACGATTATCGACAATTAGCAAAACGCTCCAAAGTACTATACTCTTGCTAGCCTTTTCCACCCTTCAAGTAGAATATGCTACTCGTAGTACTCCAACCTATAATGGTCATAAAAGGTCTATTAACCTCTAGCTCTCTTCGTAAAATATTCTAAGTACAAGGTCACTAAATTCTACGGAAAATCGGGCAGCACTTCCTTTGTTTCTACATACTTTGCCACATTTTTCAAGGCCGAATTCAATAACCAAACGCCACATTTAAGGCTCAAATCAATTCAGCAAATACCAAGGGGATTACACGCCCAACAATACGTAAAATTCCGCCCACAATTACCACCAACTAGTCCACAATACAATCCAAAATACAATGTTATTCTCGGCTAACAACAACACTACTTCTCTTTCAATTTCTATTTCAATACAAGTTGTTGTTCCAACATGCTACATAGTCATAAACAATTTCAACAACTATAATTCCCTCTTTATATAACATGTGACAACTAAACTAGTAACCAAATTGAATTACAATCTTAAGGGTTAACATACTAGTTTTTTTTTGGATTAGGGTTCCAATAGTCAATTCACTTATCAAACTTCATAATATAAACCTCATGCTTGCTAATATCCAAAGCTACAACAAGTAGTAATCTTAACTACTAAAACGACAAGAATTATACCTTTACAAGCCCTTAAAATTTCCAAGTTTCAAAGTCGCTCCTTAGCAATTCTTAGCTCCTTTCCTTAAGTTCCAATCCGCTCCAAGCACTCCTGTAGTTCTATGAAGAACCCATCTTCAAGTTTCAACTTCAAAGTTGAAGAACTCCTTAAGTTTCCGCTCATACTAATACGAAAACGCCACTTTTCCGGAATCTTTCTATTGAGATAACCTTACAACACTCTTAGGAACCTAGGGTTTAAGTCTTGTGAACAATGGAACAAAACTATAATTTTTTTGTGTGGACAATACCCCAACCCGTGAGCTACTACATGAAGAACAAAAATTGTGAAATAATTCTAAGTGTTGGAAGACAAGTCTTGCACTAGTTGGGTATATATAAGACAATGGAGGGTCAAGATTATAACAAGTGTGTGGCTAGGATGAAGATCACATGGATAATAGCCAAGTGGACAAGTTGACTTGGTCAATACACTCAAGCTTGAAGACTTTCATACACAATGGTCAAATGACCATCCTATCCTTGCATTAAATCGTCCAAGACCATATGAGGGGGGTGCCACGTGTCGCGCTCTCATTCGTTCATAAAATTCCGTAACCCTCGTGGGTCCCACAAAACGTAAAATTCCTCGGGTGGGCCCCACATGACCAAATCCGTAAAATATAAATTCCATAGTTCTTATAAGTTCTTAAAGTCTTAAATACCAAAGTTGAGAATCCAATTCTCAATAATAAACCTCTTTCCTTCACGAAGTTCGGAAACTTTTCCGTCGAAAAATCACATCTTTCTTCTATTCCAATTTTAATGTCGTATTCTCGTACGTATGTCCTCACATACATACCCTAGAACTACGGGGTGTAACATAGGTATAACGACTTAAGAAAGATAAAAGGAACGGTTTACTTATGTGTTTATGAAAGACTTGTATTGATTTCTGGAAAGTATAGTAAGATGGTTTGATGAGTAGACCTATTATGATGCTACGTGTGTTAGTGTCTTGTAACGTTTGTATAAATAGGTTATTCTTATTGTGCTTATGGTGTTTAACGATAAGCCGTTATGTTAGTATTGTACCACTCACCTCTTGACATGTTATACCGGGGGTTAAGCCGCCTCCGACGCGGCGGATGCCTCACGCGTCCAGGGACCTATGCGAGCTACGAGAGTTCCGTGTTAGTGCGGGAATACCTCATGCGGTCTATATGGCCATGCGCATCACGAGAGTCCGGGACGATGCCGATGAGTAGCTACCTCGATGCGGGAATACCTCACGCGCCAGTGGCCTATGCGATCGCGGAGTCCGTGATTAGGTACGATAATGATACTATGGGCGATTGGCCTTGCTTCAATCATTCGCGCCTAAAAAGACCACATTAGCTTACATATTATTGCTCTTGTTTGTGATGGCACTCACGTGCGCTTAACTCGGTTGTTTTCATACATACTTGTGTTTTGGTTTTATAAAATGTTAAGGTTTTATATATGTATATATATATGTACCTTACAGTTTCACATATTTGGTACTTGTTGTACTGACCTCCTTCGGGGGGCTGCGTTCATGCCGCAGGTAAAGGGAAGCAGGTAGCAGATCCTCATTCTTAGGATCCTTACTCTGGTGTCAGGAGCTCCATTTCTCCGGAGGCTCGACTTTTGGTACGACTCTCCCTGGTGTTGTAGATATTTTGTACATTCAGGGTATGGCGGGGCCCTGTCCCGCCATAGTTGTTTACTTCCTTAGAGGTCTGTAGTCATGTTGTAAAGTTGGGATGTAACTGCCAGACTTGGTTTATATATATATGCCGAAAGACAACTTTCTCTCAGATAAACTGTGTTACATTTTACATTTGTTTCATGTCTTGTTTTCTTATTCCGCTGATTACTCTGATGTATGTCTACTGGGGTGCCCGGGTAAGGAACCAGCCACGGGCCCGGGATCGGGTCGTGACATTTCCATAAAGCTATTATAACCAACTCCCCATAAAGTCGTTATACTAGCTTTATACCTTAGATACTTACATTCTTCTTTATAACCAAGAGACTTAAACTTTCCAACAAAACAAGTATCAAAAATACTTTCAACATACTTAAAGTCTCTTAACTTTTAAAAACCAAGATATCCTTAATATTTTTAAACAAGTGAGTTAATTCCCTAACTCAACCAACTTGAACATTCTTAAGATAAACCAAGGATATCAAATGGACTAGATTCACAAAATCTCGTGACGCTCACCGTACTATACATTTACAACTTATTCATGCTCAAGAGATAAGAAAGTTCCACATACCTCTTCGGTTCAATCCACTTGCCAAGTCCAATATGCCGTACGTAGTATGTCAACCTATAATGACCATAATACGTCTATTAACTTCTTACTTCAAACGTAGAATATTCCAAGTGCAAAGTCACTAAATTCTACGGAAAATCAGACAACACTTCCTTTGTTTCTACATACTTTGCCACCTTTTTCAAGGCCGAATTCAATAACCAAACACGCCACATTTAAGTCTCAACAATGTAGTTATCAATAGGGGATTACACGCCTACAATACGTGTAAAATTCCGCCCCACAATTTACATCAAACTAGTCCAAAAATACAATGTCCATTCGGCAATTAGGGACAACAATACAATGTATTTTCCAATTCCTTTTCAATCCAAGTTGTTTAGTATAACCTGTTGTAAAGCCGCAATTGATTATAATAACTATAATCTTCTAGTAGATAACATGCGACGATTCTATTAAACGACCAAATTGTAATTCAATTTCAAATGACTCAACATGTCATTTTCGGATTTGAGCTTATAAACTTCCATAACACTTATCAATCTTCATAACACATATCACATGATCATTTCTAACTTATCATATCATGGAATCTTCAATTACAAAAGTAAGACGAAGATTATACCTCATTTAGCCCAAATATGATTCAAGATTACAAGTCGATCCTTAGCAACTTTAGCTCCTCTTTTTGACGTTCCAATCCACTCCAAGCAACCCTTAGAAGCTTATGAAGAACCCATCTTCAAGTTCCAACTTCAAAGTTGAAGAACTCCTTAAGTTTCCGCCTTGCGACTAATACGAAAACTTAGTTTTTCCGGAATCATTCTATTGAGATAACCTTACAATATCCTTAGGAACCTTGGTTTAAAGTGTGGAGCTTATTGGACAACAAACGAAAATTCTTGTCTTGAAATCTTAGCTAAACCCGAGAGCTCCCATGAGTTCTTCACAATTTCTTGAAATTTTTTCTAAGTGTTAAGCCTTGTCTTGCTACTAAGGAAGCTTATATAACCAAATGGAATGTCTAGATTAAAACAAATGGGTGGCTTGGATGCATTTTATTTAAATATCAAGCTATGTGGGCTCATTGACTTGGTCAATGTTGTCAAACTCTTAGCCTAGCAAGACTTTCATCTTAATATTGGTCAAATGACCATTCTATCCATGTCCTATTTCGTCCAAGACCACTAAGGGGGTGACACGTGTCGCCCTCCCGTTCGTCGCAATATTTCATTTCCCGACAAATTCCAAAATTCCGATAAATTTTCACTAGTCTCCAATATTAACATTTTTGAGTTCTTACGTACGTTCTTATAAACATATCCTGGAAATTCCGGGGTGTAACATTCTTCCCCCCTTAGAAACATTCGTCCCCGAATGTTCTTTTGGGAGTCAAACTTAAAGATAGCGACATAGTCTTCTGACAACCCCTACATACCAATAATGCCACACGTGGCCACATAACAATACTCATACCAAAATGTCAAGCTGAACCCCATGTGTCAACGTCGGTTATCTACATAATGCTTCTGCTGACCCTGAGCTTACTAATAATCTTTCCTGGATAAGCTTCGCCTTATCCACGGCCCGCTGAATCAAGTCTGGACCAAATAACTGAACCTCGCCTATGTTGAACCAATCAACCGGCGATCTACACTTCCTTACATACAAGGCCTCATACAGGGCCATCCGAAAACTGGAAGGGTATCTGTTATCGTACGTAACTCAACAAGAGGCAAATACTCCTTTCAGCAAACTCTGAAATCAATAACATCGGCCCGCAACCTATCCTCAAGTGCCTGGATAGTATGTTCTGCCTGTCCGTCGGTCTGAGGGTGTAATGCAACACTGAGACTCACCTGTGTCCCTAAACCCTTCTGAAAAACCTCCAAAATTTATCCATAACCGAGCTCATCTGTCTGACCTCATAAACGTAGGAACCCCGTGCAGTCTCACAATCTCCCTGCTATAAGCTAGCATAAACCTCAGCCGAGTAAGTGGTCCTAACTGGAAGAACACGGTTGGTTTCGTCAGCATGTTTACTATGACCCCCAGGGGGTCGCACCTCCCCTGAGTACGATGCCACCCTGTAACCAGATCCACATTAAGCACCTTCCATATCTAAGTCGGGATCTAAATCGCCTGTAATAGCCCACTGGGCCTCTGGTGTTCAACCTTGACCTGCTACTAATTCGGACGCTAAGCAGTAAACTCCGCTATATCCCTTTTCCGGTCATCTTACCCATACATACATCTGAGGTAACGACACGACTTAGTCGACCCCGAACAATTAGAGCAATAAGCACTGCGTGCCTCCCCTAAAACTCCGACTAGTCCTCGCAAAGACCGGTACACACAATCTATCCTCATATCACAAAGACCCATCCGTGCTACTCAAACAGCTCTTCTCTTCTGAGAGCCGATCTCGATATCAGATCATAATCGATCCTCATACTGTCGCTTCTTTACCTCCTCAACGACGGAAGAATCGGCAACCTCTCGGATCCAAACTTCATTCACCTTGGAAACCAATAATCGAACCCCTCGGCTCGGTAGCTGATGAATCTCACGGACCACGTCCTGTTTATCTGGCTGACCATCTGACAGACTACCCATAGATCCACGACTAAGAGTATATGTAACTGTCTTGGCTTTCCCCAGATGGTATAGGATATCAGTATCACAATCCTTGGGTAACTCTAACTACCGTATCTGTCGCGAATTCAACTGCCTCTGTCTGAAGATATACCGGAGGCTCTCGTGGTCTGCACAAATATCCACATAAAGTCTATATAAACGTCATGCCTCTAAATATTCAAGGCATGATTTACTGTCGTCAACTCTAAATCGTGAGTGGCGTAATTTCCTTTCATGCTTCCCTAACTGCCGGGAAAACATAGGCTCTAACCTTATCGTGTTGCGTCAGCACACAACCTAGCCCAACACCCAACGTGTTATAATAATAACCTAACCCTCTAGTCTCTCAGGAGGGGTTAGAACTGTAGTCGTGGTCAACTTATCTTTCAATTACTGGAAGTCTTTCTCAAACCTGCGAAATATTCGGGCACCCTTAATCTCAATTATGGTTCTTGTTTCCCTTTCTTTGTTGCAACTCAACTTGGTCACTAACTTAGATTTGATCCCTTTGCTTGCAACATGGCTAAGACTTCATGTCAATCACAATTTAGGGGGGGGGGGGAGATTTCCTTGATCTCGTCAAGTAGTAACCCAATTTTCCTTTCCCAGTTTGTAGAGCCTATAGTCAGGTGTTCAACCTCCATTTATGGTATTACCTAATCCAAAGACTTGTCAAAATTTCTTATCGTTCGAGTGTCTACCCGCCTTTCCTTTATAAGCTATTGCAAGTTGTCCTGGGGTCCCTTACCCCTCCGTATTTTCTTACTATCTTTCTCTTCCGTACATATGCTACCACCTTTTCTCGAGGTGTTCTTACTGCCCAAAAGACACCAATGGTCTTTACACTAGTCTGGGGTAATCATATCTCGTGTAACTTACATAACCATAGTTGTATTCTCTTTTATCTTTCTGGTCATAACCTTATCTTATGCTTATTATTAGCAAAAGTATTTCTATTTTGATCCGTAATCGTACAGTTTCATACATGTGTACTACCTGCATTTTTTTATCCTTACGACACTTCCTCGACCATTTCGTAACGTCGTTCTTAATTACCCCAACACAATACTTTTCCCACGTTTATCTAAAACTGTAACCTATGGCAAGACGATACTAAAGACCTTACCAGTCTCCCATCATTCGTCTAACAACATGGGTACACATAACCCTATAATACGTAAATCTGTCCTTACGAGGGGAGAGAACTTATCTCCATTAAATAAACTTTCCTTGGAGTCACAACCCTAATCACAGGGTCCTCTTGCGGTCCAGTAAATATCTAATCATCACGCACCGCCTTAAAGTCGTGTAGATTTTCAAAACATACCAAAGATGTCTTCTGTTTTCCATAGGCAGCACTCGTACCTATCTTATTCTTGCTTGCGCGCTATCCTGAACTTATCCGTAAGGTCGTGGCCCTGACCGCCACACCAAACCAACTCCAAGTACATCCAAGGGCACTTAGCATAAACTCCTTCAAATTCGAGTATTTCTTACTTTCTGCATTAATTTACCTCCACTGAACAAGTCACACAGACTTATTAAAATCAACAATGTCAAAGAAGGAAGGATAATTCACTGGTTACCACCACTTCTCTTCCTTTTCACTCGATAACCGGCTTACCGGGAAACTGGTACCGAATCAATCTCTCTCTGTAGTCCACGTTGGCATAGCAAGAGGCCAACTAGCCCGTACTCATAATGTTACACCCCGTATTTACAAGACATGTTTTAAGAACGTACGTAAGAACTCACAATTGTTAAGATTTGAGACTTGTAAAATTTTATCGGAATTATGAAATTGTCGGAAAATGTAATATTGTGACGAATGGGAGGGCGACACATGTCACCCCCCTTATGGTTGCCTTGGACGATTTTAGCAAGGGCTAAAGGGTCATTTGACCTTTGTAGGATGACTAAGTCTTGCAAGTAGAGAGCTTGACATAATTGACTTAGTCAAAGGGTCCACAAAGTCTTGATATTTAGTAAGACCTCATCCAAACCACCCAATTGTTTACATCTTGACCCTCCATGTCCCTATATATTACTACTAGTAGCAAGAGTGAGTCCAACACTTAGAAAAATTTGCAAGAATTTGAAGAACACACAAGGCATGCTCTCGGGTTCAAGGCTTTTTGAAAAAGAAAATTTTTTGTTTCTTGTTCTTTAAGCTCCACACTTTAAACCAAGGTTCATGAGTGTATTGTGAGTGTATCTCAATAGAAAAATCTCGGAAAACGATAGTTTTCGTATTAGTCGCAAGGCGAAAACCTAGTTGCTTTCTAGGTTTTGTTTGGAGATTTGAAGGAAATTTGTTGGTGTTGTTCTAAGGGTCTCAACTAGCAGATTGAAGTGTCTTGAAGAGGCTCTAAGTTGCTAAGGAGCGACTTCGGATTTGGAGTTGGATTAAGATTCGTTGAGGTATAATCTTGTCTCTTAAAAGTGTTACAAGATTATTTATATTGTTGTTAGCTTTACATGTTGCTAGCATGAAGTATATGTGTTGGAGTTTATAAGTATTATGGATTGCTTGTAGCCTTAAAAATCCGAAAATGTAATGTAAGCCATGTGAAGTTGGATTACAATTTGGTCGTTTATTAGAATCGTCGCATGTTACTTACTTGAAGATTATAGTAGTTATAATCAATTGCGACTTGATATCATGTTATACTAACAACTTGGATTGAAATGGAAATTGGATAAGAATTGGTATTGTTGCATCTCAATGTGGCCGAATTGGACTTGTAGTTTGTATTAGTTTGATATCGTTTGTGGGGCGGAATTTTACACGTCTAGTAGGCGTGTAATCCCCTATTGTTGATTGCATTGATTGGGCCTTAAATGTGGCGTGTTTGGTTATTGTATTCGGCCTTGAAAAAGGTGGCAAAGTAAGTAGAAACAAAGGAGGTGCTGTCCGATTTTCTGTAGAATTTAGAGACTTTACAATTATAATATTCTACGTTTGAAGTAAGGCGTTAATAGACGTATTGTGAATATTATAGGTTGACATACTACGGGCGGGACTTTGTACTTGACAAGTGGTTTGACCCGAAGAGGTATGTAGAACTTTTCCTATCTTTTGAGCATGACTAGTTACACGTATATAGTACGGTAGACGTACAAGATCTTGATATCCTTTACTAGTTTATGAATGGCCAAGTCGGGTGAGTTAGGAGATTAACTCGATTCTTTGAAAGTATTAAGGATGTCTTAAGTTTTATTAAAGTTAAGGGACTTGAAGAGTTTTAAAGTATGTGATACTTGTTCCGTTTTAAACGTATAAGTCCCTTGGATAGGAAATTGTATTTGGCTAAAGTATAAAGTGAATATAACGACTTTATGGGAAGTTGGTTATATTTGCTTTATGGAAAGATAAATGACTTGATTGTAATGAAAAGGCAATTTGATTTTAAGGCATCAATTGCCTAAGGTTTTATAAGAAAAAGGAGTCACTTGATTTAGAAACCTAACTTTATTTCTAAAGGTATTGTGACTTGTCTTGAAAAGTAATTTTGACTTGATACTACGGTTAATAGTATCTTGGAAGTTTTATATAAAAGAGAGTCATTTTTAAAAGAGTGGAAGTATGTAGTACTTTGGGTTAAATTCCCGGATCTTTATAAAAGACATGTTAGTGACTTAAGTAAACTAAAATGAGAGTGTATGTGAACAAGAATAATAAGAAGTTAGGGGGATTCTTAACTTGCTTATATATTGTGTGATAACCGGTTTTGTGCTAGTGGTATATTATTTATTACGGGGTCATTCCCCGGGTTTGTGGCATTTGCATATTCCGTGGATTTGCTACCCACGATGCGAGGAATACCTCATGCGAGTCCGCAAGGGCTTATGCGGGTGAAATAGTTCCATGCGGGCGGATACAGCCTATGCGAGGAATACCTCATGCGAGTCCGTAAGGGCTTATGCGGGTGAAATAGTCCCATGCGAGGAATACCTCATGCGGGTCCACGCGACCTATGCGGGTGAAATAGTTCCAGGAGTAGGATTGCTTAATGATATCGCGCTACTGGTCCTGCTTTGATCGTGAGCTTCCTATTTTATATTGTAAGTATACTACTATTTACTCTCATTGTTAGTAAGGCACGATTATCGTAATTTGATTATCATACATGTCTCCCGCTTTGTTTTAAACCTATGATGTAATTACGATTTTTCCGCTTTACATACTTAGTACATATCAGTAATCGACTTCTTCCTGGCCGCGTTCACGCCGCAGGTGGTAAGCAGTGGTGGATCCTCATACTTAGGATCACTTATCGACGCCAAGCTCCATTTCTCCGAGGCTTGTCTTTTTAGTACGATTTCCTGAAGTTGTAGATTTATGTACATTCGTGGTATGGCGGCCCTGCCCCGCCATCGTTGTTATTCCTAGAGGTCGTAGTAATATGTTGTGGTTTGGGGCTGTAAGAACTGAGTTGTACAGTTTTTCTTGGATTATGCATATTTTATGAAAGGCGGCCTTATCGGCTAGCCTGTGTTATTATTGTCTAAATGTTGTATTTTATGTATCGCCGCTATTCTCTCGATGTATACCAACGGGTGCCTGTAGTAGGCACCGCCGCGCCCGGTCGGTCGTGACACATAATGACCTCAATGTTCGCCATAACTTTGCTAGGTCTGCTAGGGTCCAACGACTGTATCGTTACCGGCAACTATTATCTACCCACTCAGCTACCACCCAACACTCACGGGTGTAGTCACCTCGAAAGGTCCTCACGGATTCAGGCTCCATTTCTTTACACTTGGTTGCTCTCTTTCTCATCGTCGATTTCTTCCCGTACTTTCAAACTTATTCTAGCGTACGTACATAGCCTTCATAGTGATTCGGGCCTCCAATCTTTGGAGTTACTTATTCTAAACAACATAAGACCATTTCCGGCTCTCACAACCTGGTTCCGGTGGAATGCGTCCACAAACCCATAAAATTATTAACTAAACTTGGGCCTTGCACCCTCGTGACCCTGTCACGTTGCGGGACTACTACCAATTGATCTCATTCCATTACAAGCTATGGGGCGACCCTTAATAGGTCCTCAACTCGACTCGGCGTCGCACTTAACTCTTATCCTTGGTCTGTCTTAACCTCTTACTACCCGAGAAGGCCTTATATACCTAAGGTCTCGGTGGTTATCAACATTCTTAGGCTCGCAATTTCCATGCTCCACGCCTACCTTATCAGTCCCCCCGTAAACGGATACAAAAACTTCTCGTAATACCATAATCGTGTTGTCTTGACCATAACAACCATACTTACTCCATACAGATCTCATCCGTACCATTTTCTTAATCATACTACGTAGCTCAATCTATTAACATAGTCTTCCATTAATTCCCTTAATAATAACTTCTTAAGGGTTCATTTCCTTCTCAGACAACTCATCATCTCCTAATTATCTCAAATTAGCACGTAAAACCTTACTGAGAGTCCATTAACTGCTCCTACCTTCCCGGTATTTATTTAGTCCTTACCAAATCCTGGTAACCTAAAACTATTCTAGGCAACACGCGTCCGACCCTCATACATAAATCCGCATAGCTGTATGTCACAATACCAACTATACTACAAACATTACCTACCTGGATACGCAATCCACATCATCTTTCCTGGGTCACTGCTGCCATTCTCGTAGCTGCAACAACATAACTTGTTAGGGAGAGACGACCATAACCACACAGCTCTATCGCACGATCTTAGAGTGAGAAGAATGGAAACCAATCCTAAATGTCCTGCAGCCTCTTGATTATGGATGTGGTGCACAACACACCGATAATCAAGACTCTACTAGACACGGTCTGTAGACACTTTACGAAGACTAACTGCTCTGATACCACTTTTGTCACGACCCGACCCCGGGCCCGGGCCCGCGACTGGTGCCCTACCTGGGCACCCCATTCATGTATACATCAGAGAATAGCAGCAGAACATACACAATTCAAAAAAGAAAACTTAGACATTAAAATCAACAGGTTAGCCGATAAGGCCACCTTCCGTAAAATATACATAATAAAACAGTACATTTTTTTTCTTTACAACCCAATCCACAAGACATGACTACAGACCTCTAAGAATAACAAGCGTATGGACAGGCCGCCATACCCTGAATGTACAACGACCGACAATACCAGGATAAGCCTCCGAGTAATGGAGCTTCAATGAATCGGTGATCCTAAAAGTGAGGATCAGAATCAGACTCTACTGCGGCGTGAACGCAGCCAAGGAGGTCAAGACAACATGTACCAAATATGTGAAATCAGCATCAGAGTGAAATCACAAGTCTAAAATAAAACTGGAGACATGTATGATAACTCATATACAGTACACTGTGCCTTACTAACAATGAGAGTAATCAAGAGTATACTTTACTGCATAAAAATAGGAGGCTCATGATCAAAGCAGGTCCACCCGCCCGCAATATCATTACGCAATCCTACTCCTGGGACTATTTCACCCGCAAAGGTCGTATAGACCCGCATGAGGTATTCCTCGTGATAGATCAGATCCGCGCATAGGTCGTGTAGACTGCACGAGGTATTCTCGCATAGATCGGTCCTCCCGCATGGGACTATTTCACCCGCATAAGCCCTTTCGGACCCGCATGAGGTATTCCTCGCATCATGGGTAGCAAATCCACGGAATATGCAAATGCCACAAACCCGGGGAATGACCCCGTAATGCACAATATATCACTAGCACAACCGGCTATCATACATAACATAAGCACTACCGGCTTATCATACATAACATAAGCACTACCGGCTTATCATACAATACATAAGCAAGTTAAGAAATCCCCTAACTTCTTATTAGCCTTGTTCATATACACTCTCATTTTAGTTTACTTAAGGCACTAACATGTTATTATAAAAATCCGGGAATTTAACCCAAAGTACTACGTACTTCTACTCTTTTAAGAATGACTATTTTTCATACAAAACTTCCAAGATACTAATAACCGTAGTATCAAATCATAACTACATTTTAAGACAAGTCACTATACCTTTTAGAAATACATTTTCAGGATTCTAAATCAAGTGACTTCTTTCTTTTAAAAACCTTAAGCAATTGATGCCTTTAAATCAATTTGCCTTTCATTATTTCAAGTCATTTATCATTCTTATATTACTTAGAGTAAACCACTCACACGACGTTCAGGCCCGTGGATCGTGCCTTACCCGCACCTCAGAGTCATACATCGAGTAATCGTGAATATAAAAACAAGACATGAAACAATGTAAAATGAGACACAGTTTATCTGAGACAAAGCCGCCTTTCGGCATATATATAAATGTTTGAACAATTACATCCCTTTTACAAACCTGCCCACAACAGTACTACAGACCTCTAAGAATGTAACAACAACTATGACGGGACAGGGCCCCGCCATACCCCTGAATGTACAAGATCCTACAACTCAGGGAAACATACCAAAAGATAAGCCTCCGAAGAAACGGAGCTTCCCAATACGCTGAACTGTGATCCTATGAGCGAGGATCAACAACCGATGTACCTCTACCTGCGGCATGAACGCACCCGGCGAGGTCGAGACAACAGTACCAAGTATGGAAATCAAAATATTGAAAATGAAATCATAATAGTCTATATAAAATGTAAGACATATATGATAACAAAACTACGCTCATAACATAAAAGAGCCATGTCGGTCGTGGACTCACGCCCTCAAAGTCATCCCTCATGCCCGTGGAACTCCTTCCTCACTGCCGGCAGTCTAGGTATAAATCGTGTGATACGTGTAACATGTCTCGGCCCATCTCATGGACTCGAGGTGGAATCGTATGGAATACATTCCCGGTCCATCTCATGGACTCGGTATCGGATGAAATACATTCCCGGTTCATCTCATGAACGCGGTGTCGGATGAAATACATTCCCGGTCCATCCCATGGACGCGGTGTCGTGTGAAATATATTCCCGGTTCATCCCATGAACGCGGTGTCGGATGAAATATATTCCCGGTCCATCCCATGGACGCGGTGTCGTGTGAAATACATTCCCGGTTCATCCCATGAACGCGGTGTCTTGTGAAATACATTCCCGGTCCATCTCATGGACTCGGTGTCGTGTGGCCATAACATTTAAACGCTCTTTTAAGACAGATTAAGATAATACTATGCTTTCCTTTTTAAAGTCAAGTAACAACATTCTTTTCCAAAAGTTCATGTTTGCCTAATTTCAAATACTCAAGTTTCTCATTTTCGAAAGGTTTCGTAGTTCATAGTCTTAATCACTTAATAACATAATTCTCTTTTAAAACAATTTGAGTAACATATGCCTTACGTGTGAGTAGGTTATTCTTGTTTATAACAATCTTATTAAAGCAGCCATGATCTAGGAAATGTAATACAATTTTGTCTTATCTTAGCTTCTATGTTGATGGAGGTTTCTACTGGTTTTAATAATAATTAATTAATTGTCAATACATTTTCCTTTATTAACGCTGCAGTGGTTTGTTCGATACTTATTCTCATTTCCGAAATCAGTAGAACATTATTCTTTAAAAACCAAGTACTCATTACTCACGAATGAGGTTTCACACTTTTTAACAAAATTCATATTAATTCAATTAAGTCAAGTCTCTTATCTTTTGAGATCAAGTCTCTTAACTTCTAAAATCAATAAACCATTCTTTTTATCTCTCTTAAGTCGTTATACCTAACTTCCCATAAAGCTAGTATAACTCTTAAACTTTCAAAACCAAGTATTACTCTTCTTTCAAAAACGATTCTTAATTCTTTTGAAATACTTCAAGATTCTTATTATTTAAAACTCAAGTCAAAAGACATCGAAGTAAAACCACGTTCTGTTAACATACGTACGTCTACCGTACTATATATATACTTTTAAAATATCATGCTCAAGAGGATAGGAAGAATCACATACCTCGCGACGATTATCGACTATTAGCAAAACGCTCCAAAGTACTGTAATCCTGCTAGCCTTTTCCACCCTTCGAGTAGAATACACTATTTGCAGTACTTCAACCTATAACGGTCATATAAGTTTATCAACGTCTAGACTACTCTGTGGAAATATTCTACGGAAAATTGGGCAGCACTTCCCTACCCGCCAAACTACACAAGTCTACTGTAAATACAGTCCTATGTAAGTACAGTTCAGTCTTCTTCTTTAATATTCTTCTGATGTGATATCAATTCAATTCTCTTCTCTTATACCATCCTTCTATATATCTTATACTCATTCCTATACTACTATAGTATGTAATTTCCAATTTCAATAGAAGGACAAGAGTATTTACCTCGATAAGCCCAAAATTATCCAAGTTTAAAAGTCGATCCTGAGCAAGGTTTAGCTCCTATTCTGAACGCTCCAATCCGCTCCAAACAACCCTTAGAAGTTCTACGCAACTTCTTCTTAATACTTCAACCAACTATGAAGATTTTCCTTAGGGTTTCGTTTTTGGGACTGGAGGGAAGTATAATAGTATTTCTGGGCTTTTAGTGTAGGTGTAACCTTGGAATACTACAAGGTATTTGGGCCAAGGTATTTTGGAATAGTAACAATACTTGGAGAATACTTTTCTACCGGGGGGGGGGGGGTATTTCACGAGAACAACTAGGAGGGGATGTTTCGCCAATGCTTCACAAAGGGGGAGGGGGAGCTCTTGGACGAGAGCCTTTCAAAGGGGGAGAGGGATTTCAAGACTTAGAAATTATTCGAGGATGAAGAAGTCTTCAACTAAGGGGGGGCTATTTATAGGGAAACCAATGGCCAAGATTAAGGCAAGTGGAGGGCAAGTGGAGGGTGGAGATTTGGACAAGTGTTGTGTGGGTCCCACTTGCTCATCTACTACACAAAATATCCTACCTAATCCTTGACCAAAAATAAAGGCAAAAAACGTGCCAAGTTCGTCCAACATTTCCGCCCACTTGAGGGTGACACTTGTCGCCCTCTCGTTGGTCCAAAATATTTCATCTCTCGGAAAAATCCGCAAAAATTATAAATGTTGCAACCGTAATTTTCCCTTCGCAAAGTCCGGAAAACGTTTCGTCGGAAAACAATTCTTTTCGCTAGTTGTGAACAAATTTCGTCCCTTATGCCTACTTAAGGCTAAAACTTTTGTACGTACGCCCTCACGTACATATTCTGGAAATACGGGGTATAACACACTCTTTTTATCTTTCCATAAAGCTATTATAACCAACTCCCCATAAAGTCTTTATACTAGCTTTATACCTTAGATACTTACATTCTTCTTTATAACCAAGAGACTTAAACTTTCCAACAAAACAAGTATCAAAAATACTTTCAACATACTTAAAGTTTCTTAACTTTTGAAAACCAAGATATCCTTAATATTTTTAAACAAGTGAGTTAATTCCCTAACTCAACCAACTTGAAGATTCTTAAGATAAACCAAGGATATCAAATGGACTAGATTCGTCAAAATCTCGTAAGTCTACCGTACTATACATTTACAACTTATTCATGCTCAAGAGATAAGAAAGTTCCACATACCTCTTCGGTTCAATCCACTTGCCAAGTCCAATATGTCGTACGTAGTATGTCAACCTATAATGACCATAATACTTCTATTAACTTCTTACTTCAAACGTAGAATATTCCAAGTGCAAAGTCACTAAATTCTACGGAAAATCGGACAACACTTCCTTTGTTTCTACATACTTTGCCACCTTTTTCAAGGCCGAATTCAATAACCAAACACGCCACATTTAAGGCTCAACAATGTAGTTATCAATAGGGGATTACACGCCTACAAGACGTGTAAAATTCCGCCCCACAATTGACATCAAACTAGTCCAAAAATACAATGTCCATTCGGCAATTAGGGACAACAATACAATGTCTTTTCCAATTCCTTTTCAATCCAAGTTGTTTAGTATAACATGTTGTAAAGCCGCAATTGATTATAATAACTATAATCTTCTAGTAGATAACATGCGACGATTCTATTAAACGACCAAATTGTAATTCAATTTCAAATGACTCAACATGTCATTTTCGGATTTGAGCTTCTAAACTTCCATAACACTTATCAATCTTCATAACACATATCACATGATCATTTCTAACTTATCATAACATCGAATCTTCAATTACAAAAGTAAGACGAAGATTATACCTCATTTAGCCCAAATATGATCCAAGATTACAAGTCGATCCTTAGCAACTTTAGCTCCTCTTTTTGACGTTCCAATCCACTCCAAGCAACCCTTAAAAGCTTATGAAGAACCCATCTTCAAGTTCCAACTTCAAAGTTGAAGAACTCCTTCAGTTTCTGCCTTGCGACTAATACGAAAACGTAGTTTTTCCGGAATCATTCTATTGAGATAACCTTACAAAAGTGTGGAGCTTATTGGACAACAAACGGAAATTCTTGTCTTGAAACCTTAGCCAAACCCGAGAGCTCCCATGAGTTCTTCACAATTTCTTGAAAAAATTTCTAAGTGTTAAGCCTTGTCTTGCTACTAAGTAAGCTTATATAACCAAATGGAAGGTTATGTATTTTATTTAAATATCAAGCTATGTGGGCTCATTGACTTGGTCAATGTTGTCAAGCTCTTAGCCTAGCAAGACTTTCATCTTAATATTGGTCAAATGACCATTCTATCCATGTCCTATTTCGTCCAAGACCACTAAGGGGGTGAGACGTGTCGCCCTCCCATTCATCGCAATATTTCGTTTCCCGACAAATTCCAAAATTCCGATAAATTTTCACTAGTCTCCAATCTTAACATTTTTGAGTTCTTACGTACGTTCTTTATAAACATATCCTGGAAATTCCGGGGTGTAACATATTTATAGGACAATCAAAGTCTAGGATCAAGGCAAGTGTGTGGTGAGATTAGGATACAAGTGTGTTTGAGTCCCACCATCCACATGTCCCATACAAACTTGAGACAAATGGAAAGGCCATTTCGGCCAAAATGGATAAGTGGCTAGCCACTTGTCCCACCCTTTTCGGCTACATGCCACCTAAGTGGGTGACACGTGTCTCCCTCCAATTCGTCCAAAATATTTCATCTTCCGGAAATATCCATAATAGCCAAAATCTCGAAAACAAAGTGGGCCCCACAAAACCGTAAATTTCTCCCGTGGGCCCCACGTGACCAAATCTGGAAATAAAATTCCATAATTCTCTAATATTCCAAGAAGTTCAAATACCAAATCTGGGAATCCAATTCCCATTTACGAACTTTTTTCCTTCACAAAATCCGGAAAATTTTCCGTCAGAAAATCAAATCTTTCTTCCTTCCCAATCTTAATGTCGTATTCTCGTACGTACGTCCTCACATACAGACCCTGGAACTACGGGGTGTAACACTTTGAGTGTTATATTACTGCGCCTTAAATGTGGCATGTTGGCTATTGATATCAGGCCTTGAAAAAGGTAGGAAGTAAGTATATACAGGGGAGGTGCTGCCCAATTTTCCGTAGAATAAGGAACATTGTACTTAGAAATATTCTACGAAGAGAACTAGAAGTTGATAGATGTATTGTGGTTTTTATAGGTGGATATTCTATGCGCGGCATACTCGGCTTGGCTAGTGGTTTAAGCCGAAGAGGTATGTGATTCTTTCTATACTCTTGAGCATGATTGTTGTGAACTATATAGTACTGTAGACGTACGTGTGTGAAATGAAATTGGTTTGTTTAAAACATAAAGTGTTATAATGGCTTTATGGGAAGTTAGTTATAACGACTTTATGAAGATAAAAGAAAGATTTGGTTTTGAAAGCTAAGTGGCTTGATTTTAAAAGGTGTGAGTGCCTTGATCTTAAAAGAGTGAGTTACTTGGGTTTTAAAAGTATACTTGATGTTGTCTTAAAAATGTAAAGCACTTGGTTTAAAAAGTATAGAGTACTTGATTTTAAAGGCCTTGTAATGATTTTCTGAAGGTGTAGAAATTTGGTTTGAAAAGAAAACGTGTTTTGATACTACGAGTATTAGTGTCGCGTGGCTTTTACGCAAAAAGAGGTCTTTTTGAAAGAATGAAAAGTATGTGGTATTTCGGGGTTAAAACCGGATTGTTGGCATAAAATGAAAGTCTAAAAGTACGTTGAACTTGCCTATGCTTGTTGTCATAGCTTTTGTTGTGCAAGTGTTGTATTTCTATGCTACCGCGTCTCTCGATGGAGGGCCGGTTGTCTAGTTGATTGCTTGGACATACTGACGAGTTGGATGGTCCACGGGTATGCTTCCACTATGAGTGTTATCTTGTTATTTCCTTTGGACATACTGACGAGTTGGATGGTCCACGGGTATGCGTCCACTAGGATGGTTCCATGGCCATGCTTATATCGAGGTAACATGCCGGGGCATGCGGCCATTGTGTGGGTTAAATTCCCGGGTTATGTTATTAGTCCATGGACCGCTAATCCATGAAGCTTGCCGCAGTGACGAGCGATCACTGTCTTGATTTGTACATGTGGTTACATGCACACTTTAGATACTTGTCCTGGTCATTTCTCGTGTATCGGCAGGCACTGGTAGATAGCTTAAGATACTTGCCTCGGTCATATCTCGTGAGACGGCAGGCACTGGTACGTTGGCTTAAGATACTTGCCTCGGTCAGTAGCGTGACTAGTTTTTGGATCTGGTAGTTGGCTTCTGTACTTGGCCCGTGAAGTTTTATGACTAGCTTTTGGATCTGGTAGTTGGCTATTCTACTTGGCCCGATCGGTTTTATGACGCAGGCAGGATCTAGTGTCCAAGTTCACATGTGTGTGTTGTTTTACATCATGTACTGCCGGCAGTGAGGAAGGAGTTCCACGGGCATGATTGATATTGTGGGCGTGAGACCCATAGTTATGTGTGAGTGGTGATTTTGAGGACATGCATCCCTTACTTGACATAATTGTTTACTTATTGCGAAATGGTCTTTTAAAAATGATGAAATGTGATTTCATTACAGTATTTTCAGCCACATACTGCACTGTTAGATCGACTCTCCTTCTGCGTTCATGCCGCAGTAGAGGTACACCGGTTGTTGATCCTCGCCATAGGATCACTGCTGCGTGTTAGGAAGCTCCGTTTCTCCGAGGCTTATCTTTGGTATAGTCCCTGTCATCATAGGTACTTGTACATCTGTGGGTATGGGCCCCGTCCCATCATAGTATAAAAACTCTTAGGTGCAGTAATCTTGTGTGTGGTTTGTAAAGAATGTAACTGTTCGGTTTTGTTATATATATACAGAAAGGTGACCGTTTTGGTTAGCCTGTTTCTTATTTCATATTGTTCATATCTTTGAGTTTTTATTTCCGCTGATTTTCTCTGATGTATTATCACTAGTGTCCGGTAAGGCACTACCGCGCCCGAGGTCGGGTCGTGACAAAAGTGGTATCAGAGCAGTTAGTCCTCGGAAAGTGTCTACAGACCGTATCTAGTAGAGTCTTGATTATCGGAGTGTTGTGCACCACACCTATAATCAGGAGGCTGCAGGATATTTAGGATTGGTTTCCATTCTTCTCACTCTGAGATCGTGCCTTAGAGCGGTGTTATAAGTTGGACTCCCTCTGACGTATTCTTATGTGCCAGTTATGCCTCTACGCAAGGCAACCAGGGCCCAGAAGGGCAAGGCAACAGAGGGAGCTGCGAGTATAGCACAGATGGTTACGGGGGCACAGGCCCAATCATTACCTGACATGGTACTTCATACGACGAGTTATGCGACGCTGCCAGCCCCATCAGAGTTTAGAGCAGCAGCAGTAGATACTGAGGCCACAATACCTGAGCCTCCAGTCCCACAACCATGAGCGGAGGATATGGGTTACAAGGAGATTGTTACACCCTGTAGTTCCAGGGTATGTATGTGAGGACGTACGTACGAGAATACGACATTAAGATTGGAAAAGAAGAAAGATTTGATTTTCCGACGAAAAAATTTCCGGAGTTTGTGAAGGAAAAAGGTTCGTTAATGGGAATTGGATTCCCAGATTTGGTATTCGGACTTCTGGGAATATAATAGAATTATGGAATTTTATTTCCGGATTTGGTCATGTGGGGCCCACGGGGAAAATTTACGGTTTTGTGGGGCCCACATTGTGTTCGAGATTTTGGCTATTATGGATATTTCTGGAAGATGAAATATTTTGGACGAGTAGGAGGGCGACACGTGTCACCCCCTTAGGTGGCATGTGGCCGAAATGGGTAGGACAAGTGGCTAGCCACTTGTCCATGCTTGGCCGAAATGGTCTTGCCAATTGTCACATTTTTTTGTGGAACATGTGGATGGTGGGACCCACACACACTTGTCCCCCAATCTCACCACACACTTGCCTTGATCCTAGCCTTTGATTTCCCTATAAATACTCCTCCCTTTGGATTGCAAGACTTCATCCCATACTTGAATTATTTCCAAGGCAAAACACTCCATCCCCTTCCCTTGAGCTCTCGGCTATGAGCTAATGTCTTGACCAAAATGTTGTCCAGAAATCCGTAAACTTTTAAGTGTTCTTCCTTAAGGTGTTAGGAAGATTGTGAACCAAGGGTTAGAAAAGATTTCACACCCCTAGCCTTGAAAGCTTGCCTTGGCCGAAACTTGCCAAACGTAAGGATTTGAAGCTAAACGTTGCTAAGGATTGACTTATAAATCTTGGATAATTTTGGGCTTATCGAGGTAATGATCTTTTCCCCCCTATTGTAATTGGAGATTACATGTTGTAGTAGTTTATAGTTGAGTATTTGATATGTGGAAGGAAGATTGAAAAGAAATGGACTGTATTATATATTGTGGGGCAGAATTTTACACGTCCAGTTAGACGTGTAATCCCCTTTGAGTTGTTATATTATTGCGCCTTAAATGTGGCATGTTGGCTATTGATATCGGGCCTTGAAAAAGGTGGAGGTAAGTAGATACAGGGGAAGTGCTGCCCAATTATCCATAGAATAAGGAACCTTATACTTAGAATTATTCTACGAAGAGAACTAGAAGTTGATAGATGTGTTGTGGTTGTTATAAGTGGATATTCTACGTGCGGCATACTCGACTTGGCTTGTGGATTAAGCCGAAGATGTATGTGATTCTTCCTATTCTCTTGAGCATGGTTATTTGTGAAATATATAGTGCGGTAGACGCACGTGTGTTAAAGGAGTTGGATTTCCTTTTTGTGTCCTTGACTTGATTCTAAGTGTTAAGTGACTTGATATGAAATGTTAAGGACTTGAATTGTGTTAAAAAGTTGTGAAACCTCATTCGTGAGTATTGGGTACTTGGTCTTTAAAAGAATAAAGTTATCTTGATTTAGGAAATGTGAGTAGTTGTCCTTGGTTGGTTTAAAATGTAAAGTGTTATAACATCTTTATGAGAAGTTAGTTATAACGACTTTATGAAAACGAAAGAATGGTTTATCATTGGATTTAAAGCGGTAACTTGATATTTTTAAGAAGTAATGAGGCTTAAACTATTTTGAGAAGTATATTGTTACTTGACCTTTGAAAGTAGAAGTGATTTGTTTAAAAGGAAGGCATGGTATTGTCTTGATTTGGTTTTGAAAGCTAAACGACTTGATTTTGAAAGATAAGAGACTTGATTTATAAACGACTTGATTTCGGAAAAGGAGAAGTAACTTGATTTAAAAGTATGGGTTACTTGTTTTGAAAAAAGTGAGTTACTTGGGTTTTTAAAAGTATACTTAATTTTAAAGGCCTTGTAAAGATTTTCTGAAGGTGTAGTAATTTAGTTTGAAAAGAAAATGTGCTTTGATACTACGAGTATTAGTATCGTGTGGCTTTTTGCGTAAAAGAGGTCTTTTTGAATGAATGAAAGTATGTAGTATTTTGGGGTTAAAACCCGGATTTTTGGCATAAAAGGAACGTACCTTGAGTGTGAGTAACTTGCCTATGTTTGCTTGTGATAGCCTTGTTGTGTAAGTATTGTATCCTTATGCTACCGCGTCTCTCGATGGAGGGCCGGTCATGTTATTCTTGGTCATTTTGGACATACTGACTCGATGGATGGTCCACGTACGCGCCACGATGAGGTTCATTCTGCCGATAGTGTTATTCCATGGACTAGCTATCCATGCGGTTTCTTGATCACGCAGTGGATCCGTAGCTAGCTCTCGCACTTGCCGGCCGTGGTCGACGCGTGATCCGGTAGTTGGCTTTTGTACTTGCCCCGGTCAGTGTTATGGCCAAGTCTCGTGATGCAGGAGGTATCTGGTAGTTGGCTTTCGTACTTTCCCGGCCACGACGCCACGCGAGGTATCGGTAGTCGGACCGACTTGCCTGGCCACTTCGAGTTAGTTTTATAGCAGTTTTATGGCGAAGTCTCGTGATGCAGAGGTATCCGTAGTTAGCCGTCAGATTGCACGGTCGGCGACGTGACGCAGTGGTATCCGTAGTTAGCTTTCGTACTTACCGGTGAGCCGCGTCTGATTATATAGTATTGTTGGTACTGTAGGTTCCGTAGTCAAGCTTTCGTACTTGCCCTGGCCATTGATGATGCAGGTGGATCCGTAGCTATGCCTTCGCATTGCCCCGTCGGTTTTATGACACGTGGGACCCGTGTTCATGTACTCTCGTGTTGTTATATCATGATCGCCGTGAGGAAGGAATTCCACGGGCATGATTGATATTGTGGGCGTGAGACCCATGGTTATATTTGAGTGATGACGTTGAGGGCGTGAGTCCCTGACTTGACATGACTGCTTATATATTGTGTATTGTAGTTTGGTTATCTTATATGTCTCCTGTTTTATATATTCTGTTATGATCTCATTTACAGTATTTTCAGTTTCACATACTTGGTACTGTTATCGACCTCCTTCGAGGGTTGCGTTACGCCGCGAGTAGGTACACTGATTGTTGATCCTCGCTCATAGGATCACAGTTCTGTATTTGGGAAGCTCCGTTTCTCCGGAGGCTTATCTTTTGGTATAGATTCCCTGTCATTGTAAGTACTTGTATATTCAGGGGTATGGCGGGGCCCTGTCCCGTCATAGTTGTTATAAAAACTCTTAGAGGTCTGTAGTACTGTTGTGAGTTGGTCTTGTAAAGGATGTAACTGTTCAGGTTTTATATATATGCAGAAAGGTGACCGTTTTGGTTAGCCTGTTTCTTATTTTATATCTTGTTTCATGTCTATGATTTTATTTTCGCTGGTTTTTCTCTGATGTGTTATCACTAGGGTGCCCTGGGTAAGGCACCGGGCCGCGCCCGAGTGGTCGTGACAGACGGCCCGCGATTAGCCAGATCATGGCGAGGCATGAGGACAGACAGGAGGCAGCGGTTCCGTTTGTACCCGTAGTTCACCCAAGATCTGATAGTTTGAGACTTCGGGACTTTTTGAGTCAGTACCACCGCAGTTCTATGGGTTCAGGATGAGATGATCTCGGAGTTTATCCGACAGCTGCGGATCATGAGAGTGATCAAGGCCTCGAGAGCAGTCGGTGGTATTGGGTTCACATTGGCTGCGTGATACTGCAATCGACTGGTTTGATTCATGGGAACTATCTCGGGGGGAGTATGCGCTTCCGTGTTTGGGGACGAAGTTCTCGAGGCGCTTAGCCATTTCTTGCCTCGCGAGATAAGGAGGGCTCGCCGATAGATTTTTGATGTTGAGGCGAACCCGGACGGTTGAGTACAATGTAGATTTTGACTAATTGGCTCAGACGTCCCCCGCTTTAGGCGCATACGGAGGACAGAGTACCCCGCTATGTCACAGGGCTCGATGATTACTTAGCAGAGGGTTGCTCGGGTGTAGCTCTTCAGCCTGGCATGGACATTGCTCGCATACAGGCGTATACACAGGGGACTGAGGAACGTAGAGGCCGACGTAGGGACCAGGATCAGCATAAGAGGGCCAAGACAGAAGGGTCCTTTGGTAACTTTCGAGGCGCATCGCCTCGAAGAGTTAGTTATGCACCTCCGCCAGTACAGAGTGGTCCTCCACAGTCTTCAGGGCATCCAGGGTATTTAGGAGCAGGTCAGGGCTCCAAGGGTTCAGGTTTTCAGGGGAGTAGGGTTGTTGGCCAGATACAGCCACCCCTACCTCGGTATGGCCAATGTGGTAACCCCCATGCGGGGGAGTGTCATGGTATTCAGAGAGCTTGTTTTACATGCGGCCAGCAGGGCCATTTTGCGAGAAATTGTTTGACCAGAGGTAGCGCGGATGTTACGACTCAGCCTTCGGTATCGATGGCTGGTTCATCACCTTCTATAGCTATGCGCCCAGTAGGGCAGGATTATGATTAGAGCGACAATGGGAAAGTGAAGCAATAGTTACAGGTATATCTTTAACCCTTTAGAGACTAGTATGTGTTCTTATGGTGATTACATGTTAAGTGCTATGTACGGGTAGTTTCATTTTAAAATTGTGATTTAGAAAACCTGGTTAGTAGAAAAGGTAAGTTTGGGTGCCTGGAGATTGTGAGCCTTAGAACATTGATAACCATAGAGGCCTTAGATGCAAGGCCGTCTTGAGTGAAAGATTTTACGGTTGATCTTTGTCAAGGTACATAATAGACGTGGAGTGTATTTGTGTGATAAGTCCATGAGTGGTGTGTAATGAAAGTGGGTAGTTGAGCTAAGAAGACCCTTAGGCTTTCATGACTTGAATAGTAAGATCTGTTCCGGACTTGGAACGAGAGTTTGGCGCGAAATGGGTCGGGTTGAGGCCAGATTGCGGGTCAACCCGCAGCCCGGAATGAGATGGGGTCAGTTTGAGGTCGTCCCGCTATGTGATAGGGTCACGAGGGTGCTAGGCCCAAGTTTAGGTAACCATCGTACGAGTTGGTGGATGTGTTCGACCAGAATCAGATCGTGAAGGGCGGGAATGACCTTAAAGGAAATTGAAGCTAGTAATGACCAAGTTGGGGGTAGTAACCCCAAGATTTTGAAAGCTGAAGTGATGACTGAAATGTGGTACGTGTACTAGAAAGAGTTCGGGTGTACGAGAAGGGTACGAAGAGTAAGAAAAGAAGCGAACATGTGTTAAGAGAATGGAAGTGATTATTTTGTGAAGTAAAGATGCGAAGGAAGTATCTTTTAGACCATGAGTGGGAGCTAATAGTGTTGTTATACGCTTTAGAGGTGGTTCCTCGTTGGCTTGGATTTAAGTATTGCGCGTGTGTTATATTATGGCCATGTGTGGCATAATTGGTTTTGTAAGTATAGTAGTGGAGACTATACCGTCGTATGTATGTTTGGATACTTTGAAGGAACATTCGGGACGAATGTTTCTAAGGGGGGAAGAATGTTACACCCCGTAGTTCCAGGGTATGTATGTGAGGACGTATGTACGAGAATACGACATAAAGATTGGAAAGGAAGAAAGATTTGATTTTCCGACGGAAAATTTTCTGGATTTTGTGAAGGAAAAAGGTTCGTAAATGGGAATTGGATTCCCAGATTTGGTATTCGGACTTTTGGGAATATAATAGAATTATGGAATTTTATTTTCGGAATTGGTCACGTGGGGCCCACTGGAGAAATTTACAGTTTTGTGGGGCCCACTTTGTTTTCGAGATTTTGGCCAATATGGATGTTTCCGGAAGATGAAATATTTTGGACGAATTGGAGGGCGACACGTGTCACCCCCTTGGGTGGCATGTGGCCGAAATGGGTGGGACAAGTGGCTAGCCACTTGTCCATGCTTGGCCGAAATGGCCTTGCCATTTGTCTCAAGTGTTTCTTAGCCATGTGGATGGTGGGACGCACACACACTTGTCCCCCAATCTCACCACACACTTGCTAAGATCCTAGCCCCCCCCTTGATACAAGACTTCTCGGCCATGGGCTGAATTCTTGAGCTAAAGTTGTCCAAAAATCCTTAAACTTTTAAGTGTTCTTCCTTAAGGTGTTAGGAAGATTGTGAACCAAGTGTTAGAAAAGATTTCACACCCTTAGCCTTGAAACCCCACATTGGCCGAAAGTTGCCATAGTTTGAGCCTAAGTGTTCTTCACTTTTTGGAGTTGAATCTTGAAGAGGAGTTGGTTAGGAGCTTCTAAGGGTTACTTGTAGTGGATTGGAACGTAAGGAATTGGAGCTAAGATTCCTAAGGATCGACTTTTAATCATTGGATAATTTTGGGCTTATCTAGGTAATGATCTTTGTCCTTCTATTGTAATTGGAGATTACATGTTGTAGTAGTTTATAATTGAGTATTTGATATGTGGAAGGAAGATTGAAAGGAAATAGACTGTATTATATATTGTGGGGCAGAATTTTACACGTCCAGTTAGGCGTGTAATCCCCTTTGAGTGTTACATTACTGCGCCTTAAATGTGGCATGTTGGCTATTGATATCAGGCCTTGAAAAAGGTAGGAAGTAAGTATATACAGGGGAGGTGCTGCCCAATTTTCCGTAGAATAAGGAACCTTGTACTTAGAAATATTCTACGAAGAGAACTAGAAGTTGATAGATGTATTGTGGTTGTTATAGGTGGATATTCTACGCGCGACATACTCGACTTGGCTAGTGGTTTAAGCCGAAGAGGTATGTGATTCTTCCTATACTGTTGAGCATGATTGTTGTGAACTATATAGTACGGTAGACGTACGTGTGTGAAATGAAATTGGTTTGTTTAAAACATAAAGTGTTATAATGGCTTTATGGGAAGTTAGTTATAACGACTTTATGAAGATAAAAGAAAGATTTGGTTTTGAAAGCTAAGTGGCTTGATTTTAAAAGGTGTGAGTGCCTTGATCTTAAAAGAGTGAGTTACTTGGGTTTTAAAAGTATACTTGATGTTGTCTTAAAAATGTAAAGCACTTGGTTTAAAAAGTATAGAATACTTGATTTTAAAGGCCTTGTAAAGATTTTCTGAAGGTGTAGAAATTTGGTTTGAAAAGAAAACGTGTTTTGATACTACGAGTATTAGTGTCGTGTGGCTTTTACGTAAAAAGAGGTCTTTTTGAAAGAATGAAAAGTATGTGGTATTTTGGGGTTAAAACCCGGATTGTTGGCATAAAATGAAAGTCTAAAAGTACGTTGAACTTGCCGATGCTTGTTGTGATAGCCTTTGTTGTGCAAGTGTTGTATTTCTATGCTACCGCGTCTCTCGATGGAGGGCCGGTTGTCTAGTTGATTGCTTGGACATACTGACGAGTTGGATGGTCCACGGGTATGCTTCCACTATGAGTGTTATCTTGTTATTTCCTTTGGACATACTGACGAGTTGGATGGTCCACGGGTATGCGTCCACTAGGATGGTTCCATGACCATGCTTATACCGAGGTAAGATGCCGAACGCGCCATTGCGGGTTAAATTCGGGTTATGTTACTAGTCCATGGATCGCTAATCCATGAAGCTTGCCGATGATTTGCGATCACAGCTTGATTTGTACATGTGGTTACAGCACACTTTAGATACTTGTCCTGGTCATTTCTCGTATCGCAGTAACCGGTAGATAGCTTAAGATACTTCCTGGCCATATCTCGTGAGGCGGTGCAGCGATGCGTTGGCTTAAGATACTTGCCTGGCCAAGAGCGTGACTAGTTTTGGATCTGGTAGTTGGCTTCCGTACTTGGCCCGTGAAGTTTTATGACTAGCTTTTGGATCTGGTAGTTGGCTATTCTACTTGGCCCGATCGGTTTTATGACGCAGGAAGGATCTAGTGTTCAGGTTCACATGTGGGTGTTGTTTTACATCATGTACTGCCGGCAGTGAGGAAGGAGTTCCACGAGCATGATTGATATTGTGGGCGTGAGACCCATAGTTATGTGTGAGTGGTGATTTTGAGGACATGCGTCCCTTACTTGACATAATCACATTTATTGCGAAATGGTCTTTTAAAAATGATGAAATGTGATTTCATTACAGTATTTTCAGTTTCACCTACTTGGTACCTATTGTACTGACCTCCTTCGGGGGGCTGCGTTCATGCCGCAGGTAGAGGTACACCGATTGTTGATCCTCGCTCATAGGATCACGGTTCTGCGTGTTGGGAAGCTCCGTTTCTCCGGAGGCTTATCTTTTGGTATAGTCCCCTGTCATTGTAGGTACTTGTACATTCAGGGGTATGGCGGGGCCCTGTCCCGTCATAGTTGTTATAAAAACTCTTAGAGGTCTGTAGTACTGTTGTGGGCAGGGTTTGTAAAGAATGTAACTGTTCGGTTTTGTTATATATATACAGAAAGGTGACCGTTTTGGTTAGCCTGTTTCTTATTTCATATTGTTCATATCTTTGAGTTTTTATTTCCGCTGATTTTCTCTGATGTATTATCACTAGGGTGCCCGGGGTAAGGCACCAGTCGCGGGCCCGAGGTCGGGTCGTGACAACTTGGTTGTTCTCTTTCTTCCTAGTCATACTCCTTCCGTACTTTTAAACTTACTCTAGCATACGTACATAACCTCCATACCGATTCTGGCCTCCAATCTTTGGAGTTACTCTATTAAACAATATAAGGCCATTTCCGGCTCTCACGACCTGGTTCCGGTGGAACGCGTCCACGAACCCGTAAAACAATTAACTAGACTTGGGCCTTGCACCCTCGTGACCCTGTAACGTAGCGGGACTACTACCAACTGATCCCACTCTATTTCAAACCGTGTGGCAACCCGTAATAGGTCCTCAACCCGACCCACCATCGCGCTTAACTCCTACCCAAAGTCTGCATAAAATCTTATTGCCCGAGAAGGCCTTATATACCTAAGGTCTCGGCGGTTATCAATATTCTTAGGCTCGCATTTTCCATGCACCAAGCCTACCTTCTCAGTGTTATACCCTGTATTCTCAGGGTATGTATGCGAGGACGTACGTACGAGAGCACGACAGAAAAATTGGAAAGGAAGAAAGAGGTGATTCTTCCACGGAAAAAGTCTCCGGTTTTTGTAAGGAAAAATGTTCGTTGAAGGGAATTGGGTTCCCAGATTTGGAATTTGGGCTTCTTAGATTATATTAGAATTATGGAATTTTATTTTCGGAAATGGTCACGTGGGCCCACTGAGAAATTTACTGAGCTGGGCCCGCTTGATTTTGAGATTTTGGCCATTTTGGATATTTTCTAAGATGAATTATTTTGGACAAGTAGAGGGCGACACGTGTCACCCCTGTGGCTTGGCCGAATTTACCTTTGTGCACAACACGGTTAGAGTCGTTTTTGACGAAACGTTTTCGTAACTGCGAAGGAAAATTCCGCTATGTCATTTTGTATTTTTGCGGATTTTTCCGAGCGACGAAACATCTTGGACCAACGGAGGGTGACACTTGTCACACTCAGTGGACAGTTAGTGGCCGATTCGCTCACGTTTTGTGCCTTATGGTGCCTTGTTTTGTGCCTTGTTTTGGCCTTGTTTTGTGCATTGTTTTGAGCCATGTTTTGTGGAGTAGGGATAGGGTGCACTTGGCTTGATCAAGGCCTTACACTTGCCTTGCACATGGCTTGATCTTGTCCATCGGGTTGGCCCTCGCTTCCCTATAAATACCCCTCTCTTTTAAGACTTATTCATCACAAATTTCCAAGTCTAAATCCTCCTTCACCTTGTGAGCCATCGTCCTAAGCCTCACTTCCCCTCCCCTTGAGTGGCCTTGTGGCCGAGAGCCTCCCCCTCCCCCCTTTGTGGTGCTAGCTGGGTACCCCTAGCCTAGTTGTTCGTATAATACACCCCCTTGGTAGAAATACTCCGAGTATTGTTATAATGCCCAAAATACCTTAGCCTTTACCTTGTTGTATTCCAAAAGTTACCTCTATACGTAGAGCCTAAATACTACCTTTTGTCCTTTTAGTCTCAAACCGAAACCCTAAGGAAATCTTCATAGTTGGTCAAGTATTTGAGTAGAAGTTAGTTAGAACTTCTGGGTTGTTTGGAGCGGATGGAGCGCACGGAGTGAGAGCTAAACCTTGCTCGGGATCGACATTATAACTTGGATAATTTTGGGCTTGTCGAGGTAAATATTCTTGTCCCCTTATTGTAATTGGAGATTACATGTAGTAGGAATATATAGTTGAGGTATACTATATATAGAACTGAACATTATCACGCAATGTCTTTTGACTTAAGCTGAATTTAAAGAAGAATCGAATCAGTAATTACATAGGTATCAGACATGAGACTTGTGTAGCATTGTTGTGTAGTAGAATGGTACACGCCCGTTAACGTGTAAACCCCACGGTTGGCTTGGTAGCCTACTCGATAGAGAGAGATTTACGCCACATGTGTGGGAGGAATTTGCCAATTTTCAGAGAAATGGAACCGTATGTTTAAAAGTTAATAGACGTTTGTGACCTTTTTAGGTGAAAGTACTAAGAGTAGCGTATTCTACTTGAGGAGTGGAAAGGGCTAGCGCGTCAGTAGTACTGGAGCATTTTGCTTATTGTCGATAAATCGTCGCGAGGTATGTGAACCTCTTCCTATCCTTTCTAGCATGATATGTGTGAACTATGTAGCAAGCAGACGCGTACGTGCTAAGTGTATTTGTTTGGCTTAAACATAAAGTGTTATAACGGCTTTGTGGGAAGTTGGTTATAACGACTTTATGAGGTAAGAAATGGGTTGTGGTTTTCGAAAGGTAATTGATTTGATTATAACTGGCTTGTTATGTGTTAATGAAGAAGTTGAAGTATTTCAAAAGATTTGTGAATCGTTTTGAAAGAAAGAGTAGTACTTGGTTTTTGAAAACTTAAGAGTTATACTAGCTTTATGGGAAGTTAGGTATAACGGCTTAAGAATGTTTTCTTGATTTCGAAATCAGTGTATCGACAAACCAACTGCGGCGTTAATAAAAAGGAAATGTTTTGACTATTTAAATATTATTAAAACCAAGAGAAACCTCCATCCGCATAGAAACTAAGATGAGACAAAATGATATTACATTTTCTAGATCATGGTCAGAGTAAGAATGTTGTAAACAAGAATAACCTACTCTCACGTGAGACATATATTACTCAATTGTTCTAAAAAGGAATCAAGTGATTAAGTTTGGGAACTATGAAACCATTTGAAAATGAGAAGCTTGAGTAATGGAAACTAGGCAAACCGAACTTAGGAAAGAATGTTGTTACTTGATTTTGAAAAGGAATGTGGGTTGGTCATTCTAATACTACGTATCGGGTGACTTTTATAAAAGTAATGGATCTCTTTTAAAAGAACTTAACGTATGTAGTACTTTGGGGTTAAAACCCGACTTTGGCATAAAATGAAAGTACTTTGAGTTGTGTGAAACTTGCCTATGCTTGTTGTTGTGAAACTTGCCTATGCTTGTTGTTGTGAAACTTGCCTATGCTTGTGATGATAGCCTTTGTTGTGCAAGTGTGGTATTTACGTATTACCGCGTCTCGATAGAGGCGGTTGACTTGTTGAGAACTTACTTGGACGTCTTTGGCGGTGATGGAGAATTCCACGTATGTTTCCATTTTGATTACCGTCTTGTTGTTTATGTCACATGGACATGTCTACACCGTCACAGATTCCAGGGCACGCGCCACGCGGCGTTGATTACCCCATATATGGTTATTACCGCAACATGGACGCGTTCTACACCAATGCAAAGATTTCGGGGCATGTGGCTACGCGCGGGTTGACCACCCAAGATATCATATTGAGGTTACATGGGCATGTCTACACCGGCGCAGATTCGGTACGGCCACGCGCCTTGTTATTATTGTTGCATCATGGACATGTCTACACCGGCGCGATTCCGGGCACGCGCCATGATGCGAACATGATGGATGCGCGGCGAGACCCATAGTTAGATTTGAGTGGTGACTTTGAGGCGTGAGTCCACGACTTGATCGCTTATGTTATGTTGCATCGTATTTTGGTTATCATACATGTCTCTCGCTTTATATGATCGTTATGATTTAACTGCAGATTTCTGATTTCACATATTGGTACCGCCAGATCGACCTCCTTCGGCTGCGTTCATGCCGCAGTGAGAGGTACATCGGCCGTGGATCCTCGCTCTTAGGATCTCGCCAGCGTTGGGAAGCTCCGCTTCTCCGAGGCTTATCTTTTGGTATGTGTTCCCGAGTTGTAGGTTCTTGTACATTCGGGGTATGGCGGGCCCGTCCCGTCATTGTTGTTGAAAATCTTAGAGGTCCAGAGTACCGCAAGCGGTGGTTTGTAAAAGATTAAACCGCTCGTTTGAAAGAGTTGTATTTATTTATGTTATTGGAAGCGTAACCGGGTTGGCCTGCTTTTATGTTCATATACCTTGTTTCTTGTTTAAAGTTTTATTTTCCGCTGGTTTTCTCGATGTTGTGTCACTAGGTGCCCGGATAAGGCACGACCACGCCCGAGTCGGGGTGTGACAAAGTGGTATCGTGAGCGATTAGTCCTCGGAAAGTGTCTGACTGCATCGTGTCTAGTAGTCTTGATTATCGATGTGTGTGCACCACATCTATAATCGTGAGGCTATAGGACATTTAGGATTGGTTTCATTCTTCTCATTCCGAGATCGTGCATGTAGCCATGTTATAAGTTGGACCCTCCGACGTGTCTCGTTTTACCGCTATGCCTCGCGCAGGCAACCCGGCCCAGTGGCAAGGCGGCGAGCCGCTAGTGAGATACAGAGGAGTCCGAGGCGCAGCCCGCCAAGACTGAGCAGTGCCCGACGGCAAGTTTCCGACGCCGCCAAAGACCAAAGAGGAGTTTAGAGCCGCAGCCGTGGTCGATGAGACTACAAGACGAGCCTCCACCCCACACCGAGCGTGGAGATGGGTCACAAGGAGATGGCGATTATTGGCCGTGGTCAGGCCGATATGGCGACAGTGGACGCGGCAGCCTGGCTCAAAGAGACCGGGTGCACCCGAAGCGTATAGTTTGAGGCTACGAGATTTTCCGAGTCAGAGCCCGCCGAGTTCTACGGTCGAGGCATGAGGATGATCCGCAGGAGTTCATCCATCGCCATGAGATCACGCGGGTGATCAAGGCTTCAGAGACCGAGTCCGCGATCTTCGCCGACGCACGCGTGATACCGCAAATGATCGTTTGATTCGCGAGCTTTCCGGAGAGCATGCACTCCAAAGAAGATGGAATGAGTTTTCGAGGCATTCCTCACTCACTTCGCCTCGCAGATGAGGAGGGCACGCCGACAGATTTTTGTTACTCAGACAGAGGCGACCGCCGGGAGTACAATGTCGAGTTCGATTCTTTGGCTCGATATGTCCCTGCGCTTAGTTGCGGATATGGAAGATAGGTGCAACGCTACGCCACCGCTAGATGATTATATGGCCGAGTCTTGTGCGTGTTTCTCTTCACCGCATGGACATTGCCCGCATTCGTGCTCATGCACTGCGCGGCGAGCGCAGAGATCGACGCAGGTGGACCGCTTTCACAAGGCGCCAAGACGGCCGGATATTTTGGCGACTTTCGAGGCGGACCGCCTCAGCAGCAGACTAGTTATGTACCTCCGCCATTGCAGAGTGGTCCTTCGCAGCCTTCGGGACCCTTGGGATATTCAGGAGCAGTCGTGGCTCCCGTGTTTGAGATGTTCGAGGTAGGGTGTTGGCGCGGATGCACCACCTACTCGGTGGTCGATGTGGTAGACCGCGTTTCGAGTGTCGTAGTACCAAGGGAGCTTGTTATTCTGCGCCAACAGGCCATATGACGAGACTGTCCACTGGGTAGCGCTGGTAGGATAGCACAGACTACTAGAGCAGTTGCAGATTCTTCACCTTCCATAGCTAGGCAGGATGTTCATACACCAGCGGGCCACGGTAGAGGTCGCGGTGGAAGTTCCCAGTTTTAGCGGTCCTCAACCGCCTAGTTTCAGGTATATCCTTAACCCTGTAGATACTTGTATGTATTGATGTTAATGATGTGTTAAGTGTTATGTTCGGATAGCCTTGTGCTATAGTGTGATTTAAAAATCTGGTTAGTGTGAGATGGAAGTGGTAGCTTTCATGATGTGATTTAGCAGGATTGTTCCGTGTCGGGGAACGAGGGCTTGACGCGATTGTGGGTCGGGTTGAGGACGTGATACGTCAACCCGTAGCCGGATTAAGGTGGGGTCAGTTACGGTGGTCCCGCCAGGTGGTAGGGTCACGAGGATGCTAGGCCCAAGTTTGTATGATCATCGTATGAGTTCGTGGACGCGTTCGACCAAAAGCGGTTCGTAAAGGCCGGGAATGGCCTTAAGGAAGTTTGAGGTTAGTAAGATGACCAAGTTTGGAGGTAGTGACTCCAGAGATTTTTGGGAACGGAAGTAAAGACTAAAGTATGGTACGTACTGGGAGAGTTCAAGTGTTCGAGAAGGGCACGACGAGTAAGGAAGGAAGAGAACGTGTGTTATTTCGTGGCCAAGCTGTGGCATTTATAACTTGTTAGAGGAACTTCATCGATATCCGTCTTGAGAAGGAACATTCGGGACGAATGTTTCTAAGGAGGGGAGAATGTTATACCCCGTATTCTCAGGGTATGTATGCGAGGACGTACGTACGAGAGCACGACAGAAAAATTGGAAAGGAAGAAAGAGGTGATTCTTCCACGGAAAAAGTCTCCGGTTTTTGTAAGGAAAAATGTTCGTTGAAGGGAATTGGGTTCCCAGATTTGGAATTTGGGCTTCTTAGATTATATTAGAATTATGGAATTTTATTTTTGAAATGGTCACGTGGGCCCACGAGAAATTTACTGATTTGGGGCCCGCTTTGATTTTGAGATTTTGGCCATTTTGGATATTTTCGGAAGATGAATTATTTTGGACAAGTAGGAGGGCGACACGTGTCACCCCCCCCTAGGTGGCTTGGCCGAATTTACCTTTGTGCACAACACCCGGTTAGAGTCGTGTTTCGACCAAAACTTTTTCGTAACATTCGAAAGGAAAAATAACGCTATGTCGTTTTGTATTTTTATGATTTTTCCGGCGACAAACATCTTGGACCAACGGGAGGTGACACTTGTCACCTCACGTAGTGGACAGTTGGTGGCCGATTGGCTCACGTTTTGTGCCTTATTGGTGCCTTGTTTTGTGCCTTGTTTTGGCCTTATTTTGTGCATTGTTTTGAGCCATGTTTTGTGGAGTAGGGGATAGGGTGAACTTGGCTTGATCAAGGCCTTACACTTGCCTTGCACATGGCTTGATCTTGTCCATTGGTTGGCCCTTGGCTTCCCTATAAATACCCCTCTCTTTGAAGACTTATTCATCACAAATTTCCAAGTCTAAATCCTCCTTCCCCCTTGTGAGCCATCGTCCTAAGCCTCACTTCCCCTTGAGTGGCCTTGTGGCCGAGAGCCTCCCGCTCCCCCCTTTGTGGTGCTAGCTGGGTACCCCAGCCTAGTTGTTCGTATAATACACCCCCTTGGTAGAAATACTCTCCGAGTATTGTTATAATGCCCAAAATACCTTAGCCTTTACCTTGTTGTATTCCAAAAGTTACCTCTATACGTAGAGCCCGGAAATACTACCTTTTATCCTTTTAGTCTCAAACCGAAACCCTAAGGAAATCTTCATAGTTGGTTGAAGTATTTGAGTAGAAGTTGGTTAGAACTTCTAAGGGTTGTTTGGAGCGGATTGGAGCGCACGGAGTAGGAGCTAAACCTTGCTCAGGATCGACATTATAACTTGGATAATTTTGGGCTTGTCGAGGTAAATATTCTTGTCCCCTTATTGTAATTGGAGATTACATGTAGTAGGAATATATAGTTGAGGTATACTATATATGAAATGAACATTATTGTGCGTGATGTCTTTTTACTTAAGCCTGAATTTAAAGAAGAGAATCGAATCAGAATTACATAGGTGTATCAGACATGAGACTTGTAGCATTGTTGTGTAGTAGAATGGTACACGTCCGTTAAACGTAAACCCCGGTTGGCTTGGTAGCCACCGATAGAGAGGAGATTTACGCTGTTGTGAGGAGTCCGCGAATTTTCTCAGAGAAATGGAACCGTATGTTTAAAAGTTAATAGACGTTTGTGACCTTTTTAGGTGAAAGTACTAAGAGTAGCGTATTCTACTTGAGGAGTGGAAAGGGCTAGCAAGGTTGTAGTACTTGGAGCATTTTGCTTATTGTCGATAAATCGTCGCGAGGTATGTGAACCTCTTCCTATCCTTTCTAGCATGATATGTGTGAACTATGTAGTACGAGACGATACGTGCTAAGTGTATTTGTTTGGCTTAAACATAAAGTGTTATAACGGCTTTATGGGAAGTTGGTTATAACAGCTTTATGTAGGTAAGAAAATGGGTTGTGGTTTTCGAAAGGTAATTGATTTGATTATAACTGGCTTGTTATGTGTTAATGAAGAAGTTGAAGTATTTCAAAAGATTTGTGAATCGTTTTGAAAGAAAGAGTAGTACTTGGTTTTTGAAAACTTAAGAGTTATACTAGCTTTATGGGAAGTTAGGTATAACGGCTTAAGAATGTTTTCTTGATTTGGAAATCGGGATGTGTATCGACAAACCATCGCTGCGTTAATAAAAAAGGAAATGTTTTGACTATTTAAATATTATTAAAACCAGTAGAAACCTCCATCTGCATAGAAACTAAGATGAGACAAAATGATATTACATTTTCTAGATCATGGATGTTGTAGTAAGAATGTTGTAAACAAGAATAACCTACTCTCACGTGAGACATATATTACTCAATTGTTCTAAAAAGGAATCAAGTGATTAAGTTTGGGAACTATGAAACCATTTGAAAATGAGAAGCTTGAGTAATGGAAACTAGGCAAACTGGAACTTAGGAAAAGAATGTTGTTACTTGATTTTGAAAAGGAATGTGGGTTGGTCATTCTAATACTACGGGTATCGGGTGACTTTTATAAAAGTAATGGATCTCTTTTAAAAGAACTTAACGTATGTAGTACTTTGGGGTTAAAAACCCGGACTTTGGCATAAAATGAAAGTACTTTGAGTTGTGTGAAACTTGCCTATGCTTGTTGTTGTGAAACTTGCCTATGCTTGTTGTGAAACTTGCCTATGCTTGTGATGATAGCCTTTGTTGTGCAAATGTGGTATTTACGTATTACCGCGTCTCGATAGAGGCGGTTGACTTATTGAGAACTTACTTGGGCGTCTTTGCGTGATGGAGAATTCCACGGGTATGTTTCCATTTGATTCTTGTCTTGTTGTTTATGTCACATGGACATGTCTACACCGACGCAGATTCGGGGCACGCGCCACGCGGCGGGTTGATTACCGATATATGGTTATTACCGCAACATGGGCGTGTCTACACCGACGCGATTCCGGCATGTGGCCGTGCGGCGGTTGACCACCCAGATATTGTTATTGAGGTTACATGGGCATGTCTACACCGTCGCGATTCCAGGTACGCGTGCGCGCCTTGTTATTATTGTTGCATCATGGACATGTCTACACCGTCACGATTCCGGGGCATGTGGCCATGATGCGAACATGATGGATGTGGTGGGCGTGAGACCCATAGTTAGATTTGAGTGGTGACTTTGAGGCGTGAGTCCACGACTTGATCGCTTTTATGTCGTGCATCGTATTTTGGTTATCATACATGTCTCTGCTTTATATAGATCGTTATGATTTAACCGCAGATATTCTGATTTCACATACTGCTTGGCCAGATCGACCTCCTTGGCCGCGTTCATGCCGCAGTAGAGGTACATCGGCCGTGGATCCTCGCTCTTAGGATCTCGATTCAGCGTTTGGAAGCTCCGTTTCTCGAGGCTTATCTTTTGGTATGTGTTCCCTGAGTTGTAGGTTCTTTTACATTCAGGGGTATGGCGGGGCCCTGTCCCGTCATTGTTGTTGAAAATCTTAGAAGTGCAGTAATCTTGTAAGCGTGGTTTGTAAAAAGGATTAAACTGTTCGTTTTGAAAGAGTTGTATTTATTTATGTTATTGGAAGGTAACCGTTGGGTTGGCCTGTTTTATGTTCATATACCTTGTTTCTTGTTTAAAGTTTTATTTTCCGCTGGTTTTCTCTGATGTTGTGTCACTAGGGTGCCCGGGATAAGGCACCAGTCACGGGCCCGAATTCGGGGTGTGACACTCAGTCCCCCCGAAAACGGGTACAATAACTTCTCATAATACCATAATCATGTTGTCTCGATCACAACCATTACTTACTCCATATGGATCCCATCCGTACAATTCTCTTAAGCCTACCACGTAGCTTAATCTATTAACATGGCATTCCATTAAGTTCTTTAACATAACTTCTTAAGGGTTCACTACCCTATCAGACAGCTCATCATTTTCCAATTATCTCAAAATAAAACATAAGACCTTGGCGAGAATTCATTAATTGTTTCATACCTTCCCGGTATCTATTTAGTCCTTACCAAATCCTGGTAATCTAAAATCATTCTAGGCAACACGCGTCTGACCCTCATACCTAACTCCGTATAGTTGTATGTCATAATACCAACTGTACAACACTTATTACCAACGTGGATACGCAATCCACATAGCCCTTCCTGGGTCGCTGCTGCCTTTCTCATAGCTGCAATCAACATAACTCGTTAGGGAGAGACGACCCTAACAACACAGCTCTATCGCACGATCTCAGAGTGAGAATAATGGAAACCAATCCTAAATGTCCTGCAGCCTCCTGATTATAGATGTGGTGCACAACACACCGATAATCAAGACTCTACTAGACACGGTATGTAGACACTTTCGAGGACTAACTGCTCTGATACCACTTTTGTCACGTCCTGACCCCGGGCCCGCGACTGGTGCCCTACCTGGGCACCATTACAAGTATATATCAGAGATAATCAGCGGAACATACATGAAACTTATAAAATAAATCAACATAATTAAAATCAACAGGTTAGCTGATAAGGCTACCTCCCTGGACATATAAATACATAACCGAAGCAGTTGTCTCCTTTCCTTTACAAACTGACCCACAATATGTGACTACATGCACTTAAGATTTTTGGACAAATACTATGACGGACAAGGCCCCGCCGTACCCCTGAATATACCTAGCCATAATGACAAGCTCCGAAATTGGAGCCGTCTCAAAATGCTGAACCCGATCCTAAGCTCGCGGATCCACAATCACAGCACCTAAACTGCGGACATTTAACGCAGCTTCGGCGGGTCAGATAACAAAAATTTAATATGGAACGGAAAATAAGGTACAGTAACAAATTATAACTGTACAAAAGAATGACAAGGGCAAGTATAAAAAGTAAATACCAGATCCTGCCGTGCCATTACCACTCATGAACTTAATTGCACATTATTATCTTTTCCCATTTTTCAATAAGATTTATAGTCAAATGCTTACGTACATACTTAGGAAAAAGCATCAAGTTCATTACCATATAACTTACTTACCTTTCATAACATAAATCCGACCCTTTTATGGAGGGACGCCTATACTGCCCGGCCCAATATGAGACGCGATAAATTCACATAAGTCTGCCCATAAAGGTATACTGCATAAAAATAGGAAGCTTATGATCAATCTTAGGGTCACCTGCCCATAGTATCATTTAGCAATCCTACTCCTGCGACTATTTCACCCGCAAGGGTCTTGTGGACCCGCATGAGGTATTCCTCGCATAGGACTATTTCACCCGCACAGGACTTATTCACCCGCTTAGGCCCTACGGGCCCGCAATAAGCAAATACGCCATGCTCGCATCATGGGTAGCAAATCCATGGAGAGGTATAATTTCTTGGGGGTTTACCCCGCAATCATACTCAGAATGTGTATAATGTCTTGGGGGTTTACCCCGCATTTATACTCAGGAGGTGTATAACGTCCTGGGGGTTTACCCCGCATTTATACTCATAACACTAGCACCAATGGCTATCATACATAACATAAGCACTACCGGCTTATCATACATAACACAAGCGCTACCGACTTATCGTACATAACATAAGCGCTACCGGCTTATCATACATAACATAAGCAAGTTAAGAAATCCCATAACTTCTTATTAATCTTATTTATATATACTCTCATTTTAGTTTACTTAAGGCACTGACATGTCATTATAAAATCCGGTAATTTAACCCAAAGTACTACGTACTTCTATTCTTTTAAGATGACTCTTTTTCATATAAAACTTCCAAGATACTAATAACCGTAGTATCAAGTCATATCTACTTTTCAAGACAAGTCACAATACCTTTTAGAAATACATTTATAGGCTTCTAAATCAAGTGACTTCTTTCCTTAAAACCTTAAGCAATTGGTACCTTTAAAACAATTTGCCCTTCTTTTATTTCAAGTCATTTCTTTGCTTACATTACTGGAGAAAACTATTCTTTTAATTTTCCATAAAGTTGTTATAACCAACTTCCCATAAAGCCGTTATAACTCTTTATGTCTTAGACAAATTCATTTCTTTTATAACCAAGAGACTTATACTTTCAAATCAAATTACATAGCTTTCAAAATACTTCAAGTCTCTTAACTTTTAAGAAAACAAGTTTCTTAACTTAGAATATCAAGAAGTCAATACTTTCCAAATCAAGTATTCTATACTTTTTTAAATCAAGTCATTTCTTCCTTTAAGAATCAAGTCCCATAACTTGAAAAATAAAGTCTCTTAACCTTTTAAGAATTTAAGGTTCATAGTCTTAAAACTTCATACGTAAACTCTTTAAATTAGCTAACATATACTTATGCGTGTGAATAGGTTATACTAGTTTATAACGATCTTATTAAAGCAGCCATGATCTAGAAAATGTAATACAATTTTGTCTTATCTTAGCTTCTATGCAGATGGAGAATTCTACTCATTTTAATTTAGTTGATTGCCGATACATTTTCTTTTATTAACGATGCAGTGGCTTGTTCGATACTTATTCTCATTCGTGCAGTAACTTTGCAAAGTCAACTTGACTCCAAATACTTCCTAACGACTCCTACCAACATCCCCCATAAGACTTGGTAAGAACTTAGGATAACTTAGACGTATCTTTTACAAAGAGTAACTCAACATACATACCTCTTAACTTCTAAGAGTAGAAGGAAACATGAAATAATACCACATGTATATCCCATACATAGAATCATGTCAAAAGAAGGAAGAGGTTCACATACCTCGCGACGATTATCGACAAGTAGCAAAATGCTCCAAAGTACTATAACCTTGCTAGCTTTTCCACCCTTCAAGTAGAATACTCTACTCGTAGTACTTCAACCTATAATGGCCATAATACGTCCATTAACCACTAGCTTCAAACGTAGAATATTCTAAGTGTAAAGTCACCAAATTCTACGGAAGATCGGACAACACTTCCTTTGTTTCTACGTACTTTTCCACCTTTTTCAAGGCCCCGTAATCAATAACCAACATGCCACATTTAAGGCTCAATACAACAACCAATCAAAGGGGATTGCACGCCTTACAATACGTGTAAAATTCTGCCCCACAATTAATACCAACTAAGTCCATAATCAAAGCCATTCTCGGCTAAATTTATACAACAACACAAGTCCTTTCCAAATTCTTTTTTTCAATCCATGTTCTTAGGTCTAACATGTTATATAGTCATAAACAACTTAACAACTAATATTCCTTCTTTATATAACATGTGATGACTTAAACTAATAATCAACTTGAATTATACACCTAAAAAGGAGTTAGAGAGAAGTTTCTCTCACTAAGAAAACGCTCTCAACGTTTCCCCTTAGTTGCTCCTTCGGTTTTTCCTCTTCTTCCCCCCCCCCCCTAAGATTTTCGTTTGTTTCACAATGGTTTAATTGTTATTGTTCACAATATGAAGAAGTCTAAACGTTACACACGTTCTAGAAATGATTCAGGAGGTTCAGGCAGTTCGGCTAAAGCTAGAACAAGGAAAAAAAAAAGAGTGGCGGCAGTCCAACAATTGCCGAGGAAAATCTTATTCCGGCAATCTCGAACCCTTCTGTCTTGGTTCATGTCACGCCAGACTCACGCTTTCCATTAGAAAATGTAGTAGACGATTCTATGCTACAAAAGATACATGAATGGGGCAAAAATATAGAAATTGAAAGCTTGGATATAAGTGAATTTGAAGGCGGAACTTCCGGCAGGCAGGGTCTTTTACCGATAGTCATTGACACCCCTAATGCTACTATGGTGGTCGACCATTCCACGGGCCAATTAGTTGGTAACGGGATCATTTCGGAAGAACAGGACAGTCACTCTAGCATTAGTACCCCGTCAATACCTGGAAATTCACTCAGGTTAGCCGGAAAAAGGTTAAATTCTGGGCCTGACATTGCAATTGGAGAAACAAGGTACGATGGCATACTCGGGTCTAAACCGGGTCAGGGCGTGGGTCAAGAGTTCATGGCGGGTCGGGCAGGTGTCCATGGGTCCAAGAGTAATAGCGTCTTGTTTGATTCAAAGTCAGTTGAAAGCATTGAAGGTACTCCTATACCCAAGAAGTTTAACGCGGGTGTCAAGAGAAGAAACTTTAATGCCCCGGGAAACGATGTGACTCCTCCTATTACGGCCTGGCTTGGGTCAGAAGGATAAGGCGGGTCAGGAGGATAACAATGAAACTAGGAATATGCACTCTATGCAAGGATCAAGGTCAGACGTGGGATACGAAGGGGTTTCTATCCCCAAGGATTCTAACGTTATTATTGAGGGTGCCGAGGCGTCACACATTAATGTGGCGGGTACCAATGATTCACTCACAACCTCGGGTCTTTATGAAGGTCTGATTTCCAAGACGGGACAGGGGGATAACCAAGGGACATTAACTACTCCGTTATACAAGGAGCCAAGTCAGTTGTGAGTTCTAACGTTATTATTGAGGGTGCCGAGGCGTCACACATTAATGTTGCGGGTACCAACGATTCACTCACTAGCACGGGACTTTATGATGGTCTGATTTCCAAGACGGGCCAGGGGAATAACCAAGGTATATTGAATATTCCCGTTATACAAGGAGCCAAGTCATTTGTGAGAAACAAAGCTAATTCTATTTCCAAGGAGCCTAGGAACTACATGACCATTAATAACGCAAGAGCCGAGGGGTCAGCCTTGAATGATGCGGGATCCAAAGAGTCCTCTCGTGTATTAAGACAACAACCACAGATTTCTTTAAGTGTCACTAATGAAGCCTTCCCTACTTTAGCTAGTTTGCTAAGTGGAGTCAATCTCAAGAACCACAACAAGCCTTTCGTCTTTAATACTTCCTCAGATTCGAGTAAAGTCTTTAACATACCACCTCTCTCATCTAATAACACTTCACTACTTTCTGAAAAACACAACACCTCGCCCCTTCTATCTCTTCTTCCTTCTATTCCTTCTGAAACCCAACACAAATTCCCTACCCTTCCAAATGGCACGCGAATCATCCCTCATATCGTGGGCACAAGCTCATTTCCTTCTACCCATCCCCCTCTGCCTATACCTCCAGAAATACCCCCCAATGATTTACACACTAATGCATCTTCTAAACCACATCATATTCCTACCGCGGCTACAACTCATAACAATCTTCCCCCAAACCATGGCAAAGGTACCTTCCCTCCCAAAAAGACTTATGCTGGAGTCTTTGCGGGAACTAGGATTGAGGCAAAAGGCATGAAGTTACAATTTATTGAACAACAAGGGGCGGAAGTAGATATAGAAGCTGAGGATGAAGTCCCTTTCATAGAAACATGGGGCTATTGCCTAATAGGTTGCTTCACGGGTCCTTTCCCGGGAAGAGAAGCATTGAATACCATTGTGAAAGGATGGGGAGTTAAATGCCGTATTATACCATATGGCAAAGGCTGGACAGTGTTCAAATTCATGACGGAGGAAGAGTGCACTAATGTACTTCACGGAGGCCCTTATATGGTCTACGGGAAAACCATGATGCTCAAGGCTATCAATAAAGGAGTTCTAATAACGGATGATCTATTCATGGACATTCATATTTGGGTCACTTTCCCGGACATTCCCCTTTCTATTTGGAGTGCAACGGGCCTTAGTAAGATTGCTTCACGTGTAGGAAAACCTCTTTACACGGACCAATATACTAAGGAAAGGTCTAAAATGAACTATGCAAGAGTTCTAGTGGAAGTGGATGTTAGCAAGGAGCCAATAATGGATTTTGTCGTCAAACTCCCCGATAACAGAAGGTATACACAAAGGGTAAACTATGAGAATTACCCGGACTTTTGCTATCATTGTGCGGCTTTTGGACACAACCATTTAAAGGGTAGAAAGCTAAGGGATGATGTCAACAATGAAGAAGCTCCAAAAACACGCAATACTGCAGTACCCCCTAACAATAAGGAAGATTCTACTTGTTTGGAAGTCAACAGAGGTACGGGTGGAACCAACCCTACTCCCCCTCATCCACCACCTTCTCAACATCTCGTAGATGCTGATAGCTTGATGGACATTGAAGAAACTGAACACACATGTTACACCGCGTAAAAATTCAGAATATAAGATAAGTGGACAAACATGTGTTGGACGGATTTTGAGTTTATCTTGGAGTGTTGTACCCCAGTTGTTAAGAATTTCGAGGTGTTTAAAAAGCCTAGTGTGTAGTCCGTTAAATCTAGGTCCCAACGCAACAAACCATTCGTCGATAGGACATCGGAGTCAAAAGTTATGGAAGTTTCAAGTTTGCGCGCAATCAAGCAAGCGGCGATTTCGGTTGAAGTGCCGCGCGCGGGTTATCTTGAGTCCACGGGTGCAGTGGCCGCGCCGAATGTGGCCGCGCGGAATGCTGGAACTTTTCGGAAGTGGCGGCCTGATGATGCAGGTGGATCTCGGTAGCTATGACTTCAGACTTGCCAGACGGTTCTTATGACACAGTGGGACACGGTGTTCATGTGTACTCCTTGGTGTTGTTATATCATAGACTGTCGGCAGTGAGGAAGGAATTCCACGGGCATGATTGATATTGTGGGCGTGAGACCCATGGTTATATTTGAGTGATGACGTTGAGGGCGTGAGTCCCTGACTTGACGTGACTGCTTATATATTGTGTACTGTAGTTTGGTTATCATATATGTCTCCTGGGTCATATAGACTGTTATGATCTCATTTACAGTATTTTCAATTTCACATACTTGGTACTGTTGTCTCGACTCTCGAGGCCGCGTTCATGCCGCAGGTAGAGGTACACCAGTTGTTGATCCTCGCTCATAGGATCACAGTTCTGCATTTGGGAAGCTCCGTTTCTCCGGAGGCTTATCTTTTGGTATAAATTCCCTATCATTGTAAGTACTTGTACATTCAGGGGTATGGCGGGGCCCTGTCCCGTCATAGTTGTTATAAAAATTCTTAGAGGTCTGTAGTACTGTTGTGAGTTGGGCTTGTAAAGGATAATTGTTCGGATTTTATATATATATACAAAAAGGTGACCGTTTTGGTTAGCCTGTTTCTTATTTCATATTGTTTCATGTCTATAAGTTTTTATTTTCGCTGATTTTCTCTGATGTTTTATCACTAGGGTGCCCAGGGTAAGACACCAGTCGCGGGCCCGAGGTCGGGTCGTGACAAAAGTGGTATCAGATCAGTTAATCCTCGGAAAGTGTCTACAGACCGTATCTAGTAGAGTCTTGATTATCGGCGTGTTGTGCACCACACCTATAATCACGAGGCTATAGGATATTTAGGATTGGTTTCCATTCTTCTCACTCTGAGATCGTGCCTTAGAGTTGTGTTATAAGTTGAACTCCCTCTGACGTATTCTTATGTACCAGTTATGCCTCCACGCAAGGCAACCAGGGCCCAGAAGGGCAAGGCAGAAGAGGGAGCTGCGAGTAGAGCACAGAGGGTTGCGAGGCCACAGGCCCAGTCTTTACCTGAGGTGGTGCTACAGACGGCGAATTCTACGACGCCGCCAGCCCCAGCAGAGTTAAGAGCAGCAGTAGTTGCTACTGAGGCCACAATACCTAAGCCTCCAGTCCCATAGCTAGGAGCGGAGGATATGGGTTACAAGGAGATAGCCCAGTTACTAGCTAGGTTTGTGGCGAGGCACGAGGACAGACGGGAGCCGGTAGTACCGGTGGCGCACCCCAGAACCGATAGTTTGAGGCTTCAGGACTTCTTAAGTTGCAGTCCACCAGAGTTCTATGGATCGAGAACTGAGGAAGATCCTCAGGAGTTTATTCGGCGACTCTGACGGATCAAGAGTGATTAAGGCCTCAGGCCGAGTCGGTGTCTGCAATCGATCGTTTTGATTCATGGAAGGCCCGGGAGCATGCGCTTCAGCTGGTTGGGACGAGTTCTCGAGGCATTTCTTACACTTCTTGCCCTCGCAGATGAGGAGAGCTCGCGAATAGATTTATTATGTTGGCGAGCAGGCGGACGGTTCGGGAGTACAATGTAGAGTTTGACTCGTTGGCTCGGTATGTCCCCGCTTTAGTGGCAGACATGGAGGATAGAGTGCACCGCTTTGTCACAGGGCTCGACGATTATTTAGCAGAGGGGTGCACGGGTGTAGCTCTTCAGTCGGGCATGGACATTGCCCGCATGCAGGCTTATGCGCAGCAGACTGAGGAACGTAGAGGTCGACGGAATGACCAAAATCAGCAGAAGAGGGCCAGGACAGTAGGGTCCTTTGGTAACTTTAGAGACAGGCAGCCTCAGCAGCAGGCTAGTTATACACTTCAGTCAGTACGGAGTACTTCTTCACAGTCTTCAGGACGTCTGGGGTATTCAGGAGCAGGTCAGGGCTCCAAGGTTTCAGGTTTTCGGGGGAGTAGGGGTGCTAGCCGGATGAGGCCACCCTTACCTCAGTGTGGCCGTTGTGGAAAAATCCATCATGAGGAGTGTCGTGCTAGTTTGGGAGATTGCTATATTTGCGGCCGACAGGGCCATTTTGCGAAGGATTGTCCGACCAGAGGTAGAGCAGATGTTAAGACTCAACCTTCGGGATCGGTGGCTGGTTCATCGCCTCCTATAGCTATGCGCCCAGCAGGGCAGGATTATGATTAGAGTGACAAAGGGAAAGCGAACCAATAGTTACAGGTATATTCTTAACCCTTTAGAGACTAGTATGTGTTGTTATGGCGGTTATATGTTAAGTGTTGTACTCGAATAGCAATGTGTAAATTGTGTTTAAGACACCTGGTTTAGAGTGAGAAGGTAAGTTTGGGGACAGGGGAATTGTGAGCCTTAGAATATTACACGTGGAAACATTAGATGCAAGGCCGTCTTGAGTAAAAGATTTACGGTTGATCTTTGTCAGAGTACATAGTATACGTGGAGTGTATTTATGTGATAAGTCCATGAGTGGTGTGAATTGAAAGTGGGTAGTTAAGCTAAGGAGACCACTAGGTTTTCGTGACTTGAATAGTGAGATTGTTCCAGACCAGGAACAAGAGTTTGGTACGAAGTGGGTCGGGTTGAGGCCATATTGCGGGTCAACCCGCAGCCCGGAATGAAGTGGGGTAAGTTTGAGGTGGTCCCGCTAGGTGATAGGGTCACGAGGGTGCAAGTCCTAAGTCTGGTTAATCGTTGTACTGGTTCGTGGATGCGTTCCACCAGAACCGAGTCGGGAAGGCCGAGTACGGCCTTAAAGGAAATTGAAGCTAGTGTAATGACCAAGTTTGGAGGTGGTAACTCCAAGGTGCTAACAACTGAAGCAATGACGGAAATGTGGTACATTTACTATAAAGAGTTCGGGTGTACGAGAAGGGTACGACGAGTAAGAAAAGAAGCGAACATGTGTTAAGAGAATGGAAGTGATCATTTATTTTGTGAAGTAAAGATGCGAAGAAAGAGTCTTTTAGACCATGGGTGAGAGCTTATTGTGATGTTATACATGTTAGAGGTGATTCCTCGTTGGCTTGGAGTTGAGTTTTGCGCGTGTGTTATATTATGGCCATGTGTGGCATAATTGGTTTTGTAAGTATAGTAGTGAAGACTATACCGGCGCATGTGTTTTTTTTAGACTTAGAAGGAACATTCGGGACGAATGTTTCTAAGGGGGGAAGAATGTTACACCCCGTAGTTCCAGGGTATGTATGTGAGGACGTACGTACGAGAATACAACATTAAGATTGGAAAGGAAGAAAGATATGATTTTCCGACGGAAAATTTTCCGGATTATGTGAAGGAAAAAAGTTCATTAATGGGAATTGGATTCCCAGATTTGGTATTTGGACTTCTTAGATTATAATAGAATTATGGAATTTTATTTTCAGATTTGGTCACGTGGGGCCCACGGGTGAAATTTACGATTTTGTGGGGCCCACTTTGTTTTCGAGATTTTGGACATTATGAATATTTTCGGGAGATGAAATATTTTGGACGAGTAGGAGGGAGACACGTGTGACCCCCATGTGGCCATGTTGGCCGTTTTCTTATGGACAAGTGGCCTTGGCCGAAATGCTTAGCCAAGTGGCAAGCCACTTGTCCCAAGCTTTTGTGTAGACATGTGGATGGTGGGACCCACACGTTCCAATTCACTCCAAGCAACCCTTAGAAGTTCCTAACCAACTTCTCTTCAAGATCCAACTCCAAAAAGTGAAGAACACCTTAGGCTCAAATGGCCACGGGTGGCATTATTGGTATATAGGGGTTGTAAGGAGACTATGTCGCTATCTTTAAGTTTGACTCCCAAAAGAACATTCGGGGACGAATGTTTCTAAGGGGGGAAGAATGTTACACCTCGTAATTCCAGGGCATGTTTATAAGAACGTACGTAAGAACTCACAAATGCTAAGATTTGAGACTAGTAAAAATTTATCGGAATTATGGAATTGTCGGAAAACGAAACATTGTGACGAATGGGAGGGCGACACATGTCACCCCCACCCCTTATTGGTTTTGGACGAATTGAACCATGGGCTAAAGGGTCCTTTGACCATTAATAAGATGAGCAAGAATCCTTGTGAAACTCATCTAGGCCACCCATTTGTTCTAATCTTAACCCTTCCTAGTGTTATATATGTATACTTGTAGCAAGACAAAGGCTCTACAGTTAGCAAATTTTCAAGAAACTTGAAGAACACAAAGGGGAAGCTCTCGGGTTCATGGAGTTCAAAAGGAGATTTTTTTTCGTTTGTTGTTCAATAAGCTCCACACTTTAAACCAAGATTCCTAAGGGTATTGTAAGGGTATCTCAATAGAAAGATCCCGAAAAAGTGGCATTTTCGTATTAGTCGCAAGGTGAAAACCTAGTCACTTTCCTAGGTTTGGATTGGAAGATTAAAGAAAGTTGTTTGTGATATTCTAAGGGCTTCAAGTGGCGGATTGGAGTGTCAAGGAGAGGCTCTAAGGTGCTAGGGAGAGACTTCGGATCTTGAAGTGGATTAAGGCTCGTTAAGGTAACAATCTTGTTCTCTTAAGTATTATAAGATTACATATTGTTGTAGCCTTACATTTTAACTAGCATGAAATATATGTATTGAAGATTGATAAGTGATATGGATTGTAGAAGCCTAATCCGAAATGACATTGTGAGCCATTTGAAATTAAAATACAATTTGGTCGTTAATTAGAATTGTCGCATGTTACCTACTCGAAGAGTGTAGTAGTTATAATCGATTGCGGCTTGATATCATGTTATACTAAACAACTTGGATTGAAAAGGAATTGGATAAGAATTTTTATTGGTGTCCCTCAAATTGCCGAATTGACATAGTATGTTGGATTAGTTTGATATTAATTTGTGGGGCATAATTTTACACGTCTTGTAGGCGTGTAATCCCCTATTGATAACTACATTGTTGGGACTTAAATGTGGCGTATTTGGCTATTGTATTCAGGCCTTGAAAAAGGTGGAAAAGTATGTAGAAACAAATGAAGTGTTGTCCGATTTTCCGTAGAATTTAGTGACTTTGCACTTAGAATATTCTACGTTGAAGCTAGAAGTTAATAAAAGTATTATGGTCATTATAGGTTGACATACTACGTACGGCATATTGGACTTAGCAAGTGGATTGAACCGAAGAGGTATGTGGAACTTTCTTATCTCTTGAGCATGAATAGTTGTAAATATATAGTACGGTAGACGTACGAGATTTTGACAATCTAGTCCATTTGATATCCTTGGCTTATTTTAAGAATGTCCAAGTTGGTTGAGTTAGGGAATTAACTCACTTGTTTAAAAATATTAAGGATATCTTGGTTTCTAAAAGTTAAGGGACTTGAAGTATTTCAAAAGTATATGATACTTGTTTCGTTTTAAAAGTATAAGTCCCTTGGATATAAGGAAGAATGTAATTGTCTAAAGTATAAAGCTAGTATAACGGCTTTATGGGAAGTTGGTTATAATAGCTTTATGGAAAGTTAAAAAGAGTGGTTTACTCTAAGTAATGTAAGTATGATAAATGACTTGAAATAACGAAAGACAAATTGATTTTAAGGCATCAATTGCTTAAGGTTTTAAAAGAAAGAAGTCACTTGATTTAGAAGCCTAAATGTATTTCTAAAAAGTATTGTGACTTGTCTTGAAAAGTAGATACGACTTGATAGTACGGTTAGTAGTATCTTGGAAGTTTTATGTGAAAAAGAGTCATTTTAAAAGAGTAGAAGTACGTAGTACTTTGTGTTAAATCCCCGGATTTTCATAATGACATGTTAGTGCCTTAAGTAAACTAAAATGAGAGTGTATATGAATAAGACTAATAAGAAGTTAGGGGGATTTCTTAACTTACTGTCACGACCCGACTTCGGGCCCGTGACTGGTGCCTTACCCCGGGCACCCTAGTGATACAACATCAGAGAAAATCAGCGGAAATAAAAACTTAAACATGAAACAAGAGATATGATAATAAAACAGGCCAACCAAAACGGTTACCTTCTTGTATATATAAATAAAAACTTGAACAGTTACATCCTTTACAAACCCTGCCCACAACAGTTGTCACGACCCATTCCGGGGCCCGTGACTGGTGCCTTACCGGGGCACCCAAGTAGTCATACATCAGAGTAATCAGCGGAAATATAAAGCAAGACATGAAACAGTTTATAAAATAAGACACAGTTTAAGTGAGAAAACATCGCTTTTCGTATATATATAAACATGGTTTAGCTTACATCCGATCTTGTATAACATGACTACGCATCTCTAAGGAAATATACAACTATGGCGGGACAGTGGCCCGCCATACCCTCGATCAGACAAAACTATCTACAACAGGAGATCATACCCAAAAGTAGAGCCTCGGAAAGGATGGAGCTCGACACCAACGTAGATCCTAAGAATGTGGATCTAGCACTGCTGCCCTTACCGCGGCATGAACGCAGCCCCAAGGAGGTCAAGATAACAGTACTAAGTATATGAAATCAGAAATACTTAAATGAAAACACATCATTTTAAAAATCAGTTTTGCAAGTATGTATGAAACAACCAGGGACCGCACATAGTGCCACATCATAAACAAGAGCAACAATAGGTAAATCAGTAAAGTCTTTTCTAGGCTGCGAATGATCAAAGCAGGCCACTCGCCCATATTATCATTCGCAAGCCTAATCTCGACTCGAGTCCGCAAAGGACACTAACATAGGCCCGCATGAGGTATAACCCCGAATCGAGGGTAGATACTCTCGCAACGTCCCCGACTCGTTGTCCGTACGCCACATGTAGACCGCATGAGGTATAACCCCACATACTAACCTGGAACTCTCGTAGCTCCGCATAGGCCCCCTGGACCCGCATGAGGTATTCTCGAATCATGGTCCTGCATCACCGAAGTCTACCCCGCGACGGAGGCGCCTTAACCCCTGATCATCTCAAGAGGTGAGTGATATAATACTAACACAACAGCTTATAGTTCAAAACAACATAAGCATAAGTAAGACTGACCTCTTTACACAAACGTTACAAGACACTAACACACACAGCATCATATCATGTCTACTTATCAAACCATCTTATTATTCTTTTCATAATTCAATATAAGTCTGTTATAAACACATAGGCAAACTGTTTCTTTTATCACTCTTAAGTGGTTATACTTAACTTCCCATAAAGCTAGTATAACTCTTAAGCTTCTGTTTTAAAAACCAATTAGTTCTCTTCTGTTAAAAATGATTCAGTATTCTTTTGAAATGTTTTCAGTTCTTTATTATTCAGGCTTAAGCCGTGAGGCATTGCCGTAAGTATTATTCAGGCTTAAGTCAAAGACATTGCCGTAGTTATTATTCAGTTAACACATGTACGTCTACCGTACTATATATATATTGTAAAATATCATGCTTTAGGAAAAATCACATACCTTCTCAGCGAAAACCACCTGCCAAGTTGAGTATGTCGCGCGCAGAGAGTCAGCCTATAATGGTCACAGACATCTATCAAAGACTACTCTGAAGGTCATTCTAAACAGAGGGTTCTATATCCTACGGAAAATCGACAAGATTTCGCCCATGAGCTACTCAAGTTCATCAGGAAAACAAATTCTATGTAAGTACAGTTTGATTATTCTTCTTTAAACCCTTCATCGTGATAATACCAATTCTATTCTGCAATAATCTTCTAAGTATTTATACTTATTCTTATACTACTACAGCAAGTATTCTCTAATTCAAAAGAGGGTTAGGATTAGTTACCTCGGTAAGCCCAATAATATCCTAGATAAAGTCGCGCCTGAGCAAGGTTTTGCTCCTAAGTTGTATGCTCCAAGGAAACCTTAGAAGTTCTTCACAACTTCTACTAAGTACTAAGGGATTTGGGCTAGGGTATTTTGGGCATTATAACAATACAAGAAGGCAACTTTTCTACCAAGGGAGGGGGGGTAGGTTTTGGCTAGGCTCGGGGGGGCCTCGGCCAAACCACTTACGCCAGCGGGGGGGTATTCGGCCAAGGGCCTTCACAAGGGGAGGGGGAGGTGTTTTGGACGAAAAGGCTACAAAGGGAGAGGAGAGGATTTTCAAGACTTGGAAAGATTTGTGGATGAAGAACTCTTCATCTTAAGGGGGGTATTTATAGGTCAAGAAGTGGCCAACCAATGGCCAAGATTAAGACAAGTGCAAGGCAAGTGTAGGGTGAAGATTTACTCCACACAAATATCCTACCAACTCCTTGACTTGTGCACAAGGCACAAAAAACGTGCCAAGCTTCTCCAATTTCGTCCAATGGACGATTCAAGTCCACCAATTGGAGGGTGCCAAGTGTCGCCCTCCCGTTGGTCCAAAATGTGTCGCCTCTAAAAATCCGCAAAAATTAGAAATGGCATAGCGGAATTTACCCTACGAAAGCTGGGGAAACGTTTCGTCGGAAAACTATTCGCTTTGTGAGTTGTGCCCAAAAAAACGTCTAAGCCTAAACTTTAAGGCTAAACTTTTTGTACGTATTCCCTTACGTACATACTCTGGAAATACGGGGTATAACATTCTCCCCCCCTTAGAAACATTCGTCCCAAATGTTCCTTCCCAAGACAGTTAACGATAAGATTCTTCATAACTTAAACAGTTGCAAATGCCACACACGGCCACAGAACAACACTTAGGCAAAAAAAATGTTAACGAAATTTTACAAGTAGGAAAGTGAATTACCTGGAGGTGTGGGAATAGTGAGGTACCTCGCCTCATGTCCTCCTCGCCTTCCCACGCCATCTCCTCCCTAAGCTCGTTCCGCCACAAGACTTTGACTAAGCCACGCCCTTGGTCCGCAGACGCCTAACTCGACGATCGATTATCGCTATGGAATCTCCTCATACGATAACCCCTGCCACCGACATCGTCAATCGGTGTACCTAGATGGATCCCCGATACATCTCTCAAAGATAGATACGTGAAAAACCGGATGCATCGCCTCCAGACGGACGGAAGATCCAACTCATAGCAACCTTGCCTACCTCGCGACAATCAAACGCCCAATGTACTGGCCGAAGCTCTTCTTACCGAATCTCATCACACCCTTCACGGGTGACACCTTTAGAAAACCCAATCATGAACTCGAACTCAAGATGCCGACGACGATGATCTGTGATACGACTTGCCGACTCGAGCCGCCAATAGCCGCCTTGATAAGCTTCACCTTATCCATCGCTGCTGCACCAACCGTCCCACTAGCCGCACTCGCCCACATCGAACCAACCTATAGGCGATCTGCACTTCTCCCATACAAGGCCTCGTAAGGCGCCATCCAATACCGAGTGGTAGCTATTATTATACGCGAACTCAACTAGAGGCAAATGATCCTCCCAACTACCACTTGTCAATAACACAGCTCGCAGATATCCTCAAGAGTCCGGATAGCGCTCGCTGTCCGCTCTGCGTGGATGAAATGCGATCGTGCTCACCGCGCCCCTAAACCTCTCGAAGGACTCTGTTAGCCAGAAATCGGGCTCCTGCATGCGATATGATCGAAGTAGGGACTCCATGCGATTGACGATCTCTGATGTAAAGTCCGCATAATCCTCACCGAAAAGTCGCCCCGACGGAAGAAAGTGGGCTGATTTCGCCACCGCCGACGATAACCCATATAGAATCATGTCTCCTCCGAGTGCGAGGTAATCGTGATGAAGTCCATGTTGATTACCTCCCACTTCCGTGTCGGGATCTCAATCGTCAGAATAAAACCACCGTGCCTCGTGCTCTACCTTCACCGCCGACAACACGCATCGAGCTACGAACTCAAACGCCCTCTTCGCCATCCCACCAATACACGATCTGGCGTCGTGGTACATCTTGGTCGACCGGATGGATAGAGTAACGCGCTACCGTGTGCTTCCCCAAGAACTCACAAGTCCTCAAACATCCGAACACACAACTCGCCAAACCTTAGCACCCCATCAAAGTGCTACCAAAAGGACCCTTGCCCTCACGAAGAGTTGTATCACGATAACGTGTCAAAATCGATCTCGAATCCGCCTCTTCACCTCTCGACGATGGAAGACTCGGCAACCTCACGAACTCTAACCCCATCGCTATCGTAATCAATCAAACGGACACCAAGGCTCGCTAATCGATGCAAATCACGAACCATGTCCCTTCTCTCTAGTCGCACATCCGATAGGCTCCCATCGACCTACGACTAAGAGCATCCGCCACAACATCGCCTTCCCCGTGGTACAGATATCAACATCGTAATCCTTAAGCAACTCTAACCACCGCTCGCCGTAAGTTCACTCCTCCGCTGAAAATATACCGAGGCTCTTGTGGTCTGTAAAATATCCACGTGAACCCCATACAAATAGGCCTCCAAATCTTCAAAGCGTGAATCACACCGCCAACTCCAAATCATGCGGGTAGTTCCTCGTGTTTCTTCACCGGGACGATATGCTATAACCCCGCCATGCTGCATCAACACACATCCCAACCCGATGCCCGACGACGCAATACACAACATAACCGCTCAGGCTCTCCGGAAGAGTAAGAACGGGGCTGCCGCCTCTTTTCAAGAATCGAAACCCCGCCACAAGCATCACCATCAAACTTGGCCGCTTCCGAGTCGCCCTAGTCAATGGTGCGTAGATAAGCAAACTTCTCCACGAACCGCCGATAATATCCTCGCAAGGCCCGTAAAATCGCGAACCTCGCTGAGTAAGAGTTCAGGCCAAGTCCCGATCGCCGATTCGCCGTATCCACTCGAATGCCATCAGCCCATAATATGCCCAAGAAGCGCCATCAAGTCAACCAAAACTCACATTTGGAAAACTTGGCATACAATCGCTGGTCTCGAGAATCACAAGATAGCCTCAAATGCTCCGCACGCTTCCCGCTCGAGCGAATAAACCAAGATATCATCAATGAACACTATCACAAACGTGTCTAAAAATGGTTTGAACACTCGTTCATCAAATCCATGAATACCGAGCATCGTCAACCCAAAAGACATGACCACAACTCATAATGCCCGTGACGTCGTCCGAATGCATCCAGGGACATCCACCTCTCGACTCGCACTGATGATAGCCCGATCGCAGATCAATCTTGAGAAACATCTCGCACTTCGCAATCGGGTCGAACAAATCATCAATCCAGGAAGCGGTATTCGTTTAATGGTCACCTTGTTCACCGTCAGAATCAACACACGCGCAGCTGGCCCCGCCCTTCTTCTTCACGAACAATACCGGCTTCCCTGCGAGAAACACTAGGTCCGATAAAACCCTTCTCCAAAGAAATCTCTCACCGGTCCTTCACTCTCAACTCGGGCAGTTTCCATTCTATATGGCGGAATGGAAATAGGCCGAGTGTCTGGCAACACATCTATACAAAACTCGATCTCCCTCTCAGGAGGGATACCCGGGAGGTCGTCTGGGAACACGTCTGGGAACTCTCTGACCACTGGAATCGATTTAAAAATCTGGTACCGCAGCCTTCAGATCAAACACCCGAACGAGATGGTAGATATACCCTTCTCGCACCATCTTCCTAGCCTCGAGGTAGGAAATAAACCTACCTCGACGATACCGTGCTCCTCCCACTCAACAACCGGCCTCAGAAACTGAACTGCATTACTTTCTCTCTCAGCTACATTGGCGTAGTGCTGAAGCTAGCCAATCCATCCCCATGATCACGCCGGTCAATCATCTCCAACTCTATCAAGTCGCCAGGTCCGACGATCAGAATGGTCACAGACAAGATCTATATACCCGCCGAGCTACCAACGAATCTCACACTGGCGTAGCTACCTCGAAAGTGTCTATTTACTCAGTCTCTATACCTATCCTAATAGAAACAAGTTGAGATATATAGGACAGAGTAGAACACGGATATATCAAAGCATACACATCAAACCCAGAACCGATAAGGTACCGTGATTTACATCAGCGAGGCCTCCCGATCCCGCTTACCGGACAAAGCATAAACGCGCTCGAGGACCGCGAATCGACCCGAGCCACGACTCCGCCACACTGGCCGACCCACGAGTACCTCGCCTCCGGCGAGTAATCGTAGGAGATGACGGCCGCAATGTAACTCGGCCGAGCCTACCACTGGCACGCCCGGCCGACAAGCCGCAAAGTGACTCGCCGCTACAATCAGAATAATCTCCAAAAGTAGTACCACTTCCCGTAATGGGATCTACCGCACGGCCACACCGGGTGGTCCTGACGCCGCACTTCGCTACTCGACGCTCAAGCCCTGCCCCGGCCCGCCTCGAATACTCGGGCCGGCCGAGGATGCGCAGAGTGCTCGAGCCGCCGTGGTGCAAATCTAGATCGCCGCCGAGGCCGCCACCACGATAGCCACCGTAAGACTTCCCGCCCCGCCTTCTTCTCGCCGCCGTCGCCCACTCGCCGACCGCGCTCCTCGCATCCAAGGGCACGAGCTCGCACGCGTAATATCCATACCCGGGCCGAGAGAAACACCCGCATACGACTCGGCCATATAATCATCTAGCCCGCGACGTAGCGGTGCACCCTATCCTCCATATTCGCTACACGCCGACATATCGAGCCAATGAATCAAACTCGACATTGTACTCGACAAGGCGCCCTCTCGCCTAGCAGAAAAATCTATCACCGCGCCTCCTCATCCGCGAGGCAAGAAGTGAGCGAGGAAAGCCTCGAGAACTCATCCTGCAGTCGGGACGCGCGGTTTCCCGATAACTCCTATGAATCAAAACCAATCGATCGCGCAGATCACGCACCGATGCGAACCGGCGTCACGCACTGCCTCCGAGGCCTCGATCACCCGCATGATCCTTCAGAGCCGACGATGAACTCCTGCGGATCATCCTCCCGCCACCGTAAAACTCAAGCGCTACAACTCAAGAAATCTCGTAGTTTCAAACTATCTCGCCGTGTACCACGGCGCGACCGAGCCGAGCTGAATCGAATCGCCAGATTCACTTATCCTCGTACGCCACAACTCTGCCAATAGCGGGTTATCTCTCAGATTTCCTAACTCTTCGCCTGTGCCGCGGGATGCGAGTGGTACTGTGGTTCGCTGGCCGGCGGCCATAGAACTCGCCGTCATGATAGATCGGGCCCGAGCCCTCGTAATCTTGTTCGATCGCAGCTCCTCGCTTTGCCTTCTCGCCCGGTTGCCTTATGCGAGGCATAATCACATAAAAGGAATACGTTAGAGGGTCCGACTTAAACACGCCTCTAAAGCACGATCTCGTGAGTGAGAAGAATGGAAACCAATCCTAAATATCCTATAGCCTCCTCGATTATTGGTGCACAACACACCGATAATCAAGACTTACTAGATACGGTCAGACACTTTCCGAGGATTAATCGCTCGATACCACTTTTGTCACGACCCATTCCGGCCCGTGGATCGTGCCTCACCGGCACCCAAGTAGTCATACATCGTAGTAATCACGGAAATATAAAGCAAGACATGAAACAGCTTTATAAAATAAGACACGCTTTAAGTGAGAAACATCGCTTTCTGATATATATATAAACATTGTTTAGCGCTAAGCATCCGACATCGCATAACATGACTACGCACTCTAAGGAAATATACAACTATGGAGGACAGGCCCCGCCATACCCTCGATCAGACAAAACTATCTACAACAGTGAGATCATACCTAAAAGTAGAGCTCCGGAAAGGATGGAGATCCCGACACCAACGTAGAGATCCTAAGAATGTGGATCTAGCACCGCTGCCTTACTCGCGGATGAACGCAGCCCGGGCGAGGTCAAGATAACAGTACTAAGTATATGAAATCAGAAATACTTAAATGAAAACACATCATTTTAAAAACCGCTTTTGCAAAGATGTATGAAACAACCAAGGGACCGCACAGTGCCACATCATAAACAATAGCAAGAATAATAGTAAATCAGAATGTCTTTTCTAGGTCGCGAATGATCAAAGCAGGCCACTCGCCCATATTATCATTCCGCAAGCCTAATCTCGACTCGAGTCCGCATAGACCACTCACATAGGCCCGCATGGTATAACCCCGCATCGAGGGTAGCTACTCTCAACGCCCCGACTCGTTGTCCGCATGGCCACATGCATCGCATGAGGTATAACCCCGCATACTAACTCGAACTCGTAGCCCGCGATAGGCCCCCGACCCGCATGAGGTATTCTCGAATCACGGTCCTGCATCACCGAAGTCTACCCCGTGACGGAGGCGCTTAACCCCTGTGATCATCTCAAGAGGCGAGTGATATACTACTAACACAACAGCTTATAGTTCAAAACAACATAAGCATAAGTAAGACTGACCTCTTTACACAAACGTTATAAAGACACTAACACACACAAAGATCATATCATGTCTACTTATCAAACCATCTTATTATTCTTTTCATAATTCAATATAAGTCCATTATAAACACATAGGCAAATGCTTTCTTTTATCACTTAAGTGGTTATACTTAACTTCCCATAAAGCTAGTATAACTCTTAAGCTTCGCTTTAAAACCAATTAGTTCTCTTCTCATAAAAATGATTCAAGATTCTTTTGAAATGTTTTCATTCTTTATTATTCAGCTTAAGCCGTGAGGCATTCTGTAAGTATTATTCAGCTTAAGTCAAAGACATTGCCGTAGTTATTATTCGCTTAACACATGTACGCTCACCGCATTATATATATATTGTAAAATATCATGCTTTAGAAGAATCACATACCTTCTCAAATAAAACCACCGCCAAGTCGAGTATGTCGCGCAGAGTCACCATAATGGTCACAGACATCTATCAAAGACTACTCAAGGTCATTCTAAACAGAGGTTCTATATCCTACGGAAAATCAAGACTTCCCCCTTGAGCTACTCAAGTCTACTATGAAAACAAATTCTATGTAAGTATTTTTGATTATTCTTCTTTAAACCCTTCATCGTGATAATACCAATTCTATTCTCGCAATAATCTTCTAAGTATTTATACTTATTCTTATACTACTACAAGAAGTATTCTCTAATTCAAAAGAGGGTTAGGATTAGTTACCTCAGTAAGCCCAATAATATCCTAGATAAAGTCGCTTTGAGCAAGGTTTTGCTCCTAAGTTGTATGCTCCAGGAAACCTTAAGTTCTTCACAACTTCTACTAAGTACTAAGGGATTTGGGCTAGGTATTTTGGGCATTATAACAATACAAGAAGGCAACTTTTCTACCAAGGAGGGGTAGGTTTTGGCTAGGCAGTGGCCTCGCCAAACCACTTAGGCTGTGGGGTATTCGCCAGGCCTTCACGGAGTGGAGGAGGTGTTTGGACTAAAAGGCTACAAAGGGAGAGGAGAGGATTTTCAAGACTTGAAAGATTTGTGGACGAAGAACTCTTCATCTTAAGGGTATTTATAGGTCAAGAAGTGGCCAACCAATGGCCAAGATTAAGACAAGTGCAAGGCAAGTGTAGGTGAAGATTTACTCCACACAAATATCCTACCAACTCCTCGACTGCACAAGGCACAAAAACGCGCTAAGCTTCTCCAATTTCGTCCAACGGATTTATCAAGTCCACCAATCGAGGGTGCCAAGTGTCGCCTCCCGTTGGTCCAAAATGTTTCGCCTCGTAAAAATCCGCAAAAATTAGAAATGGCATAGTCGAATTTACCCTACGAAAGTCGTGGGAAACGTTTCGCCTGAAAAACTATTCGCTTTGTGAGTTGTGCCCAAAACGTCCAAGCCTAAACTTTAAGGCTAAACTTTTTAGACGTATTACCACGCATACTACCGAAATACGGTATAACAACAAGATTACTGCACTTAAGAGTTTTTATACAACATGACGACGGGGCCCCGCCATACCCCGAATGTACAAGTACCTACAAATGACAGGACTATACTAAAAGATAAGCCTCCGAGAAACGGAGCTTCCCAAACGCTGAATCGCGATCCTATGAACGAGGATCAACAATCGTGTACTTACCGCGCAGATTTAACGCAGCCTCCGGGCGAGGTCGATAACAGGTACCAAGTATGTGAAACTGAAAATACTGAAAATGAAATCATAGTAGTCTATATAAAACAGGAGACATATATGATAACCAAACTACAGTACATAATATGTAAGCAGTCACGTCAAGTCAGGGACTCACGCCCTCAAAGTCATCACTCAGACATAAATATGGGTCTCACGCCCACCACATCATTCGTGCCCGTGGAATACCTTCCTCACTGCCAGCAGTCTATGATATAGCAACACCAAGGAGTACACATGAACACCAGGTCCTACCTGTGTCATAACAACCGTACGGGGCAAGTACGAAGGCTAACTACCAGATACCAAAGCCGCATCCTCAACTGACCGGGGCAAGTACGAAAGCCAACTACCAGATACCAAAGCCGTACCAACAAATCCACATAACCATACCACGGCCGACCTGTGGCAAGACGAAGCCAACTACCGATACCACCGCGCCACGTAGCCGTCGGCAAGTTCGAAGACTAACTACCAGATACCAAGCCGGAATCACGAGACTTCTTCTCAAAATTGAACGGGGCAAGTACGAAGGCTAACTACCGATACTGCCGAGCCACCACGACCTCGTGGCAAGTACGAGCCAACTACCGATACCAAGCCGATCAAGAAAACCTCGCGAGAGCTAGTCCATGGAATAATAATCACGTGTTGCATGTGGAATGCTCCCACCGCCAGACGCCCAAGTAAGATCATAACAAATCAGCCTACCTCCATCGAGACGCGGTGGTATAGAAATACACTACTAGCACGACAAGGCTATCACACGCAAACATAGGCAAGTTACACACAACTCAATGTACTTTCATTTTATGCCAAAGTCCAGGTTTTAACCCCAAAGTACTACGTACATAAGTTCTTTCAAAAAGATCCATTTCTTTTACAAAGGTCACACGATACCCGTAGTATCAAAGGTAGAGTAACTATTTTTATTAAGTAAACCAAAACAATTTCCATACTTTCTTTTTAAACCATTTTAAGACAAAACCATGCCTTTCTTTTTAAACCATTTTAAGACAAAACCATGCCTTTCTTTTTAAACCAAAACACTTAAATTCCTCAAATCTCCTTTCTTTTATAAATCAAGTTCCTTACTTTGGAATTTAAGAAAAATCGATACTTGTTATTAATGATCTTATTAAAGCAGTCATGATCTAGGAAATGTAATACAATTTTGTCTTATCTTAGCTTCTATGCAGATGGAGGTTTCTACTGGTTTTAATATAATTAATAGTTTGTCAATACATTTTCCTTTATTAACGCTGCAGTGGTTTGTTCGATACTTATTCTCATTTCCGAAATCAATACAACTTATTCCTTTTAAAAACCCAATTACCCATTACTCATAAATACGGTTTCACAACTTTTTAACACAAACCAAGTCCTTAATAATTCCCATCAAGTCATTTATAAGTCAAGTCTCTTATCTTTTTAAAAACCACAAACCATTTCTTTACCTACATAAAGTTGTTATAACAAACTTCTCAGAAAGCCGTTATAACACTTTATGTTTTAAACCAACCAATTTCGTTTAGCACGTATGCGTCACCGTACTACATAGTTCACACAATCATGCTAGAAAAGATAGGAAGAGGTTCACATACCTCGCGACGATTATCGACAAAAAGCAAAAGCTCCAAAGTATCAGAAACGCTAGCCTTTTCCACTCTTCAAGTAGAATACGCCACTCGTAGTACTTCAACCTATAAAGGCCAAAAAACGTCTTTCAACTTCTTGATCTATTCGTATAATATTTAAAAGTACAAGGTTCCTTTTTCTACGGAAAATTGGGCAGCACCTCCCCCCCCCCCCCCCCCCGTAACCACATACATCTCCTCCTCTATCAAGGCCCGCTACCAAGCCAACAACTCCAAGGGGGTTACACGTCTAACCGGACGTGTACAACACTGCCCCAAAATAATACTACAAGTCTACTGTAAATACAGTCCAATGTAAATACAGTTCAATTCTTATAATCATTCTTCCAATAAATCTTAAACTCAATTCTAAACTACTACAACATGTAATATCCAATTACAAAAGGGAGACAAAGATCATTACCTCGATAAGCCCAAAATTATCAAAGATTATAAGTCTGTCACGACCCGATTAAGACGTGATCGTGCCTACCCTGCACCCTAGTGATACAACATCGAGTAATCGTGAACATAAAACAATACAAGACATATTATGAAATATGAAACAATAATCTGAGAAAGAAAACTTGCCTTTCGGCATATATATAAATAACAACTTTTTCCAATCATGAACAGTTTAATCCTTTTTACAACCCTGCCCACAACAGTACTACAGACCTCTAAGGAATGATACGACAACAATGGCGGGACAGGGCCCCGCCATACCCCTGAATGTAAACACCTACAACACCAGGACTATACCATCGATAAGCCTCCGAGAAACGGAGCTTTCCCAACGCTATGTTGTGACTCCTAAGAGCGAGGATCAATGATCGTGTACCTTTACTGCGGCGTGAACGCAGCCTCGGAAGAGGTCGATAACAGTACCAAGTATGTGGCGAAAATAAATATCATAAATGAAATCATAGCGGTCTATACAAAGCAGAGACATGTATGATAACCAAACTACGATTCACCATAAATAGCGATCATGTCAAGTCGGGACTCACGCCAACATCAATCGTGCGTGGAATACCTTCCTCATCACGCCAGCTTTATGATATACAAGCACCAAGGAATACATGAACACGTGTCCCACGTGTCCTAATGAAACGATGCAGGTAAATACGAAGGTATAGCCGACTACTAACACCTACGATCAACAAGGTCATAAATCGTGTCATGATATCTGTCTGGCCATCACATGATAAAAGGCCGTCACTCGCGCAGATATCAAATGTGCGCGTCTAGCCCCGAACTCTCCGCGACTCGCGTAAAGCCAACCTCATAGGCCCGCATGAGGTATAACCCCGCATCGGTAGCTACTCCGGCGTCGCCCCGACTCGCGATCCGCGTAGCGACCGCGTGACCACAAGGCCGCGACACTAACCGGAACTCCGTGATTCGCATGGATCCCTCGACCCGCATGCAGGTATTCTCGAATCACGGTCCCGCACCGCTGAGTCTACCCGCGTCGGAGGCGGCAACCTCCGACACAAGTCAAGGTGAGTGGTACAATACCAACATAACGGTGATAGTCAAACAACTTTAAGCGCGATCGAGGAAAACCCCTTTACACTAACATCACAAGATACTAACACGTAGCATCCTAACATGTTTACTTCTCAAATCAACAAGAAAGCATTACAAGGCTATCACAAACCAATACAATCAAGTTATTCACACGAGGAGCTTTCTACTAACAAGTTCTTATCTAACCCCAAAGTACTTCACACATTAAATCTTTAAAAGATCTGCTTCTTTCACATAAGTCACACAATACGTAGTATAAAATAGAGTATTGTCCTTTTAAGAAAACTAAAACTCTTACCTTTGTAAAATCAAGTAACAACATTATTTTCCAAACGCCCAAGTTTGCCTAATTTCAAATGTTCACGTTTCTTATTTTAGAAAGGTTTCGTGGTTCATAGCCTTATTCATTTAAGAATATAATTCTCTTTTAAACAACTGAGAAACATAAGTCTTATGTGAGTAGGATATTCTTGTTTATAACAATCTTATTACAGTTACCGTGATCTAGGAAATATCATTTTGTCTCATCTTAGCTTCTATGCGGATGAAAGTTTCTCCGGTTTTAATAATACTTAATTATTCAAAACATTTCCTTTTATTAACGCCGCAGTTGGTTTGTCGATACACATCCGATTTCCAAAATCAAGAAACATTCTTAAGCCGTTATACCTAACTTCCCATAAAGCTAGTATAACTCTTAAGTTTTCAAAAGAAACCAAGTATCACTCTTCTTTCAAAACGATTTAGAAATCTTTTGAAATACTTCAAGTTCTTTATTATCGCCATCAAGCCGCTTATAAACAAATCATTTACCTTTTAAAAACCACAAAGTATTTTGGACCTACATAAAGTCGTTATAACCAACTTCCCATAAAGCCGTTATAACACTTTATGTTTCAAACCAATCAAATACATTTAACACGTACGCCTCACCGTACTACATAGTTCACACATATCATGCTAGAAGAGATAGGGAGAGGTTCACATACCTCGCGATGAGTATCGACTAATAGCAAAACGCTCCAAGTACTTCCAACCGTCGGCTACTCCTTAAGCCAAGTAGATCGTGCCACACGTAGTACTTCAACCTATAAGGCCACAAGGCGCATTAACATTTAGACCTCATCAGAACATTCTACCGAAAATTGAAGACTCTCCCCCATGACAGCGTAAATCTCCTCCTTTATCGAGGCCGACTACCAAGCCAACCGGGGGTTACATCTAACCCGAACTGTACAATTCTACTCCACGTAAAAGCTACACAACTCTTTGTGTCTGATCCCATGTAAAAACAGTTCATTCGATTCTTGAGCTTAAGTCCAAAGACATTGCCACAAGCTATGTTCAGTTATATACATAGTATACTTCAACTATATATTCCTACAACATGTAATATCCAATTACAATAGGGGGACAAGATAATTACCTCGATAAGCCCATAATTATCCGAGTTTAATGTCGCTCCTGAGCAAGGTTTAGCTCCAACTCCGGGCGCTTCAACCCGCTCCAAACCACCCTTAGAAGTTCTAACCAACTTCTACATAACATTCCAACTAACTATGGAGATTTTCCTAGGGTTTCGGTTTTGCCATGACTGGAAAGTATAATAGTATTTCCGGGCTTTTCAGATAGGTATAACCTTAGAATACTACAAGGTATACTACTAATGTAATTTGGGCATTATAACAATACTTTTGAGAGTATTTCTACACCACAAAGAGGGTATTATACGAAAGCAACTAGGCTAGTGGGTACACTCTGCTAGCACCCCTGAGGGGTGCTCTCGCCATGAGGGAGGACGAGAACCATAAGGAAGGGAGGAGGATTCTAACACTTAGGAAATATTTAGGATGAAGAAGTTCATCAAAGGAGAGGGTATTTATAACCTGACAAGGCCAACCAACGGCCAAGATCTAGCCAAGTGTATAGCAAGTGTAAGGCCAAGATTCACCCAAGTGCCCCTAGACCCTACTCCTTAAAACCTCACAAATATCTACACAAAAATATCTACCACTTGACACCCCAAAGTCGTCCAAGTGCGCCCACCTTGCCCAATGAGAGGGTGCCAAGTGCCGCCTCTCGTTGGTCCAAAATGTTCCGCCTCTCGGAAAAATCCACAAAAATAAGAAAAGACATAGCCGAATTTTCCCCTCGCAGTTATGTAAAACGTTTAGTCAAACGACTCTAACAAGGTGTTGTGCACAAATTCCATTCTACAAGCCACTGGCGGGGTGACACGTGTCACCCTCCTATTGGCCCAAAATAAAACATCTTCCAAAATATCCACAATGGCCAAAATCTCAAAACAAAGTGGGCCCACAAAATAAATTTCTCCGTGGCCCCACGTGACCATTTCCAAAATAAAATTCCATAATTCTCTAATATTCCAGAAGTCCGAATACCAAATCGGAATCAATTCCCATTAACGAACCTTTTCCTTCACAAAACCGGAAACTTTTCCGTGGAAAAATCCTCTTTCTTCCTTTCCAATCTTTCTGCATTATTCTCGCACGTGCGTCCTCGCATACATACCACGGAACTACGGTATAACATTCTTCCCGCTTAGAAACATTCGTCCGAATGTTCCTTCTAAGTCTCAAACAAGCGTGCGCAAGATAGTCTTCACTACTATACTTACGAAACAATCCGCCATACCGCCACGTAAATACTGCGCAACATACTTATATCCAAGTCTACGAGGAAACACCTCTAACATCACCACAAATACACTTTTGTCACTTTGCCGCGAGCCTAGCTCGACGACCCAACAAATGGTACCGCCGCGATCCTCGAGGCGTACCTACGGCCCTTCTCGTGATGTGCCATACGGAGCCACGGTTCGTCGTTCCGTGGTAGAGGCTCGCCTCTTTATACGCCACCCCGAACATAAATACGAAAGACCGGACGTCGCCTCCTAAGTCGGACGGCAATTGCTAACATATAGGCAACCCGCCTATTCTTCACATGAACTCAAAAGGCCCAAAGTAACTCGGGCTAAGTTCCTTCGTTTCCACAACTCGTCACACCACGTCGGTGGTACTTTCAAGAAGACCGACCGTCAACTGAACTCTGGCGTCGTCGCCGATTATCCGCCACGATTCTCCGAGCCGCGTAACTTCTTCTAGATGAGCTTTTCCTATCCACGGTCTGGAACAAGCTCAACAATATGCGAACCTTGCCAACATCGAACCAATCGGCCGGCAACTTACACTTCCGCCCTACAAGGCTTCATGGCGACCTCCAACACCGAAATGGTAGCTTAAACGCTCCTCTCCACAGAGACAACAATCTTCACAACTACCCCGAAATCCACATGCCGCCCGCGGCGAATGCGATTCGAGACTCACGAGTCTTAACCCGCTCGTAAAACTTCCGAAACAAAAACAGCGTAACACTGGCTCCATCATGCGCCATAAGGTGCGTAGGCACCCGTGCAGCCTTACAACCTTCGATAAATCAACACTGCCGAGTGAACGGTCGACCAAGAACACGCGATGAGCTGCCCCCATCGACCGACCACCGGTCGACGCATCCACGAACTCTCGTCTGGTTAACTAAACTTGGGCCTAACACCCTCGTGACCCTACCACAGGCGGGACCACCACAACTGACCCCACGCCAAACATGCCGCGGGTTGACCCGCAACGTGGCCTCAACCCGACCCAAAGCGCAAATACTATCTCCCGAAGGAACAATCTTACTAAACATGTTACGAAAACCTAGCGGTCTTCTTAGCTCAACTACCCTCTTTCATTTCATACTACTTAGGGACTATCCCAAACATAGCTCACGTGCACTATGCACCCGATAAGGATCAAACATAACACTACACCTTTACTCGAGATGGCCTTACCTCTAAGGTGCAGACGATAACACTCTAAGGCTCACACCTCTATCCCCCAAAATCTTACTCGGCTAACCCACCATGATTTCTAATCACAACTAACACCGCTATCGAACATAGCACTTAAGGTATACTCTTGAAAGTTACCGAAGGACCTGCCGCTCTGGCCTCTTCGTTGTCCTTGGTTAACCCGCCGATCTCTACGCTTTCGGCTGCCGTATAAGCCCGCATACGTGCCATGCTCAAGCCCAATCAAGAATTACTCTTGCACAACCTCTCTTAGGTAGTCATCAAGACTCGCGATACATCGGTATACTCTCGTAGCCAAATCCATAGCTAATGCGGTCGCCTCTTTGCGATCCATATTCTCTGTTCTCGGTAGGCGAAGGTTCAAATATCATGGCGCAGATGAACTGCGCGCCGTGCTAAACTTTACCGGGCTAGCGACGCCGCAGAAATCCCGAACGAAGCACCATCAAGGTGATAATTGGGCTGTGCCACGTAACCCTCTGAACTCTACTCGCGCCTCCTCGCCTTGCCCTCTGGGCGGGTTGCCCACGGAGGCATATCGGTAAGGGAAAGAAATACGTTTAGAGGGTCCAACTTTCAACACAGCTCTAAGGCACGATCTCAGAGTGAGAAGAATAGAAACCAATCCTAATTATCCTATAGCCTCCTGATTATTGGTGTGGTGCACAACACACCGATAATCAAGACTCTACTGGATACGGTCTGTAGACACTTTCCGAGGATTAACTGCTCTGATACCACTTTGTCACTTTGTCGCGAGCCTGTGAATTCGATTCGGCCCGTGGTCGTGCCTTACCCTGCACCCTAGTGATACAACATCGTAGTAATCACTGAACATAAAACAATACAAGACATATTATGAAATATGAAACAATAATCTGAGAAAAAAACTTGCCTTTCGGCATATATATAAATAACAACTTTTTCCAATCATGAACAGTTTAATCCTTTTTACAACCCTGCCCACAACAGTACTACAGACCTCTAAGGAATGATACGACAACAATGGCGGGACAGGGCCCCGCCATACCCCTGAATGTAAACACCTACAACAACAGGGGACTATACCACTGATAAGCCTCCGGAGAAACGGAGCTTTCCCATATCAGCGTGACCACAAGAGCGAGGATCAATGGCGGTGTACCTTTACTGCGGCATGAACGCAGCCCAAGGAGTCGATAACAGTACCAAGTATGTGGCTCAAAATAAATCGTAAATGAAATCATAGTAGTCTATACAAAGCAGGAGACATGTATGATAACCAAACTACAGTTCACCATAAATAAGCAGTCATGTCAAGTCAGGGACTCACGCCCTCAACATCAATCGTGCCCGTGGAATACCTTCCTCACTGCCGGCAGTTTATGATATACAAGCACCAAGGAATACACATGAACACCAGGTCCCACCTGTGTCCTAATGAAACAGTACAGGGTAAGTACGAAGGCATAGCCGACTACTAACACCCACAGTACCAACAAGGTCATAAACTGTGTCATGATATCTGTCTAGACCGTCACATGATAAAAGCTGGTCACTCGCCCGCAGTATCAAATGTGCGCGTCTAGCCCCGAACTCTCCGCACTCGCGCAGGCCAACCTCATAGGCCGCATGAGGTATAACCCGCATCGAGGGTAGCTACTCCGGCGTCGCCCCGACTCGCGATCCGCATGCCACAGCGACCGCGTGACCACGCGGCCGCACACTAACTCGGAACTCCGTAGTTCCGCATGGATCCCCCTCGACCCGCATGAGGTATTCTCGAATCACGGTCCTGCATCACCGAAGTCTACCCGCGTGGAGGCGCCAACCTCGGACACAAGTCAAGGTGAGTGGTACAATACCAACATAATTACGGTGATAGTCAAACAACTTTAAGCGCAGTCGAGGGGAAAACCCCTTTACACTAACATCACAAGATACTAACACACGTAGCATCCTAACATGTTTACTTCTCAAATCAACAAGAAAGCATTACAAGGCTATCACAAACCAATACAATCAAGTTATTCACACAAGGTGATTTCTACTAACAAGTTCGGGTATCTAACCCCAAAGTACTTCACACATTAAATCTTTAAAAGATCTGTTTCTTTCACATAAGTCACACAATACCCGTAGTATAAAATAGAGTGACTGTCCTTTTAAGAAAACCAAAACTCTTACCTTTGTAAAATCAAGTAACAACATTATTTTCCAAACGTCCAAGTTTGCCTAATTTCAAATGTTCACGTTTCTTATTTTAGAAAGGTTTCGTGGTTCATAGCCTTATTCATTTAAGAATATAATTCTCTTTTAAACAATCTGAGAAACATAAGTCTTATGTGAGTAGGATATTCTTGTTTATAACAATCTTATTACAATGACCATGATCTAGGAAATATCATTTTGTCTCATCTTAGCTTCTATGCGGATGGAAGTTTCTCTTGGTTTTAATAATACTTAATTATTCAAAACATTTCCTTATTAACGCCGCAGTTGGTTTGTCGATACACATCCCGATTTCCAAAATCAAGAAACATTCTTAAGCCGTTATACCTAACTTCCCATAAAGCTAGTATAACTCTTAAGTTTTCAAAAGAAACCAAGTATCACTCTTCTTTCAAAACGATTTAGAAATCTTTTGAAATACTTCAAGTTCTTTATTATCGCTCATCAAGCCGCTTATAAACAAATCATTTACCTTTTAAAAACCACAAAGTATTTTTGGACCTACATAAAGTCATTATAACCAACTTCCCATAAAGCCGTTATAACACTTTATGTTTCAAACCAATCAAATACATTTAACACGTATGCGTCACCGCACTACATAGTTCACACATATCACGCTAGAAGAGATAGGAGAGGTTCACATACCTCGCGACGAGTATCGACTAATAGCAAAAGCGCTCCAAGTACTTCCAACCGTCGGCTACTCGGCCAAGTAGATCGCGCCACGTAGTACTTCAACCTATAAGGCCACAAGGCGCTATTAACATTTAGACCTCATCGCAGAACATTCTACCGAAAATTCTAAGACCTCCCCACATGCAGCGTAAATCTCCTCCTTTATCGAGGCCGCCACCAAGCCAACCAGTGGGGTTACATCTAACCCGAACGGGTACAATTCTACTCACGTAAAAGCTACACAAGCCTCATGTAATGATACCCTATGTAAAACAGTTCGATTCGATTCTTGAGCTTAAGTCCAAAGACATTGCCACAAGCTATGTTCAGTTATATACATAGTATACTTCAACTATATATTCCTACAACATGTAATACCCAATTACAATAGGGGGACAAGATAATTACCTCGATAAGCCCATAATTATCCGAGTTTAATGTCGCTCCTGAGCAAGGTTTAGCTCTAACTCCGGGCGCTCCAACCCGCTCCAAACCACCCTTAGAAGTTCTAACCAACCTACATAACACTCCAACTAACTATGGAGATTTTCCCTAGGGTTTCGGTTTTGTGATCGGAAAGTATAATAGTATTTCCGGCTTTCAGATAGGTATAACCTTAGAATACTACAAGGTATACTACTAAGGTAATTTGGGCATTATAACAATACTTTTGAGAGTATTTCTACACCACAAAGTGGTATTATACAAAGCAACTAGGCTAGGGGGTACACTCTCGCTAGCACCCCTAGAGGGGGTGCTCTCGGCCACTGGGGAGGGACGAGAACCATAAGGAAGGGAGGAGGATTCTAACACTTAGGAAATATTTAGGATGAAGAAGTTCATCAAAGGAGAGGGGTATTTATAACACAAGCCAAGGCCAACCAATGGCCAAGATCTAGCCAAGTGTATAGCAAGTGTAAGGCCAAGATTCACCCAAGTCCCCCCTAGACCCTACTCCTTAAAACCCTCAAATATCTACACAAAAATATCTACCACTGACACCCCAAAGTCGCCAGTGCGCCCACCTTGCCCACCAATGAGAGGGTGCCAAGTGCCGCCCTCTCGTTGGTCCAAAATGTTCCGTCTCTCGGAAAAATCCACAAAAATAAGAAAAGACATAGCCGGAATTTTCCCCTCGCAAGTTATGTAAAACGTTTCGTCGAAAAACGACTCTAACCGGGTGTTGTGCACAAATGCCATTCGGCCAAGCCACCTAGGCGGGGGTGACACGTGTCACCCTCCTATTGGCCCAAAATAAAACATCTTCCGAAAGTATCCACAATGGCCAAAATCTCGAAAACAAAGTGGGCCCCACAAAACCGTAAATTTCTCCCGTGGGCCCCACGTGACCATTTCCGAAAATAAAATTCCATAATTCTCTAATATTCCAGGAAGTCCGAATACCAAATCTAGGAATCCAATTCCCATTAACGAACCTTTTTCCTTCACAAAAACCGGAAACTTTTCCGTGGAAAAATCACCTCTTTCTTCCTTTCCAATCTTTCTGTCGTATTCTCGTACGTACGTCCTCGCATACATACCCTGGAACTACGGGGTATAACAAAGTCGATCCTGAGCAACGTTTAGCTCCAAATCCTTACGCTCCAACCCGCTCCAAGCGACCCTTAGAAGTTTCTAAACAACTTCTCTTAACCCTTCAACCCCAAAAAGTGAAGAACACTTAGGCTATAATTTGGAAGTGTTTCGGCCAAGGGGTATATCTAAGGCTAGGGGTGTGAAATCTTTTCCAACTCTTGGTTTCTAATCTTCCTAACACTCTAAGGAAGAACACTTAAAACTTTAAAAATTTTTGGACAATTTTAGCTCACAATTTCAGCCCATGGCCGAGAGCTCACAAAGAAAGGGGAGGGAATTTTTCAAGACTTGGAAACTCTCTACGTGTGGATGAAGAAGTTTTGCATTAAGGGGGTATTTATAGGACATTCAAGGGCTAGGATTTGAAGCAAGTGTGTGGTCTAGATTGTGCCATGTGTGTGTGGGCCCCACTTATCCATCTACTACACAAAATATCTTCAAGACTTTGACCAAATGTTTTTGGCCTTTTAAATGCAAAAAACGTGCCAAACTATGCCCATCAATTCGTCCAACCTTGCCACCTAGGGGTGACACATGTCGCCCTCCTATTGGTCCAAAATATTTCATCTTCCGAAAATATCCGTAATGCCAAAAAAAATCCGAAAATAAAGTGGGTCCCACAAACCGTAAATTCCTCCCGGGGGCCCACGTGACCAATTCTGGAAATATAATTCCATAATTCTCAAATATTCCAAAAAGTCCGAATACCGAATCCGGGAATCCAATTCCCATTAACGAACCTTTTTCCTTCACAAAATCCGAAAACTTTTCCGTCGAAAAAATCACATCTTTTCTTCCTCTCAAATTTAATGTCGTATTCTCGTACGTATGTCCTCACATACATACCCTGGAAAATACTGGTGTAACATTCTTCCCCTTAGAAACATTCGTCCGAATGTTCCTTCTAAGTCTCGAACATGCTTGCGCAGATAGTCTCCACTACTACACTTACGAAACCAATCATGTCATCAATGGCGTAATATAACATGTCGCAAAACTCAAATCCAAGCCAACGAGGAATCACCTCTAACATCACAAAAGCTCCCACCCATGGTCTAGAATACTCCTTCGTGATCTTCACTTCACAAAAGAAAAGATCATTTCCATTCTCATAACATATGTTCGCTTCCTTCCTTACTCTGCATTCTTCTCGTACACCCGAACTCTTTCTAGTACACATACCATACTCCAGCTTATCACTTCGCTTCCAAAACCTCGAGACACTACCTCCAAACTGGGTCATCTCACTAGCTTCACTTCCCTCTAAGGCCATTCCCGGCCTTCACGATCCGATTCCGGTCGAACACATCCGCGAACTCGTACGATGGTTACCTAAACCTGGGCCTAGCACCCTCGTGACCCTACCACCTGGCGGGACCACCTCGAACTGACCCCACTTCATTTCCGGGCTGCGGGTTGACCCGCAATCTTACCTCCACCCGACCCATTTCGCGCCAAACTCTCTCTCGCTCCCCGATCCGGAACAATCTTACCTATTCAAGTCCTGAAAGCTACCACTTTCATCTAACACAACCCAAGGAACTATCCCACTGGTACACCCTATGTATATAATGCTCTCCGACAAGGATCACCCGCAAAATCTTCTACTCGAGACGACCTTAAATCTAAGGTCTCGACGTGTAATATTCTAAGGTTCACACCTTCCATACCCCCATACTTACCTTTTCAACTACCCATGTTTTCTAACTCACCAATAACACAACGCTATCCGTACATATCACACAATAATAAGATCATCATATCAAGCATACTAATCTCTAGAGGTTTAAGAATATACCTGTATCTACCGCTTCACTCTAGTCATATGCCCACTCGCAGGCGCATAGTCAGTAAGGTGATGAACCACCATAGATCCCGGCGCCGAGTCTCTACATCCGCGCACCTGGCCTGACAATTTCTCGCAAATGGCCCCGCCGCCGCATGTAAAACAACCTCCCGAACCAAAGACGACACTCCCTTATGGATTTTACCGCAACGCCACACCGAGGTGGGGTGGCCTCATCCGTCAACACCACTACTCCCGAAAACTCAACCTCGAGCCCCGACCGCCCCAATACTGATGCCCTCGAGATCAGAGGACCACTCAGATCGGGCGGAGGCGTATAACTAGTCTCCGGCGGTCCGCCTCGAAGTCACCAAAGGACCTCGCCCCGGCCTTCTTCGCCGGTATCGTCAATCCGCCGCCTCTCCGCCTCACATCCGTGCATACGCCGCATGCGGGCAATGTCCATGCCCACAAGAGCTACACCAACAAGCCTCGCCAAGTAGTCATCGAGCCAGTGACGTAGCGGTACTGGCCCTCCATATCGCCTACCAACGCGGGACATACCAAGCCAATGAGTCGAACTCCACGCTGTATTCACGAACCGCACGCCTCTCGTCTCAAAGATCGTAAATCTGCTTACCGCGTTCTCCTCATCCGCGAGGCAAAAAGTGGTCGAGAAATGCCTCCGAGAACTCGCCCCAAATACCGAGGCGCATGCTCCCGACAGCTCCCATGAATCAAACCATGACTACGATCACGCAATGACGCGAACCTAAGACCACCGACTCGTCTCCAAGCTCGATCACTCTACGATCCGCTATAATCGCTTGATGAACTCGCGATCATCCTCGTGCCTCGACCGTAGAACTCGCGCGGTCGCAACTCGTAAAATCTCGTAGTCTCGCTATCTCGATATAGGATGAACCACGGTGTTATCGAATCCGCTGGCCGCCCACTTATCTCACGTTCGCCACAATCTCGCTAGTAATCGGGCCATCTCCTCAGAACCCATCTCTCTCGCCTGTGTTGCTGGACCGAGGCTCAGTACTGTGGTCTCGTGAGCCACCGCTGCGCTCTAAACTCGCTGGCCGGGCGCGCTGCAAAACTCGCCGTCAAACACTATCTCGTAATGACCGGCTCGCGCTCGCATTCTCTCAGATCCTACTAGCCTCCTCGCCGCTTTGCCCTTCTCGGCCCGGTTGCTCTAGCGGAGGCATAATCGTAAAACGGAATACGCTGAGGGTCCAACTTATAATACAGCTCTAAGGCACGATCTCAGAGTGAGAAGAATAGAAACCAATCCTAAATTTCAAGCAGCCTCCTGATTATAGATGTGGTTCACAACACACAGATAATCAAGACTCTACTAGACACGGTCTGTAGACACTTTCCGAGGACTAATCGCTCGATACCACTTTTGTCACGACCGACTTCGCCCGTGGATCGTGCCTTACCCCGGGCACCCTAGTGATACAACATCAGAGAAAATCAGCGGAAATAAAAACTTAAACATGAAACAAGAGATATGATAATAAAACATGCCAACCAAAACGGTTACCTTCTTGTATATATAAATAAAAACTTGAACAATTACATCATTTACAAACCCTGCCCACAACAAAGATTACATGCACTTAAGAGTTTTTATACAACATGACGGGACAGTGGCTCGCCATACCCCGAATGTACAAGTACCTACAAATGACAGGACTATACTAAAAGATAAGCCTTCTGAGAAACGGAGCTTCCCAAACGCCGAATCGCGATCCTATGAACGAGGATCAACAATCGTGTACTTCTACCGCGGATGAACGCAGCTTCAAGGAGGTCAAGATAACAGTACCAAGTATGTGAAATCAAAATATCAAAATGAAATCATAGTAGTCTATATAAATCGTGAGACATATATGATAACCAAACTACAAGACATAATATGTAAGCCACGCTGTCGTGGACTCACGCCCTCAAAGTCATCACTCAGACATAAATATGGGTCTCACGCCCACCACATCATTCGTGCCCGTGGAATACCTTCCTCACCGCGCTAGCCTATGATATAGCAACACCAAGGAGTACACATGAACACCAGGTCCTACCTGTGTCATAAAAACCGTACGGGGCAAGTACGAAGGCTAACTACCAGATACCAAAGCCGCATCCTCAACTGACCGGGGCAAGTACGAAAGCCAACTAACAGATACCAAAGCCGTACCAACAAATCCACATAACCATACCACGAAGCTGACCCAGGGCAAGTACGAAAGCCAACTACCAGATACCACCTGCGCACGTGTCGCCGGGCAAGTACGAAGACTAACTACCGGATACCAAGCCGAATCACGAGACTTCACACAAACTGAACGAGGCAAGTACGGCGCTAACTACAGATACTGCCGAGTCACCACGACCTCGTGTGGGCACAAGAGCCAACTACCGATACCGCCGAATCAAGAAACCTCGCTGAGAGCTAGTCCATGGAATAATAATCACGTGTTGCATTCGCGGAATGCTCCACACCGCCAGCACGTCCAAGTAAGATCATAACAAATCAGCCGGCCCTCCATCGAGAGACGCGGTGGTATAGAAATACACTACTAGCACGACAAGGCAATCACACGCAAACATAGGCAAGTTACACACAACTCAAGGTACTTTCATTTTATGCCAAAGTCCAGGTTTTAACCCCAAAGTACTACGTACATAAGTTCTTTCAAAAAGATCCATTTCTTTTACAAAGGTCACACAATACCCGTAGTATCAAAGGTAGTGTAACTATTTTTATTAAGTAAACCAAAACAATTTCCATACTTTCTTTTTAAACCATTTTAAGACAAAACCATGCCTTTCTTTTTAAACCATTTTAAGACAAAACCATGCCTTTCTTTTTAAACCAAAACACTTAAATTCCTCAAATCTCCTTTCTTTTATAAATCAAGTTCCTTACTTTGGAATTTAAGAAAAATCGATACTTGTTATTAATGATCTTATTAAAGCAGCCATGATCTAGGAAATGTAATACAATTTTGTCTTATCTTAGCTTCTATGCAGATGGAGGTTTCTACTGGTTTTAATATAATTAATAGTTTGTCAATACATTTTTCTTTATTAACGCTGCAGTGGTTTGTTCGATACTTATTCTCATTTCCGAAATCAATACAACTTATTCCTTTTAAAAACCCAATTACCCATTACTCATAAATACGGTTTCACAACTTTTTAACACAAACCAAGTCCTTAATAATTCTCATCAAGTCATTTATAAGTCAAGTTCAGTGACGCCGAACTCGGCCCACATCGGTGCCTTACCCTGCACCCTAGTGATACAACATCGAGAAAACCAATGAAATAAAAACTTTACACATGAAATGAGACATAAATAAATAAACAGCCAACCCAACCGCTTTCAGATATATACATAAAACCCAACAGCTTATCCTTTTACAAACCCCGCCCACAACAAGGCTGCACTTAAGATATACAACAACTATGACGACAGTGGCCCCGCCATACTCAATGTACAAGTACCTACAATGACAGGACTATACCAAAAGATAAGCCTCCTGAGGAACGGAGCTTCAACGCTGAATCACGATCCTATGAGCGAGGATCAACCAATCGTGTACCTCTACCGCAGATGAACGCAGCCCGGGCGAGGTCAAGATAACGGTACTAAGTATGTGAAATCAAAATACAGAATGAAATCACATTTCATCATTTTATAAAACCATTTCGCAATAAGTAAATAAGAGGCTGGCAAGTGGACGATATCCCTCGAATAATCATCACATAATTACGGGTCTCACGCCATAATACCACTCCCGCCTGGAACTCATTCTCATCACGGCCAGCATATGATGTAAAACAACACCCATATGTGAACTCAACACTAGATCTCGCTCGCCATCAAAACCGACGGCCAAGTAGAATAGCCAACTACCACCCAAAGCTAGTCATATCCCATCACGGGCAAGGTACTAAGCCAACTACTACCCAAAAGCTAGCCACGCAATCGCCGAGGCAAGTATCTTAAGTTAACGCATAATAGCCTACCGCCTCACAAGATATGACCGAGGCAAGTATCTTAAGCTATCTACCGGAGGCTACCGGCAGAAAATGACCGTAACAAGTATCTAAAGTGTGCTCGAACCACACGCATAAACCAAGCCCGCGGATCGCCGTCACCGCGCAAGCTTCATGGATTAGCGGTCCATGGACTAACAACAACCTCACAATGACCGCATGCCCAAGATCTTACCTCTAAGTCATGGCCATGAAACCATCCCCATCGACGCACGCCCGTGGAACATCCATCACGCCAAGATGTCCAAAGGAAATAAATCGATAAGCGCCTCCTGCAGAGTCACGACGCATGAAACAACCACCAATACTCAAAGTGGACGATACTCGGACCACCCAACGCCGTGATGTCCAAATAATCAATCGATAGCCGCCTCCTGCAGAGTCACGAAGACATCAACAAAACACTTGCACATCAAAGACTATCACAACAAGCATAGGCAAGTTTAACATACATTCATTTTAATCAACAATCCGGTTTCAAACCCAAAATACTACATACTTTCCTTCTTTCAAAAGACCTCTTTCTACGTAAAAGCCACGTGATACTAATACTGTAGTATATAAAGAAAACACGCTTACTTTTAAAACCAAATTACTTCACCTTCAGAAAATCTTTACAAGGCTTTTAAAATCAAGTACTCTATACTTTATAAACTAAGTGCTTTTCTTTAGAACAACATCAAGTATACTCTTTTAAAACCCAATTAACTTACTCTTTTCAAAACAAGTAACCTATACTTAAATCAAGTTACTTCTCCTTTTCCAAAACAAGTCGTTATAAGTCAAGTCTCTTATCTTTCAAGATCAAGTCTCTTAACTTTCAAAATCAAGTCGTTTTTATCACAAACCAAATCTTTCTTTTATCTTCATAAAGTCGTTATAACTAACTTCCCATAAAGCCATTATAACACTTTATGTTTTAAAACAAACAAAAATCGTTTCACACACGTACGTCTACCGTACTATATAGTTCACAACAATTATGCTCAAGAGTATAGGAAGAATCACATACCTTTATCTTAAACCACAAGCCAAGTCACGTATGCCGCACAGAGAAAGATCCACCTATAACAACCACAATATATAAATCAACTTCTAGCACTCTCCGTAGAAGATTCTAAACACAAGATTCCTTATTCTACAGAAATTTCGGCAGCACCTCCCCCCCCGCTATCACATAAATCTCCTCCTAACTGTGCCCGCTACTGTGCCAACAACTCCCAGGGATTACACGCCTAACCTGACGTGTTCAAATATGCTTCACAATAATACTTACACAAGTCTCTGTAAGTACACCCAATGTAAATACAATCCTTTATAATCATCCTTCCAATATAATATACTCAAGTATAACTACTACAACATGTAATATCCAATTACAATAGGGACATAGATCATTACCTCGATAAGCCCAAAATTATCCAAGTTATAAGTCGATCCCGAGCAACGCTTAGCTCCAATCCTTACGCCCAACCCGCCTCCAAGCGATTCTTAGAAGTTTCTAAACAACTTCTCTAAATACTTCCACCAAGCTAGGAAGATTTTTCAGTGGTTTCGCTTACTACTATGGAATAAAGTAGTATTTCCTGCTCCTAGTATTGAAATAACTTTGGAATACTACTAGGGATACTAGGACAAGGTATTTGGGATTATACAACAATACACCAAGTATTTTCTACACAAGAGGAGGGGGACGAAATCTACACAAAGTGAGGGAAAACATTTGCTTGGAAAGCTTTCTGAGTGGATGATTTTACTCTTCAAGCCGGGTATTTATGTAAGAATCCAAGGGCCAAGATCAATATAAGTGTAGGGTCAAGATTGGGCCATGTGTGGGTCCCACCACACCACATGGCCAAACGAAATGGTGCCAGTGTGAGGCCAAATCGCTGGCGACAGTGGCCTAGCCACTCATTCACCCATTTCGGCCAAGTGCCACGTGGGGGTGACACGTGTCGCCCCAATTGGCCCAAAATATTTCGTCTTCCAAAATATCCAAAATACCGGAAATCTCAAAACAAAGCTGCCCCACAAAACCGTAAATTTCTCCCGTGGGTCCCACGTGACCATTTCAAAATAAAACCTCAAAATTCTAATATAATCCAAGAAGTCCAAATACCAAACTGGGAATCCAATTCCCATTAACGAACCTTTTTCTTCACAAAACCTAACTTTTCCGCAAAAAAATCACATCTTCCTTTCTTTCCAAAATTTCTCAGATTCTCGCACGCACGCCCTCACATACATACCGAACTACGGGTATAACATTCTTCCTCTTAGAAACATTCGTCCCAATGTTCCTTCTAAGTCTCCAAACGAACGTGTGCCTGTGATAGTCTTCACTACTATACTTATTTAAACCAATCACGCCATCAACGGCCATAGTATAACATACAAATCCAAGCTAACGAGGAAATCATTTCTAATCTCACAAATCTCCTACTAGCTTCAATTTACTCTAAGGCCTATCTCCGGCCTTCACGATCCGATTCTGATCGAACACATCCCCGAACTCATACGATGGTTACCTAAACTTGGGCCTAGCACCTCGTGATTCTACCACCCGGCGACCACCTCGAACCGACCCCACCTCAATCCGGCCGCGGTTGACCCGCGACTTGGCCTCAACCCGACTCGCCATCGCGCTTAATCTCTCTCGCTCCCGATCCTAACAATCTTACTAATTCACGCCATGAAAGCTACCACTTCCATCTTACACTACCCATAGAATTATCACACCAACATAATGCTATCGAACATAATAATTAAAAATATACTTATCTTAATACAAATGCATACTAGTCTCTAGAGGTCAAGGATATACCGATATCACAAAACAAATAGGCGATTTCAGGACCGCTATGATCGGGAACTTCCACCACGACTCTCGCCCGCTCGCGCAGATATGAACACCCGCTAGCTATCGGCGAAGAACCCGCAATGATCCCGGCGTCGAAGTCTCAACATCCGCGCTACCTCGTAGGACAATTTCTAAAATGGCCTCACCGCCACATGTAAAACAAGTCCTTCGACACTTCGAATGGGGTTTACTACACCTGTTACACTTAGGTCGGTGGCTTCTCCGCCGACTCCCAACTCTCGAAACTCAACCTCGAGCTCGACCGCTTCCCTCAATACTGGAGGCCTCAAGACCGTAGAGACCACTCAGATCGGGCGCGGCGTATAACTAGTTCACACGAGGCGGTCCGCCTTGAAAGTTACCAGGACTCGCTCCGGCCTCTTCGCCGATATCGTCAATCCGCCGGCCTCCGCGTTTCACACCCTAGTGCACGAGTCGCATGCGGCGATGTCCATGCCCGGCCAAGCGATACACCCAACAAGACTCGCCAAGTAGTCATCAAGCCTCGCGACGTAGCGTGCACTCGCCCTCCATATTAGCTACTAACGCAGGGACATATCGAGCCAACGAGTCGAACTCTACGTTGTACTCAACTGCGGCGCCCTCCTGCCTCAAAGATCGAAACTCGGCCGCCCGCGCCTCTCATCTGCGCGGCAAGAAATGGCCGAGAAATGCCTCCGAGAACTCGCCCCAAATACCGGGGCGATGCTCCCGACAGCTCCCATGAATCAAACCACGATCATGCGGTATCACGCACCGATGCGAACCGAAATCACGGACTCGGTCTCCAAGCTCGATCACTCGCGACGATCCTCTCAGAATCGACGGATGAACTCCCGCGATCATCCTCGTGCCTCACCGTAGAACTCAAGTGATACAACTAAAAATCTCGTAGCCTCAAACTATCCGACCGGGATGAACTACGGCTACTGAATCGAATCGCCAGATTCATTTCTCTCGTGTTCGCCACGATCCCGCCGCAGAATCGCCATCTCCTTGTAACCCATCTCTCTCGCTTCCAGCCGTGGACCGAGGCTCGTGTATCAGTGGTCTCGCAGCCACCGCCGCGATTTCTAACCTCGCTGGCCGGGCGGCGCCGCAAAACTCGCCGTCAAGAACTATTCGTGTAATGACCGCTCGCGCTCGCATTCTCTCGTGTCCCACTAGCAGCCTCCCACGGCCGCTTTGCCCTTCGGGCCCGGTTTCGCGGAGGCATAATCGCGTAAAAGAACACGCCGTATGAGTCCAACTTACAACATCGCTTCTAAGGCACGATCTCGAGTGAGAAGAATAGAAACTAATCCTAAATGTCCGCAGCCTCTCGACATAGATGTGGTGCACAACACACCGATAATCAAGACTCTACTAGACACGGTCAGACACTTTCCGAGGATTAATCGCTTCGATACCACTTGTGACGCCCCAAACCTGCTCACATCGTGCCTTACCCTGCACCCTAGTGATACAACATCGAGAAAACCAGGGAAATAAAAACTTTACACATGAAATGAGACATAAATAAATAAACAAAGCCAACCCAACCGTTGCCTTCAGATATATACATAAAACCCGAACAGCTTATCCTTTTACAAACCCCGCCACAACAAAGGTTACTGCACTTAAGATATATTAACAACTATGACGGACAGTGGCCGCCATACCCTCGAATGTACAAGTACCTACAATGACAGGACTATACTAAAAGATAAGCCTCCGAGGAACGGAGCTTCCCAACGCTGAATCACGATCCATGAGCGAGGATCAACCAACTGGTGTACTTCTACCTGCAGATGAACGCACTCGAAGGAGGTCGATAACGGTACTAAGTATGTGAAATCAAAATACTGTAATGAAATCACATTTCATCATTTTATAAAACCATTTCGCAATAAGTAAACAAGCAGGCGCAAGTGGACGATATCCCTGCATAATAATCATCACATATACTACGGGTCTCACGCCATAATACCACTCTCGCCTGTGGAACTCATTCTCATCACGCCAGCATATGATGTAAAACAACACCCATATGTGAACTCAACACTAGATCCTCGCTCGCTATCAAAACCGACGCCAAGTAGAATAGCCAACTACTACCCAAAAGCTAGTCATATCCCATCACGGCAAGGTACTAAGCCAACTACTACCCAAAAGCTAGCCACGCAATCGCCGAGGCAAGTATCTTAAGCTAACGCATAATAGCCTACCGCCTCACAAGATATGACCGAGGCAAGTATCTTAAGCTATCTACCGAGAGCTACCGCAGACACGAAAATGACCGTAACAAGTATCTAAAGTGTGCTCAACCACACGCATAAACCAAGCCCGTGATCGCCGTCACACCGCGCAAGCTTCATGGATTAGCGGTCCATGGACTAACAATCAACCTCACAATGACCGCATGCCCCAAGATCTTACTCCTAAGTCATGGCCATGAAACCATCCCATCGACGACGCCCGTGGAACATCCATCACGCCGATGTCCAAAGGAAATAAATCGATAGCCGCCCTCCCGCAGAGTCACGACAGATGCAAAACAACCACCAATACTCAAAGTGGACGATACTCGGACCACCCAACGCCGTGATGTCCAATAATCAATCGATAGCCGCCTCCTGCAGAGTCACTAAGAAGACATCAACAAAACACTTGCACATCAAAGACTATCACAACAAGCATAGGCAAGTTTAACATACATTCATTTTAATCAACAATCTGGTTTCAAACCCAAAATACTACATACTTTCCTTCTTTCAAAAAGACCTCTTTCTACGTAAAGCCATACGATACTAATACTGTGAGTATATAAAGAAAACACGCTTTACTTTTAAAACCAAATTACTTCACCTTCAGAAAATCTTTACAAGGCTTTTAAAATCAAGTACTCTATACTTTATAAACTAAGTGCTTTTCTTTAGAACAACATCAAGTATACTCTTTTAAAACCCAATTAACTTACTCTTTTCAAAACAAGTAACCTATACTTAAATCAAGTTACTTCTCCTTTTCCAAAACAAGTCGTTATAAGTCAAGTCTCTTATCTTTCAAGATCAAGTCTCTTAACTTTCAAAATCAAGTCGCTTTATCACAAAACCAAATCTTTCTTTTATCTTCATAAAGTCGTTATAACTAACTTCCCATAAAGCCATTATAACACTTTATGTTTTAAAACAAACAAAAATCGTTTCACACACGCACGCCTACCGTACTATATAGTTCACAACAATCATGCTCAAGAGTATAGGAAGAATCACATACCTTTAGCTTAAACCACAAGCCAAGTCAAGTATGCCGCGTAGAAAGATCCACCTATAACAACCACAATATATAAATCAACTTCTAGCACTCTCGTAGAATATTCTAAACACAAGATTCCTTATTCTACGTAAATTTCGGCAAAGACCTCCCCGCTATCACATAAATCTCTCCTCTAACCAGTGCCCGCTACTGTGCCAACAACTCCTGTGGATTACACGCCTAACCTGACGTGTTCAAATATGCTTCACAATAATACTTACACAAGTCTACTGTAAGTACACCCAATGTAAATACAGCTCAACTTTATAATCATCCTTCCAATATAATATACTCAAGTATAACTACTACAACATGTAATATCCAATTACAATAGGGACATAGATCATTACCTCGATAAGCCCAAAATTATCCAAGTTATAAGTCGATCCCGAGCAACGCTTAGCTCCAATCCTTACGCCCAACCCGCTCCAAGCGACCCTTAGAAGTTTCTAAACAACTTCTAAATACTTCCACCAAGCTAGGAAGATTTTTCTGTGGTTTCGCTTACTGCTATTGGAATAAAGTAGTATTTCCTGCTCCTAGTATTGAAATAACTTTGGAATACTACTAGGGATACTAGGCCAAGGTATTTGGGATTATACAACAATACACCAAGTATTTTCTACACAAGAGGAGGGGGACGAAATCTACACAAAGGAGGGAAAACATTTGCTTTGGAAAGCTTTCAGTGAGGGATGATTTTACTCTTCGCCGAGGGTATTTATGTAAGAACCAAGGGCCAAGATCAATATAAGTGTAGGTCAAGATTGGGCCACGTGTGTGTGGGTCCCACCACACCACATGGCCAAACGAAATGTGAGGCCAAATCGGCCAAGGACAGTGGCCAGCCACTGTCCACCCATTTCGCCAAGTGCCACATGGGGTGACACGTGTCGCCCCAATTAAATCCAAAATATTTCGTCTTCCAAAATATCCAAAATACCGGAAATCTCAAAACAAAGCGGCCCCACAAAACCGTAAATTTCTCCCGTGGGTCCCACGTGACCATTTCAAAATAAAACCTCAAAATTCTAATATAATCCAAGAAGTCCAAATACCAAATCTGGGAATCCAATTCCCATTAACGAACCTTTTTCTTCACAAAAACCGGAACTTTTCCGTCGAAAAAAATCACATCTTCCTTTCTTTCCAAAATTTCTGTCGTATTCTCGTACGTACGTCCTCACATACATACCCTGGAACTACGGGGTATAACAAGTCTCTTATCTTTTTAAAAACCACAAACTATTTCTTAACCTACATAAAGTTGTTATAACAAACTTCTCATAAAGCCGTTATAACACTTTATGTTTTAAACCAACTAATTTCGTTTAGCACATGTACGTCTACCGTACTACATAGTTCACACAATCATGCTAGAAAAGATAGGAAGAGGTTCACATACCTCGCGACGATTATCGACAAAAAGCAAAAAGCTCCAAAGCATCAGAATCTCGCTAGCCTTTTCCACTCTTCAAGTAATACGCTACTCGTAGTACTTCAACCTATAAAGGCCACAAAACGTCTATCAACTTCTAGATCTCTTCGTAGAATATTTCAAAGTACAAGGTTCCTTATTCTACTGAAATTCGCAGACATCCCCGTAACCACATACATCTCCTCCTCTATCAAGGCCCTCTACCAAGCCAACAACTCCAAGGGGGTTACACATATAACCGGACGTGTACAACACTGCCCCAAAATAATACTACAAGTCTACTATAAATACAGTCCAATGTAAATACAGTTCAATTCTTATAATCATCCTTCCAATAAATCTTAAACTCAATTCTAAACTACTACAACATGTAATATCCAATTACAAAAGGGAGACAAAGATCATTACCTCGATAAGCCCAAAATTATCCAAGATTATAAGTCGATCCTGAGCAACGTTTAGCTCCAAATCCTTACGCTCCAACCCGCCTCCAGCGACCCTTAGAAGTTTCTAAACAACTTCTTAACCCTTAAACCCCAAAAAGTGAAGAACACTTATGCTATAATTTGGAAGTTGTTTCGCCATGGTATATCTAAGGCTGTGGGTGTGAAATCTTTTCCAACTTGGTTACTAATCTTCCTAACAATCTAAGGAAGAACACTTAAAACTTTAAGAATTTTTGGACAATTTTAGCTCACAATTTCAGCCCATGGCCGAGCTCACAAGGAAAGGGAGGAATTTTTCAAGACTGGAAACTCTCTAGTGTGGATGAAGAAGTCTTGCATTGGGGGTATTTATAGGACATTCAAGGGCTAGGATTTGAAGCAAAGAGTGGTCTAGATTGAGCCATGTGTGTGGGCCCCACTTATCCATCTACTACACAAAATATCTTCAAGACTTTGACCAAATGTTTTGGCCTTTTAAATGCAAAAACGTACAAACTATGCCCATCAATTCGTCCAACCTTGCCACCTAGGGGTGACACATGTCGCCCTCCTATTGGTCCAAAATATTTCATCTTCCGAAAATATCCGTAATGCCAAAAAAAATCCGAAAATAAAGTGGGCCCCACAAACCGTAAATTCATCCCGTGGGCCCCACGAGACCAATTATGGAAATATAATTCCATAATTCTCAAATATTCCAAAAGTCCGACATCAATCCGAATCCAATTCCCATTAACGAACCTTTTTCCTTCACAAAATCCGGAAACTTTTCCGTCGAAAAAATCACATCTTTTCTTCCTCTCAAATTTAATGTCGTATTCTTGTACGTATGTCCTCACATACATACCCTGGAAAATACGGGGTGTAACATTCTTCCCCCCTTAGAAACATTCGTCCCGAATGTTCCTTCTAAGTCTCCGAACATGTTTGCGCCGGTATAGTCTCCACTACTACACTTACGAAACCAATCATGTCATCAATGGCCAGAATAAAACATGTGCGCAAAACTCAAATCCAAGCCAACGAGGAATCACCTCTAACATCACAAAAAGCTCCCACCCATGGTCTACGGAATACTCCCTTCGCATCTTCACTTCACAAAAGAAAAGATCATTTCCATTCTCATAACATATGTTCGCTTCCTTCCTTACTCGTCGTACCCTTCTCGTACACCCAAACTCTTTCTAGTACACATACCATACTCCAGTTATCACTTCAGTTTCCAAAACCTTGGAGACACTACCTCCAAACTGGGTCATCTCACTAGCTTCACTTCCCTCTAAGGCCATTCCCGGCCTTCACGATCCGATTCTGGTCGAACACATCCGCGAACTCGTACGATGGTAACCTAAACCTGGACCTAGCACCCTCGTGACCCTACCACCTGGCGGGACCACCTCGAACTGACCCCACCTCATTTCCGGGCTGCAGGTTGACCCGCAATCTTACCTCCACCCGACCCATTTCGCGCCAAACTCTCTCTCGTTCCCCGATCCGGAACAATCTTACCTATTCAAGTCCTGAAAGCTACCACTTTCATCTAACACAACCCAAGGAACTATCCCACTGGTACACCCTATGTATATAATGCTCTCCGACAAGGATCACGCGCAAAATCTTCTACTCGAGACGACCTTACATCTAAGGTCTCGACGTGTAATATTCTATGGTTCACACCTTCCATACCCCCATACTTACCTTTTCAACTACCCATGTTTTCTAACTCACCAATAACACAACGCTATCCGTACATAGCACACAATAATAAGATCATCATGTCAAGCATACTAATCTCTAGAGGTTTAAGGATATATCTGTATCTACCGCTTCACTCTAGTCATAGGCCTGCCCTGCAGGGCACATAGCTGTAGAAGGTGATGAACCAGCCATAGATCCTGAAGGCCGAGTCTCTACATCCGCGCTACCTGCCTCGGACAATTTCTGCAAATGGCCTGCTGCCGCATGTAAAACAACCTCCGAACCAGCACGACACTTCTTATGGATTTTACCGCAACGCCACACCGAGGTAAGGGTGCCTCATCCGTCAACACCACTACTCCCGAAACTGAACCTCGAGCCCCGACCGCCCTCAATACTGGATGCCACAAGGCGCGGAGGACCACTCGCATCGGGCGTGGCGTATAACTAGTTCTGCCGAGGCGGTCCGCCTCGAAAGTCACCAAAGGACCTCTGCCCCGGCCTTCTTCTCGCTGGTATTGGTCAATCCGGCCTTCCGCCTCTCACATCTGCGCATACGCTGCGCACGCGGCAATGTCCATGCCTGGCTGAAGAGCTACACCCGAACAAGCCTCTTCCAAGTAGTCATCGAGCCCGGTGACGTAGCGGTGTACTCTGTCCTCCATTTCAGCTACCAACGCGGGGACATACCGAGCCAATGAGTCGAACTCCACGTTGTATTCCCGAACCGTACGCCTCTCTCTCGCCTCAAAGATCGTAAATCTGTCACCCCGCGTCTCTCATACGCGAGGCAAGAAGTGGCCGAGAAATACCTCCGAGAACTCGCCCCAAATAGCCGGAGGCGCATGCTCCCGAGACGGCTCACGAATCAAACCACGATCGCAGATCACGCAATTGACGCGAACCTAAGACCACCGACTCGGTCTCAAGCCTTGATCACTCATGATCCGTCAGAATCGCTTGATGAACTCCTCGCGATCATCCTCAAGCCACACCAGAACTCGCGGGTGCAACTCGAAAAATCTCGTAATCTCAAGCTATCTCGATCTAGGATGAACCACGGTGCTTTCGAACTGCTGGCCCAGCCTATCTCTCATGTTCGCCACAACTCGCTAGTAATCGGGCCATCTCTCAGAACCCATCTCTCGCTTCCAGCCGTGGGATCGAGGCTCGTACTGCGTGGTCTCGTGAGCCACCGCTGCGCCTAAATCTCTGGGCGGCGCGCAAAACTCGCTGGCTCAAACACTATCTCGGGTAATGACCAAGCTCGCGCTTCGAACTCCTTCAGATCCTACTAGCGCCTCCTCGCCGCTTTGCCTTCTGGCCCTGTTGCACATGCGCGAGGCATAATCGTAAAACAGAATACGCTGGAGGGTCCAACTTATAATACAATTTCTAAGGCACGATCTCAGAGTGAGAAGAATAGAAACCAATCCTAAATGTCCTGCAGCCTCCTGATTATAGATGTGGTGCACAACACACCGATAATCAAGACTCTACTAGACACGGTCTGTAGACACTTTCCGAGGACTAACTGCTCTGATACCACTTTTGTCACGACCCGACTTCGGGCCCGTGACTAGTGCCATACCCCGGGCACCCTAGTGATACAACATCAGAGAAAATCAGCGGAAATAAAAACTTAAACATGAAACAAGAGATATGATAATAAAACAGGCCAACCAAAACGGTTACCTTCTTGTATATATAAATAAAAACTTGAACAGTTACATCCTTTACAAACCCTGCCCACAACAGTACTACAGACCTCTAAGAGTTTTTATACAACATGACGGGACAGGGCCCCGCCATACCCCTGAATGTACAAGTACCTACAGTGACAGGGGACTATACCAAAAGATAAGCCTCCGGAGAAACGGAGCTTCCCAAACGCTGAACTGCGATCCTATGAACGAGGATCAACAACTGGTGTACCTCTACCTGCGGCATGAACGCACTTCGGGCGAGGTCGAAGACAGTACCAAGTATGTGAAACTGAAAATACTGAAAATGAAATCATAGTAGTCTATATAAAACAGGAGACATATATGATAACCAAACTACAGTACATAATATGTAAGCAGTCACGTCAAGTCAGGGACTCACGCCCTCAAAGTCATCACTCAGACATAAATATGGGTCTCACGCCCACCACATCATTCGTGCCCGTGGAATACCTTCCTCATCGCCAAGATCATGATATAGCAACACCAAGGAGTACACATGAACACCGTGTCCTACGTGTCATAACAACCGTGACGGCAAGTACGGCGCTAACTACCGATACCAAAGCCGATCCTCAATCGACGGGCAAGTACGAAGCCAACTACCGATACCAAAGCCGTACTAACAAATCCACATAACCATACCACGGCCGACCCGTGGCAAGTACGAAGCCAACTACCGGATACCACCGCGCCACGTGGCCGGGCAAGTACGAAGACTAACTACCGATACCAAGCCGGAATCACGAGACTTCGTCACAAACTGAACGGGCAAGTACGGGCTAACTACGGATACCAAGCCGAGTCACCACGACTCGTGGCAAGTACGAGAGCCAACTACCGATACCAAGCCGAATCAAGAAACCTTGGAGAGCTAGTCCATGGAATAATAATCACGTGCGCACTGCGGAATGCTCCACACCGCCAGACGCCCAAGTAAGATCATAACAAATCAGCCGTCCCTCCATCAAGAGACGCGGTGGTATAGAAATACACTACTAGCACGACAAGGCTATCACACGCAAACATAGGCAAGTTACACACAACTCAAGGTACTTTCATTTTATGCCGAAGTCCAGGTTTTAAACCCAAAGTACTACGTACATAAGTTCTTTCAAAAAGATCCATTTCTTTTACAAAGGTCACACGATACCCGTAGTATCAAAGGTAGAGTAACTATTTTTATTAAGTAAACCAAAACAATTTCCATACTTTCTTTTTAAACCATTTTAAGAAAAAACCATGCCTTTCTTTTTAAACCATTTTAAGACAAAACCATGCCTTTCTTTTTAAACCAAAACACTTAAATTCCTCAAATCTCCTTTCTTTTATAAATCAAGTTCCTTACTTTGGAATTTAAGAAAAATCGATACTTGTTATTAATGATCTTATTAAAGCAGCCATGATCTAGGAAATGTAATACAATTTTGTCTTATCTTAGCTTCTATGCAGATGGAGGTTTCTACTGGTTTTAATATAATTAATAGTTTGTCAATACATTTTCCTTTATTAACGCTGCAGTGGTTTGTTCGATACTTATTCTCATTTCCGAAATCAATACAACTTATTCCTTTTAAAAACCCAATTACCCATTACTCATAAATACAGTTTCACAACTTTTTAACACAAACCAAGTCCTTAATAATTCTCATCAAGTCATTTATAAGTCAAGTCTCTTATCTTTTTAAAAACCACAAACCATTTCTTTACCTACATAAAGTTGTTATAACAAACTTCTCATAAAGCCGTTATAACACTTTATGTTTTAAACCAACCAATTTCGTTTAGCACATGTACGTCTACCGTACTACATAGTTCACACAATCATGCTAGAAAAGATAGGAAGAGGTTCACATACCTCGCGACGATTATCGACAAAAAGCAAAAAGCTCCAAAGTACTGTAACCCTGCTAGCCTTTTCCACTCTTCAAGTAGAATACGCTACTCGTAGTACTTCAACCTATAAAGGCCACAAAACGTCTATCAACTTCTAGATCTCTTCGTAGAATATTTCAAAGTACAAGGTTCCTTATTCTACGAAAAATTCGGCAGCACCTCCCCCCCGTAACCACATACATCTCCTCCTCTATCAAGGCCCGCTACCAAGCCAACAACTCCAAGGGGGTTACACGTCTAACCGGACGTGTACAACACTGCCCCAAAATAATACTACAAGTCTACTGTAAATACAGTCCAATGTAAATACAGTTCAATTCTTATAATCATCCTTCCAATAAATCTTAAACTCAATTCTAAACTACTACAACATGTAATATCCAATTACAAAAGGGAGACAAAGATCATTACCTCGATAAGCCCAAAATTATCCAAGATTATAAGTCGATCCTGAGCAACGTTCAGCTCCAAATCCTTACGCTCCAACCCGCTCCAAGCGACCCTTAGAAGTTTCTAAACAACTTCTCTTAACCCTTCAACCCCAAAAAGTGAAGAACACTTAGGCTATAATTTGGAAGTGTTTCGGCCAAGGGGTATATCTAAGGCTAGGGGTGTGAAATCTTTTCCAACTCTTGGTTACTAATCTTCCTAACACTCTAAGGAAGAACACTTAAAACTTTAAGAATTTTTGGACAATTTTAGCTCACAATTTCAGCCCATGGCCGAGAGCTCACAAGGAAAGGGGAGGGAATTTTTCAAGACTTGGAAACTCTCTAAGTGTGGATGAAGAAGTCTTGCATTAAGGGGGTATTTATAGGACATTCAAGGGCTAGGATTTGAAGCAAGTGTGTGGTCTAGATTGAGCCATGTGTGTGTGGGCCCCACTTATCCATCTACTACACAAAATATCTTCAAGACTTTGACCAAATGTTTTTGGCCTTTTAAATGCAAAAAACGTGCCAAACTATGCCCATCAATTCGTCCAACCTTGCCACCTAGGGGTGACACATGTCGCCCTCCTATTGGTCCAAAATATTTCATCTTCCGAAAATATCCGTAATGCCAAAAAAAATCCGAAAATAAAGTGGGCCCCACAAACCGTAAATTCCTCCCGTGGGCCCCACGTGACCAATTCTGGAAATATAATTCCATAATTCTCAAATATTCCAAAAAGTCCGAATACCGAATCCGGGAATCCAATTCCCATTAACGAACCTTTTTCCTTCACAAAATCCGGAAACTTTTCCGTCGAAAAAATCACATCTTTTCTTCCTCTCAAATTTAATGTCGTATTCTCGTACGTATGTCCTCACATACATACCCTGGAAAATACGGGGTGTAACATTCTTCCCCCCTTAGAAACATTCGTCCCGAATGTTCCTTCTAAGTCTCCGAACATGCTTGCGCCGGTATAGTCTCCACTACTACACTTACGAAACCAATCATGTCATCAATGGCCAGAATATAACATGTGCGCAAAACTCAAATCCAAGCCAACGAGGAATCACCTCTAACATCACAAAAAGCTCCCACCCATGGTCTACAGAATACTCCCTTCGCATCTTCACTTCACAAAAGAAAAGATCATTTCCATTCTCATAACATATGTTCGCTTCCTTCCTTACTCGTCGTACCCTTCTCGTACACCCGAACTCTTTCTAGTACACATACCATACTCCAGTTATCACTTCAGTTTCCAAAACCTTGGAGACACTACCTCCAAACTGGGTCATCTCACTAGCTTCACTTCCCTCTAAGGCCATTCCCGGCCTTCACGATCCGATTCCGGTCGAACACATCCGCGAACTCGTACGATGGTTACCTAAACCTGGGCCTAGAACCCTCGTGACCCTACCACCTGGCGGGACCACCTCGAACTGACCCCACCTCATTTCCGGGCTGCGGGTTGACCCGCAATCTTACCTCCACCCGACCCATTTCGCGCCAAACTCTCTCTCGTTCCCCGATCCGGAACAATCTTACCTATTCAAGTCCTGAAAGCTACCTCTTTCATCTAACACAACCTAAGGAACTATCCCACTGGTACACCCTATGTATATAATGCTCTCCGACAAGGATCACCCGCAAAATCTTCTACTCGAGACGACCTTACATCTAAGGTCTCGACGTGTAATATTCTAAGGTTCACACCTTACATACCCCCATACTTACCTTTTCAACTACCCGTGTTTTCTAACTCACCAATAACACAACGCTATCCGTACATAGCACACAATAATAAGATCATCATATCAAGCATACTAATCTCTAGAGGTTTAAGGATATATCTGTATCTACCGCTTCACTCTAGTCATAGGCACGCCTGCAGGCGTATAGTAGGCGTGATGAACCAGCCATAGATCCCGGCGCCGAGTCTCTACATCCGCGCTCACTGCCGGACAATTTCTCGCAAAATGGCCCCGCTGTCGCATGTAAAACAACCTCCCGAACCAGACGACACTCCCTTATGGATTTTACCGCAACGCCACACCGAGGTAAGGGTGGCCTCATCCGTCAACACCACTACTCCCGAAAACTCAACCTCGAGCCGACCGCCTCCCGAATACTCGATGCCAAGATCGCGGAGGACCACTCTGTCTTGGCGAGGCGTATAACTAGTCTCGCCGAGGCGGTCCGCCTCGAAGTCACCAAAGGACCTCTTGTCACGGCCTTCTTCTGCTGGTATTGGTCAATCCGCCTTCCCGCCTCACATCCAAGTGCATATGCTGCGACGGGCAATGTCCATGCTCGCCAAGAGCTACACCCGAACAAGCCTCTGCCAAGTAGTCATCGAGCCCGGTGACGTAGCGGTGTACTCTGTCCTCCATATCAGCTACCAACGCGGGGACATACCGAGCCAATGAGTCGAACTCCACGTTGTATTCCCGAACCGTACGCCCTCTCTCGCCTCAAAGATCGTAAATCGGCCTGCGTTCTCCTCATCCGCGGAGGCAAGAAGTGGTCGAGAAATGCCTCCGAGAACTCGTCCCAAATAGGCGGAGGCGCATGCTCCCCGAGACAGCCTCACGAATCAAACCGATCAGAGTATCACGCAGCCGATGCGAACCTAAGACCACCGACTCGGTCTCCGAAGCCTTGATCACTCTTATGATCCGTCAGAATCGGATAAACTCTGCGGATCATCCTCGTGCCTCGACCAGAACTCGCGGCCGCAACTCGAGAAAATCTCGTAGTCTCAAGATATATGATCTTGGATGAACCACGGTGCTCTTTGAACTGCGGCCCACCTATCTCTCGTGTGCGCCACAACTCGCTAGTAATCGCCATCTCCTCAGTAACCCATCTCTCTCGCTTCCAGCCGTGGACTGGAGGCTCGTGTACAGTGGTCTCGTGAGCCACCGCTGCGCTCTAAACTCTGCTTGGGCGGCGTCGCAAAACTCGCCGTCAAACACTATCTCGTAATGGCCGGCTCGCCTGCGTACTCTCTCAGATCCTACTAGCGGCTCGCCGCTTTGCCTTCTCGCCGGGTTGCTGCGCGGAGGCATAATCGTAAAACGGAATACGCGTAGGGGTCCAACTTATAATACAGCTCTAAGGCACGATCTCAGAGTGAGAAGAATAGAAACCAATCCTAAATGTCCTGCAGCCTCCTGAATATAGATGTGGTGCACAACACACCGATAATCAAGACTCTACTAGACACGGTCTGTAGACACTTTCCGAGGACTAACTGCTCTGATTCCACTTTTGTCACGACCCGACTTCGGGCCCGTGACTGGTGCCTTACCCCGGGCACCCTAGTGATACAACATCAGAGAAAATCAGCGGAAATAAAAACTTAAACATGAAACAAGAGATATCATAATAAAACAGGCCAACCAAAATGGTTACCTTCTTGTATATATAAATAAAAACTTGAACAGTTACATCCTTTACAAACCCTGCCCACAACAAGATTACATGCACTCTAAGAGTTTTTATACAACATGACGACAGGCCCCACCATACCCTGAATGTACAAGTACCTACAATGTGATGGACTATACCAAAGATAAGACTCGAGAAACGGAGCTTCCCAAACGCCGAATCGCGATCCTATGAGCGAGGGTCAACAATCGTGTACCTCTACTGCGGCATGAACGCAGCCCAAGGAGGTCGATAACAGTACCAAGTATGTGAAACTGAAAATACGAAAATGAAATCATAGTAGTCTATATAAAGCAGAGACATATATGATAACCAAACTACAAGACATAATATGTAGCGATACGTCAAGTCGTGACTCACGCCTCAAAGTCATCACTCGGACATAAATATGGGTCTCACGCCCACCACATCATTCGTGCCGTGGAATACCTTCTCACCGCCAGAGTCTATGATATAGCAACACCGGAGTACACATGAACACCGAGTCCTACTGTGTCATAACAACCGTGACGGCAAGTACGGCGCTAACTACGGATACCAAAGCCGCGTCCTCAATCGACCGGCAAGTACGAAAGCCAACTACCAGATACCAAAGCCGTACCAACAAATCCACATAACCATACCACGAAGCTGACCCAGGGCAAGTACGAAAGCCAACTACCAGATACCACCTGCGCCACGTAGCTGGCCGGGGCAAGTACGAAGACTAACTACCAGATACCAAGCCGGAATCACGAGACTTCGTCACAAAACTGAACGGGGCAAGTACGAAGGCTAACTACCAGATACTGCCGAGCCACGACCTCAGGGCAAGTACGAGAGCCAACTACCAGATACCAAGCCGAATCAGTAAAACCTCATGGAGAGCTAGTCCATGGAATAATAATCACAGAAGCGTACCCGTGGAATGCTCCGTCACTGCCGGTACGTCCAAGTAAGATCATAACAAATCAGCCAGCCCTCCATCGAGAGACGCGGTGGTATAGAAATACACTACTAGCACGACAAGGCTATCACACGCAAACATAGGCAAGTTACACACAACTCAAGGTACTTTCATTTTATGCCAAAGTCCAGGTTTTAACCCCAAAGTACTACGTACATAAGTTCTTTCAAAAAGATCCATTTCTTTTACAAAGGTCACACGATACCCGTAGTATCAAAGGTAGAGTAACTATTTTTATTAAGTAAACCAAAACAATTTCCATACTTTCTTTTTAAACCATTTTAAGACAAAACCATGTCTTTCTTTTTAAACCATTTTAAGACAAAACCATGCCTTTCTTTTTAAACCAAAACACTTAAATTCCTCAAATCTCCTTTCTTTTATAAATCAAGTTCCTTACTTTGGAATTTAAGAAAAATCGATACTTGTTATTAATGATCTTATTAAAGCAGCCATGATCTAGGAAATGTAATACAATTTTGTCTTATCTTAGCTTCTTTGCAGATGGAGGTTTCTACTGGTTTTAATATAATTAATAGTTTGTCAATACATTTTCCTTTATTAACGTTGCAGTGGTTTGTTCGATACTTATTCTCATTTCCGAAATCAATACAACTTATTCCTTTTAAAAACCCAATTACCCATTACTCATAAATACGGTTTCACAACTTTTTAACACAAACCAAGTCCTTAATAATTCCCATCAAGTCATTTATAAGTCAAGTCTCTTATCTTTTTAAAAACCACAAACCATTTCTTTACCTACATAAAGTTGTTATAACAAACTTCTCATAAAGCCGTTATAACACTTTATGTTTTAAACCAAACAATTTCGTTTAGCACATGTACGTCTACCGTACTACATAGTTCACACAATTATGCTAGAAAAGATAGGAAGAGGTTCACATACCTCGCGACGATTATCGACAAAAAGCAAAAAGCTCCAAAGTACTGTAACCCTGCTAGCCTTTTCCACTCTTCAAGTAGAATACGCTACTCGTAGTACTTCAACCTATAAAGGCCACAAAACGTCTATCAACTTCTAGATCTCTTCGTAGAATATTTCAAAGTACAAGGTTCCTTATTCTACGGAAAATTCGGCAGCACCTCCCCCCCCATAACCACATACATCTCCTCCTCTATCAAGGCCCTCTACCAAGCCAACAACTCCAAGGGGGTTACACGTCTAACCGGACGTGTACAACACTGCCCCAAAATAATACTACAAGTCTACTGTAAATACAGTTCAATTCTTATAATCATCTTTCCAATAAATCTTAAACTCAATTCTAAACTACTACAACATGTAATATCCAATTACAAAAGGGAGACAAAGATCATTACCTCGATAAGCCCAAAATTATCCAAGATTATAAGTCGATCCTGAGCAACGTTTAGCTCCAAATCCTTACGCTCCAACCCGCTCCAAGCGACCCTTAGAAGTTTCTAAACAACTTCTCTTAACCCTTCAACCCCAAAAAGTGAAGAACACTTAGGCTATAATTTGGAAGTCTTTCGGCCAAGGGGTATATCTAAGGCTAGGGGTGTGAAATCTTTTCCAACTCTTGGTTACTAATCTTCCTAACACTCTAAGGAAGAACACTTAAAACTTTAAGAATTTTTGGACAATTTTAGCTCACAATTTCAGCCCATGGCCGAGAGCTCACAAGGAAAGGGGAGGGAATTTTTCAAGACTTGGAAACTCTCTAAGTGTGGATGAAGAAGACTTGCATTAAGGGGGTATTTATAGGGCATTCAAGGGCTAGGATTTGAAGCAAGTGTGTGGTCTAGATTGAGCCATGTGTGTGTGTGTTATACCCCGTATTTCCGGAGTATGTACGTGAGAGCGTACGTACGAAAGTTTGGCCTTAAAGTTTAGGCATGGCACATTTTTTTGGGCACAACTCACTCAAGGAATCGTTTTCCGACGAAACGTTTAACAAGACTCGCGTAGGATAAAATCCGGCTATGCCATTTCTAATTTTTGCGGATTTTTCCGAGAGACGAAACACTTTGGACCAACGGGAGGGCGACACTTGTCACCCTCCAATTGGTGGACGTGAGGCGTTCATTTGGCCGAATGGATTGGCTATTTTGTCAAGTAGTTGGTAGGATATTTTGTGTAGTGGATGGATAAGGGCACTTGGGCAAATCCTCACCCTACACTTGCCTTGCACTTGGCATCATCTTGGCCCTTGGTTGGCCATGGCTTGACCTATAAATACCCCCTTAAGATGAAGAGTTCTTCATCCACAAATTACTTTCCAAGTCTTGAAAAATCCTTCCCTCTCCCTTGAGCATTTTCGTCCAAGCCTTATACCCCCCCCCTAGCCTAGCCGAAATCTACCCCCCCTCCCTTGGTAGAAAAGTTGCCTTCTAGTATTGTTATAATGCCCAAAATACCCTAGCCCAAATCCCTTAGTACTTAGTGGAAGTTGTGAAGAACTTCTAAGGGTTCTTGGAGCTATCGGAGTGTTCAAATTAGGAGCTAAACCTCGTTCAGGATCGACGTTTATACTCGGATAATATTGGGCTTATCGAGGTAAATAATCTTACCCGTCTTTTATAATTAGAGAATACATACTGTAGAAGTATAAGAATAAGTATAAAATACTTAGAAGGATATTGCAGAATAGAATTGAACTGTTATCACAGTAGAAGGGTTTAAAAGAAGAATAACTGAACTGTTCTCACATAAGGATGTTTTACAGTAGACTTATATAGCTCACCGGGTAGGGAAGTGCTGCCCAAATTCCCATAGAATATAGGACCCTCTGCTTAGAGCTTTTTACAGTACATTCTAGACGTTGATAGACGTATTTGATCATATTATAGTCGATTCTGCTTGCGACATATTCGACTTAAGGAGGTTTTCACGGTAGAAGGTATGTGATTCTTCCTATACTCTTAAGCATGATATTTTAAGATATATATATATAGTACGTGACGCGTACATGTGTTAACTGAATAATAATCACGGCAATGTCTTTTGACTTAAGCCTGAATAACAACTACGGCAATGTCTTTTGACTTAAGCCTGAATAATAAGAATCCTGATGCATTCAAAAAAATACTGAATCATTTTTAACAGAAGAGAAATATCTGGTTTTTAAAACAAAAGCTTAAGAGTTATATTAACTTTATGGGAAGTTAGGTATAACAACTTAAGAAAGATAAAAGGGACTGTTTACTTGTTTGTTTATAAAAGCCTTGTATTGATTTCTGTTAAGTATAGTAAGATTGTTTGATAAGTAGACATATTATGATGCTACCTGTGTTAGTGTCTTGTAATGCTGTGAAAGGGGGTCATTCTTGCTGTGCTTACGTTGCTAAACGGTAAGTCTATTGTACTGTTATTATATCACCTACCCCCTTGACTTGTTATACCGAGGGCTTGCCACCCTTGATGCGGGTCTATACGGCCTATGCGTTCTGTGAGACTATGCGGAGCAGCGGTATGCTCCAGGATTGATCATTCCGGGTGTTTAGCCCGATGCGGGGGATGCCCTATGCGGTCCATGGGACTATGCGGTCTATTGAGACTATGCGGATCGCGGAGTCCAGCGGTACCGGGGTTAGCTACCCCGTCGCGAGAATACCATGCGGGTTTGTATGTGACCTATGCGGATCGCGAGTCCGAGATTAGGCATGCATAATGATACTATGGGCGCTGCCTTGCTTCGATCATTCGCGCCTAGAAATGCACTGCTACGCTTACCTATTATTGTTCTTGTTTGTGATATGACACTATGTGCAATTGAACTGATTTTCAAATGGTTTTAAATACTTGATTTCATTTAAGTACTTTACAGTTTCACATACTTGGTACCTGTTGTACTGACCTCCTTCGGGGGGCTGCGTTCATGCCGCAGGTAAGGGCAAGCAGGTGCTAGATCCACATCCTTAGGATCTCTTGCGTTGGTGTCAGGAGCTCCATCTTCTCCGGAGGCTCTACTTTTGGGTATGATCTCCCTGTTGTAGATAGTTTTGTACAGTCAGGGTATGGCGGGGCCCTGTCCCGCCATAGTTGTTTATTTCCTTAGAGGTCTGTAGACATGTTGTACAGTTGGGATGTAACTGCAAAACTTGGTTTATGTATATATGCCGAAAGGCAACCTTTTTCTCAGATAAACTGTGTCTTATGTTATAATGTTTCATATCTTGTTTTATATTCCGCTGATTTTCTCTGATGTATGACTACTTGGGTGCCCGGGTAAGGCACGATCCACGCCCCGAACGGTCGTGACAAAAGTGGTATCGAGCGATTAATCCTCGGAAAGTGTCTACTGACCGTATCTAGTAGAGTCTTGATTATCGTGCACAGGCACCACACCAATAATCTGGAGGCTATAGGATATTTAGGATTGGTTTCCATTCTTCTCACTCTGAGATCGTGCTTTAGAGATGTGTTATAGGTTGGACCCCTCTAACGTATTCCTTTCCTGTAACAGTTATGCCTCCACGTAAGGCAACCCGCCTGGGCAAGGCAAATGGCGGAGGCGCTAGCGAGACACCCAGAGTCACGAGGGCTCAGGCCCAGTCTATACCCGAGACGTCGAGTTCCATGACGCCGCCGACCACAGTACCCGTACCTCCTGTCCCACAGCCTGGGGCGGAGGAGATAGGGTACAAGGAGATGGCCCATCTTTTGGCTAGGATTGTGGCGAACGCGACAGCCGACGCAGCGTTCCAGCCCAAAGAAGACTGTGGTTCACCCGAGGCGCATAGCTGAGGCTACGGGATTTCCTTAGTTGTAGCCCGCCAGAGTTTTATGGGTCGAGGCCGGAGGATGATCCGCAGGAGTTCATCCGTCAGTTGCAGAGGATCATGCGAGTGATCAAGGCTTCAGAGACTGAGTCTGTGACATTCGGTTCGCATCGGCTGCGTGATACCGCAGTCGATTGGTTTGATTCGCGAGCTTTCCGGGAGAGCATGCACTCCAGCAGTATGGGATGAGTTTTGGAGGCTTTCTCACGCACTTCTTGCCTCCGCAGATGGCGAGGGCACGAAATGCATTCTTGTTGCTGAGACAGGGAGGACGCACAGTTAGGGAGTACAATGTCGAGTTCGATTCTTTGGCTCGATATGTCCCTGCACTGGTAGCAGATATGGAGGACCGGGTGCATCGCTACGTCACCGGGCTAGACGACTATATGGCCGAGTCTTGTGCGGGTGTGTCCCTTCAGCCAGGCATGGACATTACCCGTATGCAGGCTCATGCACTGGGATGCGAGGAGCGTAGAGACCGCCGGGTAGACCGATATCAGCAGCAGAAGAAGGCCAAGACGGCCGGTTCTTTTGGTGGTTCTCAGGGTGGACGGCATCAGCAGAAGTCTAGATTTGCACCACAGCCGGCTCAGAGCACTCCTACATCATTTTCGGTACAGCCAGAGCAGTCGGGGGCAGGTCAGGGCCCCAGGACGTCGGACTTCCAGGGTAGCAAGGGTGCTAACCGATCGAGGTCCGCTCAGTGTCCGATGGCGGAGTTCCATTCGGGGTTGCGATTACTCCGGGAGCTTGCTACACTTGTGGCCAGCAGGGTCATTTTGCGAGAGTCTGTCCGAGCAGAGGCGCCCGATGGTAGGGTCACCGCAGGTCGGGCTTGCCGGTTCTTCATCCCCGACAGTTACTCGCCCCGGAGGGCAAGGTACTCATGGACCAGCGGGTCGCGGCAGAGGTCGTGGCGCAGGTCCCAGTTCTAGCGGTCCTCAGAACCGCATTTATGCCTTGTCCAGCCGGCAGGATCAGGAGGCCTCACCTGATGTCGTCACAAGTACCTTATCAGTTTCTGGATTTGATGTGTATGCCTTGATAGATCCGGGTTCTACTCTATCCTATATATCTCCCCTTATTGCTAGTAGGATAGGGATAGAGCCCGAGTCCATAGACTCTTTCGAGGTAGCTACGCCAGTGGGTGATTCGGTGGTAGCTCGGCGGGTATATAGGGCTTGTCCAGTGACCATTTACAGTCGTCAGACCCTAGCCGACTTGATAGAGTTGGACATGACTGGTTTCGATATGATCATGGGTATGGATTGGCTAGCTTCTTGCTATGCCAATGTAGACTGCATGGAGAGAGTGGTTCGGTTCCAGTTTCCTGAGGAGCCGGTTGTTGTGTGGGAGGAACATCAGACGCTGCGGTAAGTTTATTTCTTACCTCGCGCTAGGAAGATGGTGCGAAGGGTATATCTACCATCTCGTTTGGGTGTTTGATACCGAGGTCATGTACCAGATTTTTAGTCGATTCCAAAGAGTCGAGAGTTCCCGACGTGTTTCCAGACGACCTCCGGTATCCTCCTGAGAGGGAGATAGAGTTTTGTATCGATGTGCTGCCAGACACTCGGCCTATTTCCATTCCGCCATACAGAATGGCACCTGCCGAGTTGAGAGAGTTGAAAGACCAGCTGAGAGATTTGCTGGAAAAAGGTTTTATCAGGCCTAGTGTTTCTCCCTGGGGAGCGCCGGTATTGTTCGTGAAGAAGGGCGGACGCCGCGCACGTGTGTTGATTACAGCGGTGAACAAGGTGACCATTAAGAATGATACCCCTTCCTGTGATTGATGATTTGTTCGACCAGTTGCAGGGTGCGAGATGTTTCTCCAAGATTGATCTGCGATCGGGCTATCATCAGGTGCGAGTCAGAGAGGTGGATGTCCCTAGGATCGCATTCGGACCCAGACGCATTATGAGTTCGTGGTCATGTCTTTTGGGCTGACCAATGCTGCGGAGATATTCATGGATTTGCTGATCCGAGTTTTAAAACCATTTTTGGACACGTTTGTGTTAGTGTTCATTGATGACATCTTGGTTTATTCTCGCCAGAGCGAGCACGCGAGCATTTGAGGATCTTGGCTGATTCTCCGGGACCAGCAGTTATACGCCAAGTTTTCCAAATGCGAGTTTTGGTTAGCTTCGGTGGCTTTTCTTGGGCATATTGTCGGGGCTGATGGCATTCGAGTGGATACGGCCAAGATCGAGGCAGTCAGGACTTGGCCTAGACCTACTCCGGCGAGGTTCGTAGCTTTCGGGCCTCGCAGTTATTATCGGCGGTTCGTAGAAGTTTGCTTCTATCTACGCACCATTGACTAGGCTGACTCGGAAGCGCTAAGTTTGATGGACTGATGCTTGTGGCGGGGTTTCCGATTCTTGAGGAGATCGACGGCCGCCCGCTTCTTACTCTTCCGCAGGTCCGGATGGTTATGTCGTGTATTGTGATCGTCGGGCATCGGGCCGATGTGTGTTGATGTAGCAGGTAGAGTTATAGCGCACGATCCCAACAGCTTAAGAAACACGAGGAACTACCCCACCCATGATTTGGAGTCGGCGGTGATTCACGCTTTGAAGATCCTGAGGCACTATTTGTATGGGGTTCACGTGGATATTTATACACCACAAGAGCCTCTAGTATATCTTCACCAGAGGAGCCGAACTTACGGCGAGACGGTGGTTAGAGTTGCTTAAGGATTACGATGTTGATATCCTGTACCACCCGGAAGGCCAATGTTGTGGCGTATGCTCTTAGTCGTAGGTCGATGGGAGCCTATCGGATGTGCGGCCAGCGAGAGGCTTGGTTCGTGATTTGCATCGATTAGCGAGCCTTGGTGTCCGCTTGATTGATTACGATAGTAGTGGGGTTAGAGTTCGTGAGGTTGCCGAGTCTTTCATCGCCGGCGAGGTGAAGAGGCAACAGCTCGAGGATCCGTTTTGATTCGTATCATGATGCGCTCTTCGTGAGGAAGGGTCCTTGAGGTAGCACCCGGGGTGCTAAGGTTTGAGGGCGTGTGTGTTCCGGATGTTTGAGGACTTGAGCAGGTTCTTGGGAAGCACACAATACAAGCGTTACTCCATCCGTCGGTCGACCAAGATGTACCACGACCTTAGATCCGTGTATTGGTGGGATGGCTTGAAGAGGACGTTGCGAGTTCGTAGCTCGCCCGTGTTGTCGCAGTGAAGGTAGAGCACCGAGGCACGGTGGTTGTTACAAAGCGATAGAGATCCCGACCTGGAAGTGGGAGGTGATCAACATGGACTTTATCACAGGATTACCTCGCACTCAGAGGAGACATGATTCTATATGGGTTATCGTCGACAGGCTGACGAAATCAGCCCACTTTCTTCCCGTTAGGACGACTTTTTTGGCTGAGGATTATGCCAGACTTTACATCCGAGAGATCGTCAGACTGCATGGAGTCCCTATTTCGATCATATCAGACAGAGGAGCCCAATTTACGACTAACTTCTGGAGGTCTTTCCAGAAGGGTTTAGGGACGCAGGTGAGCCTGAGTACTGCATTTCATCCACAGACAGACGGACAGGCAGAGCGCACTATCCAGACTCTTGAGGATATGTCAGAGCCCTGTTATTGACCGTGGTAGCGGGAGGATCATTTGCCTCTAGTTGAGTTCGCGTATAATAATAGCTACCACTCCGGATTCGATGGCGCCTTATGAGGCCTTGTATGGGAGGAAGTGCGGATCGCCTATAGGCTGGTTCGATGTGGGCGAGGTACGCTAGTGGGACCAGATTTGGTGCAAGCGATGGATAAGGTAAAGCTTATCCAGAGAGGTCTTGACAACTCGAGTCGAAGTCATACGCAGATCACCGTCGTCGGATCCGAGTTCGAGGTTGATGATTGGGTTTTCCTAAAGGTGTCACCCATGAAGCGGTGTGATGAGATTCGAGGAAAGGGAAACTCGGCCAAGGTACATTGGGCCCTATCGATTGTCGCGAGGTAGGCAAGGTTGCCTACGAGTTGAGCTGCCGTCCGACCGGAGGCGCGCATCCGTTTTCATGTTTCTATGCTGAGGAGATGTATCGGGGATCCATCTAGGGTGCATCCGATTGACGATGTCCAGGTGACCGAGGGGTTGTCGTATGAGGAGATTCCCATAGCGATAATCGATCGTCAGGTTAGGCGTCTGCGGACTAAGAACGTGGCTTCCGTCAAGGTCTTGTGGCGGAACGAGCTCAGGGAGGAGATGACGTGGGAAGCTGAGGAGGACATGAGGCAGAGGTATCCTCACCTATTCCCCACACCTCCAGGTAATTCACCTTCCTACTTGTAAATTTTCATTGCCATATATGCCTAAGTGTTGTTTTTGTGGCCGTATGTGGCATTTGCAAACTGTTTAAGTTATAAAGAACCTTATCGTTAACTGTCTTGGGAAGGAACATTCGGGACGAATGTTTATAAGGAGGGGAGAATATTATACCCCGTATTTCCGGAGTATGTACGTGAGAGCGTACGTACGAAAGTTTGGCCTTAAAGTTTAGGCATGGCACGTTTTTTTGGGCACAACTCACTCAAGGAATCGTTTTCCGACGAAACGTTTAACAAGACTCGCGTAGGATAAATTCCGGCTATGCCATTTCTAATTTTTGCGGATTTTTCCGAGAGACGAAACACTTTGGACCAACGGGAGGGCGACACTTGTCACCCTCCAATTGGTGGACGTGAGGCGTTCATTTGGCCGAATGGATTGGCTATTTTGTCAAGTAGTTGGTAGGATATTTTGTGTAGTGGATGGATAAGGGCACTTGGGCAAATCCTCACCCTACACTTGCCTTGCACTTGGCATCATCTTGGCCCTTGGTTGGCCATGGCTTGACCTATAAATACCCTTAAGATGAAGAGTTCTTCATCCACAAATTACTTTCCAAGTCTTGAAAAATCCTTCCTCTCCTCGAGCATTTTCGTCCAAGCCTTATACCCCTCGAGTGAAGTTTGGCCGAGGCCCTCTAGCCTAGCCGAAATCTACCCCCCCTCCCTTGGTAGAAAAGTTGCTTTCTAGTATTGTTATAATGCCCAAAATACCCTAGCCCAAATCCCTTAGTACTTAGTGGAAGTTGTGAAGAACTTCTAAGGGTTCTTGGAGCTATCGGAGCGTTCAAATTAGGAGCTAAACCTCGTTCAGGATCGACGTTTATACTCGGATAATATTGGGCTTATCGAGGTAAATAATCTTACCCGTCTTTTATAATTAGAGAATACATACTGTAGAAGTATAAGAATAAGTATAAAATACTTAGAAGGATATTGCAGAATAGAATTGAACTGTTATCACAGTAGAAGGGTTTAAAAGAAGAATAACTGAACTGTTCTCACATAGGGCTGTTTTACAGTAGACTTATATAGCTCACCGGGTAGGGAAGTGCTGCCCAAATTCCCATAGAATATAGGACCCTCTGCTTAGAGCTTTTTACAGTACAGTCTAGACGTTGATAGACGTATTTGACTGTTATAGGCTGATTCTCTGCGCGCGACATATTCGACTTGGCAGGAGGTTTTCGCCGAGAAGGTATGTGATTCTTCCTATACTCTTAAGCATGATATTTTAAGATATATATATATAGTACGGTAGACGTACATGTGTTAACTGAATAATAATCACGGCAATGTCTTTTGACTTAAGCCTGAATAACAACTACGGCAATGTCTTTTGACTTAAGCCTGAATAATAAGAATCCTGATGCATTCAAAAGAATACTGAATCATTTTTACTGTTTACTTGTTTGTTTATAAAAGCCTTGTATTGATTTTTGTTAAGTATAGTAAGATTGTTTGATAAGTAGACATATTATGATGCTACCTGTGTTAGTGTCTTGTAATGCTGTGAAAGGGGGTCATTCTTGCTGTGCTTACGTTGCTAAACGGTAAGTCTGTTGTACTGTTATTATATCACCTACCCCCTTGACTTGTTATACCGAGGGCTTGCCACCCTTGATGCGGGTCTATACGGCCTATGCGGTCTGTGAGACTATGCGGAGCAGCGGTATGCTCCAGGATTGATCATTCCGGGTGTTTAGCCCGATGCGGGGGATGCCCTATGCGGTCCATGGGACTATGCGGTCTATTGAGACTATGCGGACTGCGGGAGTCCAGGCGGGTACCGGGGGTTGGCTACCCCCGATGCGAGGAATACCTCATGCGGGTCTGTATGTGACCTATGCGGACTGCGGGAGTCCAGGATTAGGCATGCATAATGATACTATGGGCGCTTGGCCTTGCTTCGATCATTCGCGGCCTAGAACAGACCTGTTACAGTTTACCTATTATTGTTCTTGTTTGTGATATGACACTATGTGCAATTGAACTGATTTTCAAATGGTTTTAAATACTTGATTTCATTTAAGTACTTTACAGTTTCACATACTTGGTACCTGTTGTACTGACCTCCTTCGGGGGGCTGCGTTCATGCCGCAGGTAAGGGCAAGCAGGTGCTAGATCCACATCCTTAGGATCTCTTGCGTTGGTGTCAGGAGCTCCATCTTCTCCGGAGGCTCTACTTTTGGGTATGATCTCCCTGTTGTAGATAGTTTTGTACAGTCAGGGTATGGCGGGGCCCTGTCCCGCCATAGTTGTTTATTTCCTTAGAGGTGCAGAGACATGTTGTACAGTTGGGATGTAACTGCAAAACTTGGTTTATGTATATATGCCGAAAGGCAACCTTTTTCTCAGATAAACTGTGTCTTATGTTATAATGTTTCATATCTTGTTTTATATTCCGCTGATTTTCTCTGATGTATGACTACTTGGGTGCCCGGGTAAGGCACCAGTCACGGGCCCCGGAACGGGTCGTGACAGTGTGGGCCCCACTTATCCATCTACTACACAAAATATCTTCAAGACTTTGACCAAATGTTTTTGGCCTTTTAAATGCAAAAAACGTGCCAAACTATGCCCATCAATTCGTCCAACCTTGCCACCTAGGGGTGACACATGTCGCCCTCCTATTGGTCCAAAATATTTCATCTTCCGAAAATATCCGTAATGCCAAAAAAAATCCGAAAATAAAGTGGGCCCCACAAACCGTAAATTTCTCCCGTGGGCCCCACGTGACCAATTCTGGAAATATAATTCCATAATTCTCAAATATTCCAAAAAGTCCGAATACCGAATCCGGGAATCCAATTCCCATTAACGAACCTTTTTCCTTCACAAAATTCGGAAACTTTTCCGTCGAAAAAATCACATCTTTTCTTCCTCTCAAATTTAATGTCGTATTCTCGTAAGTATGTCCTCACATACATACCCTGGAAAATACGGGGTGTAACATTCTTCCCCCCTTAGAAACATTCGTCCCGAATGTTCCTTCTAAGTCTCCGAACATGCTTGCGCCGGTATAGTCTCCACTACTACACTTACGAAACCAATCATGTCATCAATGGCCAGAATATAACATGTGCGCAAAACTCAAATCCAAGCCAACGAGGAATCACCTCTAACATCACAAAAAGCTCCCACCCATGGTCTACAGAATACTCTCTTCGCATCTTCACTTCACAAAAGAAAAGATCATTTCCATTCTCATAACATATGTTCGCTTCCTTCCTTACTCGTCGTTCTCAGACAACCCGAACTCTTTCTAGTACACATACCATACTCCAGTTATCACTTCAGTTTCCAAAACCTTGGAGACACTACCTCCAAACTGGGTCATCTCACTAGCTTCACTTCCCTCTAAGGCCATTCCCGGCCTTCACGATCCGATTCCGGTCGAACACATCCGCGAACTCGTACGATGGTTACCTAAACCTGGGCCTAGCACCCTCGTGACCCTACCACCTGGCGGGACCACCTCGAACTGACCCCACCTCATTTCTGGGCTGCGGGTTGACCCGCAATCTTACCTCCACCCGACCCATTTTGCGCCAAACTCTGTCTCGTTCCCCGATCCGGAACAATCTTACCTATTCAAGTCCTGAAAGCTACCACTTTTGTTATTCTTAGAGGTCTGTAGTCATATTTGTGGATTGGGTTTTAAGAACAGAGTTGTACTGATTTATTTTTGGTGTATGTACATTTTACGGAAGGTGGCCTTATCGGCTAGCCTGTTGATGCTTTTTGTCTAAGTTTTTGTATGTGTTGTGTATGTTAAGCTGCTATTCTCTGATGTATACCTGTAAGGGGTGCCCAGGTAGGGCACCAGTCGCGGGCCCGGGGTCGGGTCGTGACAACTATCAAGGGAAATATATATCACTAAGGACTAGGATCCAATGGAACTTTATAAAAATCAAGTGTCAATAAGGATTGAAATCCACTCACTTTATAAAAATAAATCAGTATCATCAAGGATTAAATCCACTCACTTTATACAATCAAATCATGCCAAAGAAGAAAGGTGTTATACCCCATATTTTCAAGAGAATTAGATGAGAAGGGACGTGAGGAAATAAGATTTGAATTTTGGAACGAAAGAAAAATCACTTTTCCTAAGGAGAATTTTCTGGACCTCGTGAAGGAAAAAAGTTCATTATTTGGAATTTGATTCTCAAATTTTGTATTTGGGAGTTATAGAATTTATCGGATTTGGTCATGTGGGGCCCACCGGAATATTTTACGATTTTGTGGGGCCCACAAAGTTTCGAGATATTTTGACCAAATATAGACGTTTTTGGTGAAGAAATAATTTTGGACCAATAGGAGGGTGACACGTGTCACCCCGCCACTTGTCGTTGACTTGGACTTTAGATATTTTCATGAAAATGAAGACAAGTGGACAAGTGGGTCCCACCCACACTTGTCCACCATCTTGACCCTACACTTGTCCATATCTCATCCCTTGATATAGTTATATATTCACATAAGGTCTTGCAAGACCAACACTAGTCATTATTTTCATTACACACAAATTATATATCTCTTTCTCTCTCAAGGCTCACGACCAAGGGCCATTGTGGAAGAACAAATCTTTAAATCTTCCAAGCTTAGTTCATAATACAAGATTAAGAACCCTAACCAAGTGTTAAGCCAAGATAAACCACCAATAACCCTAAAATTCCATTGTGGGCCGAGAATAGGGTTGAGATTTGAGGGTTTTCCGTCGACTTTTTGGTGATGTAACGTGAAAGGAAGTTTCTCCTAAGGTTGTAGGGGATACATATATGTGATTGGATCTTGAAGAAGTGGAGCGAAACGAAAACTACGGGCCATTGTTGAGCATTCTACCCGGGAAGTTTTTGGGCACAAAAATGAGGTAATAGTTCTTCTTAAATTAAAGTAATTGGATATTACTTATTGTTATAATGTATAGATGAATTCATGTTAAGGAAGAAATGGAAAATAAGATGTGTATGAGGTAGATATGTTGTTGGCCGATTTAAGGCAATTTTGTGCCCTAGGTTTCCTTTGTTATATGATTGTGGTTATCCACACTTGTCGCATGTTAAAATAAGGTAATATGGTTGTTGATAAGTTGGTATGACATATATGGAAGTGTTGGAACTCAAATTGGAATAAAATGGATTAAGGAAAGAGTTATCGGATTGTAGTTGTTTTAGCCGAAAAACTGCCCAAAACTGTTAGACGTTGTCGTGTCATTTTATGGACTGTTTTGGGCATGTAAAATGCTGGAAATTAAGCCCCTAATATGCATGTTTAAGTGTAGTAGTTGCTAATGAAAGTCCTAAGGGAATAGGGGTGTGGAAAGGTGTTGAAACGCCGTACATTTTACTCTCGTTATTTGTTGGATTACAGACTGTTTTTATGGGCTGATTTGTGGACTGTTTAGTATAGTTGTGGGGCAGAATTTTACACGTCAAGTTAGGCGTGTAATCTCATTTGGTTAACTGTTGGTTGTGCCTTAAATGTGGCGTGTTGGTTGATGAATACGAGCCTTGGAAAAGGTGGAAAAGTACGTAGAAACAAAGGAAGTGCTGCCCAATTTTCTGTAGAATTAGAGGGCATTATTCGGTATAGGTCCTATACTAGAAAGTATGATATTGATAGAAGTTCTATCATCATTATAGGTTGAAGTACTACATGTAGCATAGTCTACTTGGCTTAAGGAATAGTCGATGAAGTTGAAGTACTTTGGAGTGTTTTGCTACTTGTCGTATTGGTTAGTCGTCACGAGGTATGTGAACTTCTTCCTTCTATCGACATGACTATTATTGAAGTATACTTGCCTTGTTATTAGAGTATACATGACTATTCTTGAAGTATGTTTGCCTTGTTATTGGGGTATACATGACTTATTCTTGAAGTATATTTGCCTTGTTATTGGAGTATACATGACTATTCTTGAAGTATACTTGCCTTGTTATTGGGGTATACATGACTTATTTTTGAATTATACTTGCCTTGTTATTGTGGTATACATGACTTATTCTTGAAGTATACTTGCCTTGTTATAAGAAGTATTCATGTTATTGATTTTATGCTAAAGGCATGTCTAGAATATTTGTTATACCCCGTATTTCCAGAGTATGTACGTAAGGACGTACGTAGAAAAGTTTGGGCTTTAAAGTAGGCTTGGCCGATTTATTTTGTGCACAACACCCGATTAGAGTCGTTTTTCGACGAAACGTTTTACAAGAATTGCGAAGGGAAAATTCCGGCTATGTCATTTCTAATTTTTGCGGATTTTTCCGAGAGACGAAACATTTTGGACCAACGAGAGGGCGACACTTGTCACCCTCTCATTGGAGCACGTTGTGGGCGGAAATGGTGGGACGATTTGGCCTTGTTTGGTCAAGGGGTTGGTAGGATATTGGGGGGTCGAGGGAGAAGGTGCACTTGGCAGGATCTTGGCCCTACCCTTGCCGTGCACTTGGCATGATCTGGGCAATGGGTTGGCCTGGGCTGTACCTATACATAACCCCCCCCCCCCCTTTGAAGACTTCTTCATCCAAATAATTTCCTAAGTCTAAAATTCCTCCCTCCCTTTGTGTTGTGTTTCGTCCAACACCCCTCTCCCCTTGAAGGCCCTGGCCGAGAGTACCCTCCCCTTGGCCGAGTACCCTCCTAGTGGGGTAGGCCGAGGGGTATACACCCCCCCTTGTGGTGTTGTCTCGTATAAATATACCCCCATCTTCGTAGAAATACTCTCCATATTAATGTTACTATAACCAAATTACCTTGTCCCTAATACCTTGTAGTATTCCAAGGTTATACCTATCTAAAAGCCCATAAATACTATTATACTTTCTCACTACAAAAACGAAACCCTAAGGAAAATCTCCATAGTTAGTTGGAGTATTAAGTAGAAGTTGGTTAGAACTTCTAAGGGTTGTTTGGAGCGAATTGAGCGCACGGAGTCGAGCTAAACCTTGCTCAGGATCGACTTTTATCTCGGATAATTTTGGGCTTATCGAGGTAAATAATCTTGTCCCCCTATTGTAATTGGAAATTACATGTTGTAGGAATATATAGTTGAAGTATACTATATATAGAACTGAACATAGCTTTGCGGCAATGTCTTTTGACTTAAGCCTGAATTTAAAGAAAGAGAACTGAACTGTAATTACATAGGACTGTATTACAGTAGACTTGTGTAGCTTTTCTGTGAAGTAGAATTGTATACGTCCGGTTAGATGTATAAACCCCCCCTGGTTGGCTTGATAGCCGGCCTCGATAGAGGAGGAGATTTACGCGGTTGCGGGGGGGGAGGTGCTGCCGAATTTTCTGTAGAAAGTTCTACGATAAGATCTAGATGTTAATAAGCGCCTTGTGGCCTTATAGGTTGAAGTACTATGTGTGGCGCGATCTACTTGGCTTAAGGAGTAGCCGACGGTTTGAGGTACTTGGAGCGTTTTGCTATTAGTCGATAATCGTCGCGAGGTATGTGAACCTCTTCCTATCTTTTCTAGCATGATATGTGTATAACTATGTAGTACGGTGACGCATACGTGTTAAATGTATTTGATTGGTTTAAAACATAAAAGTGTTATAACGGCTTTATGGGAAGTTGGTTATAACAGCTTTATGTAGGTAAGAAAATGCTTTGTGGTTTTAAAAACTTAAGAGTTATAATAGCTTTATGGGAAGTTAGGTATAACGGCTTAAGAGAGATAAAATGAATGATTTATTGATTTTAAAAGTTAAGAGACTTGATCTTAAAAGATAAGAGACTTGACTTAATTAAATTAATATGAATTCATGTGAAACCTCATTCGTGAGTAATGAGTACTTGGTTTTAAAAGGAATAATGTTTTACCGATTTCGAAATCGAATGAGTATCGACAAACCAAAGGCGTTAATAAAGGGAAATGTTTTGATTAATGAAGTATTATTAAAACCGAGAAACCTCCATCTGCATAGAAGCTAAGATGAGACAAAATGATATTACATTTCCTAGATCATGGCTGCTTAATAAGATTGATTATGAACAAGAATAACCTACTCACATATAAGGCATATGTTTCTCAAATTGTTTTAAAGGATTAAAACTATGAACTACGAAACCTTTCGAAAATGAGAAACTTGAGTAATTGAAATTAGGCAAACTTGAAACGTTTGGAAAAGAATGTTGTTACTTGATTTTACAAAGAGAAGTGTTTTGATTTACTTCAAAAGATAATAACTCTATTTTCATATACTACGGGTATTGTGTGACTTTTGTGAAAGTAACGTATCTTTTAAAGAGTTAATGTATGAAGTACTTTGGGGATAAAAACCCGATCTTATTAATCATATAGTAGAAAGTACCTTGTGTGTATAACTTGATTATGTTGGTTTGTGATAGCCTTGTAATACTTTCTTGTTGATTTGTTAAGTAAACATGCTAGGATGCTACGTGTGTTAGTATCTTGTGATGTTTGTGTAAAGGGGTTTCCCCTCGACTGCGTTTAAGTTGTTTAACTATCAGCCGTTATGTTGGTATTGTACCACTCACCTTGACTTGTTTCCGGAGGTTAAGCTGCCCTCCGATGCGGGGTAGACTCAGGCGGGTCTGTGTGACCTATGATTCGAGGATACCTCATGCGGGTCCCAGGGGCCTATGCGGAGCTACGAGAGTTCCGTGTTAGTGCGGCCTTTATGGTCATGCGGTCTATATGGCCATGCGGATCGCGAGTCCAGCGGATGCCGGGAGTAGCTACCTCGACGCGGGGTTATACCTCATGCGGCCTATGAGTTTGGCCTATGCGAGTCAGCGGAGAGTTCCGAGGCTAGACGCGCATTAGATATCGCGCGAGTGGCGGCTTTGATCATGTGATGGCCTAGACAGATCTCATGATACGATTTATGACCTTGTTGGTATCGGTTTTAGTAGCGGCTATGCCTTCGCACTTACCCCGACGGTTTTATTAGGACACAGTGGGACCCGTGTTCATGTGTATTCTTGATGCTTTTATATCATCACGGCAGTGGCGGCGTAATCCACGCATGATTGATGTTGTGGGCGTGAGACCCATAGTTATATTTGAGTGATGATCGAGGCGTGAGTCCACGACTTGACATGATCGCTTATTTATCAGGAATCGTAGTTTGGTTATCATACATGCCTCCCGCTTTATATAGACTACTATGATTTCATTTACTGATTTATTTTCGCCACATACTCCTGCACTGTGCATCGACCTCCTTCGGGCCGTTCATGCCGCAGTAAAGGTACACCGCCTTTGATCCTCGCTCTTAGGGTCACGATTCGGCGTTGGGAAAGCTCCGCTTTCCGAGGCTTATCGATGGTATAGTCCCCCATCGTTGTAGGTATTTACATTCGTGGTATGGCAGGCCCCGCCCCGCCATTGTTGTCGTATCATTCTTAGAGGTCCGTAGTAATGCTAGGCGAGTTGTAATAAGGATGTAATCGTCGGTTTTAAATCGATTTATATATATGCCGAAGACAAGTTTTTCTCGACATCGCTTACTTCATAATATTTTCATGTCTTGTTTTATGTTCCGCTGATTACTCTGATGTATGGCTACTTGGGTGTCCGGGTAAGGCACCAGTCACGGGCCCGGGTTCGGGTCGTGACAAAAGTGGTATCAGAGAAGTTAATCCTCGGAAAGTGTCTACAGACCGTATCCAGTAGAGTCTTGATTATCGGTGTGTTGTGCACCACACCAATAATCAGGAGGCTATAGGATATTTAGGATTGGTTTCTATTCTTCTCACTCTGAGATCGTACCTTAGAGCTGTGTTGTAAGATGGACCCTCTAACGTATTTTTTTCCCTTACCGTTATGCCTCCGCGTAGGGCAAAGCCGGGCCCAGGAGGGCAAGGCAGCCGGGGGAGCTGCGAGTAAATCTGTAGGTTACGCGCACAGCCCAACCATCACCTAAGTTAGGTTCTTCATTCGGGAGTTCTGCGGCGTCACTAGCCCGGCAGAATTTTAGCACGCGGTGGCGCTTCCATCGCGCCATGACATTTGAACCTTCAGTCCCACGACCGGGGACAGAGAATATAGATTGCAAAAAGGCGACCCTGTTACTAGCTATGGATTTGGCTGCCAGAGTGTATACCGATGTACCGCGAGTCTTGATGACTATCTAAGAGAGGGTTGTACAAGAGTAATTCTTCAGTTAGGCTTGAGCATGGCACGTATGCGGGCTTATGCGCAGCAGTCGAGAAACGTAGAGATCGACGGTTAACGGGCGACAGAAGAGGCCGAGCAATGAGGTCCTTTGGTAACTTTCGAGGCGAATCGCCTCACCGCAGATTAGATATGCACCTCCGCCGGTCTGAGCAGTGGTCCTCCGGAGGTTCGTGACGTTCGACTATGCGGAGTTGGTCGATCTCGAGTTTCCGTTCACGCCTACACGTAGGTTCCAGCCAGCCGGATTTAGTTTTTCCCCAGTATTCACAGTGTGACAGGCGTCATTCCGGGGAATGTCGTCTTTTAGTTGGTACTTGTTTTACCTGCGGCCGACAGGGCCATGTGTCGAAAGGATGTCCTAGTAGGAAGGATGCAAGTGGGAGGACTCACCTTCAGATCGGTGGGTAGTTCGTTACCTTCCTAGCTATGCACTACAGGCGAGTTTGATTAGAACGACAAAGGGTAGTGAAGCAGTAGATTCAGGCATATCTTTAACCCTCTAGAGATTAGTGTGATAAGATAAGTATATCTTAAGTGCTATGTTCTGATAGCAGTGTGTTAATTGTGATTAGAGATCATGGTTAGTAACCGGGAAAGATTGAGGGATAGGAAAAGTGTAAGCCTTAGAGCTTTATACGTGGAGACCTTATAGGCAGGGTAATCTTGAGTAAAAGATTACATTTGTGTTTAACCCTTATCGGAGTGCATAGTGCACGTGAGCTATGTTTGTGGGATAAGTCCCTGAGTAGTGTGGAATGAAAGAGGGTAGTTGAGCTAAGAAGACCGCTAGGTTTTCGTAACGTGATTAGTGAGATTGTTCCTTCGGGGAGCTAGTGTTTTGCGCGTCGCCGGGTCGGGTTGGGGCCATGTTGCGGGTCAACCCGCGGCCTGTATGGTGGTGGGGTCAGTTTGTGGTGGTCCCGCCTTGTAGTAGGGTCACGAGGGTGTTAGGCCCAAGTTCAGTTAACCAGCGTACAAGTTCGTGGATGCGATCGACCAGTAGTCGGGCCGATGGGGTCAGCCCATCTGGTCTTTTAGTCAGGACCGTTTACTCAGCAGAGGGTTATGCGAGATGATCGTATCAGGAAGGTTGTATGGCTGCACGAGGTGCCTGCTTTCACCGTATGTCAGGCCGTGGAGCCCAGGTTACAGCTATTTTTCTTTTTCTGGAAGTTTTACCAGGCAGGGTTAGGAACTCAGGTGAGTCTCCGTATCGTATTCGTCCTCGGGCCAGTGTTTTGATTTCAGGGGTAGTTGTGAGGATTGTTGTCTCCTGTTGGGGAAATGTTTTATAGCTACCATTTCAGTGTTCGGATATCGCCTTGTGACGCCTGGTAGGGGCGGAAGTGTAAGTTGCCGGTCGATTGGTTCGACGTTGGCAAGGTTCAGATAGTGGGTTCATACGTGTTCAGCAGGATGTGGATAGGGTGAAGCTTATCCAGAAGAGGTTATTGGCAACTCAGAGTCAACAGAAGTCGTGCGGATAATCTGCGACAACGCTTGGAGTTCAGGTTGACGGTGGGTCTTCTTGAAGGTACCACCCCGGAATGGGCGTGACGAGTTTTGGAAAACAGAGGAAACTTAGCCCGAGTTACTTTGGGCCTTTTTAGGTCATGCGAAGAGTAGGCCAGGTTGCCTATATATTAGCTTTTGCCGTCCGACTTGGGAGGCAGTATGTCCGGTCCTTCATGTTGTTAGGTTCGGAAAAGTATCGGAGATCCATCCAGAGTTTTCCCAGTTATGATGATCAAGTTGGAGGCAGTAACCCAGAGACTTTTTTTGAAATTGATGCAGTAACAGAAACATGGTAAGTTATGAGAAAGAGTTCGAGTGTACGAGAAGGGTACGACACGTAAAGGAAGAAGCGAGCATGTATGGCGAGCATAGATGTGATCATTTCTTTTGTAAGGAGAAGGTGCGAAGTGTATATTTTAGACCTCGGATAAGGGCTGTTGTGCTGTTAGAGGTGTTTCCTCATGGACTTGGATGTCGATTTTGGCAGTTTTTCTCGTACGTGTGGCGAGATTGTTCTCGTAAGTATAGTAGTGAAGACTATACTGGCGCACGTTTGTTTTGAGACTTAGAAGGAACATTCGGGACGAATGTTTCTAAGGAGGGGAGAATGTTATACCCCGTATTTCCAGAGTATGTACGTAAGGACGTACGTAGAAAAGTTTGGGCTTTAAAGTAGGCTTGGCCGATTTATTTTGTGCACAACACCCGATTAGAGTCGTTTTTCGACGAAACGTTTTACAAGAATTGCGAAGGGAAAATTCCGGCTATGTCATTTCTAATTTTTGCGGATTTTTCCGAGAGACGAAACATTTTGGACCAACGAGAGGGCGACACTTGTCACCCTCTCATTGAGCACGCCAGGGCGGAAAAGGTGGGACGATTTGGCCTTGTTTGGTCAAGGGGTTGGTAGGATATTTTGTGGTAAATGGATAAGGTGCACTTGGCATGATCTTGGCCCTACACTTGCCTTGCACTTGGCATGATCTTGGCCATTGGTTGGCCTTGGCTTGTCCTATAAATAACCCCCCCCTTTGAAGACTTCTTCATCCAAATAATTTCCTAAGTCTAAAATTCCTCCCTCCCTTTGTGTTGTGTTTCGTCCAACACCCCTCTCCCCTGTAGAAGGCCCTCGCCGAGAGTACCCTCTCCCTGGCCGAGAGTACCCCCCCTCCTAGTGGGGTAGGCCGAGGGGTATACACCCCCCCTTGTGGTGTTGTCTCGTATAAATATACCCCCCCTCTTGGTAGAAATACTCTCCATAGTATTGTTACTATACCCAAATTACCTTGGCCCTAATACCTTGTAGTATTCCAAGGTTATACCATCTAAAAGCCCGTAAATACTATTATACTTTCCGTCACCACAAAAACGAAACCCTAAGGAAAATCTCCATAGTTAGTTGGAGTATTAAGTAGAAGTTGGTTAGAACTTCTAAGGGTTGTTTGGAGCGAATTGGAGCGCACGGAGTTGGAGCTAAACCTTGCTCAGGATCGACTTTTATCTCGGATAATTTTGGGCTTATCGAGGTAAATAATCTTGTCCCCCTATTGTAATTGGAAATTACATGTTGTAGGAATATATAGTTGAAGTATACTATATATAGAACTGAACATAGCTTTGCGGCAATGTCTTTTGACTTAAGCCTGAATTTAAAGAAAGAGAATCGAATCAGAATTACATAGGGTATTCTGATGAGACTTGTGTTGCTTTTCTGTGAAGTAGAATTGTATACGTCCGGTTAGATGTATAAACCCCCCCCCCCCTGGTTGGCTTTATAGCCGGCCTCGATAGAGGAGAGATTTACGCGGCCATGGGGAGAGTCCGCGAATTTTCTCAGAAAGTTCTACGATAAGATCTAGATGTTAATGTCGCGCGTGGCCTTATAGGTTCAAGTACTATGTGTGTGGCGATCTACTTGGCTTAAGGAGTAGCCGACGGTTTGAGGTACTTGGAGCGTTTGCTATTAGTCGATAATCGTCGCGAGGTATGTGAACCTCTTCCTATCTTTTCTAGCATGATATGTGTATAACTATGTAGTACGGTAGACGTACATGTGTTAAATGTATTTGATTGGTTTAAAATATAAAAGTGTTATAACGGCTTTATGGGAAGTTGGTTATAACATCTTTATGTAGGTAAGAAAATGCTTTGTGGTTTTAAAAACTTAAGAGTTATAATAGCTTTATGGGAAGTTAGGTATAACGGCTTAAGAGAGATAAAATGAATGATTTATTGATTTTAAAAAGTTAAGAGACTTGATCTTAAAAGATAAGAGACTTGACTTAATTAAATTAATATGAATTCTGTGTGAAACCTCATTCGTGAGTAATGAGTACTTGGTTTTTAAAAGGAATAATGTTTTACTGATTTCGGAAATCAGAATGAGTATCGACAAACCAAAGGCGTTAATAAAGAAATGTTTTGATTAATGAAGTATTATTAAAACCGGAGAAACCTCCATCTGCATAGAAGCTAAGATGAGACAAAATGATATTACATTTCCTAGATCATGGCTGCTTAATAAGATTGATTATGAACAAGAATAACCTACTCACATATAAGGCATATGTTTCTCAAATTGTTTTAAAGGATTAAAACTATGAACTACGAAACCTTTCGAAAATGAGAAACTTGAGTAATTGAAATTAGGCAAACTTGAAACGTTTGGAAAAGAATGTTGTTACTTGATTTTACAAAGAGAAGTGTTTTGATTTACTTCAAAAGATAATAACTCTATTTTCATATACTACGGGTATTGTGTGACTTTTGTGAAAGTAACGTATCTTTTAAAGAGTTAATGTATGAAGTACTTTGGGGATAAAAAACCCGATCTTATTAATCATATAGTAGAAATACCTTGTGTGTATAACTTGATTATGTTGGTTTGTGATAGCCTTGTAATACTTTCTTGTTGATTTGTTAAGTAAACATGCTAGGATGCTACGTGTGTTAGTATCTTGTGATGTTTGTGTAAAGGGGTTTCCCCTCGACTGCGTTTAAGTTGTTTAACTATCAGCCGTTATGTTGGTATTGTACCACTCACCTTGACTTGTTTCCGGAGGTTAAGCTGCCCTCCGATGCGGGGTAGACTCAGGCGGGTCTGTGTGACCTATGATTCGAGGATACCTCATGCGGGTCCCAGGGGCCTATGCGGAGCTACGAGTTCCGTGTTAGTGTGCGCCTTTATGGTCATGCGTCATGTGGCCATGCGCGCGATCGCGAGTCCAGCGGATGCCGGAGTAGCTACCGACGCGGGTTATACCTCATGCAGCCTATGAGTTTGGCCTATGCGAGTCAGCGGAGAGTTCGTGGCTAGACGCGACATTAGATATCACGCGGCGAGTGGCGGCTTTGATCATGTGACGGCCAGACAGATCTCATGATACGCTTTATGACCTTGTTGGTACTGTAGGTTTTAGTAGTCGGCTATGCCTTCGCATTTACCCCTCAGACGGTTTTATTAGGACACGTGAGACACTCGTGTTCATGTGTATTCCTTGATGCTTTTATATCATAGATCACGGAAGTGAGAAAGGTATTCCACGCATGATTGATGTTGTGGCGTGAGACCCATAGTTATATTTAGTGATGATCGCGAGGCGTGAGTCCACGACTTGATACGATCGCTATTTATCAGGAATCGTAGTTTGGTTATCATATATGTCTCCAGCTTTATATATACTACTATGATTTCATTTACGATTTATTTTCGCCACATACTCTGCACTGTTATCGACCTCCTTCGGGGGGTTGCGTTCATGCCGCAGGTAAAGGTACACCAGTCTTTGATCCTCGATCTTAGGGTCACAGTTCAGCGTTTGGGAAAGCTCTGTTTCTCCGGAGGCTTATCAGTGGTATAGTCCCCTGTCGTTGTAGGTATTTACATTCAGGGGTATGGCGGGGCCCTGTCCCGCCATTGTTGTCGTATCATTCTTAGAGGTCCAGAAATCTTTGTAGGCGAGTTGTAATAAGGATGTAATCGCTCGTTTTAAATCGATTTATATATATGTCGAAAGGCAAGTTTTTCTCGACATCGTTTACTTCATAATATTTTCATGTCTTGTTTTATGTTCCGCTGATTACTCTGATGTATGGCTACTTGGGTGTCCGGGTAAGGCACCAGTCACGGGCCCGGGTTCGGGTCGTGACAATATTCCTAAGTTCTTACCAAGTCTTATGGGGGATGTTGGTAAGAGTCGTTAGGAAGTATTGGAGTCGAGTTGACCTTGGTAATTTACTACACTAATGAGAATAGGTATCAAACAAGCCATTGCAGCGTTAATGAAAATGTATCAACAATCAATTATATTGAAATGAGTAGAATTCTCCAACTGCATAGAAACTAAGATAAGACAAGATTGTATTACATTTTCTAGATCATGGTTGTTTTAAAAAGATCGTTATAAACGAGTATAACCTATTCACGTCTCCTATAAGTATTAATTCTGAAAGTATCGGAGACTTGATTTTCGAAAGTATAAGAGACTTGATTTATTAGGAAGTCATGAAACTGGTTTTATTTGAAAATTGTAAGACTTGATTTATTTGAAAGTCATGAGACTAGATTTATTTGAAAGTACATGAGACTTGATTTTGAAAGGAGACGTCACTTGATTTAAATGTATAGATTACTTGGTTTGAAAAGAACAAGTAACTTGATTTGAAAAGTATAGATTACTTGATTTAAAAAGTATAGATTACTTGGTTTGAAAAGAACAAGTAACTTGATTTGAAAAGTATAGATTACTTGGTTTGAAAAGAACAAGTAACTTGATTTGAAAAGTATAGATTACTTGATTGGAAAAGTATAGATTACTTGATTTGGAGAGAATAAGTAACTCGATTTGAAAAGTATGGATAACTTGATTTAAAGAGAATAAATGACTTGATTTGAAAGAAGAAGTAACTTGATTTAAAGGTATAGGTTACTTGATTTTAAAAGAAGAAGTACTTTGTTTTAAAGGTATAAGTTACTTAAGTTTAAAAGTGTAAGTAACTTGATTTTGATAGTAAAAGTATTTTTGGGGTTCAACTCCCTAATATTACATGATTTGAGTCTTCTTGTAAAGAATGAATGTACATAGTACTTTGGGTTCTTTTCCCTAATGTTACATGACATGATAATGCCTTGGGTGTATTAAAAGGAAAGATGTGATAGCACCTTAGTTTCATAAAAGTTGTTATAACGACTTTATGGGAAGCTGTTATAACGGCTTTTATGGAAAGTCAAAGGATGGTTTAAAATCTCATATGGTGTGTGAGATGGTGGTACCTTGGGTTGTCTAATTGAAAAATATAGCTTACTTGAGTTTAAAATGTGTAGTGACTTGATTGAAAAAATAGTGTCTTGATACTACGGTGTTAGTATCTTGGTTGTTTAAAATGAAGGCATGATATTGTCTTGGTTATGTTGAAAAGATGGCATGGTAATTGTCTTGGTTTGTTTAAAAGGAAGGCATGGTAATTGTCTTGGTTTAAAGGAAAGGCATGGTATTGTCTTGGTTTTCTAAAATGATGGTTATTTCATTTTATCATAATGAGAGTCAAAGATGATTTATTTGCATATGGTTATTCATATAGACATTCGTGCAAGTGTTATATTTCCACATCACCACATCCTTCACTAGGGGGCCGGCAACATTATGATATTATTCCATGGACTTGCGATACATGATGCGAGCTGGTATATATGTTTATGGGGGTCCAAGGACTCATGCGGGTGAAAAAGTCCCATAATATTATTCCATGGACTAACTCTCCATGATGCGGGTATAGATATATACTCATTGCGGGTCTACAAGATCCATGCGTGTTCGAGTCCCATGCGGGTGAAAAAGTCCCAGGATAAGATTGCATAATAATTCTGAGGGCGGATGACCCTGATCTTGACATGACTTTCATATTTTGAAATGGTGTTGGTTTCATATTTGAAAGGGGTACGGTTGATTTCATATATTTGCAATTGTATTTGGAAGTAATACAGAGGATCTCGCTTTTAAAAGGTTCAGATGACTCTCATTACTCTACCTTTAAAAAGGGCACAGTGTACTGGTACTTGATTGTTATACTTGTCTCTTGTTATTTGTTTGGCCTGTTACAATTACAGTGATACAGTAGTACAGGAGTACAGTGATACCAGGTACAATTGGCTCTTGTTTTATATGACACGGTAGGATCTGGTATTTGATTTTCATACTTGCCCCTGTCATTCTTTTGTACAGTTATGATCTTGTTACTGTACTTATTTCTGTTCCATACTTGGTACATGTTGTACTGAGCCCCTTCGAGGGGCTGCTTTCATGTCCGCAGGTCTAGGTACTCAGATGTGGATCCGTGAGATTAGGATGTTGGTTCAGCATTTTGAGATGACTCCTGTCACGACCCGAACCCGGGCCCGTGACTGGTGCCTTACCCCGGGCACCCTAGTGATACAACATCAGAGTAATCAGCGGAATATAAACAATAACGTGAAATAACAAGAAGTATAAAACAATAATCTGTGAAAACTTGCCTTTCGACATATATAAACAATCTTTTAAAGCGAACAGTTTAATCCTTTTTACAACCCCGCCACATCGATTTACTGCACTTATGAATGAAATGACAACAACGACGGACAGTGGTTCGCCATACCCTCGAATGTAAGCACCTACAACAACAGGGACTATACCAAGATAAGCCTCCGAGAAACGGAGCTTTCCCAAACGCCGAATCTGTGACCCTAAGAGAGAGGATCAACGATCGTATACCTTTACTGCAGATGAACGCAGCCCAAGGAGGTCGATAACAGTACCAAGTATGTGAAACCGAAAATAACCATCAGAAATGAAATCATAGTAGTCTATACTGAGCGAGACATGTATGATAACCAAACTACGCTCAAGATAAATAAGCGATATGCCAAGTCGTGGACTCACGCCTCAAGTCATCACTCAAATTTAACAACGGGTCTCACGCCCACAACATCAATCGTGCGTGGAATACCTTCCTCACCGCCAGCGATTTATGATATACAAGCACCAAGGAATACACATGAACACCGTGTCCCACCTGTGTCCTAATAAAACAAGACAGGTAAGTACGAAGGCATAGCCGACTACTAACACCTACGCACTAACAAGGTCATAAATCGTGTCATGATATCCGCTTGACCGTCACATGATAAAAGCCGTCACTCGCTCGCGAGATCAAATGTGCGCTGCCTAGCCCTCGAGCTTTCAGAGCCCGCATAGGCCAACCTCATAGGCCCGCATGAGGTATAACCCCGCATCGAGGGTAGCTACTCCCGCATCGCCCCGACTCGCGATCCGCACGCCACAAAGACCGCATGACCACAAGGGCCGTAAACTAACCTGGAACTCCCGTAGTTCCGCATGGATCCCCTGGACCCGCATGAGGTATTCTCGAATCATGGTCCCAGACCGCCTGAGTCTACCCCGCATCGGAGGGCAGCTTAACCTCCGGACACAAGTCAAGGTAAGTGGTACAATACCAACATAACGGCTGATAGTCAAACAACTTTAAGCGCAGTCGAGGGGAAAACCCCTTTACACTAACATCACAAGATACTAACACACGTAGTATCCTAACATGTTTACTTATCAAATCAACAAGAAAGTATTACAAGGCTATCACAAACCAATACAATCAAGTTATTCACACATAAGGTACTTTCTACTATGTGTCAACATGTTCGGGTTTCTATCCCCAAAGTACTTCATACATTAACTTTTTAAAAGATACGTTACTTTCACAAAAGTCACACAATACCCGTAGTATATGAAAATAGAGTGATTATCTTTTGAAGTGAATCAAAACACTTATCTTTGTAAAATCAAGTAACAACATTATTATCCAAACGTCCAAGTTTGCCTAATTTCAAATGTTCACGTTTCTTATTTTAGAAAGGTTTCGTAGTTCATAGTCTTATCCATTTAAGAATATAATTCTCTCTTTTAAACTATCTGAGAACATAAGCCTTATATGAGTAGGATATTCTCGTTTATAACAATCTTATTACAGCAGCCATGATCTAGGAAATATCATTTTGTCTCATCTTAGCTTCTATGCAGATGGAAGTTTCTACTGGTTTTAATAATACAACTCATTAGTCAGTACATTTTCCTTTATTAACGCTGCAGTGGTTTGGCGATACACATTCTGATTTCCGAAATCAGTAAAACATTCTTAAGCCGTTATACCTAACTTCCCATAAAGCTAGTATAACTCTTAAGTTTTCAAAAACCAAATATTACTCTCCCTTCAAAACGATTTATAATTCTTTTGAAATACATCAAGTTCCTTATTATAACAAGCCAGTTATAATTCAAACCAGTTACCTTAAAAAAAAACCACATGTATTTTCTTACCAACATAAAGCTGTTATAACCAACTTCCCATAAAGTCGTTATAACACTTTATGTTTTACACCAATCAAATACATTTAGCACATGTACGTCTACCGTACTACATAGTTCACACATATCATGCTAGAAGAGATAGGAAGAGGTTCACATACCTCGCGACGAGTATCGACTAATAGCAAAACGCTCCAAGTACTTCAAACCGTCGGCTACTCCTTAGCCAGTAGATCGCGCCATACGTAGTACTTCAACCTATAAGGCCACAAGGCGCTTATTAAAATTTAGATCCCTTCGTAGAACATTCTACGTAAAATTAAAGACCTCCCCGCAACAAACAGAAATCTCCTCCTCTATCGGGGCCGCCATCAAGCCAACCAGTGGGGTTCATACATCTAACCGACGTACAATTCTACCTCACGTAAAAGCTACACAAGTTTCATCAGAATACACCCTATGTAAAAACAACAAGATTTCTTCAAAAGGTTTCTTATTATTCAGCTTAAGTCAAAAGACATCACGATAACAACGTTCGATTCTATATATAGTATACTTCAACTATAGTCTAACAATCATGTAATTTCCAATTACAATAGAGGACAAGATATTTACCTCGATAAGCCCATAATTATCCAAGTATAAATGTCGATCCTTAGCAACGCTTAGCTCCTACTCCGGTGTCTAACCCGCTCAAACAACCCTTAGAAGTTCTAACCAACTTCTACTTAAATACTTCAATCAATCAACGAAGATTTCCTTGTGGTTTCGGTTTGAGACAAAAGGACATACGGTAGTATTTCCTGCTCTACGTATAGAGGTTTCTTTGGAATACTACAAGGTATACGGCTAAGGTAATTTGGGTATAGTAACAATACTTTGAGAGTATTTCTACCAAGAGGGGTGTATTCTACGAAACAACAAGGCAGTGGGTACCTCACGACACCACTAGAGTGTACCCTCGCCAAGGCCTCAGGAGGGGGTGCACCCTCGGCCAAGGCTTCACAAAGGAAGAGGAGGGACGAAACCAACAAGGAGGAGGAGGTTTTCAAGACTTGGAAATTATGGAATGATGAAGAAGTCTTCAGGGGAGGTATTTATAGGCCAAGCAAAGGCCAACCAACGGCCAAGATCTAGCCAAGTGGGGCAAGTGAGGGCCAAGATATGCCCAAGTGCCCCTAGACCCTACTCCTTAAAACCTCACAAATATCTACACAAATATCAACCAACACTTGCTCATCCATTCGCCCTAACCGCCTTCAGTCCACCAACGAGAGGGTGCCAAGTGTTGCCCTCTCGTTGGTCCAAAACGTTTCGCCTCTCGGAAAAATCCGCAAAAATACTAAATGACATAGCCTTAATTTACCCTTCGTAGTTAGGTAACGCTTCGTCGAAAACGACTCTAACCGTGTTGTGTACAAACATATTTCGCCAAGGTGCCACATGGGGTGACACGTGTCGCCCCGATTCGTCCAAAATATTTCGTCCTCCGAAAATATCCATAACGCCAAAATCTCAAAATCAAAGCAGTTCACAAAACCAGAAAATTCTCCCTGGCCCCACGTGACCATTTCCAAAATAAAATCCCAAAATTCTAATATAATCTAAGAAGTCCAAATACCAAACTGGGAATCCAATTCCCATTAACGAACCTTTTTCCTTCACAAAACCGGAAACTTTTCCGTGGAAAATCACCTCTTTCTTCCTTTCCATCTTTCGTCAGATTCTCGCACGCACGCCCTCGCATACATACCTCGGAACTACGGGTATAACATTCTCCCTTAGAAACATTCGTCCGAATGTTCCTTCTAAGTCCCCAAACATACAAGCGTCGATATAGTCTCTACTACTATACTTACGAACAATCACGCCACACCGCCATGGAAACACCGCGCAAAAACTTACATCCAAGCCCACGAGGAAACACTCTACATCACCACAAATACCTCTTTCCGGGGTCAAAATATACTTCCTTAGTCACTGATACCACTTTTGTCACTTTGTCGCGAGCCTTGCTCCGACGACCCAACAAATGGTACCGGTCGCCATGATCCTCGAGGCACGCCTCTTCGCTTCTCGTGATGTGCCATATACGGAGAGCCACGGTTCGTCTGTTCCCGTGGTAGAGGCTCGCCTCTTTATACGCCACCCCCGAACAACAATACGAAGACCGACGCGCCGCTCCTAAGTCGGACGGCAATTGCTAACATATAGCAACCCGCCTATTCTTCACATGAACTCAAAGGCCCAAAGTAACTCGCTAAGTTCCTTCGCTTTCCAAAACTCGTCACACCCAATCCGGTGGTACTTTCAAGAAGATCGACCGTCACCAACTCTAAGCGCCGCCGATTATCCGTCACGATTTCTCCGAGCCGCCGTAACCTCTTCTCGACAAACCACCCTAATCGCGATCACCGAACAAGCTCAACCAACTATTCGAACTTGCCAACGCCGAACCAATCGACCGGCAACTTACACTTCCGCCCTACAAGGCTTCATAAGGCGACATCCGAACACCGAAATGGTAGCTTAAACGCCTCCTCCACAGAACCAACAATCCTCACAATTACCCCCGAAATCCACACACCGCCCGGTGGCGAACGCGATTCGAGACTCACTGAGTTCTTAACCCCGCTCGTCAAACTCTTAGAAAACGAAAATAGCCACAACCCGGGCTTCATCGTCATAAGGTGAAGGTAGGCACCGTGCAGCCTTACAACCTTTCGATATAATCAACACCGCAAGTACATGGTCTCGATCGAAAAACACGACGCTGCCCCCATCGCCCGACCATCGTCGAATGCATCCACGAACTCAGACGTTGGTTAACTAAACATGGGCCTAACACCTCATGACTTATCACAAGGCGACCACCACAACCGACCACCATAAAACAGTCACGGGTTGACCCGCGACGTGGCCTCAACCTCGACCGAACGCCAAGAAACACTAGTTCCCCGGAAGAACAATCTCACTAATCACGCCCAAAACCTAGCGTCTTCTTAGCTCAACTACCCCTTTCATTCCACACTACTAGGACCTATCCCAAACATAGCTCACGTGCACTATGCACTTCTGATAAGGATCAAACATAACACTACACCTTTTCTTGAGATGGCCTCACCTCTAAGGTCTCTACGTATAACACTCTAAGGCCCACACCTTCTCTAACCCCAAAATCTTACTCGGTTAACTCCACCATGATTTCTATGCTTCGCCTGATGCGCATAAGCCCGCATACGTGCCATGCTCAAGCCTAATCAAGAATTACTCTTGCACGAATCTCTTAGATAGCCATCAAGACTCGCGCATACTCGGTATACTCTCGGTAGCCAAATCCATAGCTAGTAATGTGGTCGCCTTTGCAATCCATATTCTCTGTTCTCGGTCGTGGAACCGGCGTTCAAATATCATGGCCGCAGAGGAAATGCCGCCGTGCTAAACTTTATGGGGCTAGTGATGTCGCAGAATCTCGAATGAAGCATTACCCTAGGTAATGATTGGGCCTGTGCCCACGTAACCCTCTCGAACTCTACTCGCAGCCTCCTGCGCTTGCCTCTCCCGCCCGGTTTGCCTACGCGAGGCATAACGATAAGGGAAAGAAATGCGCCGAGAGTCTACTTACAACACATTTCTAAGGCACGATCTCAGAGTGAGAAGAATAGAAACCAATCCTAAATATCCTATAGCCTCGATTATTGATGTGGTGCACAACACACCGATAATCAAGACTTCATCGATACGGTGCAGAGACACTTTCCGAGGATTAATCGCTCGATACCACTTTTGTCACGACCGAACCTGCCCGTGATCGTGCCTTACCCCGCACCCTAGTGATACAACATCGAGTAATCAGGAATATAAACAATAACGTGAAATAACAAGAAGTATAAAACAATAATCAGGAAAACTTGCCTTTCGATATATAAACAATCTTTTAAAGCGAGCAGTTTAATCTTTTTACAACCACGCCACATCGCATTTCATGCACTTATGAATGAAATGACAACAACGACGACAGGCCCGCCATACCCTGAATGTAAGCACCTACAACAACAGGGACTATACGAAGATAAGCCTCCGAGAAACGGAGCTTTCCCAAACGCCAATCGGACTCCTAAGAGCGAGGATCAACGATCGTGTACCTTTACTGCGGATGAACGCAGCCCCAAGCGAGGTCGATAACAGTACCAAGTATGTGAAACCGAAAATAACTCATCAAATGAAATCATAGTAGTCTATACGGCGAGAGACATGTATGATAACCAAACTACGGCAAAGATAAATAAGCGGTATGCCAAGTCGTGACTCACGCCTCAAGTCATCACTCAAATTTAACAATGGGTCTCACGCCCACAACATCAATCGTGCGTGGAATACCTTCCTCACCGCCAGCTTTATGATATACAAGCACCAAGGAATACACATGAACACCGAGTCCCACTGTGTCCTAATAAAACAAGACAGTAAATGCGAAGGCATAGCCGACTACTAACACCCACGCACCAACAAGGTCATAAAGCGTGTCATGATATCTCGCTTGCACTCACATGATAAAAGCTCGTCACTCGCCCGCGATCAAATGCTGCGTCTAGCCTCGAGCTTTCCGTAGCCCCGCATAGGCCAACCTCATAGGCCCGCATGAGGTATAACCCCGCATCGAGGGTAGCTACTCCCCGGCATCGTCCTGGACTCGCAGTCCGCATGGCCACAAAGACCGCATGACCACAAGGGCCGTAAACTAACTCGAACTCCGTAGTTCCGCATGGATCCCCGACCCGCATGAGGTATTCTCGAATCATGGTCCTGCATCACCGAGTCTACCCCAGACGGAGGGCGCAACCTCCGGACACAAGTCAAGGTAAGTGGTACAATACCAACATAACGGCTGATAGTCAAACAACTTTAAGCGCAGTCGAGGGGAAAACCCCTTTACACTAACATCACAAGATACTAACACACGTAGTATCCTAACATGTTTACTTATCAAATCAACAAGAAAGTATTACAAGGCTATCACAAACCAATACAATCAAGTTATTCACACATAAGGTACTTTCTACTATGTGTCAACATGTTCGGGTTTCTATCCCCAAAGTACTTCATACATTAACTTTTTTAAAAGATACGTTACTTTCACAAAAGTCACACAATACCCGTAGTATATGAAAATAGAGTGATTATCTTTTGAAGTGAATCAAAACACTTATCTTTGTAAAATCAAGTAACAACATTATTATCCAAACGTCCAAGTTTGCCTAATTTCAAATGTTCACGTTTCTTATTTTAGAAAGGTTTCGTAGTTCATAGTCTTATCTATTTAAGAATATAATTCTCTCTTTTAAACTATCTGAGAACATAAGCCTTATATGTGAGTAGGATATTCTCGTTTATAACAATCTTATTACAGCAGCCATGATCTAGGAAATATCATTTTGTCTCATCTTAGCTTCTATGCAGATGGAAGTTTCTACTGGTTTTAATAATACAACTCATTAGTCAGTACATTTTCCTTTATTAACGCTGCAGTGGTTTGGCGATACACATTCTGATTTCCGAAATCAGTAAAACATTCTTAAGCCGTTATACCTAACTTCCCATAAAGCTAGTATAACTCTTAAGTTTTCAAAAACCAAATATTACTCTCCCTTCAAAACGATTTATAATTCTTTTGAAATACATCAAGTTCCTTATTATAACAAGCCAGTTATAATTCAAACCAGTTACCTAAAAAAAAAACCACATGTATTTTCTTACCAACATAAAGCTGTTATAACCAACTTCCCATAAAGTCGTTATAACACTTTATGTTTTACACCAATCAAATACATTTAGCACATGTACGTCTACCGTACTACATAGTTCACACATATCATGCTAGAAGAGATAGGAAGAGGTTCACATACCTCGCGACGAGTATCGACTAATAGCAAAACGCTCCAAGTACTTCAAACCGTCGGCTACTCCTTAGCCAGTAGATCGCGCCATACGTAGTACTTCAACCTATAAGGCCACAAGGCGCTTATTAACATTTAGATCCCTTCGTAGAACATTCTACGTAAAATTCTAAGAACACTCTCTCCCCAAGCAAACAGAAATCTCCTCCTCTATCGGGGCCGGCTATCAAGCCAACCAGTGGGGGGTTCATAAATCTAACCGGACGTGCACAATTCTACCTCACGTAAAAGCTACACAAGTTTCATCAGAATACACCCATGTAAAAACAATTCAAGATTTTCTTTCGAAAGGTTTCTTATTATTCAAAGCTTAAGTCAAAAGACATCACGATAACAACGTTCAGTTCTATATATAGTATACTTCAACTATAGTCTAACAATCATGTAATTTCCAATTACAATAGAGGGACAAGATATTTACCTCGATAAGCCCATAATTATCCAAGTATAAATGTCGATCCTTAGCAACGCTTAGCTCCTACTCCGGGTGCTCCAACCCGCTCCAAACAACCCTTAGAAGTTCTAACCAACTTCTACTTAAATACTTCAATCAATCAATGAAGATTTCCTTAGGTTTCGGTTTGAGACAAAAGGACATACTGTGAGTATTTCCTGCTCTACGTATAGAGGTTTCTTTGGAATACTACAAGGTATACGGCTAAGGTAATTTGGGTATAGTAACAATACTTTTGAGAGTATTTCTACCAAGAGGAGGGGTGTATTCTACGAAAACAACAAGGCAAGGGGGGGTACCTCACAAGACACCACTAGAGTGGGTGTACCCTCGGCCAAGGCCTCAGGAGGGTGCACCCTCGCCAAGGCTTCTCAAAGGAAGAGGGGAGGGACGACACCAACAAGGAGGAGTGGAGGTTTTCAAGACTTGAAATTATGGAATTGATGAAGAAGTCTTCAAAGGTGAGGGTATTTATAGCCAAAGGCCAACCAATGGCCAAGATCTAGCCAAGTGGGGGGCAAGTGGAGGGCCAAGATATGCCCAAGTGCCCCCTAGACCCTACTCCTTAAAACCCTCACAAATATCTACACAAATATCAACCAACACTTGCTCATCCATTCGGCCCTAACCGCCTTTCAGTCCACCAACGAGAGGGTGCCAAGTGTTGCCCTCTCGTTGGTCCAAAACGTTTCGTCTCTCGGAAAAATCCGCAAAAATACTAAATGACATAGCCTTAATTTACCCTTCGTAAGTTAGGTAGAACGTTTCGTCGAAAAACGACTCTAACCGGGTGTTGTGTACAAACATATTTCGGCCAAGGGTGCCACATGGGGGTGACACGTGTCGCCCCCCGATTCGTCCAAAATATTTCGTCCTCCGAAAATATCCATAACGGCCAAAATCTCAAAATCAAAGCGGGCCCCACAAAACCGTAAAATTCTCCCGTGGGCCCCACATGACCATTTCCAAAAATAAAATCCCAAAATTCTAATATAATCTAAGAAGTCCAAATACCAAATCTGGGAATCCAATTCCCATTAACGAACCTTTTTCCTTCACAAAAACCGGAAACTTTTCCGTGGAAAAATCACCTCTTTCTTCCTTTCCAATCTTTCTGTCGTATTCTCGTACGTACGTCCTCGCATACATACCCTGGAACTACGGGGTATAACAACTCCAATGTTCCGGAGCTTGTCATTATGGCTAGGGATATTCAGAGGTATGACGGGGCCTTGTCCCGTCATAGTATTTGTCCAAATTCTTAGAGGTCTGTATTCATATGTGGGTTGGACTAGTTAGAGCTGTATTTACATTGTTGAACAGTGTAGACCCCTTTTGGGTGATTTATATTATGGCAGCCTTATCGGCTTTGCCTTTGTTTTAAGAAAAAAAATTAGTGTTATTTATCTTCCGCGGTTTAATGTGTTGTATGAATAGAAGGGTGCCCAGGTAGGGCACCAGTCGCGGGCTCGGGGTTCGGGGCGTGACAGAGTGGTATCAGAGCAGTTAGTCCTCAGAATGTCTACAGACCGTGTATAGTAGAGTCTTGTTTATCGGTGTGTTGTGCACCACATCTTTAAACAAGAGGCTATAGTACATTTAGGATTGGTTTCCCTTCTTCTCACTCTGAGGTCGTGCGATAGAGCCGTGTTGTTAGGGTAGTCTCTCCCTAACGTATTATTGTGGTTGCAGCTATGAGAAAGGCAACAGTGGCCCAAAAAGGATTATATGGATTGCGTATCCAGGTTGGTAAAATTATCGTATAGATGGTATAATGATGATGTATATCTATACGAGCATATTTACTTAGAGCCATGTGTGTGTCTAAAGCGATTATGAATTACCAGTAGTTGGTTAAGCCTTAGTAATACTTGGAAGGTGTGAAACAGTTTGTTGAATCCACACCTAGGCTTAATATATGTACTGATTTGGAATAGTCAGGAGGTAATGAACTGTCTAAAATGGTGTTAGACTCTTAAAGGATCATGTGCAATTGATTTGATAACATATCATGTCGTTACATTAAGTTGTGTCGTACGCTTAAGTGATATGTGTGAATAATATTGGTATGGAGTCAATAGGGTTGTTATGGTTAAGACGGCATGATTTGGAGATTATGAGAAGCTACCTTACCCATATGTGGGGACTGATAAGGTAAACTTGGGATATAGAATAATTGTGAACCTTAGAATATTGATAACCGCTGAGACCTTAGATGTATAAGGCCTTCTCGGGTAGTAAGATTTATTTCAGACCAAGAATGAGAGTTAAGTGTGACGACGGGTCGGGTTGTGGACCGATTACGGGTCAACCCGTGGCATGAAATGGAGTGGGGTCAGTTGGAGGTGGTCCCGCTATATGATAGGGTCACGAGGGTGCAAGGCCCAAGTCTAGTTAATCGTTGTATGAGTTCGTGGATGCGTTCCACCAGAACCGGGTCGTGGGAGCCGAGAATGGCTTTAAATTGATTAGATATTTTATGGAACTGTGTGATCGAGTATCAAGGCAAGAATTGAAGTGTTTACAGTTATGAATAAATGAAGGTATGTAAAGAGAATCATTTTAGGCCATGAATGAGAGTTAATAGTGATAATCTACACTTTAGATTTGATTCCTCGTTTGGCTTTTGAGAGATGTATATGCATGTGTGATATATTGTGGCCATGTGTGGCATATTCGATTGTGTAGGGTGTAGTTAAAGGAAACTATACCGATATCTGTTTAGACTGAACCTAGTATGAACATTTGGGACGAATGTTTCTAAGGGGGGAAGGATGTTACACCCCGTATTTTCAAGAGAACGAGATGAGAAGGGACGTGAGGAAATAAGATTTGAATTTTGGAACGAAAGGAAAATTACTTTTCCTAAGGAGAATTTTTCGGACCTCGTGAAGGAAAAAGGTTCATTATTTGGAATTTTATTCTCAAATTTGGTATTTGGGAGTTATAGAATTTATCGACTTTTTAAGTTCGGATTTGGTCATGTGGGGCCCACCGAAATATTTTACGATTTTGTGGGGCCCACAAAGTTTCGAGATATTTTGACCAAATATAGACGTTTTTGGTGAAGAAATAATTTTGGACCAATAGGAGGGTGACACGTGTCACCCCGCCACTTGTCGTTGACTTGGACTTTAGATATTTTCATGAAAATGAAGACAAGTGGACAAGTGGGTCCCACCCACACTTGTCCACCATCTTGACCCTACACTTGTCCATATCTCATCCCTTGATATAGTTATGTATTCACATAAGGGCTTGCAAGACCAACACTTAGTCATTATTTTCATTACACACAAATTATATATCTCTTTCTCTCTCAAGGCTCACAACCAAGGGCCATTGTGGAAGAACAAATCCTTAAATCTTCCAAGCTTAGTTCATAATACAAGATTAAGAACCCTAACCAAGTGTTAAGCCAAGATAAACCACCATTAACCCTAAAATTCCATTGTGGGCCGAGAATAGGGTTGGATTTGAGGGTTTTCCGTTGACTTTTTGGTGATGTAACGTGAAAGGAAGTTGCTCATAAGGTTGTAAGGGATACATATATGTGATTGGATCTTGAAGAAGTGGAGCGAAACGAAAACTACGGGCCATTGTTGAGCATTCTGCCCGGGACGTTTTTGGGCACAAAAATGAGGTAATAGTTCTTCTTAAATTAAAGTATTTGGATATTAATTATTGTTATAATGTATAGATGAATTCATGTTAAGGAAAAAATGGAAAATAAGATGTGTATGAGGTAGATATGTTGTTGGCCGATTTGAGGCAATTTTGTGCCCTTGGTTTCCTTTGTTATATGGTTGTGGTTATCCACACTTGTCGCATGTTAAAATAAGGTAATATGGTTGTTGATAAGTTTCTATGTCATTTATGGAAGTGTTGGAACTCGAATTGGAATAAAATGGATTAAGGAAAGAGTTATCGGATTGTAGTTGTTTTAGCCGAAAAACTGCCCAAAACTGTTAGACGTTGTCGTGTCATTTTATGGACTGTTTTGGGCGTGTAAAATGCTGGAAATTAAGCCCCTAATATGCATGTTTAAGTGTAGTAGTTGCTAATGAATGTCCTAAGGGAATAGGGGTGTGGAAAGGTGTTGAAACGCCTCACATTTTACCCTCGTTATTTGTTGGATTACAGACTGTTTTTATGGGCTGATTTGTGGACTGTTTTGTATAGTTGTTGGGCAGAATTTTACACGTCAAGTTAGGCGTGTAATCTCCTTTGGTTAACTGTTGGTTGTGCCTTAAATGTGGCGTGTTGGTTGATGAATATGAGCCTTGGAAAAGGTGGAAAAGTACGTAGAAACAAAGGAAGTGCTGCCCAATTTTTCGTAGAATTAGAGGGCATTATTCGGTATAAGTCCTATACTATAAAGTATGATATTGATAGAAGTGCTATCGTCATTATAGGTTGAAGTACTACATGTAGCATAGTCTACTTGGCTTAAGGAATAGCCGATGAGGTTGAAGTACTTTGGAGCGTTTTGCTACTTGTCGTATTGGTTAGTCGTCACGAGGTATGTGAACTTCTTCCTTCTATCGACATGACTATTCTTGAAGTATACTTGCCTTGTTATTGGAGTATACATGACTATTCTTGAAGTATACTTGCCTTGTTATTGGGGTATACATGACTTATTCTTGAAGTATACTTACCTTGTTATTGGAGTATACATGATTATTCTTGAAGTATACTTGCCTTGTTATTGGGGTATACATGACTTATTCTTGAAGTATACTTGCCTTGTTATTGGGGTATACATGACTTATTCTTGAAGTGTACTTGCCTTGTTATAGGAAGTATTCATGTGTTATACCCCGTATTTTCAGAGTATGTACGTAAGGACGTACGTACAAAAGTTTAAGCCTTAAGTTAGGCAAAGGGACGAAAATTTGTTCACATCTAGCGAAAAGAATCGATTTCCGACGAAACGTTTTCCGGACTTCGCGAAGGGAAAAATACGGTTGCAACATTTATATTTTTTGCGGATTTTTCCGAGAGATGAAATATTTTGGACCAACGAGAAGTGGACGACAAATTGGGACATCTTGGCACGTTTTTGGTGTTGCAACTTTGGTCAAGGATTAGGTAGGATATTTGTGTGGTAGATTGATAAGGTGGGACCCACACACTCATGTCCAAATCCCCACCCTCCACTTGCCCTCCACTTGCCATAATCTTGGCCATTGATTGGCCTATAAATACCCCCTTAAGTTCAAGACTTATTCTTCATCCTCACTTGAAATTCCAAGGCAAAAATCCCTCTCCCCCTTAGTATAGTTTTCGTCCAAGTCCCCCTCCCCCTTTGGAAGGCCCTTGGCCGAAACCCCCCCCCCTCTCTTGAGTGTTGTTCTCGTGAAATACCCCCTCTCTTGGTAGAAAAATACTCTCCAAGTATTGTTACTATTCCAAAATACCTTGGCCCAAATACCTTGTAGTATTCCAAGGTTACCCCTATACTAAAAGCCCAGAAATACTACTATACTATCCATTAGTCACTAAACGAAACCCTAAGTAAAATCTTCATAGTTGGTTGAAGTATTAAGGAGAAGTTGCGTAGAACTTCTAAGGGTTGTTTGGAGCGGGTTGGAGCGCACGGAGTAGGAGCTAAACCTTGCTCAGGATCGACATTTAAACTTGGATAATTTTGGGTTTATCGAGGTAAATAATCCTATCCTTCTAGTGTAATTGGAGATTACATACTGTAGTGGTATAGAAATAAATATAAGATGCATAGAAGGATATTGCAGAAGAGAACTGAACTGTACTTACATAGGACTGTATTTACAGTAGACTTGTGTAGTTTGACGGGTAGGGAAGTGCTGCCCAATTTTCCATAGAATTATTCTGCAGAGTAGTCTAGACGTTGATAGACTTATATGACCGTTATAGGTTGAAGTACTGCGAGTAGCGTATTCTACTCGAAGGGTGGAAAAGGCTAGCAGGATTACAGTACTTTGGAGCTATTTGCTAATTGTCGATAATCGTCGCGAGGTATGTGATTCTTCCTATCCTTTTGAGCATGATATTTTAAAAGAATATATATAGTACGGTAGACGTACGTGTGTTAACTGAACGTGGTTTTACTTCGATGTCTTCTGACTTGAGTTTTAAAAAAATAAAGAATCTTGAAGTATTTCAAAAGAATTAAGAATCGTTTTTGAAAGAAGAGTAATACTTGGTTTCGAAAGCTTAAGAGTTATACTAGCTTTATGGGAAGTTAGGTATAACGACTTAAGAAAGATAAAAAGAATGGTTTATTGATTTTAGAAGTTAAGAGACTTGATCTGAAAAGATAAGAGAGTTGACTTAATTGAATTGATATTGAATTCTGTTTAAAAGTGTGAAACCTCATTCGTGAGTAATGAGTACTTGGTTTTTAAAGAATAATGTTTTACTGAAATGAGAATAAGTATCGAACGAACCACTGCCGCGTTAATAAAGGAAAATGTATTGACTAATTAAGTATTATTATAAAAACCAGTAGAAACCTCCATCTGCATAGAAGCTTAGATAAGACAGAACTGTATTACATTTCCTAGATCATGGCTGCTTAAATAGGATTGTTATAAACAAGATCAACCTACTCACAATTAAGGCATATGTTACTCAAATTGTTTTAAAAGGGATTACATTATTAAGTGATTAAGACTATGAACTATGGAATCTTTCAGAAATAAGAGACTTGAATATTTGAAATTAGGCAAACTTGATTTTTAAAAAGGAAGGTGTGTGGGTTTACTTAAAAATGTTAGTCCCTCTATTTTTATACTACGGGTATCGGGTGACCTTTGTAAAAGAAATGGATTCTTTTAAAAGAATTTAACGTACGTAGTACTTTGGGGTTAAAAACCTGGACTTTGGCATAAAATGAAAGTACCTTGAGTTGTGTGTAACTTGCCTATGTTTGCGTATGATAGCCTTGTCGTGCTAGTATTGTATTTCTATACCACCGCTCTCTCACGAGGGCCTGATTTGTTATGATCTTACTGACGCGTCTGCAGCGACGGAGGATTCCACGCGCGCTCTCGTTGATAGTGTTATTCCATGGACTAGCTCTCCATGAGGTTTTACCGATTCGCCTTGGTATCCGTGGTTGGCTTTCGACTTGCCCCGCCTCGTGGCTGATTCGCCTTGGTACTGGTAGTTAGCCTTCGTGACTTGCCCCATTCGGTTTAGTGGCGAAGTCTCGTGATACGCCTGGTATCCGTAGTTAGCCCTGATTGCCCCGGCCACCACGTGACACGCCTTGGTATCCGTAGTTGGCTTTAGACTTGCCCGTGACGCCTTCGTGGCGAAGTCTCGTGACACGGCCTTGGTATCTGGTAGTTAGCCTTCGTACTTGCCCCGGTCAGCTACGTGACACGGCCTTGGTACCTGGTAGTTGGCTTTCGTACTTGCCCCGTGTCAGCTTCGTGGTTTGATTGTATAGTATTGTTAGTACGGCTTTGGTATCTGGTAGTTAGACTTCGTACTTGCCCCGTACGGTTTTATGACTCAGGTGGGACCTGGTGTTCTTGTGTACTCCTTGGTGTTATTATATCATAGACTGCCGGCAGTGAGGAAGGTATTCCACGGGCATGATTGATGTTGAGGGCGTGAGACCCATAGTTATATTTGAGTGATAACTTTGAGGGCGTGAGTCCCTGACTTACATGACTGCTTATTTATTGTGGACTGTATTTTGGTTATCATATATGTCTCCTGCTTTATATAGACTGTTATGATTTAACTACAGTATTTTCAGTTTCACATACTTGGTACCTGTTGTACTGACCTCCTTCGGGGGGCTGCGTTCATGCCGCAGGTAGAGGTACACCAGTTGTTGATCCTCGCTCATAGGATCACAGTTCAGAGTATTGGGAAGCTCCGTTTCTTCGGAGGCTTATCTTTTGGTATAGTCCCCTGTCACTGTAGGTACTTGTACATTCAGGGGTATGGCGGGGCCCTGTCCCGTCATGTTGTATAAAAACTCTTAGAGGTCTGTAGTACTGTTGTGGGCAGGGTTTGTAAGGATGTAACTGTTCAAGTTTTTAGTTATATATGCAAGAAGGTAACCGTTTGGTTGACCTGTTTTATTATCATATCTCTTATTTCATGTTTAAGTTTTTATTTCCGCTGATTTTCTCTGATGTTGTATCACTAGGGTGCCCGGGGTAAGGCACCAGTCACGGGCCCGGGATCGGGTCGTGACATCATGTTATTGATTTTATGCTAAAGGCATGTCTAGAATATTCCTAAGTTCTTACCAAGTCTTATGGGGGATGTTGGTAAGAGTCGTTAGGAAGTATTGGAGTCGAGTTGACCTTGGTAATTTACTACACTAATGAGAATAGGTATCAAACAAGTCATTGCAGCGTTAATGAAAATGTATCGACAATCAATTATATTGAAATGAGTAGAATTCTCCAACTGCATAGAAACTAAGATAAGACAAGATTGTATTACATTTACTAGATCATGGCTGTTTTAAAAAGATTGTTATAAACGAGTATAACCTATTCACGTCTCCTATAAGTATTAATGCTGAAAGTATCGGAGACTTGATTTTCGAAAGTATAAGAGACTTGATTTATTTGGAAGTCATGAGACTAGTTTTATTTGAAAGTTGTAAGACTTGATTTATTTGAAAGTCATGAGACTAGATTTATTTGAAAGTACATGAGACTTGATTTTGAAAGGAGACGTCACTTGATTTAAATGTATAGATTACTTGGTTTGAAAAGAACAAGTAACTTGATTTGAAAAGTATAGATTACTTGATTTAAAAAGTATAGATTACTTGGTTTGAAAAGAACAAGTAACTTATTTGAAAAGTATAGATTACTTGGTTTGAAAAGAACAAGTAACTTGATTTGAAAAGTATAGATTACTTGATTGGAAAAGTATAGATTACTTGATTTGGAGAGAATAAGTAACTCGATTTGAAAAGTATGGATAACTTGATTTAAAGAGAATAAATGACTTGATTTGAAAGAAGAAGTAACTTGATTTAAAGGTATAGGTTACTTGATTTTGAAAGAAGAAGTACTTTGTTTTAAAGGTATAAGTTACTTAAGTTTAAAAGTGTAAGTAACTTGATTTTGATAGTAAAAGTATTTTTGGGGTTCAACTCCCTAATATTACATGATTTGAGTCTTCTTATAATGAATGGATGTACATAGTACTTTGGGTTCTTTTCCCTAATGATACATGACATGATAATGCCTTGGGTGTATTAAAAGGAAAGATGTGATAGCACCTTAGTTTCATAAAAGTTGTTATAACGGCTTTATGGGAAGCTGTTATAACGACTTTTATGGAAAGTCAAAGGATGGTTTATGTCACGACCCAACCCCGGGCCCGCGACTGGTGCCCTGCCTGGGCACCCCTTTCAGGTATACATCAGAGAATAGCAGCGGAACATACACAACTTATAAAATGCTTAAACATAAAATAACAACAGGCTAGCCGATGAGGCTACCTTCTGTAAAAAAATATACATACCCAAAAATAAATCAGTACAACTTTGTTCTTAAAAACCCAATCCACAAATGTGACTACAGACCTCTAAGAATAACAACTGTGGCGGGACAGGGCCCCGCCATACCCCTGAATATACAACAACCGACCATACGTGGATCGAACCGAGGATAAGCCTCCGAGTACTGGAGTTTCCCAAGATCTGAACAGTGATCCTAAGAGTGAGGATCATCAACCTGTAAACTCTACCTGCGGCATGAACGCAGCCCCCGCGAAGGAGGTCAGTACAACAGGTACCAAATATGTGAAATCGAAAGATCGTAATGAAATCATAAGTCTATAATAAAACTGAGACGGTATGATAACTCAATTAATAACGATAATCGTGCCTTACTAACAATGAGAGTAAACAAGAGTATACTTTATCGCGTAAAAATAGAGGCTCATGATCAGCAGGCCACCCGCCCGCAGATCATTAAGCAATCCTACTCTTGGGACTATTTCACCCGCATGGTCGTATGGACCCGCATGAGGTATTCCACGCATGATCAGATCCGCCCGCATAGGTCGTGTAGACCCGCATGAGGTATTCCTCGCATAGGACTGGTCCGCCCCGCATGGGACTATTTCACCCGCATAAGCCCTTTCAGACCCGCATGAGGTATTCCTCGCATCATGGGTAGCAAATCCACGGAATATGCAAATGCCACAAACCCGGGGAATGACCCCGTAATGCACAATATATCACTAGCACAAACCGGCTATCATACATAACATAAGCACTACCGGCTTATCATACATAACATAAGCACTACCGGCTTATCATAAAATACATAAGCAAGTTAAGAAATCCCCTTACTTCTTATTAGCCTTGTTCATATACACTCTCATTTTAGTTTACTTAAGGAACTAACATGTTATTATAAAAATCCGGGAATTTAACCCAAAGTACTACGTACTTCTATTCTTTTAAAATGACTCTTTTTCACATAAAATTTCCCAGATACTAATAACTGTAGTATCAAGTCATAACTACTTTTCAAGACAAGTCACAATACCTTTTAGAAATATAATTAGGCTTCTAAATCAAGTGACTTCTTTTCTTTTAAAACCTTAGGCAATTGATGCCTTAAAATCAATTTGTCTTTCATTATTTCAAGTCATTTATCATACTTATATTACTTAGAGTAAATGTTATACCCCGTATTTCCAGAGTATATACGTAAGGACGTACGTACGACAATTTGAGACTTAAGTTTGGCTAGTTTCGAAATTTTGTGCACAACACCCGTATAGAATCATTTTTCGGCGAAACGTTTCCACAGCTTACGTAGGGAAAATTCCGGCTATGTCGTTTGGTATTTTTGCGGATTTTTCCGAGCGACGGAACATTTTTGGACCAACGGGAGGGTGACACTTGTCACCCTCATTGACTGATAAAGAGGGTTGGTTGGCCTTGGCCGATTGGTCCCTTATTTTGGCCTTGTTTTGTGGCTTGTTTTGTGGCTTGTTTTGTGCCATGTTTGGTGGAGTAGGGTTAGGGTGCACTTGGCTTGATCAAGGCCTTACACTTGCCTTGCACATGGCTTGATCTTGGCCATTGGTTGGCTTTTGGTTTTGCTATAAATACCCCCCTTGGCTTGAAGACTTCATTCATCCAAATATGTTCCAAGTCTTGCTATCCTTCCCCTCTCCTCTTGTTTGACTCTCGTCCAAGAGCCCCCCCTCCCTAGTAAAGGCCCTTGGCCGAGAAACCCCTCCCCCCTTTGTGGTGCTAGCCGTGGGGTACCCCCCCCCTAGCCTAGTTGTTTTCGTATAATACACCCCCCTCTTGGTAGAAATACTTCTCCAAGTATTGTTATAATGCCCAAAATACCTTAGCCTTTACCTTGTTGTATTCCAAAAGTTACCTCTATACGTAGAGCCCGGAAATACTACCTTTTGTCCTTTTAGTCTCAAACCGAAACCCTAAGGAAATCTTCATTGTTGGTTGAAGTATTTTAGTAGAAGTTGGTTAGAACTTCTAAGGGTTGTTTGGAGCGGATTGGAGCGCACGGAGTAGGAGCTAAACCTTGCTCAGGATCGACATTATAACTTGGATAATTTTGGGCTTATAGAGGTAAATATCTTGACCTTCTATTGTAATTGGAAATTACATGTTGTAGGAATATATAGTTAAAGTATACTATATATAGAATTGAACATAGTTGTGCGGCAATGTCTTTTGACTTAAGCCTGAATTTAAAGGTGAGCTGAACTGTAATTACATAGGACTGTATTGCAGTAGACTTGTGTAGTATTACTGTGGGTAGAATTGTACACGTCCGGTTAGACGTGCAAACCCCCCCCTGGTTGGCTTGGTAGCCGGCCTCGATAGAGGAGGAGATTTACGCTGTCATGGGGAGGTGCTGCCGAATTTTCTGTAGAATATGGAACGATGAGATCTAGATGTTAATAAGCGCCTTGTGGCCTTATAGGTTGAAGTACTATGTGTGGTGCAAGCTACGTGGCTTAAGGAGTAGCCGACAGTTTGAAGTACTTGGAGCGTTTTGCTATTAGTCGATACTCGTCGCGAGGTATGTGAACCTCTTCCTATCTGTTCTAGCATGATATGTGTATAACTATGTAGTACGGTAGGCGTACATGTGTTTAATGTATTTATTTGGTTTGAAACATAAAGTGTTATAACGGCTTTATGGGAAGTTGGTTATAACAGCTTTATGTAGGTAGGAAAATGCTTTGTGGTTTCAAAGGGTAACTGATTTGACTTATAACGGATTTGATGTGTAGTAATACTTGGCTTTGAAAACATAAGAGTTGTACTAGCTTTATGGGAAGTTAGGTATAACGTCTTAAGAGTGATAAAAAGAATGGTTTACTGATTTTTTTGAAGTTAAGAGACTTGATCTTGAAAGATAAGAGACTTAACTTGTTTTCCTTGGTAATTAACATTTTGTTAAAAGTGTTGTGAAACCTCATTCGCGAGTAATGAGTACTTGGTTTTAAAATGAGAATAAGTATCGAACAAACCACAGCAGCGCTAATAAAGGAAAGTGTATTGACAAATAACAAATTGTTATTAAAACCAGTAGAAACCTCCATCTGCATAGAAGCTAAGATGAGACAAAATGATATTACATTTCCTAGATCATGGCTGCTTAATAAGATTGATTATAAACAAGAATAACCTACTCACAGATAAGACATATGTTTCTCAAATCGTTTAAAGGAGAATTATGTTTTAAAGGATTAAAACTATGAACTACGAAACCTTTTCTAAAATGAGAAACTTGAGCATTGAAATTAGGCAAACTTGAACGTTTGGTAAATAAGGTTATTACTTGATTTTACAAAGGAAAGCATTTTTGTTTACTTAACAATGTTCGTCACTCTTTTTTTATATATACTACGGGTATCGGGTGACCTTTGTAAAAGAAATGGATCTTTAAAAGGAATTTAACGTACGTAGTACTTTAGGGTTAAAACCCGGACCTTGGCATAAAATGAAAGTACTTTGAGTTGTTGTGAAACCTGCCTGTGCTTGTTGTTGTGAAACCTGCCTATGCTTGTTGTTGTGAAACTTGCCTATGCTTGTTGTTGTGAAACTTGCCTATGCTTGTCGTGATAGCCTTTGTTGTGCAAGAATTGTGTTTCTATACTACCGCGCCTCGATGGTCGGTTGACTTGTTGAGAACTTACTTGACGCGTCAGCGATGGAGAAATTCCACGCACGCCTCGCTGATTGTGTTACTTTTGCTAATCGCTTTGGACATACTGACACGATGCGTAGCGCACGGGTATGCTTCCATTTTGATACTGCTTTATTGTTTCCCTTTGGGCATACTGACACGATGCGTAGCGCACGGGTATGTTTCCATTTGGAATGCTGCTTTATTGTTTCCCTTTGGGCATACTGACACGATGCGTAGCGCACGGGTATGTTTCCATTTGGAATGCTGTCTTATTGTTTCCCTTTGGACATATCGACACGATCGTAGCGCACGGGTATGCTCCCATTTGATTGTTGTCTTGTTGATATCATATCATGCATCACGCGTGAGAAGGAATTCCACCGCACGAGTGATGATTTGGAGGCGTGAGTCCACGACCTAATATGATCGTTTATATGTTGTATATCGTAGTTTGGTTATCATACATGTCTCCCGCTTTATATAGATCGCTATGATTTCATTTACGATTTTACGCTTTCACATACTTGGTACCGTTGCATCGACCTCCTTGGGGCCGTTCACGCCGCAGTAGAGGTACATCGATCGTGGGTCCTCGCCTAGGATCACATTTCAGCGTGTTGAAAGCTCCGTTCCTTCTGAGGCTTATCTTTGGTAGGTTTCCGAGTTGTAGTCTCTTGTACATTCTGTGGTATGGGCCCCGCCCCGCTATCATTTGTTGAAAAAAAATCTTAGAGGTCAGAGTAATTGTGGGAAGGGTTTTGTAAAAAGGATCACTGTTCGGGTTTTTATTTATATATACTGAAGGCACCTGTTTTTGTTGGCCTGTTTATGTATCATGTCTCTCATTTCTAGTTTAAGTTTTTTTATTTCCGCCGTTTTCTCGATGTTGTATCACTAGGGTGCCCGGTAGCACGATCCACGCCCGAACAGTCGTGACAAAAGTGGTATCAAAGCGATTAATCCTGAAAGTGTCTACGCATCGTGTCTAGTAGAGTCTTGATTATCGGTGTGTTGTGCACCACATCTATAATCGTGAGGCTATAGGACATTTAGGATTAGTTTCGCTCTTCTCATTCCGAGATCGTGCCTTAGAGATGTGTTGTAAGTTGGACCCTCCGACGTATCTCGTTTTACCGATTATGCCTCGCGCAAGGCAACCGTGAGCCAGTGGGCAAGGCGGTGAGGAGGCGCTAGTGAGATACTGAGAGAGTACGAGCGCGCAGCGGCCAAGACTGAGACAGATTCGACGGCGAGTTTCGCGACGCCAAAGACCAGCAGAGTTTAGAGCCGCAGTGGCGGCGAGACTCTGATGCACGAGCCTCCACCCACGATGCAGGGGCGTAAGAGTTGGGTACAAGGAGATGGCCCGCCATCGCCGTGGTCGTGGCCGAGATATGAGGATAGCCGGACGCAGCAGCCCAAAGAAGACCAGTGGTTCACCCTAGATCGGATAGTTTGAGGCTACAGGACTTCCTGAGATGTAGCCCGCCAGAGTTCTATGGGTCGAGGCCTGAGAATGATCCGCAGGAGTTCATCCGACAGTTACAGCGGATCATGAGAGTGATCAAGGCTTCGGAGGCCGAGTCGGTGGTCTTAGGTTCGCATCGGCTGCGTGATACCGCAATGATCGTTTGATTCGTGGGAGCTGTCCCGGGGAGAGAATGCACTTCCAGCCGTTTGGGACGAGTTTTCGGGGGCCTTTCTGGCACATTTCTTGCCTCCACAGATGAGGAGGGCTCGGGCCGACAGATTTTTGGTGTTGCGGCAGAACGGGCGTACGGTTCGGGAGTACAATGTGGAGTTCGACTCATTGGCCCGGTACGTCCCCGCATTAGTGGCTAGTATGGAGGATCGAGTGCACCGATATGTTACAGGGCTCGATGATTACCTAGCAGAGAGTTGTTCGGGTGTAGCTCTTCAGCCGGGCATGGACATTGCCCGCATGCAGGCTTATGCACTTGGAGGTGAGGAGCGGAGAAATCGACGAAATGATCAAGGTCGCGAAGAGGCGAGCAGCAGTGGTCCTTTGGTGACTTTCGAGGTGGACCGCCTCGGCAGACTAGTTATGCGCCTCGCCCGATCTGAGTGGTCCTCCACAATCTTGAGCATCCAGAGTATTCGGGAGCAGTCGTGGCTCAAGGGTTCAGATTTTCGGGAGAGCGGTGTTAGCGGTGAAGCCACCCTACCTCGTTGTGACCGTGGTAGACTCCACGTGGGGAGTGTCGTGCTAGTCCGGAGTTTGTTTTACATGCGGCAGCAGGCCATTTTGGGAGAAACCGTCCGACTGTGGTAGCACCGGTAGGATAGCAGAATACGAGATCGGTTGTGGGTTCTTCACCTTCCATAGCCAGCAGATGTTCATACACCGGCGGAGCCACTAGAGGTCGCGGTGGAAGTTTCGATTTTAGCGGTCCTTCCAACCGCCTACTTTCGTATATCCTTAACCTCTGAGTTTTGTATGTATTGATGTTGTGATTAGTGTTATGTTCGGATAGCTTTGTGCTAAAATGTGATGTAGAACCTGGTTAGTGAGAAGGGTAAGCTTGAGGGTGAGGAAATGATGAACCCTAGAATATTACAGTTGAGACCTTAGATATAAGGCCGTCTTGAGTACAAGTTTTTGCAAGTGATCCTTGTCGGAGTGCATTTTATGCCTAGAATGTATTGTGTGATAAGTCCCTGGGTGGTGTGCAATGGAAGTAGTAGCTTTCATAGCCTGTAGAGGTAAGATTGTTCCGGATCGGGGAACAAGAGCGTGATGCGTTAAGTGGTTCGGGTCAGCCATGTTGAGGCAAACCCGCGGCTGTTCGAGTGGGTCACTCAGGTGGTCCCGCCAGGTGGTAGGGTCACGAGGGTGCTAGGCCCGAGATTAGATGACCATCGTTTGAGTTCGTGAGTGTGTTCGACCAGAAGCAGATCGTGAAGGTCGGGGATGGCCTTAAGGAAGATTGAGGCTAGTAAGATGACCAAGTTTGGAGGTAGTGACTCCAAGGGTTGGAAACAGAAGCGTTGACTAAAGTGTGGTACGTATACTAGAAGAGTTCAAGTGTTCGAGAAGAGTACGACGAGTAAGGGTAGAGGCGAGCATGTATTGCGAGCATAGATATGATCATTTCTTGTGAAGGGAGAAGGTGCGAAGGATGTATATTTTAGACCTCGTGAATCGCATGCGATCCGTACAATTTGTTGGTCACGGAGTGACACTAGAACCTCGCGGCAAAGTGACAAAAGTTTGTGATGTTAGAGGTGTTTCCTCGTGGACTTGGATGTAAGTATTTACGCGGGTGTTTCGTGGCCAGTTGTGGCGTTGGCAACTTATTAGAAGAACGCTATCGTTATCCAGAAGGAACATTCGGGACGAATGTTTCTAAGGAGGGGAGAATGTTATACCCCGTATTTCCAGAGTATATACGTAAGGACGTACGTACGACAATTTGAGACTTAAGTTTGGCTAGTTTCGAAATTTTGTGCACAACACCCGTATAGAATCATTTTTCGGCGAAACGTTTCCACAGCTTACGTAGGGAAAATTCCGGCTATGTCGTTTGGTATTTTTGCGGATTTTTCCGAGCGACGGAACATTTTGGACCAACGGGAGGGTGACACTTGTCACCCTCATTGGACGGTAAAGAGGGTTGGTTGGCCTTGGCCGATTGGTCCCTTATTTTGGCCTTGTTTTGTGGCTTGTTTTGTGGCTTGTTTTGTGCCATGTTTGGTGGAGTAGGGTTAGGGTGCACTTGGCTTGATCAAGGCCTTACACTTGCCTTGCACATGGCTTGATCTTGGCCATTGGTTGGCTTTTGGTTTTGCTATAAATACCCCCCTTGGCCTGAAGACTTCATTCATCCAAATATGTTCCAAGTCTTGCTATCCTTCCCCTCTCCTCTTGTTTGACTCTCGTCCAAGAGCCCCCCTCCCTAGTAAAGGCCCTTGGCCGAGAAACCCCTCCCCCCTTTGAGGTGCTAGCCGTGGGGTACCCCCCCCTAGCCTAGTTGTTTTCGTATAATACACCCCCCCTCTTGGTAGAAATACTTCTCCAAGTATTGTTATAATGCCCAAAATACCTTAGCCTTTACCTTGTTGTATTCCAAAAGTTACCTCTATACGTAGAGCAAATACTACCTTTTGTCCTTTTAGTCTCAAACCGAAACCCTAAGGAAATCTTCATTGTTGGTTGAAGTATTTAAGTAGAAGTTGGTTAGAACTTCTAAGGGTTGTTTGGAGCGGATTGGAGCGCACGGAGTAGGAGCTAAACCTTGCTCAGGATCGACATTATAACTTGGATAATTTTGGGCTTATAGAGGTATATATCTTGACCTTCTATTGTAATTGGAAATTACATGTTGTAGGAATATATAGTTAAAGTATACTATATATAGAATTGAACATAGTTGTGCGGCAATGTCTTTTGACTTAAGCCTGAATTTAAAGGTGAAATGAATCAGTAATTACATAGATCAGACATGAGACTTGTGTAGTATTATCGTGGGTAGAATTGTACACGTCCGGTTAGGCAGAACCCCACGGTTGGCTTGGTAGCCGCCGATAGAGGAGAGATTTACGCTGTTGCGGGGAGGAAAGCGCCGAATTTTTCGTAGAATATGGAACGATGAGATCTAGATGTTAATAAAGCGCCTTGTGGCCTTATAGGTTGAAGTACTACGTGTGGTGCACCCACGTGGCTTAAGGAGTAGCCGACGGTTTGAAGTACTTGGAGTGTTTTGCTATTAGTCGATACTCGTCGCGAGGTATGTGAACCTCTTTCTATCTGTTCTAGCATGATATGTGTATAACTATGTAGTACGGTAGGCGCATACGTGTTTAATGTATTTATTTGGTTTGAAACATAAAGTGTTATAACGGCTTTATGGGAAGTCAAGTTATATGACTTTATGTAGGTAGGAAAATGCTTTGTGGTTTCAAAGGGTAACTGATTTGACTTATAACGGATTTGATGTGTAGTAATACTTGGCTTTGAAAACATAAGAGTTGTACTAGCTTTATGGGAAGTTAGGTATAACGTCTTAAGAGTGATAAAAAGAATGGTTTACTGATTTTTTTGAAGTTAAGAGACTTGATCTTGAAAGATAAGAGACTTAACTTGTTTTCCTTGGTAATTAACATTTTGTTAAAAGTGTTGTGAAACCTCATTCGCGAGTAATGAGTACTTGGTTTTAAAATGAGAATAAGTATCGAACAAACCACAGCAGCGCTAATAAAGGAAAGTGTATTGACAAATAACAAATTGTTATTAAAACCAAGAGAAACCTCCATCCGCATAGAAGCTAAGATGAGACAAAATGATATTACATTTCCTAGATCATGGTCGCTTAATAAGATTGATTATAAACAAGAATAACCTACTCACAGATAAGGCATATGTTTCTCAAATCGCTTAAAGGAGAATTATGTTTTAAAAGATTAAAACTATGAACTACGAAACCTTTTCTAAAATGAGAAACTTGAGCATTGAAATGAGGCAAACTTGAACGTTTGGTAAATAAGGTTATTACTTGATTTTACAAAGGAAAGCATTTTTGTTTACTTAACAATGTTCGCCACTCTTTTTTATATATACTACGGGTATCGGGTGACCTTTGTAAAAGAAATGGATCTTTAAAAGGAATTTAACGACGTAGTACTTTAGGTTAAAACCCGACCTTGGCATAAAATGAAAGTACTTTGAGTTGTTGTGAAACACCTCGTGCTTGTTGTTGTGAAACCCGCCTATGCTTGTTGTTGTGAAACTTGCCTATGCTTGTTGTTGTGAAACTTGCCTACGCTTGTCGTGATAGCCTTTGTTGTGCAAGAATTGTGTTTCTATACTACCGCGCCTCGATGGAGGGTCGGTTGACTTGTTGAGAACTTACTTGACGCGTCGCAGCGACGGAGAAATTCCACGCACGCCTCGCTGATTGTGTTACTTTGCTAATCGCTTTGGACATACCGACACGATGCGTAGCGCACGTATGCTTCCATTTTGATATCGCTTTATTGTTTCCTTTGGGCATATCGACACGATCGCGTAGCGCACGTATGTTTCCATTTGGAATCTTTGCTTTATTGTTTCCCTTTGGGCATACCACACGACGCGTAGCGCACGGGTATGTTTCCATTTGGAATCTTTGTCTTATTGTTTCCCTTGGACATACCGACACGATGCGTAGCGCACGTATGCTCCCATTTGGATTGCTGTCTTGTTGATATCATATCATAGATCGCCATGTGAGAAGGAATTCCACGCACGAGTGATGATTTGGAGGCGTGAGTCCCACGACCTAATATGATCGTTTATATGTCAGATAATCGTAGTTTGGTTATCATACATGTCTCCCGCTTTATATAGATCGCTATGATTTCATTTACAGTATTTTACAGTTTCACATACTTGGTACATGTTGTACTGACCTCCTTCGGGGGGCTGCGTTCATGCCGCAGGTAGAGGTACATCGATCGTGGGTCCTCGCTCTTAGGATCACATTTCAGCGTGTTGGAAAGCTCCGTTCCTTCTGAGGCTTATCTTTGGTAGTTTCCACGAGTTGTAGTCTCTGTACATTCGGGGTATGGCGGGCCCCGCCCGTCATTCTTTATGGAAAAAAATCTTAGAGGTCCAGAGTAATTGTGGGAAGGGTTTTGTAAAAAGGATAACTGCTCGGGTTTTTATGTATATATACCGAAGGCAACGCTTTGGTTGCTGCTTATCTATCATGTCTCTCATTTCATGTTTAAGGTTTTTATTTCACTGGTTTTCTCGATGTTGTATCACTAGGTGCCGGTAGGCACGACCACGGGCCCGAACGGTCGTGACAGTAAACCACTCTTTTTAACTTTCCATAAAGCTATTATAACCAACTTCCCATAAAGCCGTTATACTAGCTTTATACTTAGCTACTTACATTCTTCTTTATAACCAAGAGACTTAACTTTCCAACAAAACAAGTATCAAAAATACTTTCAACATACTTAAAGTCTCTTAACTTTTAAAAACCAAGATATCCTTAATATTTTTAAACAAGTGAGTTAATTCCCTAACTCAACCAACTTGAACATTCTTAAGATAAACCAAGGATATCAAATGGACTAGATTGTCAAAATCTTGTACGTCTACCGTACTCTATACATTTACAACTTATTCATGCTCAAGAGATAAGAAAGTTCTACATACCTCTTAGGTGCAATCCACTCGCTAAGTCCAATATGCCGTACGTAGTATGTCAACCTATAATGACCATAATACGTCTATTAACTTCTAGTTTCAAACGTAGGATATTCCAAGTGCAAAGCTACTAAATTCTACGGAAAATCGGACAGCACTTCCTTTGTTTCTACATACTTTGCCACCTTTTTCAAGGCCGAATTCAATAACCAAACACGCCACATTTAAGGCTCAACAATGTAGTTATCAATAGGGGATTACACGCCTACAAGACGTGTAAAATTCCGCCCCATAATTGACATCAAACTAGTCTAAAAATACAATGTCCATTCGGCAATTAGGGACAACAATACAAATTCTTTTCCAATTCCTTTTCAATCCAAGTTGTTTAGTACAACATGTTATAAAGCCGCAATTGATTATAACAACTATAATCTTCAAGTAGATAACATGCGACGATTCTAATTAACGACCAAATTGTACTTCAATTTCAAATGGCTCATATGTCATTTCGGATTTAGGCTACTACAATCCATATCACTTATCAATCTTCAATACATATACTTCATGCTAGTAAAAATGTAAGGCTAACAACAATATGTAATCTTGTAACACTTTAAGAGAACAAGATTGTTACCTTAACGAGCCTTAATTCATTTCAAGATCCGAAGTCGCTCCCTAGCAACTTAGAGCCTCTTCTTGACACTTCAATCCTGTTATACCCCGTAGTTCCAGAGTATGTATGTGAGGACGTACGTACAAATGTTTAAGCCCTAATTAGGTTAAGAATGAAATTGTGAACTTCCAACGGAAAAGATTCCGAACCTTGTGAAGGAAATTTTACGCTTTTAATATTTTAACCGATTACGGATTTTTTTCCGAGAGATGAAATATTTTGGACCATTAGGAGGGCGACATGTGTCACCCTTAGGTGGAACATGTTGGACGAAAATTGTGGGCAAGTGGCCAAGTCAAATAGTCAAGTCTTGAAAGATATTTTTTTGTGAGGCAAGTGGGAGAGGTTGGACGTTTTTTTTGGAGAGCCACATGTCCCAAAGTTGTGGTGGACATATGTCCCAAAGTTGTGGTGGACATATGTCCCAAGGTTGTGGTGGACACTTGGTTGGAAGACTCCACTCACACAAGCAACCAAATCTTCACCATACATTTGCTTGAATCTTGACCCTTGAATGTCCTATAAATACCCCCCTTAAGTTTCAAGACTTCTTCATCCACTTAAACAAATTCCAAGTCTCAAAAATCCTTCCCCCTTGTTGTAGTTCTCGTCCAAACTCCCTCCCCCCTTTCTAGTTGTTCTCGTCCGAAACACCCCCCCCCCCTTGGTAGAAAAATTTCTTCTAGTATTGTTACTATCCCAAAATACCTTAGCCTAAAAACCCTTGTAGTATTCCAAAGTTACCTCTATACTAAGAGCCCGGAAATACTACTTTATTTCCTTTAGTCACAAAACGAAACCCTAGGAAAATCTTCATTGTTGGTTGAAGTATTAAGTAGAAGTTGTTTAGAAACTTCTAAGGGTTTCTTGGAGCGGATTGGAGCGTGCAGAATAGGAGCTAAACGTTGCTCAGGATCGACTTTTAATCTTGGATAATTTTGGGCTTATCGAGGTAATAATCTTTGTCCTTCTATTGTAATTGGAGATTACATATTGTGGTAGTTTATAAATAAGTATAAGATATATAGAAGGATGGTATAAAAGAAGAGAATTGAACTGTACTTACATTGGGCTGTATTTACAGTAGACTTGTGTAGTTTTACGGGTAGGGAGGTGCTGCCCAATTTTCCGTAGAATAAAGAACCTTCTGCTTAGAATATTCTACGAAGTAGTCTAGACGTTGATAGACGTATTTGACTATTATAGGTTGATACTCTGCGCGCGACATATTCGACTTGGCAGGTGGATTGAGCCGAGGAGGTATGTGATTCTTCCTATCCTCTTGAGCATGATATTTGTGAAAAATATATAGTACGGTAGACGTACGTGTGTTAACTGAATTTGGTTTTACTTTGATGTCTTTTAACTTGAGTTTTAAATAATAAGAATCTTGAAGTATTTCAAAAGAGTTATGAATCATTTTTGAAAGAAAAGTAATACTTGGTTTTTCAAAAAAAGCTTAAGTGTTATACTAGCTTTATGAGAAGTTAGGTATAACGACTTGAGAAAGATAAGAGGGAACGGTTTACTTATTTGTTTATAAAAGCCTTATAAATGATTTCTGAAGGTGTGGTAAGTTGGTTTGATAAGTAGACATATTATGATGCTACGTGTGTTAGTGTCTTGTGACGTTTGTGTAAAAAGGGTTTTCCTTGTTGTGCTTATGTTGTTTAACGATAAGCAGTTGTGCTGATATTATATCACTTACCCCCCCTAACCTGTTACGAGCCGAGGGCTAGCCACCCCCGATGCGAGGAATACCTCATGCGGGTCTATGTGACCTATGCGAGCCGCGGAGCTCGGGATGATCACTCCGTGTGTTACGCCGATGCGAGAATACCTCATGCGTCCAGCGACTACGCGACCGCGGAGTCCGAGTTGATGCCGGGGTTAGCTACCCCCGATGCGAGGAATACCTCATGCGGACCTAGGTGGTCTATGCGGACTGCGGGAGTTCCAGGATTAGGCTCGCATAATGATACTATGGGCGATTGGCCTTGCTTCGATCATTAGCGGCCTAGAAAAGACCAGTTACGTTATATCTATTTTGCTCTTGTTTATGCCGCACTATGTGCGTTAAATTGGTTGTATTTGTAAGTGGTTTTAAATGCTTTGATTTCATTTCAAGATTTTACGCTTCACATACTGTACTGTTAGATCGACCTCCTTCTGGGTCGCGCTCATGCCGCAGTAGATGTACTCGCTGTTGGTCCCCGCCATAGGATCACCGCTTCGCTGGGAAAGCCCCGTTTCTCCGGAGGCTTATCTTTTGGGTATGATCTCCCTGTCATTGTAGCTTTATGTACATTCAGGGTATGGCGGGGCCCTGTCCCGCCATAGTTGTTTACTTCTTAGAGGTCTGTAGTCCTGTTGTAAATTTTGGGATGTAACTGTCAGACTTGATATGTATATACATGCCGTAAGGCAACTTTTTCTGGGATAGACTGTTTCTCATTTTACTCTTTATCTCATGTCTTTGTTTTATATTCCGCTGGTTACTCTGATGTATATCTACTTGGGTGCCCGGGTAAGGCACGACCACGCCCGGATCGGGTCGTGACAAAAGTGGTATCAGAGCAGTTAATCCTCGGAAAGTGTCTACAGACCGTATCTAGTAGAGTCTTGATTATCGGTGTGTTGTGCACCACACCAATAATCAGGAGGCTGCAGGATATTTAGGATAGGTTTCTATTCTTCTCTCTCTGAGATCGTGCCTTTGAGCTATGTTATAAGTTGGACTCTTTCTAACACATTCTTATGTACCAGCTATGCCTCCACACAAGGCAACCCGGCCCGTGGCGGCAAGGTCACTGAGGAGCCGCTAGTAGGACACAGAGGGCCACGAGGCACAGCCCGGGCCCTACCGTGAGTGATGCTACAGACGGCGAGTTCCACGACGCCACCAGCCCCAGCAGAGTTTAGAGCCGCAACAGAGGCTACTGAGACCACAGTACCTGCGCCTCCAGTCCCACAGCCTGGAGCAGAGGAGATGGGTTACAGAGAGATGGCCCAGTTACTAGCCAGGATCGTGGCCAGACATGAGGATAGGCTGGATGCAGCAGTTTCAGTAGTACCCGTGGTTCACCCGAGGTCGGATAGTTTGAGACTATGGGATTTCCTGAGTTGCAGCCCGCCAGAGTTCTACGGGTCGAGGCCTGAGGATGATCCGCAGGAGTTCATCCGAAGCGATTCACGGATCATGAGAGTGATCAAGGCTTCGAGACCGATTCGGTGGTCTTAGGTTCGCGACGGCCGCGTGATACCGCATGATCGTTTGATTCGTGGGAGCTGTCCCGGGGAGAGCATGCGCCTCCAGCAGTATGGGACGAGTTCTCTGAGGCATTCCTTGACCATTTCTTGCCACCACAGATGAGGAGGGCACGGGCCGACTTATTTTTGATGCTGAGACAGAGAGGGCGTACGATTCGGGAGTACAACGTGGAATTCGACTCCTTGGCTCGATATGTCCCTGCGTTAGTAGCAGACATGGAGGATCGAGTGCACCGCTACGTCACGGGGCTAGATGACTATTTGGCAGAGGCTTGCTCGGGTGTAGCACTTCAGCCAGGCATGGACATTGCCCACACGCAGCTTATGACCGATGTGAGAAGCGCAGAGGCCGACTGTTGACGATATCAGCAATGAAGGCGCCGTGAGGCGTGATCTTTTGGTAGCTCTCAGGGTGGACGGCCTCAGCAGCAGACTATATTTGCACCACACCACTCGAGCACTCCTACACCGCCTTCGTGAAAGCCAGGTATTCGGGGCGTGTCGGCCCCGTGACTTCGAACGCCCGAGTAGCAGAGTGCTAACCGATCGAGACCACCCTCTCGGTGTGCCGATGCGCAGATCCCATTACGGAGTTGTGGTACTACTCCGGAGTTTGTTACACTTGCGCCAGCCGGTCACTTTGCGAGCCTGTCCGACTGCGAGCGGCGCAGATGGTGGGGTCACCACAGGGTCTTTTGTCGGGTCTTCATCTCCTACAGTTACTCGCCCCGGAGGGTAGGGTACTCATGGACCAGCAGGTCGCGGCAGAGGTCGTGGCACGGGTCCCGCCCAGTCCTCGTAATCGCATATATGCCCCTGGCCCAAATTGTCAGACCGTGAGGCATCACCGGATGTTGTCACAGGTACCTTATCAGTTTCTTGTTGTGACATGTATGCCTTGATAGATCCGGGTTCTACCTTGTCATATATATCTCCCCTTATTGCTAGTAGGATAGGGATAGAGCACGAGTCCATAGACCTTTTGAGGTAGCTACGCCGCGGTGATTCGTGGTAGTGCGGCGGGTATATAGGGCTTGCCCGGTGACTATATGCAGTCGTTAGACCCTAGCCGACTTGATAGAGTTGGATATGACCGATTTTGATGTGATCATGGGTATGGATTGTCTAGCTTCTTGCTACGCCAACGCATCGTAGGGAGAGAGAGTGGTTCGTTCCAGCTTCGGGAGCCGGTTATCGAGTGGGAGGAACACCGTGGTCGCCGGCGGTAGGTTTATTTCTTACCTCAAGGCCATGAAGATGGTGCAGAAGGGGTATATCTACCATCTCATTCGGGTATTTGATACTGAGGCCGAGATACCACACCTTCATTCGGGCCAGAGTCGAGAGTTCCCGATGTGTTTCCACGACCTCCGGTATCCTCCCGAGAGGAGATAGAGTTTTGCATTGATATTCTCGCACGATGCCGACCGATATCCATTCCGCCATACAGAATGACACCTGTAGAGTTGAGAGAGTTGAAGGACCAGCTGAGAGATTTGCTGGAGAAGGGCTTCATCAGGCCTAGTATTTCTCCCTGGGGAGCGCCAGATTGTTCGTGAAGAAGAAGGATGGACGCCGCAGATGTGTGTTGATTCAGCGGTGAACAAGGTGACTATTAAGAACAGATACCCTCCCTAGGATTGACGATTTGTTCGACCAGCCAGTGGTGTGAGATGTTTCTCCAAGATAGACTGCGATCCGTTACCATCAGTGCGAGTTAGGAGAGACGGATGTCCCTAGATCGCATTCCGACCAGATGGGCACTATGAGTTCGTGGTCATGTCTTTCACCTTGACCAATGCTCGAAGATTTATGGATTTTGATGAACCGAGTGTTCAAGCCATTTTTGGATACGCTTGTGATAGTATTCCTGATGACATCTTGGTTTATTCTCGCCAGAGGCGAGCACGCGAGCATTTGGCGACGGTCTTGAGTTCTCCAGACCAGCAGTTGTGTGCCAAGTTTTCGGTGTGAGTTTTGGTTGACTTCGTGGCGTTCTTCGGGGCACATTGTCGGGCCGATGGTATTCGGGTGGATACGGCAAAGATCGAGGCGATCAAGACTTGGCCTGCACCTACTACAAGGCTGCGCGCAGCGCAGCTCGCCCTCGCAGGTATTATCGGAGGTTCGTAGAAGTTTGCTTCTATATAAGCATTTGACTAAGCCGACTCGAGAGCGGCTAAGTTTCGATGGACGGATGCTTGTGAGGAGGGCTTTCGCCATCGAAGGAGAGATTGACGACCGCCCCAGTTCTTACTCTTCCAGAGGGTCCAAGCGGCTATGCGGTTTATTGTGATGCGTCGGGCATCGGGCTTGGATGTGTGCTGATGCAGCAGGGTAAGGTTATAGCTTACGCATCTCGACAACTCAAGAAGCATGAGAAGAACTACCCCACACATGACTTAGCGCTGGCAGCGGTGATTCACGCCTTGAAGATCTGGAGACATTATTTGTATGGAGTTCATGTGGATATTTACACAGACCACAAGAGCCTCCAGTATATCTTCAGCCAGAGGGAGCTGAACTTACGACAGAGACGGTGGTTAGAGCTACTCAAGGATTATGATGTCGATATCCTATACCACCCAGGGAAGGCCAATGTAGTGGCAGATGCCCTTAGTCGTAGGTCGATGGGTAGTCTATCAGAGGTGCAGCCAGAGAGAAGGGCATGGTCCGTGAGTTACATCAGCTAACGAGCCTTGGAGTCCGATTGATTGGTTCTGATAGTAGTGGGGTTCGGGTTCGAGAGGTTGTCGAGTCTTCCATCGTCGAGGAGGTGAAGAGGCGACGATGAGGATCCGATTTTGACACGGTATCGTGATACAGCTCTTCGTGAGCGGAAGGGTCCATTTGAGGTAGAACCTGATGGGGTGCTAAGATTTGAGGGCAGGTTGTGTGTTCTAGATATTGCGGGGCTTCAGCAGTAGGTTCTAGGAAGCACACGCTGCGTTTCATCCATCCGGTCGACAAAGATGTACCACGACCTCGGGACCGTGTATTGGTGGGATGGCCTGAAGAGGGACGTTGCAGAGTTTGTTGCTCAGTGCCCGAGTTGTCAGCAGGTCAAGGTGGAGCACCAGAGACCTGGTGGGTTGTTGCAGGCTATAGAGATTCCGATGTGGAAGTGGGAGGTGATCAACATGGACTTTATTACGTGGTTACCGCACTCATGGAAGCATGATTCTATCTATCCGGTTATCGCGACAGGCTGACGAAATCCGCCCACTTTCTTCCCGTCAGGACGACTTTTTCGGCTGAGGATTATGCTAGACTTTACATCCGAGAGATCGTGACACTACATGGGGTCCCTATTTCTATCATATCGGACAGAGGAGCCCGCCATTTCGCTAACTTCCTGAGGTCTTTCCGGCGGATTAGGGACGCAGTGAGCCTCAAGATCGCATTCTATCCTCGATAGACTGACAAAGCGAGCGTACTATCCGAACACTGAGGATATGTCGCGAGCCCGTGTTATTGATTTCGTGGTAGCGGAGGATCATTTGCCGCTAGTGAGTTTCGTATAATAACAGCCTACCATTCCAAGATCCGGATGACGCCTTATGAGGCCTTATATGGGAGGAAGTGCAGTCACCGATAGATCGTTTGATGTGGCGAGGTTCAGTTGGTCCGGACTTGATACCGAGGCGCCGATAAGGTGAAGTTTATCCAGAGCGGTTATCGATACCGAGTCGAAGTCGTGCAGATCATCGGCGTCGACATTTGGAGTTTGAGGTTGATGATTGGGTTTTTCTGAAGGTGTCACCCATGAAGGGTGTGATGAGATTTGGGATGAAAGGGAAACTCAGCCCAAGGTACATTGGGCCTTATCAGATTGTCCGCAGGGTAGGCAAGGTTGCCTATAAGTTGGATCTGTCGTCCGATCTGGAGGCAGTGCATCCGGTTTTTCATGTTTCTATGCTGAGGAGATGTATCGGAGATCCATCTAGAGTGCACCCGATTGATTATATCCAGGTGTCAGAGGAGTTATCGTATGAGGAGAGTCCCATAGCGATACTCGATCGTCAGGTTAGGCGTCTGCGGACAAAGGATATGGCTTCCGTCAAGGTCTTATGGCGGAACGAGAACAGAGAGATGACGGAAGCAGAGAGGACATGAGGCGTATATCCTCACTTATTCCCCACACCTCCAGGTAACTCACTTTCCTAGTTGATTTTAATTATCATATGTACTTAAGTGTTGTATTGTGGCCATGTGTGGCATTTGCAAACTGTTTAAGTTATGAGGAACTATGTCGTTTTGTTTTAATTGAATCTAGAAGGAACATTCGGGATGAATGTTTCTAAGGGGGGGGGGGGAATGTTATACCCCGTAGTTCCAGAGTATGTATGTGAGGACGTACGTACAAATGTTTAAGCCCTAATTAGGTTAAGAATGAAATTGTGAACTTCCAACGGAAAAGATTCCGAACCTTGTGAAGGAAATTTTATGCTTTTAATATTTTAACCGATTACGGATTTTTATCCGAGAGATGAAATATTTTGGACCATTAGGAGGGCGACATGTGTCACCCTTAGGTGGCACATGTTGGACGAAAATTGTGGGCAAGTGGCCAAGTCAAATAGTCAAGTCTTGAAAGATATTTTTTTGTGAGGCAAGTGGGAGAGGTTGGACGTTTTTATTGAAGAGCCACATGTCCCAAAGTTGTGGTGGATATATGTCCCAAAGTTGTGGTGGACATATGTCCCAAGGTTGTGGTGGACACTTGGTTGGAAGACTCCACTCACACAAGCAACCAAATCTTCACCATACATTTGCTTGAATCTTGACCCTTGAATGTCCTATAAATACCCCCCTTAAGTTTCAAGACTTCTTCATCCACTAAACAATTTCCAAGTCTCAAAATCCTTCCCTTGTTGTAGTTCTCGCCCAAACTCCCTCCCCTTTCTAGTTGTTCTCGTCCAAACACCCCCGTGGTAGAAAAATTTCTTCTAGTATTGTTACTATCCCAAAATACCTTAGCCTAAAAACCCTTGTAGTATTCCAAAGTTACCTCTATACTAAGAGCCCGGAAATACTACTTTATTTCCTTTAGTCACAAAACGAAACCCTAGGAAAATCTTCATTGTTGGTTGAAGTATTAAGTAGAAGTTGTTTAGAAACTTCTAAGGGTTTCTTGGAGCGGATTGGAGCGTGCAGAATAGGAGCTAAACGTTGCTCAGGATCGACTTTTAATCTTGGATAATTTTGGGCTTATCGAGGTAATAATCGTTGTCCTTCTATTGTAATTGGATATTACATATTGTGGTAGTTTATAAATAAGTATAAGATATATAGAAGGATGTTATAAAAGAAGAGAATTGAACTGTACTTACATCGGGTCAGTATTTACTGAGACTTGTGTAGTTTTACTGCAGGGAGGTCCGCCCAATTTTCCGTAGAATAAAGAACCTTCTGCTTAGAATATTCTACGAAGTAGTCTAGACGTTGATAGACGTATTTGACTATTATAGGTTGATACTCTGCGCGCGACATATTCGACTTGGCAGGTGGATTGAGCCGAGGAGGTATGTGATTCTTCCTATCCTCTTGAGCATGATATTTGTGAAAAATATATAGTACGGTAGACGTACGTGTGTTAACTGAATTTGGTTTTACTTTGATGTCTTTTAACTTGAGTTTTAAATAATAAGAATCTTGAAGTATTTCAAAAGAGTTATGAATCATTTTTGAAAGAAAAGTAATACTTGTTTTTTCAAAAAAAGCTTAAGTGTTATACTAGCTTTATGGGAAGTTAGGTATAACGACTTGAGAAAGATAAGAGGGAACGGTTTACTTATTTGTTTATAAAAGCCTTATAAATGATTTCTGAAGGTGTGGTAAGTTGGTTTGATAAGTAGACATATTATGATGCTACGTGTGTTAGTGTCTTGTGACGTTTGTGTAAAAAGGGTTTTCCTTGTTGTGCTTATGTTGTTTAACGATAAGCAGTTGTGCTGATATTATATCACTTACCCCCCCTAACCTGTTACGAGCCGAGGGCTAGCCACCCCCGATGCGAGGAATACCTCATGCGGGTCTATGTGACCTATGCGAGTCGCGGAGCTCCGTGATGATCACTCCGGTGTTACGCCGATGCGAGGAATACCTCACGCGTCCAGTGACTATGCGGATCGCGGGAGTCCAGTTGACGCCGAGGTTAGCTACCCCGATGCGAGAATACCTCATGCGGACCTAGGTGGTCTATGCGATCGCGGAGTTCCAGGATTAGGCTCGCATAATGATACTATAGGCGATCGCCTTGCTTCGATCATTAGCGGCCTAGAAAAGACCAGTTACGTTATATCTATTTTGCTCTTGTTTATGCTATGGCACTATGTGCGGTTGAATTGGTTGTATTTGTAAGTGGTTTTAAAATGCGTTGATTTCATTTCGATTTTTACGCTTCACATACTTGGTACTGTCAGATCGACTCCTTCGGGCCGCTCACGCCGCAGTAGAGGTACTCTGTTGGTCCCCGCTCCTAGGATCACCGCTTTCGCTGGGAAAGCCCTGCTTCTCCGAGGCTTATCTTTTGGGTATGATCTCCCGCTATCAGTAGCTTTATGTACATTCAGGGTATGGCGGGGCCCTGTCCCGCCATAGTTGTTTACTTCCTTAGAGGTCTGTAGTCCTGTTGTAAATTTTGGGATGTAACTGTCAGACTTGATATGTATATACATGCCGAAAGACAACTTTTTCGATAGATCGCTTATCATTCTACTTTATCTCATGTCTTTGTTTTATATTCCGCCGTTACTCGATGTATATCTACTGGGTGCCCGTAAGGCACTACCACGCCCGGATCGGGTTGTGAAAAATCCGCCACTTGAGACCCTTAGCATATTACAAACAACTTTCCTTTAAACTTCCAATCAAAACCTAGGAAAGCAACTAGGTTTTCACCTTGCGACTAATACGAAAACAATCTTTTTCCGGGATCTTTCTATTGAGATACCCTTAGAATACCTTTAGGAACCTTGGGTTTGAATATTGGGAATTATGGACAAAAATTGCAAAATTTTCTTGTGTTGAAGCCTTCAATGCCGAGAGCACTCTAAGTGTTTCTTCAAATTTTCTTGAAATTTTTTCTAAGTGTATAAGCTTGTCTTGCAACTAGTAGACATATATAACACTAGGAAAGGTCAAGATTAGCACACATGTGGGGCTTAGATGAGTTTCACATGGATCAAGCCCAAGTGGCACTTTGACAAGTCAACAATGTCAAGCTCTTTGTCTTAGCAAGACTTGGTCATTAAAATTATGGTCAAATGACCATTTTATCCATGCCATTTCGTCCAAGACTACTAAGGGGGGGGGGGTGACACGTGTCGCCCTCCCGTTCGTCGCAATATTTCGTTTTCCGACAATTCCATAATTCCGATAAATTTTTACTCGTCTCAAATCTTAACATTTTTGAGTTCTTACGTACGTTCTTATAAACATATCCTGAAATTCCGGGGTGTAACATTCTTCCCCCCTTAGAAACATTCGTCCCCGAATATTCTTTTGGGAGTCAAACTTAAAGATAGCGACATAGTCTCCTTACAACCCCTACATACCAATAATGCCACACGTGGCCACATAACAATGCTCATACTAAAATGCCAACCTGAACCCCATGTGTCAACGTCGGTTATCTGCATAAAGCTTCACGACTCGAGCTTACTAATAATCTTTCTGGATAAGCTTCGCTTATCCACACTCATGAATCAAGTCCGACCAAATAATCGAACTCGCCACGCCGAACCAACCAACCGGCGATCTACACTTTCTTACATACAAGGCCTCATACAGGGCCATCTGAATACTGGAAGGGTATCTGTTATCGTACGTAACTCAACAAGAGGCGAATAATTCTTTCAGCTAACTCTGAAATCAATAACATCGGCCCGCAACCTATCCTCAAGTGCCTGGATAGTACGCTCTGCCTGTCCGTCGGTCTGAGGGTGTAATGAAACACTGAGACTCACCTGTGTCCCTAATACCTTCTGGAAAACCTTCAGAAGTCAGCCGTAAACTGAGCTCATCTGTTTGACATCATAAACGTAGGAACCCCGTGCAGTCTCACAATCTCCCTGCTATATAAGCTAGTATAAACCTCAGCCGAGTAAGTGGTCCTAACCGAAAGAACACGGTTGGTTTCGTCAGCCTGTTTACTATGACCCCCAGGGAGTCACACTTCCTCTGAGTACGATGCCACCCTGTAACAAGATCCACATTAATTACCTCCCATATCTAAGTCGGGATCTAAATCGCCTGCAATAGCCCACTGGGCCTCTGGTACTCAACCATGACCTGCTACTAACTCGGACACTAAGCAGTAAACTCCACTATGTCCCATTTCCGGTCATCTTACCCATACATACATCTGAGGTCACGACACGACTTAGTCGATGAACAATTAGAGCAATAAGCACTGCGTGCCTCCCCTAAAACCTGCTGACAGGTCCTGCAGCACCGGGTATACACAATCTATTCTCATATCACAACACCCCATCCGGTACTACTCAAACAGGCTCTTCTCTTCTCGGAGAGTCGTATCTCGATACCGTATCGTAACTGGATTCTCATAATGTCGCCTCTTTACCTCCTCAACGATGGAAGACTCAACAACCCCTCGGATCTAAACTTCATTAACCTTGGAAACAAATAATTGAACCTCGCCCGTAGGTCGATGAATCTTACGGACTACGCCCCGCTATCCGTTGTCCATCCGATGCACTACCCTTAGATCCACGACTAAGAGCATCTGTAACTGTCTTGGCTTTCCCCGGATGGTATTGGATATCAATATCACAATCCTTGAGTAACTCTAGCCACCGTCTCTGTCGCAAATTCAACTGCCTCTGTCTGAAGATATACCGGAGGTTCTTGTGGTCTGCACAAATATCCACATGAAGTCTATATAAGTCATGACCCCAAATCTTCAAGGCATGATTAACTGCCGCCAACTCTAAATCGTGAGTGGCGTAATTCCTTTCATGTTTCCCTAACCGCCGGGAAACATAGGCTCTAACCTCATCGTGTTGCATCAGCACACAACCTAGCCCAACACCCAACGTGTTACAATAAGAACCTAACCCTCTAGTCTCTCAGGAGGGGTTAGAACTGTAGTCGTGGTCAACTTAGCTTCCAATAACTGGAAACCTTTCTCAAACCTGCGAAATATTCGCACCCTTAATCTCATTATGGTTCCTGCTTTCCTTTCTCTCACTGTAACCAAACTGGGTTACTAACTTAGATTTGATTCTTTTGCTTGCCTCATGGCTAAGACTTCCTGTCAAACACAATTTAGGGGGAGACTTCCTTGATCTCGTCAAGTAGCAATCCTATTATTCTCTAACAGCTCGTAGAGATAATAGCCAGGTGTTCAACCTCAATTCATGGTATTACATAATCCAATGACTTGTCAAAATTTCTTATCATTCGAGTGTCTACTCGTCTTTCCTTTATAAGTTATTTCAAGTTGTCCTGGGGTCCCTTACCCCTCCGTATTTTCTTACTATCTTGATCCATAATCGTACAGTTTCATATATGCGTACTACCTGCATTTTTATCCTTACGACACTTCCTCGATCATTTCGCAACGTCGTTCTTAATTACCCCAACACAATACTTTTCCCACGGTTATCTAAAACGGTAACCTATGACATGACGATACCGAAGAACTTACCAATCTCCTATCCTTCGTCTAACAACATGGGTACACATAACCCCATAATACGTAAAATTGTCCATACGTGGGGGGAGAGAACTTATCTCCCTTAAATAATCTTTCCTTGGAGTCACAACCCAAATCAAAGGGTCCTCTTGCGGTCTTATAAATATCTAAACATCAAGCACTGTCTTAAAATCGTATAGATTTTTAAAACCTACTAAAGATGTCTTCTGTTTTCCGCAGGCAACACTCGTACTTATCTTATTCTTGCTTGCGCGCTATCCTGAACTTATCCGGAAGGTCGTGGCCCTGACCGCCACACCAAACCAACTCCAAGTACCTCCAAGGGCACTTAACATAAAATTCCTTCAATTTCCAGTATTGATTACCTTCTGCATTAATTTACCTCCAATGAACAAGTCACACAGACTTATTAAAATCAACTATGTCAAAGAAGGAAGATAATTCATTGGTTACCACCACTTCTCTTCCTTTCCACTCGATAACCGGCTTACCGGGAAACCGAAATCGAACCGATCTCTCTCTGCAGTCAATGTTGGCATAACAAGAGGCCAACTAGCCCGTACCCATAATGTCCTCAAAGTATGTCATAACAGTTCTGCTAGGTCTTCTAGGGTCCAACGACTGTATCGTTACCGGTAATTATTATCTACCCGCCGCCTACCACCCAACACTCACGTGTAGTCACCTCGAAAGGTCCTCATGGATTAAGGCTCTATTTCTTTACACTGGTTGCTCTCTTTCATCGTCGCATTTCTTCCGTGCATTTCCAAACTTATTATAGCGCACGCTCATAACATTCATATCGATTCGGCCTCCAATCTGGAGTTACTATTCTAAACAACATAAGGCCATTTCCGGCTCACAACTCGTTCCGTGGAATGAGTCCACGAACCCGTAAATTGATTAACTAGACTTGGGCCTTACACCCTCGTGACCCTATCACATAGCGGGACTACTACCAACTGATCCCATTCTATTACAGGCTATGGGTCGACCCTTAATAGGTCCTCAACCCGACTCGGCCATACTTAACTCTTATCCTTGGCCCGGCTTAACTTTTACTACCCGAGAAGGCCTTATATACCTAAGGTCTCGGTTATCAACATTCATGGGCTCGCAATTTCCATGCTCCAAGCCTATCTTATCACCCTCAGAACTGTATAATAACTTCTCGTAATACCATAATCGTGTTGTCTTGACCACAACAACCATACTTACTCCATACGGATCTCACCCGTACCATTTCCTTAAGCATACCACGTAGCTTAAGTTACTAACATAGTCTTCCATTAAGTCCCTTAATTAAACTTCTTAAGGTCCATTACATTCTCACACAACTCATCATCACCTAATTATCTCAATTTAGCACGTAAAACCTCATGAGAGTTCCTTATCTGCTCATACCTTCCCTGTATTTATTTAGTCCTTACCAAATCTCGGTGATCTAAAATCATTCTAGGCAACACATACGTGACTCCCATACATAAATCCGTATATCCAGATATCACAATATCGACTATACTACTAATATTACCTACCGGATACAAAATCCACATAATCCTTCCCGGTCATCACGCTTTCTCGTAGTCGCAAACAACATAACTCGTTAGGAGAGACGACCTAACAACACGCCTCTATCGCGACGATCTCGTGAGTGAGAAGAATGGAAACCAATCTTAAATGTCCCGCAGCCTCCCGACTATAGACGTGGTGCACAACACACCGATAACTAAGACTCTACTAGACACGGTCTCAGACACTTTCCGAGGACTAATCGCTTCGATACCACTTTTGTCACGACCCAAACTCAAGCTCGCGATCGTGCCCTACCCGCACCCCTTTCGTATACATCGAGAATAGCAAATGAACATACACAACTTATAAAATGCTTAAACATAAAATAACAACAAAGCAGCCACGAGGCTACCTTCTCAGAAAAATATACATACCCAAACATAAATCAGTACATCTTTGTTCTTAAAAACCCAATCCACAAATGTGACTACAAACCTCTAAGAATAACAACTGTGGCGGGACAGGGCCCCGCCATACCCCTGAATATACAACAATCGACCATACCAGGGATCTGAACCAGGGATAAGCCTCAGGAGTAATGGAGTTTCCAACAATGAACAAAGGATCCTAAGAGCGAGGATCATCAACTCAGTATACTCTACCGTGGCATTTAACGCAGCCCAAGGAGGTCAAGACAACATGTACCAAATATGTGAAATCGAAAGATCAGAATGAAATCATAAGTCTATAATAAAAGCGAGACGGTATGATAACTCAATTAATAAAGACATCGTGCCTTACTAACAATGAGAGTAAACAAGAGTATACTTTACTGCATAAAAATAGGAGGCTCATGATCAAAGCAGGGCCACCCGCCTGCAGTATCATTAAGCAATCCTACTCCTGGGACTATTTCACCCGCAAGGGTCGTATGGACCCGCATGAGGTATTCTCACATAGATCAGATCCGCTCGCATAGTCGTGTAGACCCGCACGAGGTATTCTCGTGATAGATCGGGTCCGCCCGCACGGGACTATTTCACCCGCATAAGCCCTTTCTGACCCGCACGAGGTATTCCTCGCATCACGGGTAGCAAATCCACTAATATGCAAATGCCACAAACCCGGGGAATGACCCCGTAATGCACAATATATCACTAGCACAAACCGGCTATCATACATAACATAAGCACTACCGGCTTATCATACATAACATAAGCACTACCGACTTATCATAAAATACATAAGCAAGTTAAGAAATCCCCTAACTTCTTATTAGCCTTGTTCATATAAACTCTCATTTTAGTTTAGTTAAGGCACTAACATGTTATTATAAAAATCTGGGAATTTAACCCAAAGTACTACGTACTTCTATTCTTTTAAAATGACTCTTTTCACATAAAACTTCCAAGATACTAATAACCGTAGTATCAAGTCATAACTACTTTTCAAGACAAGTCACAATACCTTTTAGAAATATAATTAGGCTTCTAAATCAAGTGACTTCTTTTCTTTTAAAACCTTAGGCAATTGATGCCTTAAAATCAATTTGCCTTTCATTATTTCAAGTCATTTATCATACTTATATACTTAGAGTAAACCACTCTTTTTAACTTTCCATAAAGCTATTATAACCAACTTCCCATAAATCCGTTATACTAGCTTTATACTTAGCTACTTACATTCTTCTTTATAACCAAGAGACTTAACTTTCCAACAAAACAAGTATCAAAAATACTTTCAACATACTTAAAGTCTCTTAACTTTTAAAAACCAAGATATCCTTATTATTTTTAAACAAGTGAGTTAATTCCCTAACTCAACCAACTTGAACATTCTTAAAATAAACCAAGGATATCAAATGGACTAGATTCGTCAAAACCTCGACATCTACCGTACTATACATTTACAACTTATTCATGCTCAAGAGATAAGAAAGTTCCACATACCTCTTCGGTTCCATCCACTTGCTAAGTCCAACACGCCGTACGTAGTATGTCAACCTATAATGACCATAATACATCTATTAACTTCTAGTTTCAAACGTAGGATATTCCAAGTGCAAAACTACTAAATTCTACTAATATCGGACAACACTTCCTTTGTTTCTACATACTTTGCCACCTTTTCAAGGCCGAATTCAATAACCAAACACGCCACATTTAAGGCTCAACAATGTAGTTATCAATAGGGGATTACACGTGTTATGCCCCGTGGTTCCGGAGTACGTATGTGAGGACGTACGTACGAATGTATATGCCCTAATTAGGGTAAGAACGATAGAATTGTTTTCCGACGAAGTTATTTCAAACTTGTGAACAAAGTTTTACGTTTTCGATATTTTTTAGACTATGGAATTTTTCCGAAAGATAAAATATTTTGGACCAATAGGAGAGCGACATGTGTCACCCATGGATTGGGCCAAGTGGACGAAAATGGGTGGACAAGTTGGCAAGACAAGTGGCCAACAAGTTTTGCCTATTTGGCATGATGTTGGAAGAAATTGTAGGCAAGTCTTGCTTAGTCAAGACTTGCCTAACTTTGTAAGACAAGTGTGGAAGGCTCTTACACTATTAATCTCTACCTTACACTTGAGTTAATCCCCTTCTTTTACTTATTGTTATTATGAAGGCGAGATAGTAAACCGCGTTACCGTTTGTGCGCGTAATCCCCTTCTTTTACTTATTGTTATTATGAAGGCGAGATAGTAAACCGCTTACCGTCAGGGCCAGAATCCCCTTCTTTTTCTTATTGTTATTATGAAGGAGAGATAGTAAACCGCGTTACCGTCATGCGTGTAATCCCTTCTTTACTTATTATATTTATGAAGGAGAGATTGTTAATCACGCCCGCTTGGGCGTGTTATCCCCTTCCTTACTTATCAAATTATTGCGCCACGTCAAGTTATCAAGTATCGCTTTGTTAAAAATGAAGAATTGAGTAAAAACGGAAGTGTCGCCCAATTTTCCGTAAACTAAGAGGGGTCTTACTTAGAAGAATTCCACGAAAAACTAGAAGTTAATAGTCGTGTTTTGACTATTATAGGTTGACACTTTGCACGCGACATATCCGACTTGGCAAGTGGGTTTAGCCGAGGAGGTATGTGATTCTTCCTATCCCTTTGAGCATGATATTTTCCAAATATATATATAAGTACGGTAAACATACGTGTGTTAAACTGAACTTGGTTTTACTTTGATATCTTTGGACTGGAGTTCTAAATAATAAGAATCTTGAATATTTCCAAATAGTTGTGAATCATTTTTCGGAAGAAAAGTAATACTGGATTTTTACAAAAAGCTTAAGGGTTATACTAGCTTTATGGGAAGTTAGGTATAACGACTTACGAAAGGTAAGAAAACAGTTTTTATTATTTGTTTATCAAATGCTTGAAATATTGTCTGAAGGTATGGTAAGTTGGTTTGATAAACATGTTGTGATACCTCGTGTGTTAGTATCTTGTGACGCTTACGTAAGGAGGTTATTCTTGTTATGCTCATATTGTTCAACGATTAGTCGTTGTGTTCGATTCTTGTGATGATTGTATAAAGAGGTTATTCTTATTGTGCTTATGTTGTTTAACGATAAGTCGTTATGTTAGTATTGTACCACTCACCTCTTGACATGTTATACCGGGGTTAAGCCGCTCGACGCGGTGGATGCCTCACGCGGGTCCGGGGACCTATGCGAGCTACGGAGTTCCGTGTTAGTGTGCGAGAATACCTACGCGGTCTATGTGGCCACGCGGATCGCGAGTCCGTGACGATGCCGGCGAGTAGCTACCTCGATGCGAGGAACACTCACGCGGGCCTAGGAGGCCTAAGCGGACTGCGGGAGTCCAGGATCATGCATGCGTTATGATAGTATGGTCGATTGGCCTTGCTTCGATCATTCGCGGCCTAGAAAAGACCTGTTACAGTATACCTATTGTTGTTCTTGTTTGTGACGTGGCACTACGTGCGGTTAACTCGGTTGTTTTCATACGTACTTGTGCATTGGTTTTAAAAATGTTAAGGTTTTATATATGTACATATCTGTATTTTAGCTTTCACATACTGGTACTTGTCAATCGACCTCCTTCGGGGCTGCTCATTCCGCAGTAAAGGGAAGGTGTAGCGGATCCTCGCCTTAGGATCTTTACTCGTGTCGTGAGCTCCATTTCTCCTGAGGCTCGACTTTGTATGGTTCTTCCCGTGTCGTAGATGTTTTGTACATTCAGGTATGACGGCCCCGTCCGCCATAGTGTTTACATTTCCTTATAGTCCGTAGTCCCGCCGCATTTTGGGATTGTAAATCGCTCACTATCTGGTAATTATATATATGCCAAAGGCAAATTTTCTCGATAGACTATTCTTACTTTTATTGTTTCATGTCTTGGTTATATTCCACTGGTTACTCGATGTTTGGCTACTGGGTGTCCGGTAAGGCACGACCACGCCCGGATCGGTCGTGACAAAAGTGGTATCGAGCGCTTAATCCTCTGAAAGTGTCTACAGACCGTGTCAGTAGTAGTCTTGATTATCGCGTGTTGTGCACCACATCTATAATCGTGAGGTCGCAAGACATTTAGGATCGTTTCCATTCTTCTCACTCGAGATCGCGGCCTTAGAGTTGTGTTATAGGTTGGACCCTTCCGATGGATTTCTTTCTTACCGCTATGCCTCTACGTAAGGCAACCCGCCCGTATGGCGGTAAGGCGCAGGAGCCGCTAAGAGTACACGCAGAGTCACGAGGTTCGTGCCCAACCCTTACCTGGTGATACCTCCGACGGCGAAGTTCCACGGCTGCCGCCCCACAGAGGTCGCTAAGGCCACTAAGACGAGCCTCCATCCCCACACCGGAGCAGAGGACATGGGTTACGCGAGATGGCCCGCTTATTGGCCGAGTCGTGGCGAGGCACGAGGATAGGCCGGATGCAGCAGCCTCCCCAGAGTATCCGTGGTTCACCCGAGGTTAGACGCTGAGACTTCGGACTTTCTCGAGTCGCGCCCGCCGTAGTTTTATGGGTCGAGGCTCGAGGATGATCCACGTGAGTTCATCGACGCCATACTGATCATGAAAGTGATCAAGGCGCCGAGACCGAGTCGGGTCTTAGGTTCACATCGGCCGCGCGATACCGCAATGATCGTTCGATTCTCGAGCTGTCCCGGGGAGCAGCGCCCACCGCTTGGGACGAAGTTCTCGTGAGGCATTTCGCCACTTCTTGCCTCCGCATTTATGAGGGCACGAGCCGACAGATTTTGACGCCGAGGCAGAGGCGCACGCTCGAGTACAATGTGGAGTTCGACTCGTTGGCTCGGTATGTTCCCGTGTTAGTAGCAGATATGGAGGACCGAGTGCACCGCTACGTCACAGGGCTTGATGACTACTTGGCGGAGTCTTTCTCAGGTGTAGCTCTTCAGCCGGGAATGGACATTGCCCGCATGCAGGCTCATGCACTTGGGTGTGAGGAGCGTAGAGGCTGACGGGTTGACAGATATCAGCAGAAGAAGGCTAGGACGACAGGGTCCTTTGGTGGTTCTCGAGGCGACGACTCAAAGAATGAGTAGAGTTGCACCTCAGCCAGCTCAAAGCACTCCTATACCATCTTCAGGACCGGCAGTATTCGGGCAGTCGTGGCCCCGTGACTTCGCACTGTGGTAGCAAATGTACTAACCAACCGAGACCACCTTCCTCTCAGCAGTGTTCGATGGGAGATCCCATTTCGAAATGTGAATCACCGTGGAGTTTGTTTCACTTGCGCCAGCCAGGTCACTTTGCGAGATCGTCCGACTAAGGGCGGCGCAGATAGTAGAGTTCAGCCTACAGGGTATTTTGCCGGGTCTTCATCTCCTACAGTTACTCGCCCCGGAGGGCATGGTTCTCATGGGCCAGCAGGTCGCGGCAGAGGTCGTGGCAGGGGTGCTAGTTCCAGGTCCTCGAACCGCATTTATGATATGTCCACCGCCAGACTGTGAGGCGTCATATACCTCGTATTTCGCAGTATGTACGGAGGCGACGATAAAAGTTTAAGCCTTAAGTTAGGCAAGGACCAAAATTTTGTGCACAACACACGAAAGAATCGTTTTCCGACTAAACGCTTTCCAAACTTTGCGAAGGGAAAATACGGCTATGTCATTAATAATTTTTATGGATTTTTCCGAGAGATGAAATATTTTGGACTAACGAGAGGGCGACACTTGTCACCCTCAAGTGGCTGACGAAATGGTCTTCCATTGGCACATTTTGCCTTTATTTTTTTGTCTAGAGTTGGTAGGATATTTTGTGTGGTAGATGACCAAGTGGGACCCACACACGCATGTCCTAATCTACACCTCCACTTGCCCCACACTTGTCTTGATCTTGGCCATTGGTTGGCCTATAAATACCCCTTAGTTGATGAACTTCTTCATCCACACTTACACATTTCTAAGTCTTAAAATCCCTTCCCCTCTCGAGAGCTCTGGCCGAGAGCACCTCTCCCCTTCCTAGTTATGCTAGCCAAACCCTCCCCTTGAGCCTTGGCCGAAACTACCCTCCCTTCCTAAAGTTGTTTTTCAAGTACTCTCCTGGTAGAAAAGTATTCTCCAAGTATTGTTACTATTCCAAAATACCTGCCCAATACCTTGTAGTATTCCAAGGTTACACCTATACTAAAAGCCCGTAAATACTATTATACTTCCTTCACCACAAAACGAAACCCTAAGGAAAATCTTCATAGCATTGAAGTTTTAAGAAGAAGTTGCGTAGAACTTCTAAGGGTTGTTTGGAGCGGGTGGAGCACCTGCAGTAGGAGCTAAACGCTGCTCAGATCGACATTTAAACTTGGATAATTTTGGGCTTATCGAGGTAAATACTCTTGTCCTTCTATTGTAATTGGAAATTACATACCGTAGTAGTATAGAAATGAATATAAGATACATGTAGGATATTACGTAAGAGAATTGAACGTAATGAAGGATATTACGTAAGAAGATTAAACTGCACTTACATAGACCGTATTTGCAGAGACTTGTGTAGTTTAACGCAGGAAGTGTTGCCCAATTTTCCGTAGAATATTCTACAGAGTAGTCTAGACGCTGATAGACGATATGGCCTTTATAGGTTGAATGTTCGCGAGTAGCATGTTCTACTGGAAGTTCGGACAAGGCTAGCCGTTATAGCCGTGAGCGCTTACTAATAGTCGATAATCGTCGCTAGGTATTTGATACATCATATCCTCTAGAGCATTATATTTTAAAAGAATATATATAGTACTGAGACGATACGTGTTAACCGAACGTAGTTTTACGGCAATGTCTTTTGACTTAAGCCCGAATAATAAGAATCTTGAAGTATTTCAAGAGAATTAAGAAACTTTTTTTGAAAGAAGGATAATACTTGGTTTTGAAAGCTTAAGAAGTTATACTAGCTTTATGGGAAGTTAGGTATAACGACTTAAGAGAGATAAAAGGAACGGTTTACTTAATTATTTATGAAAGCCTTATATTGATTTCGAAATGAGAATAAGTATCGAACAAACCACGCCAGCTTAATAAAGGAAATGTATTGACTAATAAAGTATTATTAAAACCAGTAGAAACCTCCATCTGCATAGAAGCTAAGATGAGACAAAATGATATTACATTTCCTAGATCATGGCTGCTCTAATAAGATTGTTATGAACAAGAATAACCTACTCACACATAAGGCATATGTTTCTCAAATTGTTTTAAAGGAGAGTTATATTAGTAAGTGATTAAAACTATGAACTACGAAACCTTTCGAAAATAAAAGACTCGAGTAATTGAACTTAGGCAAACTTGGATGTTTGGAAAAGAATGTTGTTACTTGATATTAAAAAAGGAAACTGTTTCGGTTTACTTAAAAAAGATAGTCACTCTATTTTTGATACTACGGGTATCGTGTGACTTTTGTGAAAAAAAACGGATCTTTTTAAAGAATTAATGTATGAAGTACTTTGGGGTTAAAACCCGAACTTGTTGTCATAAAATAGAAAGTACCTTGGGTGAATAACTTGACTATGTTGGTTTGTGATAGCCTTGTAATACTTTCTTGATTGGTTTGATAAGTCATCATGTTTTGACGCTACGTGTTAGTGTCTTATAATGTTTGTGTAAAGGGTTTTCCTTTGTGCTTATGTTGATTAACGATAAGCCGCTGTATCGTTATATTATCACATACCCTCGACTTGATATACCGAGGGCTTGCCACCCGACGCGTCTATACGGCCTACGCGGTTCATGTGGACTACGCGAGCGCCGTATGCTCCAGATTGATCATTCCGGTGTTTTATCCCGACGCGGGATGCCCTACGCGGTCGCGTGACTACGCGTCTATGAGACTATGCGGATCGCGGAGTCCGTGAGGTACCGGGGTTAGCCGCCCGACGCGAGGAATACCTACGCGGCCTATGCGTGGCCTATGCGCGAGCAATATGCTCCAGACTAGACGCGCACATCGATACCGACGGCGAGCCGCCGCCTTCGATTACGTGGTGCGGCCTAGAAAGACCCCGTGATATAGTTTTATAGCATTGTTGGTACCGTGGGTTTTAGTAGTCGCTATGCCTTCGCATTTACCCCGACGGTTTTATTATGACACAGCGGACCCGTGTTCATGTGTACTCCGTGTTATTACATCATGATCGCCGGCAGTGGCGGAAGGTATTCCACTGCATGATTGATGTGGCGGCGAGACCCATTGTTGTATTTGAGTAATGACTTTGATGGCGCGAGTCCTCGACTGACGTGGATCGCCATATATCAGGTATCGTAAATTGGTTATCATATATGTCTTCGCTTATATAGACTATTATGATTTCATTTACGATTTTCGCCACATACTGCACTGGCCAGATCGACCTCCTTCGGGCCGCGTTCATGCCGCAGTAGAGGTACACCGCCGATCCTCGCCTGGGATCACAGCTTTGGGAAGCTCCGCTTTCTCGAGGCTTATCTTTCGTATAGTCCCCGTTGTAGGTACTTACATTTGTGGTATGGCGGCCCGCCCCGTCGTTGTGTTGTAAAACTCTTAGAGGTCCTGTAGTCCCGTTATAAAGTCGATGTAATCGCTCATTCTTGAGATATTTATATACTTGCCGGGCGGCACTTCTTTATTTGATAAACCGTGTCTCTTTACATCGTTTCATGTCTTGTTTTATATTCCGCTGATTACTCGATGTATGTCTACTGGGTGCCCGGTAGGCACCACCACGCCCGGTTCGGTCGTGACAAAAGTGGTATCGTGAGCGCTTAATCCTCTGAAAGTGTCTACGCACCGTATCTAGTAGAAGTCTTGATTATCGCTGTCGCGCACCACACCAATAATCGTGAGGCTATAGGATATTTAGGATTGGTTTCCATTCTTCTCACTCGAGATCGTGCCTTAGAAATGTGTTATAAGTCGACCCTCTAACGATTTCTTTCCCTCACCGCTATGCCTCCGCCAGAAGGCAACCCGCCCGTATGGCAAGGCAATGGCGAGTCGCGAGCAGAGCACAGAGGTTACTAGGCACAGCCCAATCATCACTGGGTGGTGCTTCATTCGGGAGTTCTCGCGACGCCACCAATTTCAGCAGAGTCTAGCATAGCGGCAGCAGTTCCTAATGCGGCCATGAGATTTTAACCTTCAGTTCCACGACCAGCAGCAGACAGTATTGATTGCAAAGAGACGACCCTGTTACTAGCTAGGGAGTTAGCAACCAGAGAGTATTTTAGGTATCGATTTATCACGTCTTAATGATTATTTAAGAGAGGTTGCAAGAGTAGCTCTTCACGGGCTCGAGCATGGCCCGTATACGCCATGCGCAGCAGCCGAGAAACGTAAGGATCGACGTTAACCAAGATCGCCAGAGAGGCCGTAACAAAGACGGTCCTTTGGTAACTTTCGAGACGAATCGCCAAAGAGCAGATTAGATATGCGCCGCCATCGCAGAGTGTCCTCCTGTGGTTCAGACGCTCGAGTACGCAGAGTTGGCCGTAACTCCGTGGCTTCCGTTCACAGATATACATAGGTTCTAGCCACCCGGGTTTTTCCTCGTTGTTCACGATGCGATGCAGCGCCATCCCGGAATGTCGTCTTTTATCGGGTACTTGTTATTCTTGCGCGACCAGGCCATTTTGCAGAAATTGTCCGACCAAAGCGTGGCGCGGACGAGAAACTCACCTTCAGATCGCGCTAGTTCATCACCTTTCCTAGCTATGCGCTTACCGGGCAGATTGATTAGAACGACAGGGAGTGAAGCGGTAGATACATGTATATCCTTAAAACCTCCGAGATTAGTATGTGTGATAAGATGAGTATATCTTAAGTGTTATGTTCAGATAACATCAGGATAATCATGATTAGAAATCATGGTTAGTTATCGTGGTAAGATTGGGGATAGGAAAGTGTGAGCCTTAGATTTTTATACGCGAGACCTTAGAGGCCGTGCCATCTGGGTAAAAGAGTTATTTTATGTTTGACCCTTATCTGAGTGTATTGTATGCGTGAGCTATGTTTTTGGGATAAGTCCCTATGTAGTGTGAAATGAAAGAGGTAGTTGATCTAAGAAGACTACCAGGTTTTCGTGACTTGATTGTGAGATTGTTCCTGATCGGGAACAAGAGTTTTCGCGGATAATGGGTCGGGTCATGGACCGATTGCGGGTCAACCCGCGCCCGTATTGTGGTGCGGGTCAGTTCGAGGTGGTCCCGCCAGTGGTGGGGTCACGAGGGTGTTAGGCCCAAGTTTAGTTAACCAACAGACGAAGTTCGTGGATGCGCTCGACCGCAGTCGCCGGCGGGTCACCCTCTTGCCTTCAACAAGACCGCTACTCCTACAGAGGTTATGCGAGATGTTATATCGAAGGTTGTAAGGTCGCACGAGGTGCCTACTTTCACCTTATGACAGCTGGAGCCTGTGTTACGCTTATTTCTTTTTCCGAGGTTTTACTGTGCAAGGTTAGGAACTCGTAGTCTCAAGACGCATTCGCCTCGCCAAACGTGTGGATTTCGTGGGTAGCCGCGAGGATTGTTGTCTCCTCGCTGAGGAGTGTTTTATAACTACCATTTCAAGATTCGTGTCGCCTACGAGGCCTTGTAGGGCGGAAGTGTAAGTCACGGCCGATTGGTTCGATGTTGGCAAGGTTCAGATAGATGGTTCATACTTGTTTCAGGACGCGGATAGTGAAGCTTATCCGTAAGAGATTATTGGCACTCGAGTCAACCGCGAGTCGCGGATAATCTCGGCGACACTTGTGAGCTCGTGCCGACGGTGGTCTTCAAGGTACCACCCGGAAAGCGTGTGACGAGTTTTGGAAAACAGAGAAACTTAGCCCGAGTTACTTTGGGCCTTTTCAAATCATTTGGAAAATAGGCCAAGTTGCCTATAGTTAGCATTGTCGTCCGACTTAGGAGGCAAGACGTCCGGCCTTTCATGTTGTTATGTTCGGAAGGTATCTGAGATCCATCCAGAGTGTTCCCGCTAACGATGATCAAGTCGAGGTAGTAACCCGTAGATTTTGGAAAAGAAGCGTAATCGAAATGTGATAAGTTATGAGAAAGAGTTCGAATGCACGAGAAGCGGTACGACGAGTAAGGGAAGAAGCGCATGTGTTACGAGCATAGATGTGATCATTTCTTTTGTAAAGTGAAGGCGCGAAGGGAGTATATTTTAGACCTCGTGGGAGCTTTTGTAGTGACGGGAGTGATTCCTCGTGGACTTGGATGTAAGTGTTTGCGCGTGTTGTATTGTGGCAAAGCGTGGCATGATTGTTTTCGTAAGTACAAATAAAACTATATCGGGCGCACGGTTGTTTTGAGACTTAAGAGGAACATTCGACGAATGTTTCTAGCGAGGAGAATGTTATACCCCGTATTTCCGCAGTATGTACTGAGGGCGACGATAAAAGTTTAAGCCTTAAGTTAGGCAAGGACCAAAATTTTGTGCACAACACACTAAAAGAATCGCTTTCCGACGAAACATTTTCCAAATCTTAAGGGAAAAATACTGGCTATGTCATTAATAATTTTTATGGATTTTTCCGAGAGATGAAATATTTTGGACCAACGAGAGGGCGACACTTGTCACCTCAAGTGGGCGGACGAAATGGTCTTCCATTGGCACGCTTTTGCCTTTATTTTTTTGTCTAGAGTTGGTAGGATATTTTGCGTGGTAGATGACCAAGTGGGACCCACACACACATGTCCTAATCTACACCCTCCACTTGCCCCCACTTGTCTTGATCTTGGCCATCGTTGGCCTATAAATACCCCCTTAGTCGATGAACTTCTTCATCCACACTTACACATTTCTAAGTCTTAAAATCCCTTCCCCTCTCGAGATTTAGCCGAGAGCACCTCTCACCCCCTTCCTAGTTATGCTAGCCAAACCCCTCCCTCATGAGCCTCGCCAAACTACCCTCCCTTCCTAAAGTTGTTTTTCGTGAAGTACCTCTCCTTGGTAGAAAAGTATTCTCCAAGTATTGTTACTATTCCAAAATACTGCCCAATACCTTGTAGTATTCCAAGGTTACACCTATACTAAAAGCCCGTAAATACTATTATACTTCCCTTCACCACAAAACGAAACCCTAAGGAAAATCTTTATAATGCCATTGAAGTTTTAAGAAGAAGTTGCAGAACTTCTAAGGGTTGTTTGGAGCGGTCGAGCACCTGCAGTAGAGCTAAACGCCGCTCAGATCGACATTTAAACTTGGATAATTTTGGGCTTATCGAGGTAAATACTTTGTCCTTCTATCAGAATTGGAAATTACATACCGTAGTAGTATAGAAATGAATATAAGATACATGTAGGATATTACGTAAGAGAATTGAACCGTAATAGAAGGATATTACGTAAGAAGATTAAATTGTACTTACATGTGATCAGATTTGCAGACTTGTGTAGTTTAACCGCAGTGAAGTTGTCACCCAATTTTCCGTAGAATATTCTACAGAGTAGTCTAGACGCCGATAGACGATATGGCCTTTATAGGTTGAATGTTCTCGCGAGCAGCATGTTCTACTTGGAAGGTGGACAAGGCTAGCCGTTATAGCCGCGAGCGCTTTGCTAATAGTCGATAATCGCCGCGAGGTATGTGATTCTTCCTATCCTCTCGAGCATGATATTTTAAAAGAATATATATAGTACTAGACGCATACGTGTTAATCGAACGTAGTTTTACTGCAATGTCTTTTGACTTAAGCCCGAATAATAAGAATCTTGAAGTATTTCAAGAGAATTAAGAAACTTTTTTGAAGAAGGATAATACTTGGTTTTGAAAGCTTAAGAAGTTATACTAGCTTTACGGGAAGTTAGGTATAACGACTTAAGAGAGATAAAAGGAACGCATTTAATTATTTATGAAAGCCTTATATTGATTTCTAAATGAGAATAAGTATCGAACAAACCACAGAAATAGCTTAATAAAGGGAAATGTATCGACTAATAAAGTATTATTAAAACCAAGAGAAACCTCCATCCGCATGTGCTAAGACGAGACAAAATGATATTACATTTCCTAGATCATGGTCGCTCTAATAAGATTGCTATGAACAAGAAAACCTACTCACACATAAGGCATATGTTTCTCAAATTGTTTTAAAGGAGAATTATATTAGTAAGTGATTAAAACTACGAACTACTAAACCTTTCAAAATAAAAGACTCGAGTAATTGAACTTAGCAAACTTGAACGCTTGGAAAAGAATGTTGTTACTTGATATTAAAAAGGAAACTGCTTTTGCCATTTAAAAAAGATAGTCACTCTATTTTTGATACTACGTATCGTGTGACTTTTGTGAAAGAAACGATCTTTTAAAGAATTAATGTATGAAGTACTTTGGGTTAAAACCCGAACTTGTTGTCATAAAATGTAAAGTACCTGGGTGAATAACTTGACTATGTTGGTTTGTGATAGCCTTGTAATACTTTCTTGATTGGTTTGATAAGTAATCATGTTATGATGCTACGCTGTTAGTGTCTTATAATGTTCAGGTAAAGGGTTTTTCCCTTGTCGGCTTATGTTGATTAACGATAAGCCGCTGTAATCGTTATATTATCACATACCCTCGACTTGATATACCGAGGGCTTCACACCCGACGCGGTCTATACGCTACGCGGCTCATGTGACTACGCGAGCAATGGTATGCTCCGTGATTGATCATTCGGTGTTTTATCCCGACGCTGGGATGCCCTACGCGGTCTCAAGTGGACTACGCGTCTACGAGACTATGCGATCGCGAGTCCGTGAGGTACCGGGGTTAGCCGCTCGACGCGAGGAATACCACGCGCCTACGCGGCCTACGCGAGCAGCAGATGCTTCAGACTAGACGCGCACATTGATACCGACGGGCGAGCGCCGCCTTCGACATGCTGCGGCCTAGAAAGACCCCGTGATATAGTTTTATAGCATTGCTGGTACCTGGTTTTAGTAGCTGGCCATGCCTTCGCATTTACCCCGCAGACGGCTTTATTATGACACGTGGACCTCGTGTTCATGCGTACTCTCGTGTTATTACATCATAGATCGCCAGCTGGCGATGGCGTATTCCACGCACGATTGATGCGGGCGTGAGACCCATTGTTGTATTTCGAGTAACGACTTGGCGCGCGAGTCCCCGACTGACGCGATCGCTATATATCAGGTATCGTAAATTGGTTATCATATATGTCTTCTGCTTATATAGACTATTATGATTTCATTTACGATTTTCGGGCCACATACTGCACTGTTATCGACTCTCCTTCGGCCGCGCTCACGCCGCAGTAGAGGTATACCGCCGCCGATCCTCGCCTCGGGATTACGCTCAATGGGAAGCTCCGCTTTCTCCGAGGCTTATCTTTCGTATAGTCCCCTCGTTGTAGTACTTACATTTAGGGTACGGCGGCCCCGTCCGCTGGGTGTTGTAAAACTCTTAGGTCCGTAGTCCCGCAGTAAAGTCGGGATGTAATCGCTCATTCTCGAGATATTTATATACTTGCCGGGCGGCACTCATAAACCGTGTCTTTTACATCGTTTCATGTCTTGTTTTATATTCCGCCGACACTGATGTATGTCTACTGGTGCCCGGTAAGGCACTACCACGCCCGGTTCGTCGCGATAAATACGATGTCATCACGTACTTTATCGCTTTCTTGTCATGACGATATGCCTTGATATATCCGTGTTCTACCTTGTCCTATATATCTCCCTTATCGCTAGTAGATAGTGATAGAGCCCGAGTCCATAGACCTTTTGCAAGATAGCTACGCCGCGGGATCTTAGAGTAGCCGAAATGGCATATGGCGCCCAAGGACTATATGCACGCCGCACTCAGCCGACTGACAGAGTCGATACGACCGATTTTGACGTGATCAGCTGGTATGGATCGTTAGCCTCTTGCTACGCCAATGTAGACCGCAGGAGACGATCGTACGGTTCCAGCTTTCCGGAGCGGGTTATCGAGCGAGGAACACTTTGTCGCCGGCGGTAAGTTTATTTCCTACCTCGAGGCCGTGAAGACGGTTCTCGCGGTCAGATCTACCATCTCGTCCCGGTATTTGATACGAGGCAATGACACCGCACCTACAGCCGCCCGATAGTCGAGAGTTTCAGATGTTTTCCTGCACGACCTCCTGTATTCTCCCGAGAGGAGATAGAGTTTTGCATTGATATTCATCGATACTCGACCTATATCCATTCCGCCATACCGAATGGCACTCGCCGAGTCGAGAGAATCAAGGACCAAATTGAGCGATTTGTTGAGAAAGGCTTCATTAGGCCTAGTATTTCTCCCTCGGGAGCGCCGATATTGTTCGTGAAGAAAGGACGGACGCCGCGATGCGCTGATTACAGTACCAACAAGGTGACTATTAAGAACAGATACCCTTCCTGTGATCGATGACTTGTTCGACCAAACAGGCGCGAGGTGGTTTTCCAAGATAGACCTACGATCTCGTTACCATCGTGCACGAAGTTGGGAGTCGATATCCTCAGATCGCGTTCGGACCCAAGACGGCACTACGGGTTTGCGGTCATGTCTTTCTGGCCACCAATGCTCCGCGTATTCATGGATTTGATGAACCGAGTGTTCAAACCATTTTTGATACGCTCGTGATAGTATTCATCGATGACATCTGATTTACTCGCCGAAAGCGAGTACGCAGAGCATTCTGAGGGCTGGCCGAGTCCTCCGACCGTGTTATACGCCAAGTTTTCAAAGTGTGAGTTTGGTTAGCTTCATGGCGTTTCTTAGTGCACATCAGATGGGCCACGGTATTCGGGTGGATACGGCAAAGATCGAGGCGCCAAGAGTTGGCCTAGACCTACTACCTCGACTTTATGCGCGAACTTTTAGGCTCATGTTACTACCGGTTGTGGAGAAGTTTGTTTATTTCAGCACCTTTGACTAAGTCGACTCGTAAGGCGCTAAGTTTCAGTGGACTGATGTCATGTAGAAGCGGCTTTCACATTAAAGGAGAAGTTGACGACCGCCTCAGCTTACTCTTCCGGAGGGCTGACAACTATGCGATTTATCGTGACGATCGCATGTGGCTCGATGTGTGTTGATGCAAAGAGGCAAGGTTATAGCTACACATCTCGACACCAAGAAGCATGAGAAGAACTACCCCACACATGACTTAGAATTGGCGCAGCGATTCACGCCAAGATCCGAGACATTATTTGTATGGAGTGCACGTGGACATTTACACCACCACAAGAGCCTCCAAGATATCTTCACCGTATGAGTGAACTTGCGGCAGACGGTGGTTAGAACTACTCAAGGATTATGATGTCGATATTGTATACCACCCGGAAGGCTAACGAGTGGCGTATGCCCTTAGTCGAGGTCGACGGGTAATCTGGCCGATGTTCACCAGATACGGCGGGCACGGTCCGCGAGTTACATCGCTAGCGAGCCTTGAGTCCGATTGATTGATTCTCGATGATAGCGAGTTCGGTTCGAGAGGTTGCCGAGTCTTCCATCATCGGAAGGTAAAGAGGCGGCGATGAGTATCCTGCTATGACACGGTGACGTGATATGGCTCTTCGCGTGAGGAAGCGGTCCGTTTGAGGTAGCACCGATGGGTGCTAAGGTTTGAGGGCAGGTTGTGCGCTCCAGATATTGCAGACTTCGATAGCGTGTTCTAGGGAAGCACACAGTAGCGCTACTCTATCCATCCGGTCGACAAAGATGTACCACGACCTCAAATCTATGTATTGCGGACGACCAAGAGACGCTGCAAAATTTGTCGCCAGCCCGAGTTGTGGCAGTCAAGATAGAGCACCGCAGGCCCGCGGGTCATTGCAGCCATAGAAATTCGACATGGAAGTGGGAGCGATTAACACGACTTCATTACAGATTACCTCACACTCGTATAAGCATGATTCTATCCGAGTTATCGCCGACAGTCGACGAAATCAGCCCACTTTCTTCCCGTCAGATGACTTTTCGCCGAGGATTACGCCGCACTTTACATCCGAGAGATCGCGAGACTACATGGCGCCCCTATTTCTATCATATCTGACCGGCGAGCCCGGGCCATACCTAACTTCGAGGTCTTTCCGTAAGGTTTGCGGACGCAGTGAGCCTCAAGACGCATTTCATCCTCGATCGACGGACAGCAGAGCGCATCATCCGCACACTTGAGGATATCGCGAGCCCGTGTTATTGATTTCGTGGGTAGCCGAGGATCATTTTCCCAGTGGTGTTTCACAGATAACAACAGCTACCATTCCAAGATCCGACGGGCGCCTACGCAGGCCTTGTACTGGCGAAGTGCAGTCACCGATAGTCGGTTTGATGTGGGCGAGGCATACGCTTAGTCGTCCGCACTTGGTTCAACAAGCAGGATAAGGCGAAGCTTATCCAGAGCGGTTATCGATACCGTCGTGTAAGTCATACGCATCATCGGCGCCAACATTTGGAGTTCGAGGTCACGACCGGGTTTTTCAAGGTATCACCCATGCGGTGTGATGAGGTTTGGCAAGAAAGGGAAGCTCAGCCCAAGGTACATTGGGCCTTATCAGATTGTCCGTAGAGTAGGCAAGGTGACCTATGAGTTGGATCTGCCGTCCGATCTGGAGGCAGTACATCCAGTTTTTCATATTTCTATGTTGAGAGATGTATCTGAGATCCGCCTGCAGTACACCCGGTTGATGATGTCCAGTGACAGAGGAGTTATCGTGATGAGGAGATTCCCATGATACTTTATCGTCAAAGTTAAGCGACTACGACAAAGGATATGGCTTCCACAAAGTCTTATGGCGAACGAGAACAGAGAGAGATACGGGAAGCAGAGGAGACATGAGGCGTATATCCCCACCTATTCCCACACCTCGAGGTAACTCACTTTCATACCGTTAATTTAAATTGTCATATGTACTTAGGTATTCTGCTATGGCCATACGTGGCATTTTGCCAATTGTTCGAATTATGGGGACTATGTCGATCTAAGTTGAAAAATCTAGAAGGAACATTCGGGACGAATGTTTCTAAGGGTGGGAGAATGTTATGCCCCGTAGTTCCGAGTACGATGCGAGGACGCGTGCGAACGTATATGCCCTAATTAGGGTAAGAACGATAGAATTGTTTTCCGACGAAAGTTATTTCGAAACTTGTGAAGAAAGTTTTACGTTTTCGATATTTTTTTCGACTATGGAATTTTTCCGAAAGATAAAATATTTTGGACCAATAGGAGGGCGACATGTGTCACCCATGGATTGGGCCAAGTGGACGAAAATGGGTGGACAAGTTGGCAAGACAAGTGGCCAACAAGTCTTGCCTATTTGGCATGATGTTGGAAGAAATTGTAGGCAAGTCTTGCTTAGTCATGACTTGCCTAACTTTTGTAAGACAAGTGTGGGAAGGCTCTTACACTATTAATCTCTACCTTACACTTGAGTTAATCCCCTTCTTTTACTTATTGTTATTATGAAGGCGATATAGTAAACCGCGTTACCGTTTGGGCGCGTAATCCCCTTCTTTTACTTATTGTTATTATGAAGGCGAGATAGTAAACCGCGTTACCGTTTTGGCGCGTAATCCCCTTCTTTTTCTTATTGTTATTATGAAGGCGAGATAGTAAACCGCGTTACCGTTTGGGCGTGTAATCCCCTTCTTTACTTATTATATTTATGAAGGAGAGATTGTTAATCACGCTCCGCTTAGTTTTGGGCGTGTTATCCCCTTCCTTACTTATCGAAATTATTGCGCCACGCCGTTATCAAGTATCGCTTTGTTAAAAATGAAGAATTGAGTAAAAACGGAAGTCGCCCAATTTTCCGTGAGACTATGGTCTTACTTAGAAGAATTCCACTAAAAACTAGAAGTTAATAGTCGTGTTTTGACTATTATAGGTTGACACTTTGCACACGACATATCCGACTTGGCAAGTGGGTTTAGCCGAGGAGGTATGTGATTCTTCCTATCCCTTTGAGCATGATATTTTCCAAATATATATATAAGTACAGAACGCATACGTGTTAAACCGAACTTGGTTTTACTTTGATATCTTTGACCGAGTTCTAAATAATAAGAATCTTGAATATTTCCAAATAGTTGTGAATCATTTTTCGGAAGAAAAGTAATACTGGATTTTTACAAAAAGCTTAAGGGTTATACTAGCTTTATGGGAAGTTAGGTATAACGACTTACGAAAGGTAAGAAAACAGTTTTTATTATTTGTTTATCAAATGCTTGAAATATTGCGGAAGGTATGGTGTTGGTTTGATAAACATGTTGTGATACCTCGTGTGTTAGTATCTTGTGACGCCACGTAAGGAGGTTATTCTTGTTATGCTCATTTTGTTCAACGATTAGTCGTCAGGTTCGATTCTTGTGATGGTTGTATAAAGAGGTTATTCTTATTGTGCTTATGTTGTTTAACGATAAGCCGTTATGTTAATATTGTACCACTCACCTCGACATGTTATACCGGGGTTGTCGCCTCGACGCGAGGATGCCTCACGCGTCTAGGGACCTATGCGAGCTACGGAGTTCCGTGTTAGTGTGCGAGGAATACCTCACGCGTCTACGTGGCTACGCGGATCGAGAGTCCGGGGCGATGCCACGAGTAGCTACCTCGATGCGGCGAACACCTCATGCGGGCCTGGTGGCCTACGCGACCGCGAGTCCAGGATTAGGCATGCGTTATGATAGTATGGGTGCTTGGCCTTGCTTCGATCATTCGCGGCCTAGAAAAGACCTGTTACAGTATACCTATTGTTGTTCTTGTTTGTGATGTACTCACGCGCAGCTTAACTCATTGTTTTCATATGTACTTGTGCATTGGTTTTAAAAATGTTAAGGTTTTATATATGTATATATATCTGCACTTTACGCTTCACATACTTGGTACTTGTCAGACCGACCTCCTTCTGGCCGCGTCATGCCGCAGTAAAGGGAAGCGTATGGATCCTCGCCTTAGGATCTTTACTCGTGTCGAGCTCCATTTCTCCGAGGCTCGACTTTCGTACGGTTCTTCCCGTGTCGATGTTTTGTACATTCAGGTATGACGGCCCCGTCTCGCCATAGTGTTTACATTTCCTTAGAGGTCCGTAGTCCTCGCCGCATTTTGGGATTGTAAATCGCTCACTATCGGGTAATTATATATATGCCGAAAGGCAACTTTTCTCGATAGACTATTCTTACTTTTATTGTTTCATGTCTTCGTTATATTCCACGTTACTCGATGTTTGGCTACTTGGGTGTCCGGGTAAGGCACCAGTCACGGGCCCGGGATCGGGTCGTGACAACACGCCTACAAGACGTGTAAAATTCCGCCCCACAATTGACATCAAACTAGTCTAAAAATACAATGTCCATTCGTGATTAGAGACAACAATACAAATTCTTTTCCAATTCTTTTCAATCCAAGTTGTTTAGTACAACATGTTATAAAGCGCAATTGATTATAACAACTATAATCTTCAAGTAGATAACATGCGATTTATTCTAATTAATTCACCAAATTGTACTTCAATTTCAAATGGCTCATATGTCATTTCGATTTAGGCTAATACAATCCATATCACTTATCAATCTTCAATACATATACTTCATGCTAGTAAAAATGTAAGGCTAACAACAATATGTAATCTTGTAACACTTTAAGAGAACAAGATTGTTACCTTAACGAGCCTTAATTCACTTCAAGATCTGAAGTCGCTCCCTAGCAACTTAGAGCCTCTTCTTGACACTTCAATCCGCCACTTGCGACCCTTAGCATATTACAAACAACTTTCCTTTAAACTTCCAATCAAAATCTAGGAAAGCAACTAGGTTTTCACCTTGCGACTAATACGAAAACAATATTTTTCCGGGATCTTTCTATTGAGATACCTTTAGGAACCTTGGGTTTGAATATTGGGAATTATGGACAAAAATTGCAAAATTTTCTTGTGTTGAAGCCTTTCAGCCTAGAGCACTCTAAGTGCTTCTTCAAATTTTCTTGAAATTTTTTCTAAGTGTATAAGCTTGTCTTGCAACTAGTAGACATATATAACACTAGGAAATGTCAAGATTAGCACACATGTGGGGCTTAGATGAGTTTCACATGGATCAAGCCCAAGTGGCACTTTGACAAGTCAACAATGTCAAGCTCTTTGTCTTAGCAAGACTTGGTCATTAAAATTATGGTCAAATGACCATTTTATCCATGCCATTTCGTCCAAGACTACTAAGGGGGGGGGGTGACACATGTCGCCCTCCCGTTCGTCGCAATATTTCATTTTTCGACAATTCCATAATTCCGATAAATTTTTACTCGTCTCAAATATTAACATTTTGAGTTCTTACGTACGTTCTTATAAACATATCCAAATTCCGGTGTAACAGTTTAAAATCTCATATGGTGTGTAAGATGGTGGTACCTTGGGTTGTCTAATTGAAAAGTATAACTTACTTGAGTTTAAAATGTGTAGTGACTTGATTGAAAAAAATAGTGTCTTGATACTACGGGTGTTAGTATCTTGGTTGTTTAAAATGAAGGCATGGTATTGTCTTGGTTATGTTGAAAAGAAGGCATGGTAATTGTCTTGGTTTGTTTAAAAGGAAGGCATGGTAATTGTCTTGGTTTAAATGAAAGACATGGTATTGTCTTGGTTTGCTAAAATGATGGTTATTTCATTTTATGATAATAAGAGTCAAAGATGATTTATTTGCATATGGTTATTCATATAGACATTCGTGCAAGTGTTATATTTCCACATCACCGCGTCCCTCACTAGGGGGCCGGCAACATTATGATATTATTCCATGGATTGCGATCCATGATGCGAGCTGGTATAGATGTTTATGCGGGTCCAAGGACTCATTCGGGTGAAAAAGTCCCATAATATTATTACATGGACTAGCTTTCCATGATGCAGGTATAGATATATACTCATTGCGGGTCTACAAGATCCATGCGAGTTCGAGTCCCATGCGGGTGAAAAAGTCCCAGGATAGGATTGCATAATAATTCTGAGGGCGAATGACCCTGATCTTGACATGACTTTCATATTTTGAAATGGTATTGGTTTCATATTTGAAAGGGGTACGGTTGATTTCATATATTTGCAATGGTATTTGGAAGTAATACAGAGGATCTCGCTTTTAAAAGGTTCAGATGACTCTCATTACTCTACTTTTAAAAATGGCACAGTGTACTGGTACTTGATTGTTATACTTGTCTCTTGTTATTTGTTTGGCCTGTTACAATTACAAAGTGATAAAGAGTACAGAGTACAAATGATACTGTGTACAATCGATCTTGTTTTATATGACACGGTAGGATCTGGTATTTGATTTTCATACTTGCCCCTGTCATTATTTTGTACAATTATGATCTTGTTATTGTACTTATTTCGCTCCATACTTGCACTTGTTGTCGAGCCCTTCGGGCCGCGCTCATGTCCGCAGGTCTAGGTACTCAGATGTGGATCCGTGAGGTTAGCATCCTGGTTCAGCATTTTGAGATGCTCCAATGTTCCGGAGCTTGTCATTATGGCTAGGGATATTCAGAGGTACGACGGGGCCTTGTCCCGTCATAGTATTTGTCCAAACTCTTAGAGGTTTGTATTCATATGTGGGCTGAACTGGTTAGAGTTGTATTTACATTGTTGAGCAAAGTAGACCCTTTCGGGATTTATATTATGGCGACCTTATCGACTTTGCCTTTGTTTTAAGAAAAAATTAGTGTTATTTATCTTCCGCGGTTTAATGTGTTGTATGAATAGAAGGGTGTCGTAGGGCACTGGCCATGCCCGGGTTCGGGCGTGACAAAATGATAGTTCACATACCTCATTGACGACTAACCAACACGACAAGTAGACTACGCCCCAATGTACTTCAACCTATCGGCTATTCCACATGCCAAGTAGAATATGTCACATGTAGTACTTTAACCTAAAATGTCGATATCACTTCTATCAACTTCAAGCTTTCAATTGTAATACTTATACCATGTAATGGTCCTCTTATTCTACGAAAATTTAAGACTTCCCGCTTATACGCATTTCTTCCACATTTTCCAAGGTCCGAATTCAACACCAATCAAGCCACACTTAAGGGAACAACCAACAGTTAGCCAAAGGGGATTACACGCCTACTAGACGTGTAAAATTCTGCCCCACAACGATATAAAAACACTCCACAATTTTCGGCACAAAACAGCCCACAATTCTACAATAACGAGGGTTAAATGTGAGGCCTTTAAACGCCTTTCCACACCCTTATTCCCTTAGGACGTTCATTAGAAACTACTACACTTACACATGCATAACAACAACTAAATTTCCAGCATTTATACACGTCCAAAACAGTCCATAAAACGACACGACGACGTCTAACAGTTTGGGCAGTTTTTCGCCAACAACAACTACAACAATCCAAAGTCCTTTTCCATGATTTTATATAATCAAATTCTCATTTAAACACTTATATATATTCCATATCACATATCAACAACCATATTACTTCATTTTAACATGCGACAAGTGTAGATAACAATATTATAATCCAACGAATCCAACAACACCAAGATTGGCAACTCTCGGCCAACACCAATATCTAACACCTACACTTCTTATTTTCCATTTCTTCCTTAACACAAATTCATCCCTTAAACATAACAACATGTAATATCCAATTACTTTAAAAGAATAAGAAATCTTACCTTAATTTTTATCTCAAAACAACCCGCAATGTCTCGGCCAAAAGCTCATATTTTGCACCACTTCTTCAAGTTCCAATCACATCCATGTATCCTCTACAAGCTTATAACCATCTTCACTTTGTATTTTACCTCCAAAAAGTTGATAAAATCTTAGGGTTTCAACCCACCATTTTCGGTCAAGACAAGGTTGGAGGGTCTTGGAGAGTTAACTTGGTTTAACACTTGGTTTAGGGGCTTAATCTTGTAGAAAAGAAACTAATCAACACTTATGTTCAAGGCTCTGTTGCTCTCGGCCAAAGCTCCAGGGAGAGGAAGAGATGAGAGCTTTATTTGGATGAAGTGTAGATAATGAATCCAAGATTTGCATGACTTGGATATATATAAGTGTAATTGCCAAGTGGAGTGGGCCCCACATTCCCACTTGTCCTCAAAATATCTTCAAGACTTGCCATCTTGCAAGACAAGTGGGGGTGACACGTGTCACCCTCTTATTGGTCCAAAAATCAATTCTTCATAAAATAATTCCATATTGGCCAAAATATCTCAAAATTTTGTGGGCCCCACAAATTCGTAAAATTTCCGGTGGGCCCCACATGATCAAATTCAAGACTTAGAATTCAATCCTTCATAATCATATACTCATCCCTTAAACCAAATTTGAGACTCTAATTCCAAGTAATTAAGTTTTTCCTTCACAAATTTTCCGAAATTTCCTTAAGTAAAAGTAATTATACTTTTCTTTCCAACGTTCAAGTCTTATTTCCTTACGACGCTTATAGTATTTCCTTGAAAATACTGGTGTAACATCCTTCCTCTTAGAAACATTCATCCCGAATGTTCATACAAGTTTCAAGCTAACAATATCGGTATAGTCTCCTCTAACCATACTTCAACGAAACCAAATATGCCACACATGACCACAATATAACACATAACCTCATTAGTGGTCCAAATGAATCTTTCTCTTATTTCTCCTATTTTCTCACTACTCAGAATTCAAACAAAATGTTTCTACCTCCATGGTTCTATCACATTGTACTTCCACTATAATCACCACCACATTCATAGGTCATGTCATTGCTTCCTCTATAATTATAATCATCTGCCGCCACCTTAAAACATGTAGATTTTATAACCTACCAAACCTTCCAATAAATTAGTAAAGCTCAACCAACCTCGTATTCAAGGCCCATATATTCTTTCTCGAGCCACCGTCGCTTTCCTGAGGCATAACTGCAATCACAATAATTCCTGTGAGGATTACCCTAACAACACAACTCTATCGCACAATATAAGAGTAAGAATAATAGAAACCAATCATAAATGTCTCAGAGCCTCCTCGCTTATAGCGTGGTCCGATAACACACCGAGCAACTAAGATTTTACTAGACACGGTCAGAGACATTTCGAGGACTAATCGCTCGATACCACTCTCACATGACCAACTCAAGCTCACATCGGTGCCCTACCCGGGCACCCTTCTACTCATACAAGTAACCTGCAGAAGCTAAATAACAATCAATTTTTTTTTCATTTTTTGCAAACAAAGGCAAAGCCGGCAAGGCTGCCATCACATATATAACACTCAAAGGCCTACAACCATACACCGGTCCATCCCACATATGAATACAGACCTCTAGGAATTTTGACAACAACTATGATGGGACAAGGCCCCGCCGTACCCATGAATGTACATAAAACCATAATACAACTCCGTACCAACATGGCAAACTCCTAATAATGGAGCTACCTCTACACCCTGAAATTCCGTGATATGTTGATAAGAACGCACGTAAGAACTCAAAAATGTTAAGATTTGAGACGAGTAAAAATTTATCTAATTTTGGAATTTGTAGGAAAATGAAATATTGCGACGAACGGGAGGGCGACTCGTGTCACCCACCTTAGTGGTCTTGGACGAAAATGGAATGGATAGAATGGTCATTTGACCATAATTTAAATGTCCAAGTCTTGCTAAATCTTGAGATTGATAAAATTGACTAAGTCAAATGCCACTTGGCTTGATCCTTGTGAAAAGCATCCAAACCACCCATTTGTTCTAATCTTGACCCTCCATATATTTATATAAGCTTCCTAGTGCAAGACAAGGTTCTACACTTAGCTAAATTTTCAAGAAAATTGGATGAACATCGAGGAGTGCTCTCGCCAAGGCTAGGGTTTCAAGGAAATTTTTTCAATTTTGTCCAATAATCCCCATACTTTAAACCAAGGTTCCTAAGAGTATTGTAAGGTATCTAAATAGAAAGATCCCTAAAAGTCGTTTTGTATTAGTCGCAAGGAAACTAAAGGAGTTCTTCAACTTTGAAGTTGGAACTTGAAGATGAGTTCATCATAAGCTTCAAGGGTTGCTTGGAGTGGATTGGAATGTCAAAAGAGGCTAAAGTTGCTAAGGATCGACTTGTAATCTTGGATCATATTTGGGCTAAATGAGGTATAATCTTCATCTTACTTTTGTAATTAAAGATTCCATGTTATGATAAGTTATGTGATCACGTGTTATGTGTTATGAAGATTGATAAGTGTTATGGAAATTTAGAAGCTCAAATCCGAAAATGACACGCTGAGTCATTTGAAATTGAATTACAATTTCGTCGTTAACTAGAATCGCCGCATGTTATCTACTTGAAAATTATAGTTGTTATAATCAATTGCGCTTTACTACGTGTTATACTAAACAACTCGATTGAAAAGGAGTTGGAAAGGACATTGTATTATCATTCCTAATCGCGAATGGACATTGTAGTTTAAACTAGTTTGATATAAATTGTGGGCGGAATTTTACACGCCTTGTAGGCGTGTAATACCCTATTGTTAACTACTTTGTTGAGCATTAAACGTGGCATGTTTGGTTATTTAATTCGGCCTTGAAAAGGTGGCAAAGTATGTAGAAACAAAGGAAGTGTCATTCCGATTTTCCAGAGAATTTAGTGACTTTGCACTTGGAATATTCTACGTCAAGTAAGAAGTTAATAAACATACTATGGTCATTATAGGTTGACATACTACGACGCGTGTTGGACTTAGCAAGTGGATGGAACCGAAGAGGTATGTGGAACTTTCTTATCTCTCGAGCATGAATAAGTGTAATTGTATAAAGTACGGAGATGTCGAGGTTTTGACGAATCTAGTCCATTTGATATCCTGGTTTATTTTAAGAATGTTCAAGTTGGTCGAGTTAGGAATTAACTCACTTGTTTAAAAATAATAAGGATATCTTGGTTTTTAAAAGTTAAGAGACTTTAAGTATTTCGAAAGTATATGATACTTGTTTTGTTTGGAAAGTTTAAGTCTCTTGGTTATAAAGAAGAATGTAAGTTTCTAAAGTATAAAGCTAGTATAACGACTTTATGGGAAGTTGGTTATAATAGCTTTATGAAAAGTTAAAAAGAGTGGTTTACTATAAGTAATATAAGTATGATAAATGACTTGATAATGAAAGGCAAATTGATTTAAAGGCATCAATTGCTTAAGGTTTTAAAAGAAAGAAGTCACTTGATTTAGAAGCTCAAAATGTATTTTCTAAAAGGTATTGTGACTTGTCTTAAAATGTAGTTATGACTTGATACTACGGTTAATAGTATCTTGGAAGTTTTATACGAAAATGAGTCATTTTAAAAGAATAGAAGTACGTAGTACTTTGGGTTAAATTCCCGGATTTTATAATGACATGTTAGTGCCTTAAGTAAACTAAAATGAGTGTATATGAATAAGACTAATAAGAAGTTAGGATTTCTTAACTTGCTTATTTATCAGATGATGTAGAGTGCTTATGTTATGTATGATAAGTTGCAGGGCTTATGTTATGTATAATGGCCATTGAGATAGGTAAGAGTATAAATGAGGTAAACCCCAAGACGTTATACCACCTTCTCCGTAAGAGTATAAACGGCGTAAACCCCAAGACGTTATACCACCTGTTCTCAGTAAGAGTATAAACGGCGGGTAAACCCCAAGACGTTATACCACCGCCTGTGGTAAGAGTATAAACGAGGGTAAACCCCAAGACGTTATACCACCGCCTGTGGTAAGAGATAAACGGCGGGTAAACCCCAAGACGTTATACCAATTGCCCGTGGATTTGCTACCCATGATGCGAGGAATACCTCGCGAGTCCTTATGGACTTACGCGGTGAAATAGTCCCACGCAAGCGGTACATTTATGCGAGGAATACCTCACGCTGGTCCACAGACCCACGCGTGAAATAGTCCTGCGAGTAAGATTGCTTATTGATACTACGCGATGGACTGCTTTGATCACGAGCCTCCTATTTTTACGCAAAGAAAGTATATACTTGTTTACTCTCATTGTTAGTAAGGCATTGTTGTTGTTTGAGTTATCATACGTGTCTCGCCTTTATTTTAGACTTATGATTTCACTACAAGATTTCTGGGCCACATATTTGGTACATGCCAGATCGACCTCCTTCGGCGGGTCATGCGTCACGCCACAGTAGAGTATACAGTGTCTTGATCCTCACTCTTAGGATCACTGCTCACCGTTGGGAATCTCCATTACTCGAGGCCTATCCTCGGTATGGTTGGTTGATGTATATTCGTGGTATGGAGGGCCCCGTCCCGTCATAATTGTTATTCTTAGAGGTCCGTAGTCACATTGTGGATCGGGTCAGAAGAAAAAAAAGATGCATCGCTCGATTTCTAGATTGTGTATATTTTATGGGACGTGGCCTTATCGGCCAGCCTGTCACATCGCCTAAGTTTTTATGTGTGTTGTGTATGTTCCACGCTATTCTCCGATATATACTGATGCGGTGCCTGTAGGCACCAACACGCCCGGTCGGTCGTGACAAAAGTGGTATCGAGCGCTTAGTCTCTGAAAGTGTCTACGCACCGCGTCTAGTAGAGTCTTGATTATCGGTGTGTTGTGCACCACATCTATAATCGGAGGTGCAGTCATCGAGGATTGCTTTCCATTCTTCTCACTCAGATCGTGCGATGAAAGCGGTGTAGTTAAGTCGCCTCCCAACAAGTTATATTGTTTGCGCTACGAGAAAGGCGATGACCGGGAAAGATTATGGATTGCGTATCCGTGTTGGTAATATTAGTAGTATAGTTGGTATTGTGACATACGCCATACGGATTTATGTATGAGGGTCACATATGTGTTGCCTAGAATGATTATGGATTACCAGGAATTGGTAAGGACTAAAAATACCGGGAAGGTATGAACAGTTAATGGACTCTCAACAAGGTTTTACGTGCTAATTTAAGATAATTAGGAGATGATGAGTTGTCTGAGAAGGAAATGGACCCTTAAGAAGTTTAATTAAGGTACTTAATGGAAGACTATGTTAATAGATTAAGCTACGTGGTATGATTAAGAAATGGTACGGGTGAGATCCGTATGGGGTAAGTATGGTTGTTGTGGTCAAGACAACACGGTTATGATATTACGAAAAGTTATCAGACCCGCTACTGGGATCGATAAGGTAGGCTAGAGCCCGAAATCGCGAGTCTAAGAATGTTGATAACCGCCGAGATCTTAGGTATATGCGCCTTCTCGTGGTAAAAGTTACGCACTGGCGGTAAGAGTTAAGTACGACGCCGAGTCGGGTTAAGGACCTATTAAGGGTCGCCCCATAGCCTGTAACAGAATGGGATCAGTTGTTAATAGTCCCGCTACGTGACAGGGTCACGAGGGTGCAAAGCCCAAGTCTAGTTAATCATTTTACGTTCGTGGACGCATTCCACCTAACCGTGTCATGAGAGCCGAAATGGCCTTATGTTGTTTAGAATAGTAAATCCAAAGATAGAGGCCCGAATCAGTATGAAGGCTATGTAATGACGCTTAGAATAAGTTTGGAAGCACGGGAAGAGTAATGCACCAAGAAGAAAGAGAGCAACCAAGTGTAAAGAAATGGAACCTGAATCCATGAGGACCTTTCGAGGTGACTACACCCGTGAGTGTTGGGTGGTAGCTGAGCGGGTAGATAATTGCCGGTAACGATGCAGTCGTTGGACCCTAGCAGACCTAGCAGAGTTGTTATAACAGACTTTGAGGATATTATGGGTACGGGCTAGTTGGTCTCTTGTTATGCCAATGTTGACTGCAGAAAGTAAGTAATACTTGAATTTGAAGGAGTTTATGTTAAGTGCCCTTGGAGGTACTTGGAGTCGATTTGGTGTGGCGGTCAGGGCCACGACCTTCCGGATAAGTTCGTGATAGCGCAAGCAAGAATAAGATAAGCACGAGTCGTCTACGGAAAACAAGACATCTTTGGTAGGTTTGGAAAATCTACCCGACTTTAAGGCGCGCGTGATGATTAGATATTTATCGACCGCAAGAGACCTCGTGATTGTGGTTGTGACTCCAAGGAAAGTTTATTTACGGAGGTAAGTTCTCTCCCCAACGTAAGGGCAGTTTTACGTATTATGGGGTTTAGTGTACCCATGTTGTTAGACGAAGGATAGGTGAATGGTAAGGTCTTCAGTATCGTCATGCCATAGGTTATAGTTTTAGATAACCGTGGGAAAAGTATTGTGTCGAGGTAATTAAGAACGACGTATCAAATAGTCGAGGAAGTGTCGTAAGGATAAAAATGCAGTAGTACGATATATGAAATCGCACGATTATGAATCAAGATAGAAATACTTTGCTAATAATAAGCATAAGGTAAGGTTATGACTGAATGATAAAAGAGAATACGACTATTGTTATGTAAGTTGCACGAGATATGATTACCCTGCACTAGTGTAAGACCATTAGTAAATAATGGGCGTAAGAACACCTCGAGGAAAGGTGGTAGCATCGGGTTACTACTGACGAGATCAAGAACCGCCACGACCCGACTTCGCGATCGTGCCCTACCCGCACCCTGCTCGTATACATCGAGAATAGCATGAACATACATGAAACTTATAAAATAAAATAACGACAGATTAAACCACGTGTTAGCCAATAAGGCTACCTTCCCGACACATACATATACATAACAACAAAGCACATCCCTTTCTTTTTATTTTACAAACCGACCCACAATATGTAATTCTGCACTCTAAGAATTACAATCGCGGGACAGGCCCCGCCATACCTCAATGTACATAAGTCTACCACATCGTGAAACCGTACTAAAAGACAAGCCTCCGAGTGAAAGGGGCTTCTTTCCAAAATCAACAGAGATCCTAAGAGCAAGGATCACCAACTGTACCTATCACCGCGGCATGAACGCAGCCTCGGCGGGTCAAGATAACAAAAATTTGAGTATGGAATAGAAATAAAATGCAATAACTAAATCATATTTGTATAAAAGGATGTCCTTTTACTCCCGAAATCAATCATATATTAACCGCCTTTCCTTCTTTCGATAAGATTTAACAACATATTCTTACATACTTACTTAAGAGTTTAATCCAGTTTTTTCACATAACTTACATATCTTACATAACATAATCCGCCCATTTGCGTGACACGCCAGATCACTTAATCATGTGACATAATCCGCCCGCCGGGCCTCGCATCGTGGAATCATGTCAGATAATCCGCCCCTTTGTGGGCCTTGCACGCGGAATCATGTAGCATAATCCGCCCGCCTGGCCTTGCACGTGGAATCATGTAGATAATCCGCCCGCCGGGCCTTGCATCGTGGAATCATGTAGCATAATCCGCCCGCCGCGGCCTCTGTAAGATGACGTAATCGCCATGTGCGGCTCTGGTAATATGGCGAATCCGCCTATGTGCAGCTCTGTATCTCATAACGCATCCGCCTATTTGTAGGCTCTGGTATTTCATAACGTAATCCGCCTATTTGTAGGCTCCTGTATCAGATAACGTAATCCGCCTATTTGTAGGCCTGCAGATTTTCCTTACATAACATTTTCAAACCATCTTTCACTTCTTCTTAAGTCGTCATAACAACTTCCCATAAAGCTATTATAACAACCATTCATTTTAGAGAACTTAAGGCCCTTTATTCTTGCAACATTAGGGAAACTAAACCCAAAATACTACGTACATACATACTTAAAAAGAATCATAGAACTCCTTTCTTTTAAAGCTCAAGTCACATACTCCTTTAAGCCATCTCCTTATCTTTTGAAATAAATTAAGCCATACTTTGTAAAATTAAGTCATTTCCACTTATAAAATCAAGGCTTATAGCCTTAACACTGTGAGCATACACTCTTTCAAATCATGTCGCTTATACTTTAGAAATCAAGTCCCATAACTTGAAAAATAAAGTTTCATAATCCTTTAAAGAAAATCAAGTTCATAGTCTTAAAACTTCATAACATGCATTCTTTAAAGTCCAATTACTTATACTTGTAAAATCATGTCATCTACACTTTTAAAACCAATCCCCTTTTCACATATAAATTCAAGTCATTTTCAAACATAAAAATCAACTTACATACTTACTTTAAATAAATCAAGATACATAGCTTGAAATCAAATCTCATAATTTCCTAACGATTCTTACCAATATCTCCCATAAGGCTTGGTAAGGACTTAGACAATTTAACATACTTAATTTAGAGTCAACAATGTGGATACTTCTTAACTTCTAAGAGTAGAAGGAATCTTAAAATGTTATCACATGGATATTTCATACGTAGGATCATGCCAAAGAAAGAAGAGGTTCACATACCTCGCGACGATTGTCGATAAAGAGCAAAATGCTCCAAAGTACTTCAACCTCGAGCTATTCCATTCTTCAAGTAGATACGCTATACTTAGTACTTCAACCTATAATGGTCACCATACGTCCATTAACCTCTTATTTCAAACGTAGAATATCCTAGGTGCTAAGTCACTAAATTCTACTTTAAAATCTGGACAAAGACCTCCTTTGTTTCTACTCACTTTGCCACCTTTTCAAGGTCGAATACAATAACCAAACAGCCCCAATTGGCTCACAACAATATGTATGTAGTCTAATACAAATGAATAACTAAATGTCCAATTGGCTCATAATAATATGTAGGTAGTCCAATACAAATGAATAACTAAATGCCCCAATTGGCTCACAATTTAGAAAGTAGTCCAATACAAATGAATAACAAACTAAAAGTACAAATTCGCCACCTTAAGTTCAATAATACCAATTCTTAACCAATTTCCAATTCAATCCAAATTGGTAGCATATCAAGATATCAAGTCGCATTTGATCATATAAACCGTAATCTTCAAGTAATTAACATGCGATTATTCTAATAACGATCAAATTGTAATCCAACTTAACATGGCCTACATTACATTTCAACTTCCAAGACCACAATCGATATATAATCCTTATAAACTTCAACTTAACAACTTCATGCTAGCAACAAGCAAAGCTAACAACAACAATATAAATATATAATCTTGTAACACTTTTTAAAAGACAAGATTATACCTTAACGATTCTTAATCCAATTCCAATCCAAGTCGCTTCCTTAGTAGTTTAGAACCTCTCCAAGACACTTCAATCCGCTTGTTGAGACCCTTAGAACCATACCAACAACTTTCCTTCAAACTTCCAATCCAAAACTTAGAAAGCCACTAGGTTTTCATTTTGCGACTAATAAGAAAACTCTCTTTTCCGGATTTTTCTATTGAGATATACTTACATAACACTCATGAACCTTGGGTTAAAGTGGGGAATTATTGGACAACAATTGAAAATTTTCCTTTGGAACCCTAGGTTGGCCGAGAGCTCCTTCCATGCTCATCCAATTTTTCTTGAAAATTTGCTAAGTGTTAAGCCTGTCTTGCACTAGGAGCTTATATAAATAAACTGAGGGTCAAGATTAGAACAAACGGGTGGTTTGGATGCTTTTCACACGGATCGCCAAGTGGCATCGACCTAGTCAACAATGTCATGATAAATGTCTTTGCAAGACTTGATCTATTAATTTGTGGTCAAAAGACCATTTTCCATCACATTTTCGTCCAAGACCATTAAGGGGGTGACACGTGTCGCCTCCCGCCGTCATAATATTTCGCTTTCCGACAAATTTCAAAATTCGATAAATTTTACTCGCCTCAAACCTTAACCTTTGAGTTCTTACGACGCCTAAAACATGTCCCTGTAAGTACGGTGTAACAGTAAACCTTCCCCTAAATTGTATTTGATCGAAGTCTTAGCCATGAGGCAAGCAAAAGAATCAAATCTAAGTTAGTGACCAAGTTTGGTTGCAGCAGAAAGGGAAACATGAACCATAATTGAGATTAAGGATACCCATCTAATATTTCTCAAGAATGAGAAAGGTTTCCAATTATTGGAAGATAAGTCGACCACGACATAGCTTCTAACCTCCCGAAAGATCAAGCGGTTAGGTTATTATGGTAACACATCGGGTGTCTAGGCTACAGGCCGACGCAACCCAATAAGGATAGAGCCTATGTTTTCCGTGAGTTAGGAAGCAGAAAGGAAATTACGCCACTCACGATTTAGAGTCATGCGCTTAAATCATGCCTTGAAGATTTGGGGGCACGTATATATAGACTTCATGTGGATATTTATGCAGCACTACAAGAGCCTCCAGATATCTTCAAATAGAGACAATTAAATTTATGGCGTAGATGGTGGTTGAGTTACCCGAGGATTGTGATATCGATATCCTATACCATCCGGGAAAGCCAAGACAAGCTATACGTACTCTTAGTCGCGATCTGGGTAGTCCGCCGACGGGCAGCGGATAAACAGACGTGGTTGTCACGAATCCGATCCCGGCCCGTGGATCGTGCCTTACCTGCACCCTAGTGATACAACATCGAGAAAATCAATGAAATAAAAACTTAAACATGAAACAAGAGATATGATAATAAAACAGTCAACCAAAACGGTTGCCTTCGCATATATATACAGAAATTGAATGCTACATCCTTTACAACCCCGCCACAACAAAGCATTTCATGCACTTCTAAGAATGTAACTACAACTATGACGGACAGGTCTCGCCATACCCCGAATGTACAAGAACCTACCACTCAGTGGAAACATACCAAAAGATAAGCCTCCGAGAAACGGAGCTTCCTAATACGCTGAATCGTGATCCATGAGCGAGGATCAACAACCACGCACTTACTATGCGGATGAACGCAGCTTCCGGGCGAGGTCAAGATAACAGTACCAAGTATGTGAAATCGAAATATCAGAATGAAATCATAGTAGTCTATATAAAACAGGAGACATATATGATAACCAAACTACAGTACATAATATGTAAGCAGTCACGTCAAGTCAGGGGCTCACGCCCTCAAAGTCATCACTCAAACATAAATATGGGTCTCACGCCCACCACATCATTCGTGTCTGAATACCTTCTCATCGCCAGAGTCTATGATATAGCAACACCAAGAGTACACATGAACACGTGTCCTACCTGTCGTAATAACCGCAGACGGGCAAGTACGAAGGCTCACTACTGTATACTGCCGCATCCTCAACTGACCGGGGCAAGTACGAAAGCCAACTACCAGATACCAAAGCCGTACCAACAAATCCACATAACCATACCACGAAATTGACGCAGGGCAAGTACGAAAGCCAACTACCAGATACCACCTGCGCCACGTAGCTGGCCGGGGCAAGTACGAAGACTAACTACCAGATACCAAGCCGGAATCACGAGACTTCACACAAACCGAACGGGAAAGTAAGGCTAACTACTGTGATACTGCCGAGTCACCACGACCTCGTGGCAAGTACGAGCCAACTACCGATACCAAGCCGAATCAAGAAACCTCACGAGAGCTAGTCCATGGAATAATAATCACGTCGCATCTGCGAATGCTCCACACCGCCAGACGTCCAAGTAAGATCATACAAATCAGTCGGCCCTCCATCGAGAGACGCGGTGGTATAGAAATACAATACTAGCACGACAAGGCTATCACACGCAAACATAGGCAAGTTACACACAACTCAAGGTACTTTCATTTTATGCCAAAGTCCAGGTTTTAACCCCAAAGTACTACGTACATTAAATTCTTTTTAAAAGATCCATTTCTTTTACAAAGGTCACCCGATGCCCGTATTATCAAAATAGAGTGACTAACATTTTAAGTAAACCAAAACAACTTCCATACTTACCTTTTTAAACCAAATTAAGACAATGCCATGCCTTCTTTTTAGACCAAAACACTTCTCCTTATAAAGTCAAGTTACCATTTTAAAACTAATGATAAAACCATTCTTTTGTTTTTATAAAGTCGTTATAACTAACTTCCCATAAAGCTGTTATAACACTTTATGTTTTAAACCAATTTAAGACAAAACCATGTCTTCCTTTTAAACCAAAAACTCTTCAATTCCTCAAGTCTCTTTTCTTTTAGAAATCAAGTTCCTTACTTTGGAAATTTAAGAAAATTTATGCTTGTTCATAATGATTCTTATTAAAGCAGTCATGATCTAGGAAATGTAATACAATTTTGTCTTATCTTAGCTTCTATGCAGATGGAGGTTTCTACTGGTTTTAATAGTAATTAATAGCTTGCCAATACATTTTCCTTTATTAACGCTGCAGTGGTTTGTTCGATACTTATTCCCATTTCCGAAATTTATATAACGTTATTCTTTTAAAAACCAAGTACTCATTACTCACGAATGAAGTTTCACAACTTTTTAACACAATTCAAGTCAAATACAGTCAAGTCTCTTATCTTTTAAAAACAATCAACCATTCTTTTACCTACATAGAGTCGTTATAATTAACTTCCCATAAAGCCATTATAACACTTTATGTTCTAAACCAACCAAAATCATTTAGCACACGACGCTCACCGCACTACATAGTTCACACAATCATGCTAGAAAAGATAGCAAGAGGTTCACATACCTCGCGACGGTTATCGACAATTAGCAAAACGCTCCAAGTACTATAACCTTGCTAGCCTTTTCCACCCTTCAAGTAGAATACGCTACTCGTAGTACTTCAACCTATAATGGCCATAAACGCCTATCAACTTCTAGATCTCTTCAGAATATTCTAAATACAAGATTCCTTATTCTACGTAAAATTCGCAAAGACCTCCCCGTAACCCCATAAATGTCCTCCTCTACTCGTGCCCGCTACTGTGCCAACAACTCCCAGGATTACACGCCTAACCTGACGTGTTCAATTCTACTTCAGATATACTACACAAGTTCATCAGAATACACCCAATGTAAATACAGCTTCAATTCTTATCCATATTCATTCTACATATAGTATACTCAACTATACATTACTACAAATACGTAATATCCAATTACACAGGACAAAGATAATTACCTCGACAAGCCCAAAATTATCCAAGATTATATGTCGATCCTGAGCAACGTTTAGCTCCAAATCCTTACGCTTCAACCCGTTCCAAGCGACCCTTAGATGTTTCTAAACAAATTCTCTTAACCCTTCAACTCCAAAAAGTGAAGAACACTTAGGCTATAATTTGGAAGTGTTTCGGCCAAGGGGTATATCTAAGGCTGGTGTGAAATATTCTCCAACTCTTGGTTACTAATCTTCCTAACACCCTAAGGAAGAACACTTAAAAGTTTAAGAATTTTTGGACAACTTTAGCTCACAATTTCAGCCACGGCCGAGCTCATGCCGAAAGTGTGAGTGGAATTTTTCAAGACTGAAACTCTAAGCTGGATGAAGTCTTCAACTAAGTGGGGTATTTATAGGACATTCAAGGGCTAGGATTGAAGCAAGTGTGTGGTCTAGATTGAGTCATGTGTGTGGGTCCCACTTATCCAACTACTACACAAATATCTTGCAAGACTTTTGACCAAATGTTTTAAGCCTTTACATGTAAAAACGTGCTGCTTGTCCAAAATCTCGCCCAACCTTGCCACCTAGGTGACACATGTCGCCTCCTATTGGTCCAAAATATTTCATCTTCCAAAATATCCGTAATGCCAAAAATCCTAAAAATAAAGTGGGTTCTACAAAATCAGAATTCTCCTGGCCCCACGTGACCAATTCCGAAAGAATAAAATTCCATAATTCTCAAATATTCCAAAAAGTCCGAATCCTAATCCGAATCCAATTCTATTAACGAACCTTTTTCCTTCACAAAATCCGAAACTTTTCCGCGAAAAATCACATCTTTTCTTCCCTTCTAATTTAATGTCGTATCCTCGTACGTATGTCCTCACATACATACACTGGAACTACGGGTTGTAACAGTGTTCCGTGAGATTCATCAGCTCCCGAGCCTAGGGGGTTCGATTATTTGTTTCCAGTTAACGGTTTGGATCAGAGGTTTAAGTCTTCCGTCGCTGGCGAGGTAAAAAGGCGACCGTGAGGATCCATTATGATACGGTATCGAGATACGGCTCTCCGAAGAAGAAGAGCTCGCTTGAGTAACACCGGATGGGTCTTTGGATACGAGGATAGATTGTGTGCATCTTTGCAGGACTAGTCAACAAGTCTTGCGAGGCACGCGGTGCTTATCTAATTGTTCGAGGTCGACTATCGTCGCAGTGACCTCGGATGTATGTAGTAAGGTGGCCAAGAGGACGAGCGCAGTTGTTGCTTAATATCCGATTAGCAGCAGTCACGGTTGAACACCGAATGGGCCACTATTACAGCGATTTAGACCGAGCTTAGATATGAGAGGTAATTAAAATGGATCTTGTTACGGTGGCATCGCATCAGAGAAGTGCGACCGGGGTCATGGTAAATAGGCCACTTAAACCAGCCGTGTTCTTCCGTTAGGACCACTTGCTCTACCGAGGTTCATGCTAGCTTTTATAGCGTGGATCGTGAGGCGCACGGGTTCCTACGCTTATGATGTCGCATGGACGAGCTCGATTACGATAACTTCCGAGGTTTTTCGAAGGGCTTTAGGACACAGTGAGTCTCGCTGTTGCATTACACCCTCGACCGACGGACAGCAGCGAGGCGTACTATCCGTGCACTCGGCGATGAGTTGCGGGCTGTGTTCTTGATTTCGTAAATAGCGGGAGGGTTAATTGCCTATTGTTGAGTTACGACGATGCGTATACCCTTCCGAGATTCGCATGGCCCCGTATGAGGCCTTGTATGTAAGAAAGTGTAGATCGGTTGGATGGTTCGACATAGGCGAGGTTCGCTTATTTGGTCCAGACTTGATTCACGAGCTGGATAAGCGAAGCTTATCCGAAAGATTATTAGTAAGCTTAGAGTTAGCGTGCTTTATGCGTATAACCGTTGACACATGGGGTTCAGCTTGACATTTTAGTATGAGTATTGTTATGTGGCCTCGTGTGGTATTATTGGTATGTAGGGGTTGTAAAAGAAGATTATGTCGCTATTTTTAAGTTTGACTCCCAAAAGAACATTCGGGGACGAATGTTTCTAAAGGGGGAAGAATGTTACACCCCGGAAATTCCAGGATATGTTTATAAGAATGTACGTAAGAACTCAAAAATGTTAAGATTTGAGACGAGTAAAAATTTATCGGAATTTTGGAATTTGTCGGAAAACGAAATATTGCGACGAACGGGAGGGCGACACGTGTCACCCCCTTAGTGGTCTTGGACGAAAATGGAATGGATAGAATGGTCATTTGACCATAATTTAAATCTCCAAGTCTTGCTAAAGCTAGAGCTTGATAAAATTGACTAAGTCAAATGCCACTTGGCTTGATCCTTGTGAAAAGCATCCAAACCACCCATTTGTTCTAATCTTGACCCTCCATATATTTATATAAGCTTCCTAGTGCAAGACAAGGTTCTACACTTAGCTAAATTTTCAAGAAAATTGGATGAACATTGAGGAGTGCTCTCGGACAAGGCTAGGGTTTCAAGGGAAAAAATTTCAATTTTTGTCCAATAATCCCCATACTTTAAACCAAGGTTCCTAAGAGTATTGTAAGGGTATCTCAATAGAAAGATCCCTAAAAGTAGCGTTTCGTATTAGTCGCAAGGCGGAAACTAAAGGAGTTCTTCAACTTTGAAGTTGGAACTTGAAGATGAGTTCATCATAAGCTTCTAAGGGTTGCTTGGAGTGGATTGGAATGTCAAAAAGAGGCACTAAAGTTGGTAAGGATCGACTTGTAATCTTGGATCATATTTGGGCTAAATGAGGTATAATCTTCATCTTACTTTTGTAATTAAAGATTCCATGTTATGATAAGTTATAAGTGATCATGTGTTATGTGTTATGAAGATTGATAAGTGTTATGGAAATTTAGAAGCTCAAATCCGAAAATGACATGTTGAGTCATTTGAAATTGAATTACAATTTGGTCGTTAACTAGAATCGTCGCATGTTATCTACTTGAAAATTATAGTTGTTATAATCAATTGCGGCTTTACTACGTGTTATACTAAACAACTTGGATTGAAAATGAGTTGGAAAGGACATTGTATTGTTGTCCCTAATTGCTGAATGGACATTGTAGTTTAAACTAGTTTGATATAAATTGTGGGGCAGAATTTTACACGTCTTGTAGGCGTGTAATCCCCTATTGTTAACTACTTTGTTGAGCCTTAAATGTGGCGTGTTTGGTTATTGAATTCGGCCTTGAAAAAGGTGGCAAAGTATGTAGAAACAAAGGAAGTGCTGTCCGATTTTCCGTAGAATTTAGTGACTTTGCACTTGGAATATTCTACGTTTGAAGTAAGAAGTTAACAGACATACTATGGTCATTATAGGTTGACATACTACGTACGGCGTGTTGGACTTAGCAAGTGGATGGAACCGAAGAGGTATGTGGAACTTTCTTATCTCTTGAGCATGAATAAGTGTAATTGTATAGTACGGTAGATGTCGAGGTTTTGTGAATCTAGTCCATTTGATATCCTTGGTTTATTTTAAGAATGTTCAAGTTGGTCGAGTTAGGAATTAACTCACTTGTTTAAAAATAATAAGGATATCTTGGTTTTAAAAGTTAAGAGACTTTAAGTATTTCAAAGTATATGATACTTGTTTTGTTTGGAAAGTTTAAGTCTCTTGGTTATAAAGAAGAATGTAAGTTTCTAAAGTATAAAGCTAGTATAACTTTATGGGAAGTTAGTTATAATAGCTTTATGAAAAGTTAAAAAGTGGTTTACTCTAAGTAATATAAGTATGATAAATGACTTGATAATGAAAGGCAAATTGATTTAAAGACATCAATTGCTTAAGGTTTTAAAGAAAGAAGTCACTTGATTTGAAGTTCAAAATGTATTTTCTAAAAGGTATCGTGACTTGTCTTAAAATGTAGTTATGACTTGATACTACGGTTATTAGTATCTTGGAAGTTTTATACGAAAACGAGTCATTTTAAAAGAATAGAAGTCGTAGTACTTTGGGTTAAATTCTGATTTTATCATGACATGTTAGTGCCTTAAGTAAACTAAAATGAGAGTGTATATGAATAAGACTAATAAAAGTTGTGATTTCTTAACTTGCTTATTTATTGTATGATAAGCGGTGGGGCTTATGTTATGTATAATGGCCGGTTGAGCTAGGGTAAGAGTATAAACGAGGGTAAACCCCAAGACGTTATACCACCTTCTCCGGTAAGAGTATAAATGAGGGTAAACCCCAAGACGTTATACCACCTTCTCCGTGGTAAGAGTATAAATGCGGGTAAACCCCAAGACGTTATACCACCGCTCGTGGTAAGAGTATAAATGAGGGTAAACCCCAAGACGTTATACTACATTAGTGGATTTGCTACCCATGATGCGAGGAATACCTCACGCGAGTCCTTATGGGCTTACGCGGTGAAATAGTCACTTGCGGTACAACCTACGCGAGGATACCTCATGCGGTCCACAGACCCACGCGGGTGAAATAGTCCCGAGTAGGATTGCTTATTGATACTACGGCGAGGACCTGCTTTGATCATGAGCCTCCTATTTGTATGCAGAAAATATATACTTGTTTACTCTCATTGTTAGTAAGGCACGATATCGTTGTTTGAGTTATCATATCGTGTCTCACTTTATTTTAGACTTATGATTTCACTACGCATTTCGGGCCACATATTTGGTACATGTTGTCGACCTCTTTCTGGGCCGCTCATGCCGCAGTGAGTATACAGGCTGATCCTCACTCTTAGATCACTGCTCATTGTTGAGAATCTCCATTACTCGTGCAGTCTATCCCCGTATGGTTGGTTGATGTATATTTAGGGGTATGGCGGGGCCCGTCCGTCCACGCTTGTTATTCTTAGAGGTCCGTAGTCACATTGTGGATTGGGTTGTAAAGAAAAAAAAAGATGTCGTTCGATTTCTAGATTGTGTATATTTTACGGAGGTGGCCTTATCGGCCAGCGTGTTCACATCGCCTAAGTTTTTATGTGTGTTGTGTATGTTCCATTGCTATTCTCGATATATACTAGGTGCCTGTGTAGGCACCGATCCACGCCCGGGTCGTGAAAACCTCATCAAAGTCGTGGAGATCCTAACTCGCGATCACCCAACCGAGTACCTAATACCGCGATATGAACGCATTTCCAAGCAGGTCGCATAACAAGTACTAAGTACGTAACCAAGAAGTACAGTAAACAAAATCATAACTGTACAAAAGAATGACAGGGGCAAGTATGAAAATCAAATACCAGATCATACCGTGCCATATAAAATAGAGTCGAATGTACCTTTTAAAAGTGAGAGAGTCATAACAAAATCACGCGCTCTGTTTTTCTAGTCAAATACTGCCATAGGTATCTACACCCGTATCATGGATATAAGTCCACGGACAAAACACATCTCATAGGAATCTATACCCGCATCATGAATACAAGTTCACGGACAAAACACATCTCATGGAAATCTATACCTGCATCGTGAATAAAAGTTCACGGAAAAAATACATCTCATGGGAGACTATACTCGCATCGTGAATACAAGTTCACGGACAAAACACATCTCATGGAATCTATACCCGCATCGTGAATATAAGTTCACGGACAAAACACATCTCATGAGAATCTATACCCGCATCGTGAATACAAGTTCACGGACAAAACATATCTCATGGAAATCTATACCCGCATTATGAATACAAGTTCACTTGACAAAACACATCTCACGAGAATCTATACCGCATCGTGAATACAAGTTCACTGACAAAACACATCTCATGAGAATCTATATCAGATCATGAATACAAGTTCACTGACAAAACACATCTCACGAGAATCTATACCCGCATCGTGAATACAAGTTCATGGACAAAATACATCTCATGGGAATCTATACCCGCACGTGAATACAAGTTCACGGACAAAACACATCTCATGGGAATCTATACCCGCATCGTGAATACAAGTTCACAGACAAAACACATCTCATGAGAATCTATACCCGCATCATGAATACAAGTTCACGGACAAAACACATCTCATGAGAATCTATACCCACATCGTGAATAAAAGTTCACGGACAAAACATCATCTCATGAGAATCTATACCCGCAACGTGAATACAAGTTCACGGACAAAACACATCTCATGGAAATCTATACCCGCATCGTGAATACAAGTTCATGGACAAAACACATCTCATGTGAATCTATACCCGCATCGTGAATACAAGTTCACGGACAAAACACATCTCACGGAATCTATACCCGCCTCGTGAATACAAGTTCACGGACACAACACATCTCATGGAAATCTATACCCGCATTGTGAATACAAGTTCACGGACAAAACACATCTCATGAGAATCTATACCCGCATCGTGAATACAAGTTCACGGACAAAACACATCTCATGAGAATCTATATCAGCATCATGAATACAAGTTCACGGACAAAACACATCTCATGGAAATCTATACCCGCAACGTGAATACAAGTTCATGGACAAAACACATCTCATGGGAATCTATACCCGCACGTGAATACAAGTTCACGGACAAAACATATCTCATGGGAATCTATACCCGCATCGTGAATACAAGTTCACAGACAAAACACATCTCATGAGAATCTATACCCGCATCATGAATACAAGTTCACGGACAAAACACATCTCATGAGAATCTATACCCACATCGTGAATAAAAGTTCACGGACAAAACATCATCTCATGAGAAATCTATACCCGCAACGTGAATACAAGTTCACGGACAAAACACATCTCATGGAAATCTATACCCGCATCGTGAATACAAGTTCATGGACAAAACACATCTCATGTGAATCTATACCCGCATCGTGAATACAAGTTCACGGACAAAACACATCTCATGGGAATCTATACCCGCATCGTGAATACAAGTTCACGGACACAACACATCTCATGGAAATCTATACCCGCATTGTGAATACAAGTTCACGGACAAAACACATCTCATGAGAATCTATACCCGCATCGTGAATACAAGTTCACGGACAAAACACATCTCATGAGAATCTATATCAGCATCATGAATACAAGTTCACGGACAAAACACATCTCATGAGAATCTATACCCGCATCGTGAATACAAGTTCATGGACAAAACACATCTCATGGGAATCTATACCCGCACGTGAATACAAGTTCACGGACAAAACATATCTCATGGGAATCTATACCCGCATCGTGAATACAAGTTCACAGACAAAACACATCTCATGAGAATCTATACCCGCATCATGAATACAAGTTCACGGACAAAACACATCTCATGAGAATCTATACCCACATCGTGAATAAAAGTTCACGGACAAAACATCATCTCATGAGAATCTATACCCGCAACGTGAATACAAGTTCACGGACAAAACACATCTCATGGAAATCTATACCCGCATCGTGAATACAAGTTCATGGACAAAACACATCTCATGTGAATCTATACCCGCATCGTGAATACAAGTTCACAGACAAAACACATCTCACGGGAATCTATACCCGCATCGTGAATACAAGTTCACTGACAAAACACATCTCACGGGAATCTATACCCGCATCGTATACAAGTTCACTGACAAAACACATCTCATGGAATCTATACCCGCATCGTGAATACAAGTTCACTGACAAAACACATCTCATGAATCTATACCCGCATCGTGAATACAAGTTCACTGACAAAACACATCTCATGGGAATCTATACCGCATCGTGAATATAAGTTCACTGGACAAACACATCTCATGAGAATCTATACCCGAATCGTGATTACTAGTTCACGGACAAAACACATCTCATGGGAATCTATACCCGCATCGTGAATACAAGTTCACGGATAAAATACATCTCATGGAAATCTATACCCGCATCGCGGAATACAAGTTCACTGACAAAACACATCTCATAGAATCTATACCCGTGATCGTGATTACAAGTTCACGGACAAAAAACATCTCATGAGAATCTATACCCGCATCGTGAATACAAGGTCACGGACAAAACACATCTCATGAGAATCTATACCCGCATCGTGAATAAAAGTTCACAGACATAACATCATCTCATGAGAATCTATACCCGCAACGTGAATACAAGTTCACGGACAAAACACATCTCATGAGAATCTATACCCGCATCGTGAATACAAGTTCACGCATAAAACACATCTCATGTGAATCTATACTCGCATCGTGAGTTTCATTCTCGCGATCGCATTCCCAAAGTGCGAATACAAGTTCACTGACAAAACACATCTCACGGGAATCTATACCCGCATCGTGAATACAAGTTCACTGACAAAATACATCTCACGGAATCTATACCCGCATCGTGAATACAAGTTCACTGGACAAAACACATCTCGTGGAATCTATACCCTCATCGTGAATATAAGTTCACAGACAAAACACATCTCATGTGAATCTATACCCTCATCGTGAATACAAGTTCACAGACAAAACACATCTCATGAGAATCAATACCCGCATCGTGAATCCAAGTTCACGGACAAAACACATCTCATGGGAATCTATACCCGCATCGTGAATACAAGTTCACTGACAAAACACATCTCACGGGAATCTATACCCGCATCGTGGAATACAAGTTCAAGGACAAAACACATCTCATGGGAATCTATACCCGCATCGTGAATACAAGTTCACTGACAAAACACATCTCATGGGAATCTATACCCGCATCGTGAATACAAGTTCACAGACAAAACACATCTCACGGGAATCTATACCCGCATCGCGGAATACATGTTCACTGATAAAACACATCTCATAGGAATCTATACCCGCATCGTGAATCCAAGTTCACTGACAAAACACTTCTCGGGAATCTATGTCCGCATCGTGAATACAAGTTCACGGACAAAACACATCTCATCGAATCTATACCCGCATCGCGAGTACAAGTTCACTGACAAAATACATCTCACGAATCTATACTGCATCATGAATACAAGTTCACTGACAAAACACATATCATCGTAATCTATACCCGCATCGTGAATACAAGTTCACTGACAAAACACATACATGAATAGCTATCCGAGCAACCATGCAATTTAAACCATCTGACTCTTAATAAAATCTTTAAACGAACTTTCATTTCTTCCATTTTAGAATTAACCAAGGCACTATCACATTTTTAGGAAATGAACCCAAAGTACTATGAAATATTGTGAGTGAACCAAAAGTACTATGTACGTCACGATATCCTTTCATTTATAAACCCCAAGACACTAACACTCGTAGTATCAAGACATTTCAACTTTTTAAAATCAAGTTACTTACACCTTTAGACTCAAGTAGCTTACCTCTTTATAGAATCATGTAATTTATACCTTTAAATCAAATCACTTTTTCTTTCAAAATCAAGTGACTTATACCTTTAAATCAAGTCACTTCTTCTTTCAAAATCAAGTAACTTATATCTTTAAATCAAGTCACTTCTTCTTTCAAAATCAAGTAACTTCTTCTTTCAAAATCAAGTAACTTATACCTTTAAATCAAGTCACTTCTTCTTTCAAAATCAAGTAACTTATACCTTTAAATCAAGTCACTTGTTCTTTCAAAATCATTAAAATGAACCTTCCTTTTTGAAACGCAAAGGTACTTCTCCTAACACATATCAATAGAATTTAAACCATGTAGAAACCCAAAGTACAATCGAGGAAATATATAGAACAACTTCCATTTTAGAAAACCCAAAGTACTATCAAGGGAAATATATATCACTAAGGACTAGGATCCAATGGAACTTTATAAAGATCAAGTCAAGTGTCAATAAGGATTGAAATCCACTCACTTTATAAAAACAAATCAAGTATCATCAAGGATTAAATCCACTCACTTTATACAATCAAATCATGCCAAAGAAGAAAGGATAGTTTACATACCTCATTGACGATTAACCAACACGACAAATAGACTACGCCCTAATGTACTTCAACCTTATCGGCTATTCCACATGCCAAGTAGAATATGTCACACGTAGTATTTCAACCTAAAATGACGATAACACTTCTATCAACTTCAATCTTTCAAGTGTAAGACTTATACCAAGTAATGGTCCTCTTATTCTACGGAAATTTAGGTAGCACTTCCCCCATTTACCTCAAAACAGCCCGCAATGTCTCGGCCAAAAGCTCTTATTTTGCACCACTTCTTCAAGTTCCAATAACATCCATATATCCTCTACAATCTTATAACCATATTCACTTTGTATTTTACCTCCAAAAAGTTGATAAAATCTTAGGGTTTCAACCCACCATTTTCTGGCCAAGACAAGGTTGGAGGGTCTTCGAGAGTTAACTTGGTTTAACACTTGGTTTGTGGCTTAATCTTGGAGAAAAGAAACTAATCAACACTTGTGTTCAAGGCTATGTTTCTCTGCCAAAGATCGCGGATAGGAAGAGATTAGAGCTTTATTTGGACGGTAGATAATGAATCCAAGTCTTGCAAGACTTGGATATATACAAGTGTAATTGCTGGAGTGGGCCCCACATGCCCACTTGTTCTCAAAATATCTTCAAGACTTGTTATCTTGCAGGTGACACGTGTCACCCTCCTATTGGTCCAAAATTAATTCTTCCCAAAATAATTTCATATTCGCCAAAATATCTCAAAATTTTGTGGCCCCACAAATCCTTAAATTTCCTGGGCTCCACATAATCAAATTCAAGACTTAGAAATTCTGTCCTTCATAATCATATACTAATCCCTTAAACCAAATTTGAGACTCTAATTCCAAGTAATTAAGTTTTTCCTTCACAAATTTTCCGAAATTTCCTCAAGTAAAAGTAATTATACTTTTCTTTCCAACGTTCACGTCTTATTTCCTTACGTACGTTCTTATAGTATTTTCTTGAAAATACGGAGTGTAACATCAACATTACAAGTTACATCTATTTTGGGAACCCGGACTCTTTTAAAACATTTATTAATTTTAGGATAAGAAATGTTATTTCGAATGTTGTCTGAGATGTTGGACATCCTTTTAGGCAATATTTTGCACACATAATTTTGATGTTTGAAATAGTATGGTTTTAAGTGTCCAGTGGAGTTACAATGATGACATTCAAACTTCATATTCCTTGACATATATGAGAAATTATTATTAAATCCTTTTTCCTTCATAAAGCATATTTTCTCATTTTTGTCAAACAAACTAGAGCATATTGTTTTAAGAGAGTTGTTATACCCTACACCTACATGTGTAGGTTTACTAATGCTACACCCCGTAATTACAATGGAATGATACGAGAACGTACGTATGGAAATAAGATTTGAATTTTGGAAAGAAAGAAATATTACTTTTTCTTAAGGAAAAATATCGGGAATCTGTGAAGGAAAAGAGTTATTAATTGGAATTTGGTTTTCAAATTTGGTATTTTGGACTTATATATTATATTAGAATTTTAGATTTTTAATTTCCGGATTTGGTCACGTGGGGCCCACGGGAAAATTTTACGGTTTTGTGGGGCCCACAATATTTCGAGATATTTGGCCAAATATAGCTATTTTGGAGGAAGAAATAATTTTGACGAATTGGAGGGTAACACATGGCACCCCCACTTGTCTTGCAAGGTGGCAAGTCTTGAAGATATTTGTTGGAGTGGACATGAGTCCCACACACACTTGTCCACAATCTTGTCCCTGCACTTGTCTTGATCTCACTACTTGGGATACATTATATATACATAGAGGGAGTGCAAGACTTCATTCTACACTTAGCCAACACTTAGAATTATTTCAAGAATCCTAGCTCCTCCTCTTATGGTGCTCTCGGCCAATGCCTATTTTGGAGAGCAAAAAAAATTCTTAAACTTCCAAGCTTTGTTCATTGATACAAGATTAAGGTCCCTAACTAAGTGATTAGCAAGATTAAGCACCCCTAACCCCTAAAAAGCTTCTTGGCCGTGACTTGAAAGGTTGAAACCATGGGTGTTCTTCAACTTTTAGGTGTTGAAATCAAGAGAAGTTGGTTATAAGATTCTAAGGGTTACATATCATGGATTGAACTTGCAGTATCAGAGCCAGATACGCTATGAATCGACTTTAAACTTGGATTATTTTGGGCATATTTGAGGTAAGGATCATCATTCTCTTAAAGTAATTGGATATTACATGTTGTAGTAATTAATGGATGAACTTGTTATTTAAAAGAATGGATAATAAGAAGTGCATGTCACGATCTTGGCATGTTAGCCGATCAGGACGCTTTGGCGCTGTCAGATTCATCAGGTCACGACCCGCCCGGCCCGTGGATCGTGCCTTACCGGCACCCAAGTAGCCATACATCGTAGTAACATGGAAATATAAACTAAGACAGAAATGCTTTATAAAATAAGACACGCTTATGTAAGGAAACGCCGCTTTCAGCATATATAAATAATCAAGTTTTGCTACATCCCAACCGCATAATAGTACTACAGACTTAAGGAAGTAAACAACTATGGCGGACAGTGGTTCGCCATACCTCGACTCATAAAACTATCTACAATACAGTGAGATCATACCCAAAGTGGAGCCTCCTAGAAGATGGAGCTCGACACCAACGCAAAAGATCCTAAGGACGCGGATCTAGCACTGCCGCTTTACTCGCAGATGAACGCACCCGGGCGAGGTCAAGATAACAGTACCAAGTATGTGAAACTATAAAGAACTCAAATGAAATCAAAGTATTTAAAACCTCTTCACAAATACAATCAGCTCAATTGCACATAGGCCACATCACAAACAACAACAAGAATAGAAAAATCAGAAGTCTATTCTAGGCCGCGAATGATCGGGCAAGGCCAATCGCCCATAGTATCATTCTGCGTGCCTAGTCCTCGACTTCCGCAGCCGCATAGGTCATACACTGCACTGCACGAGGTATTCCCGTGATCGGGGCAGCTAACCCCAGCATCCGCCTAGGCTCCGCAGCCGCATAGCCTCAAAAGACCGCAGATAGCCTCACAGATCGCATAGGAATCCCGCATCAAAGCTAAACACCCGAATGATCAATCCCGAGCATACCGCTGTTCGATAGTCTCACAGACCGCATAGGCCGTATAGACCAAGATCAAGGGCAAGCCTCTGTGATAACAAATAGGGTATGTGATACAATAACAATAACTGACTTACCGCTAGCAACGTAAGCACAAAGAAGAACGACCCCTTACACAAAGATTTCAAGACAATAACCCAGGTAGCATCATAATAGTCTACTTATCACATAAATCTTACTACAATTAACAAAAATCAATACAAGGCTTTTATAAACAAACAAGTAAACAGCCTTTTTATCTTTCTTAAGTCATATACCTAACTTCCCATAAAGCTAGTATAACTCTTAAGCTTTTGTTTTAAAACCAAATATTTATCTTCCTAAAAAGTGATTCTGTATTCTTTGAAATGCTTTCATTCTTTGTTATTCAAAGCTTAGCGTGAGGCATTCAGTAATTATTATTCAGCTTAAGCCAGGCATTGCCATAAGTATTATTCAAAGCTTAAGTCAAAGACATTGCCGTAGTTATTATTCAGCTAACACACGACGCTACCGCACTATATATTGTAAAATATCATGCTTTAGGAGGAATCACATACCTTCTCAAATAAAACCACCGCCAAGTCAATATGTCAGAGAGTCACCATAATAGTCACAGACATCTTATCAAAGACTACTCAAGGTCATTCTAAAATGAGGGTTCACCATTCTATGGAAAGTTGGGCAGACTTCCTACCCGTGAGCTATATAAGTTCATCAGAAAACAATTCACGTGAGTACGCTTTGATTATTCTTCTTTAAACCCTTCTCTACTGTGGTAATACCAATTCTATTCGTGATATTCTTCTAGGTATTTAATACTTATTCTAATACTACTACAGAAGTATTCTCTAATTCAAAAGAGGGTTAGGATTAGTTACCTCTGTAAGCCCAATAATATCCTAGATAAAGTCGCCGAGCAAGGTTTAGCTCCTAAGTCAGACGCCCAGAGCTCCAAGAAACCTTAGAAGTTCTTTACAACTTCTACAAAGGACTAAGGATTTGGGCTACAGATTTTGGGCATTATAACGATACTGTAAGACAACTTTTCTACCAAGGGAGTGGGGTAGATTTCTGCCAGCAGTGGGGTAGCCCTCGCCAAACTCACTCGTGGGAGGTGTTGGACGAAAGCTAAGGGAGAGGAGAGGATTTTTTCAAGACTTGGAAGATAACTTTGTGGATGAAGAACTCTTCATCTCTGCGGGTATTTATAGCTCAAGCCTTGGCCAACCAATGGCCAAGATGAAGACAAGTGCAAGGCAAGTGTAGTGAGGATTAACTATACACAAATATCCTACCAACTCTGACTTGTGCACAAGGCACAAAAACGTGCCATGGCTCTTCAATTCGTCCAAATGGACGATCTAAGTTCACCAATGGAGGGTGCCAAGTGTCGCCTCCCGCTGGTCCAAAATGTTTCGCCTCTAAAAATCCGCAAAAATTAGTAATGGCATAGCCGAATTTTCCTACGAAAGTCGTGGGAAACGCTTTCATTTAAAACGATTCTTTTAGTGAGTGGTACAAAAACGCCCAAGGCTAACTTTAAGGCCAAACCAGACGTATTCCCTTACGCATATACTGAAATACGGTATAACACATCGATATTATTGTTGTTAAACATTACCTATTACATGTTGACATGAATGAATATTATTGTTAACAAGTTATTATAACTTATATAAAGTGTTGGAATATAAGTCGATTATAAGTTATGGAAATAGTTTTGGTTGTAGTAGTTGGCGAGAACACCAACTAAAGGATCGCATTAACGGATCGTATTAGTGGACTATACTAATGGATCATTTAGTGGACTGCTTTAGCGACTAAATGACTATTTTTATATCGACTACGAATCGATTTTAGCTGGCTGTTTGGTAGATTAAGGGCGGAATTTTACACGCAAGTTAGGCGTAATCCCCTTTGGTTAACTATTGATTGTGCCCTTAAGTATGGATTGATTGGTGTGGAAATCAGGCCTTGGAAAAGGTGGAAAAGTACGTAGAAACAAAGGAAATGCTGCCCAAATTTTCGTAGAATAAGAGGACCATTATTTGGTATAAGTCTTACACTTGATAGCTTAGAATTGATAGAAGTATTATTTTCATTATAGGTTGACATTCTACGAGTGGCGATTCTACTTAGAGTGTGGAATAACTTAAAAGGTATGTGAACTTCTTCCTTCTATCCATTATCGATTATCGAGTATACATGACTTGTTTCTCAAGTATACTTGCCTCGTTATTGTGAGTATTCATGTTATCGATTCTATGCTAAAGGCATGTCTAAGTTATTCCTAAGTCCTTACCAAGTCTTATGGGAGACGCTGTAAGAGTGTTTAGTAAGCATCGAGTCGAATCGATCTTGCTAGGTTACAACACTAATGAGACTTGATTTATTTGAAAGTCCTGAGACTAGATTTATTTGAAAATTATGAGACTGGATTTATTTGAAAGTCATGATACTAGACTTAGTTGAAAGTATATGAGACTTTACTTGAAAGTATATGAGACCTTACTTGAAAGTATATGAGATTTGATTAGATGAAGTATAAGACACTTGATTATTTGAAAGTCATGAGACTAGATTTATTTGAAAGTCATGATACTAGACTTAGTTGAAAGTATATGAGACTTTACTTGAAGGTATATGAGACCTTACTTGAAAGTATATGAGATTTGATTAGATGAAGTATAAGAGACTTGATTTATTTGAAAGTCATGAGACTAGACTTAGTTGGAAATATATGAGACTTTACTTGAAAGTATATGAGACTTTACTTGAAGGTATATGAGACTTTACTTGAAAGTATATGAGATTTGATTAGATGAAGTATAAGAGACTTGATTTATTTGAAAGTCATGAGACTAGATTTATTTGAAAGTCATGAGACTAGACTTAGTTGAAAGTATATGAGACTTTACTTGAAGGTATATGAGACCTTACTTGAAAGTATATGAGATTTGATTAGATGAAGTATAAGATACTTGATTTATTTGAAAATCATGAGACTAGATTTATTTGAAAGTTATGAGACTTGATTTATTTGAAAGTTATGAGACTTGATTTATTTGAAAGTAATGAGATTAGATTTATTTGAAAATTATGAGACTGGATTTATTTGAAAGTCATGCGACTAGATTTACTTGAAAGTTATGAGACTAGACTTAGTTGAAAGTATATGTGACTTGATTTATTTGAAAGTCAGGCGACTAGATTTATTTGAAAGTTATGAGACATAGTAGAAAGTATATGAGACTTTACTTGAAGGTATATGAGACCTTACTTGAAAGTATATGAGATTTGATTAGATGAAGTATAAGAGACTTGATTTATATGAAGTATAAATGACTTGATTTTGGGAAAGAAGAAGTAACTTGATTTAAAGGTATATGTTAATTGATTTGAAAAGAATAAAGTTACTTGAGTTTAAAAGTGTAAGTAACTTGTTTTTAATAGTGAAAGTGCCTTGATGCTACAAGTGCTAGTGTCTTGGGGTTTATAAAGGAAAGGATGTGCGGCAGACGTACATGGATATTTTAAAAAGGAAGGCATGGTATTGTCTTGGTCATTTTAAAAGGAAGGCATGGTATTGCCTTGGTTATTTTAAAATGAAGGGATGTACGGCGGACGTACATAGTACTTTTTGGGTTTCAATTCCCTAAGATTACATGACATGATAAATGCCTTGAGTTTTCTAAATTGATAGTTCATTCTATTTGTTCTAATGAGTGTCAAAGACCATTTTAACTTGCATATGTTATCTCATATAGCCATTCGTGCGAGTGTTATATTTTCACATCTCCGCGTCTCTCACTAGAGGGCCGACAATATTGTATATATATTTCATGGAGTAGCTCCCATGACGTGAGATGGTACACACTCACTGCGGTCCAAGGACTACGCGTTCAAATCCTGTGATACATTCCATGGATTAGCTCTCCGTGATGCAGTATCGTGGTACGCATTTCCTATGCGGGTGAAATAGTCTCATGCGGGTGAAATAGTCCCATGAGTAGGATTGCATAATGATGTTGAGGGCGAATGGCCCTGATTGTGACATGGATTTCATATTTTGAAATGGTAATGATTTCATATTTGAAAGGGATACAGTTGATTTCATATTTGAAATGGTAATGATTTCATATTTGAAAGGGATACAGTTGATTTCATATTTGAAATGAATACAATTGATTTCATATTTGAAATGGTATTTATTTCATAACTTGAAATGACACGGTGGATCTTACTTTTAAAAAGGATATATTTTAAAAGGCTCAGTTGACTCTCATTTGTTTATATAAAGTACAGTAGTACAGTGATACAAGGTACGTTTGACTTTATTTTATATGTCATGGTTGGAGCTGGTAAGGTTTTTACTTGTCCCTGTCATCTTTTGGCTAGTTATGGTTTATTTAATGTACTTTATGTTTACATACTTAGTACTTGTTATAATCGACTTCTTCTGGGAAGCGCTCACGCCCGCAGTTTAGGTTCGCAGTCAGTGATCCGCGTGCGCTGGATCTTGTTCACCGCTGAGGTAGCTTCCTTGTTCCGAGCATACCATTTGTACGGTGGTTTAGATCATTGGGTATTTCAGGTACGACGGCCTCATCCCATCATAGTTGTTGTCAAAACTCTGTGAGGTTTGTATTCATATGGCTGTGACCGCGTGAGTTGTATTTACATTGTTGTACAGTGTAGTCTCATTCGGGTGTTATATATTACGGCAAATTTCACGCTTTGCTTTGCTTGAAAAAAAATGATGAGTGTTATTTAGCTTCATGTTACTTGTGTCAGACAGGTAGCGGTGCCAGTAGGCACCACCGCAGCCCGGGTCTGGGTCAGGACAGAGTGGTATCGTGAGCGCTTAGTCTTCTAATGTCTACGCACCGTATAGTAGTAGTCTTGTTGATCGGTGTGTCGGCACCACATCCATGAACACGAGGCTATAGTACATTTAGGATTGGTTTCCTTCTTCTTACTCCGAGATCTCGCGATAGCCAGGTTGTTGTGTAGTCTCTCCCTAACGTATTATCGTGGTCATAATGCAGAAAGACAAATGTCGCCCATAAAGGATTATATGGACTTCATATCTAGTTGGTAAAACTATTGTATAGTTGGTATAATGATGATGTGTATCATTTAGCTTATTTATTCGGGGCCCCGTGTGTCACTCGTAATGATTATGAATTACCACGAGTTGGTTGCCGTAATAATTACTTGGAAGATGTGAAACAGTTTATTGAATCCACACCAGCTTTATATATGTACCGATTTGGAATAGTCGAGGTAATAAACCGATTAAGATTTTGATAGACTCTTGAAAGATAAGATTCAATCGACTTAAGGACATACCATGTTGTTTGATTGCCATGTCAGACGCTTAAGTGATATGTGTGAATAATATCGTACGGAGTAAATAGGTTGTTATGGTTAAGATAGCTTGATTTTCGAGATTACGAGAAACTACCTTACCCGCATGCTGGGATCGATAATGTAAGCTTGGGACATAAAATAATTGTAAACCTTAGAATATTGATAATCACGAGACCTTAGATTTACAAAGCCTTCTGCAGTAAGATTATTTCAAACCAAGAACGAGAGTTGTGACGATGGTTCGTCAGGCCAATTTCGGGTCAACCCGTAGCATGGAATGGAGCTGGGTCGGTCGAGATAGTCCCGCTACGCGCGATAGGTCACGAGGATGCAAGGCCCAAGTCTAGTTAATCGCCAGACGAAGTTGTGGACGCGCTCCACCGTAACCGGGTCGCAGAGCCGGTAGGGCCTTAAAGGAAATTGAACTAAGTATAATGACCAAGCTTGGAAATAGTAACCCAACGATTTGAAAACAGAAGCAATGATTGAAATTATGTATGATACTAGAATAAGCTCGAAGTACGGTAAGAGTACGACAAGTAAGAAACGAGCGAACACGTGTTTATAGTTATGAATAATGGCGTACGAGAAGAGAATCCTTTTAGGCCATGAACGGGAATTAATAGTAGTGATGTACACTCTAGATTTGATCCCTTGTTTGGCTTTGATTGATGTATAAGCACGTGTGATATATCAGGTCATACGTGACATAATCGTTTCGCTGAGTGTAGTTTAATGAGACTATACCGAGATTTGTTCAAACTGACACCTATTATGAACATTCGAGACGAATGTTTCTAATGGAGAAGGATGTTACACCCGTAATTCCAATGGAATGATATGAGAACGCATTTATGGAAATAAGATTTGAATATTGGAAAGAAAGATTACTTTTTCTTAAGGAAAAATATCTGAATTTGTGAAGGAAAAGTGGTTATTAATTGAATTTGGTTCTCAAATTTGGTATTTGGGACTTACAGATTATATTGGAATTTTGGATTTTTAAGTTCCGATTTGGTCATGTGGGCCCACGAAAATTTTACGGCTTTGTGGGGCCCACAATATTTTGAGATATTTTGGCCAAATATAGATATTTTGGAGGAAGAAATAATTTTGATTAATCGAGGTGACACGTGGCACACCCTCCTCCCCACTTGTCTCTGCAAGGCAAGTCTCAAGATATTTGTCGCCGACACGCCCACACACACTTGTCCATTAATCTTGTCACAATCTTGGCATGTTAGTCGATTGTGGAAAGTTTTGGCGTTGTCGGATTCATTGATATTATTGTTGTTAAACATTACCTATTACATGTCGATACGGCGAATCTTGCTGTTAACAAGTTAATATAACTTATATAAAGTGGTGGAATATAAGTTGGATTATAAGTAATGGAAACAATTTTGGTTGTAGAAGGTCGAGAACACCAACCAAAGCGATCGCATTAATGGATCAGATAGCGGATCGTATTAATGGATCAGATTAGTAGATCAGACTAATGGAATGTATTGGACTATTTTAGCGTAACTAAATAACCGCTTTTACATCGACTATGAACTGATTTTAGTGGGCTGTTTGTAGATTAAGCGGCGAATTTTACACGCCAAGTTAGGCGTAATCCCCTTTGGTTAATCGCTGATCGCGCTTAAGTATGGCTTGATTGGTGTTGAAATCGGCCTTGGAAAAGGTGGAAAAGTACGAGAAACAAAGGAACTGCTGCCCAAATTTCCGTAGAATAAGAGGACCATTATTTGGTATAAGTCTTACACTTGATAGCTTAGAATTGATAGAAGTATTATTGTCATTATAGGTTGACATTCTACGAGTGGCGTATTATACTTAGCGTGTGGAATAGCTTAAAAGGTATGTGAACTTCTTCCTTCTATCCATGATTGATTATCGAGTATACATGACTTGTTTTCAAGTATACTTGCCTCGTTATTGTGAGTATTCATGTTATCGATTCTATTCTTAAGGCATGTCTAAGTTATTCCTAAGTCCTTACCAAGTCTTATGGGAGATGTTGGTAAGAGTGTTTAGTAAGCATTAGAGTCGAGTTGATCTTGTTAGGTTACAACACTAATGAGACTTGATTTATTTGAAAGTCATGAGACTAGATTTATATAAAAATTATGAGACTGGATTTATTTGAAAGTCATGAGACTAGACTTAGTTGAAAGTATCTGAGACTTTACTTGAAGGTATATGAGACCTTACTTGAAAGTATATGAGATTTGATTAGATGAAGTATAAGAGACTTGATTTATTTGAAAGTCATGAGACTAGATTTATTTGAAAGTCATGAGACTAGACTTAGTTGAAAGTATATGAGACTTTACTTGAAGGTATATGAGACCTTACTTGAAAGTATATGAGATTTGATTAGATAAAGTATAAGAGACTTGATTTATTTGAAAGTCATGAGACTAGACTTAGTTGGAAATATATGAGACTTTACTTGAAAGTATATGAGACTTTACTTCAAGGTATATGAGACCTTACTTGAAAATATATGAGATTTGATTAGACGAAGTATAAGAGACTTGATTTATTTGAAAGTCATGAGACTAGATTTATTTGAAAGTCATGAGACTAGACTTAGTTGAAAGTTTATGAGACTTTACTTGAACGTATACGAGACCTTACTTGAAAGTATATGAGATTTGATTAGATGAAGTATAAGAGACTTGATTTATTTGAAAGTCATGAGACTAGATTTATTTGAAAGAATGAGACTAGACTTAGTTGAAAGTATACGACTTTACTTCATGTATACGAGACCTTACTTCAAAGTATATGAGATTTGATTAGATTTAAGTATAAGAGACTTGATTTATTTGAAAGTCATGAGACTAGATTTATTTGAAAGTTATGAGACTTGATTTATGTCACGACCCGACCCCGGGCCCGTGACTGGTGCCCACCTGGGCACCCTTACAGGTATACATCAGAGAAAATCAGCGGAACATACATGAAACTCATAACGTATATTAACAGGAAAATAAACAACAGGCTAGCCGATAAGGCTACCTCCCTCGACATATATATATATAGCCAAAAGCAAGCATCATTTTCTTTTTTTTACAAACCGACCCACAAGATACGACTACAGCACTTAAGAATTTTTGGCGTCATCGTGGACGGACAAGGCCCTGCACTTCGAATATACCTATCCATAATGACCACCCAACATCGAGCTATCCCAAATGCTTAACAAGGATCCTAAGCTCACGATCCACAATCAGGTACCTAGACTCATGACATTAACGCAGCTTCGGCGGGTCAAGATAACAAGGTACCAAGTATGTAAATGCAAGTACAATAAGCAAGATCATAATCAGATACAAGAATGACAGGCAAGTATGAAAGCAAATACCGATCCTACCGTGTCATAAAACAATCGTGAGCTAATCAGACTTGTATCAGACCATCAGAATAATCGCACTCACTTTCACATACGAAGCCATGTCAAAAGTCCTAACACCTACCCTCGGCATATAATATCACGTAGACGCTCGTGGAATACAATATCACCACAAGATGTAACAAGTATAATGTACCCTACCAAGATACGGGTGCCTTTTAACAAAGAGAGTGAACAAGAATATACTTTGCCGGCTTTAAAACACGGTTTATGATTAACCTAGGCCATCCTCCCGTAGTATCATTACGCAATCCTACTCCCGACTATTTCACCCAAGATAGTCGATGGACCCGCATGAGGTAATCTCATCGATAGTTGTATCCGCCAAGATAGCCGCGTGGACCCGCATGAGGTAATCTCATCGTGATAGTCAGATCCGCGATAAAGCCGCATTGAACCGCACGGGTAATCTCTCGCATATGTCACGACCAACTCGCCCTGATCGTGCCTTACCCGCACCCTAGTGATACAACATCGAGTAATCACGAACATAAAACACATACATGAAACAAATGAAGTACAAAACAAGAATCGAGGAAAACTTGCCTTTCGATATATATAAATAACAACTCTTACAAATGAACAAGCTTAAATCCTTTTACAAACCCCGCCACAAAAGATTTCATGCACTCTAAGAAATGATATGATAACAATGGGCGGACAGGCCCCGCCATACCCCGAATGTAAATACCTACAACGACAGGACTATACCAAGATAAGCCTCCGAGAAACGGAGCTTTCCCAAACGCTGAATCAGGACCCTAAGAGCGAGGATCAACGATCGCGTATCTTTACCGCAGATGAACGCAATTTTCGGGCGAGGTCAAGATAACAGTACCAAGTATGTGAAATACGAAGATATCAGAAATGAAATCATAGTAGTCTATAGAAAGCAGGAGACATGTATGATAACCAAACTACGCCACAATAAATAAGCAACATGTTCAGTCGTGACTCACGCTCAAAGTCATCACCCAATATAACAACGGGTCTCACGCCCACAACATCAATCATGCCCGTGGAATACCTTCCTCACCGCCATATAATGATAGAAAGCACCAAGGAATACATATGAACAAAGCAGTCCCACTGCGGTTCAAATAAAACAGATGCAGGCACGTAAGGCATAGCCGACTACTAACACCCACGCATTAACAAGGTCATAAATCAGATTATGATATCTTTGACCGCCACATGATCAAAGCCGGTCGCCGCTCGCATTATCAAATGCGCGTTTAGCCTCGAACTCCCCGCACCCGCATAGGCCAATCTCATAGGCCCGCATGAGGTATAACCCCGCATCGGTAGCTACTCCCTGCATCGCCCCGACTCGCACCCGCACGCCACATGCATCGCATGACCATAAAGGTCGACACTAACTCGAACTCTCGTAGCTCCGCATAGGCCCCGACCCGCATGCAGGTATTCTCGAATCACGGTCCTGCATCACCGAGCCTACCCCGCGACGGAGGGAAGCTTAAACCCCTGAACACTGAGTGGTATAAATACCAACATAATGCTTTATCGCTTAGACAACATAAGCACAATCAAGCGGAAAATCCCTTTACACAAACATCACGTATCACTAACACACGTGAGCATCCTAATATGATTTCTTATCAAATCAAACACGAAGGTATTACAATGCTATCACAAAACAATACAATCAAGTTATTCACACATAAGGTACTTCCTACTATATGATTAACTAGATCGGGTTTTTATCCCCAAAGTACTTTATACAATAACTCTTTAAAGATATGTTACTTCACAAAACCACACAATACCCGTAGTATATGAAAATAGAATGATTATCTTTCAAGTAAATCAAAACACTTACCTTTGTAAAATCAAGTAACAACATTATTTTCCAAACGCCCAAGTTTGCCTAATTTCAAATGCTCACTGCTCTTATTTTAGAAAGGTTTCAGATTTCATAGCCTTATTCATTTAAGAATATAATTCTCTTTAAACTATCTCGAGAAACATAAGCCTTATATGTGAGTAGGATATTCTTGTTTATAACAATCTTATTACAGAAATGATCTAGGAAATATCATTTTGTCTCATCTTAGCTTCTACGCCACGGAAGTTTCTACCGGTTTTAATAATACTTAATCCAAAACATTTCTTTTATTACGCCGCAGTTGGTTTGTCGATACACATTCGATTTCAAATCAAGAAACATTCTAAGACGTTATTATCTAACTTCCAATAAAGCTAGTATAACTCTTAAGTTTTCAAAACCAAATATTACTTCTTCTTCGAAATGATTCAAAAATCTTTTGAAATACTTCAAGTTCTTTATTAACACATAACAAGCCGCTTATAGTTCAAATCGCTTACCTTTTAAAACCACAAGTATTTTCTTACCAACATAAAGTCATATAACCAACTTCCCATAAAGCCGTTATAACACTTTATGTTTTAAACCAATCAAATACATTTAGCACATGCACGCTCACCGTACTACATAGTTCACACATATCATGCTGTAAGAGATAGGAAGAGGTTCACATACCGCGACGTGTATCGACTAATAGCAAAACGCCCAAGTACTTCCAACCGCGGCTACTCCTGCCAAGTAGATCGCGCCATACGTAGTACTCAACCTATAAGGCCACGCGCGCTATTAATATTTAGATCTTATCGTAGAACATTCTACGTAAAAATTCGCAAAGACTCTCCCAACAACAGAAATCTCCTCCTTTATCGAGGCCGCTACCAAGCCAACCGTGGGGTTTGCACGCCTAACCTGACGCGGTACGATTCTACTACACAAAGAAAGCTACACAAGTCTATCAGAATACACCCCATGTAATTACAGTCAAAGACTCTTCTTTCAAAAGGTTTCTTATTATTCAGCTTAAGTCAAAAGACATTGCGATAACAACGCTCGTTCTATATATAGTATACTTCAACTATATAATCATACAACATGTAATTTCCAATTACAATAGAGGACAAGATATTTACCGATAAGCCCATAATTATCCAAGTTATAATGTCGATCCTAAGCAAGGTTTAGCTCCTACTCCAGGCGCCCAAACAACCCTTAGAAGTTCTAACCAACTTCTACTTAAATACTTCAACCAACTATGAAGATTTCTTAGGTTTTGGTTTGAGACAAAAAGGACAAAAGGTAGTATTTCCTGCTCTACGACAGAGGTAACTTTGAATACAACAAGGTAAAGGCTAAGGTATTTTGGGTATTATAACAATACTGAGAAGTATTTCTACCAAGATGGGTGTATTATACGAAACAACTAGGCTGTGGTACCCACTACTAGCACCACAAAGTGGAGGGTTTCTGCCAAGTGGCCTTTACTGTGAGTGGGCTCGACGAGAGTCAAACAAGAGGAGAGGGAAGGATAGCAAGACTTGGAACATATTTGACGAATGAAGTCTTCAAGCTGCCGGGGTATTTATAGCAAAACCAAAAGCCAACCAACGGCCAAGATCAAGCCACGTGCAAGGCAAGTGTAAGGCCTCGATCAAGCCAAGCGCACCCTAACCCTACTCCACCAAACATGGCACAAAACAAGCCACAAACAAGCCACAAACAAGGCCAAAATAGGACCAATCGCCAAGGCCAACTAACCTCTTATCGCTCCAACGAGGGTGACAAATGTCACCTCCCGCTGGCCCAAAATATTTCGCCTCGAAAAATCCGCAAAAATATAAATGTCATAGCCTAATTTTCCTACGAAAGTCGTGGAAACGCTTCGCCGAAAAACGACTTAATCGTGTCAGGCACAAAGTGAAAATCGCCAAGCCTACTTAAGCTTCAAAATTTTCACGACGCCCACGCATACACCGGAAATACGGTATAACATTCTCCCTCTTAGAAACATTCGTCCCGAATGTTCCTTCTAAGTCTCAAAACAAACGCGCGCCAGTATAGTCTTCACTACTATACTTACGAGAACAATCCTGCCACACATGGCCACAGAAACACCCGCGCAAATACCTCCATCCAAGTCCATGAGGAAACACCTCTAACATTACCACAAACACCTCTCTCCGGGGTCTAAAATATACTTCTTTCGCACCTTCTCCTTACAAAAGAAATGATCACATCTATGCTCGCCATACATGCTCGCTTCTCCCTTTACTCGTCGTGATGATACCACTTTTGTCACTTTGCCGCGAGGTTCTAGTGTCACACCCGCCGCGACCAACAATTGGTACCGGCCGCACGCGATCCCCGAGGTCGTCAGATCAGAACGACCTGCCCGGCCCGCATCGTGCCTTATCCCGCACCCTAGTGACACAACATCGTAGAAAACCAATGAAAATAAAACTTTAAACAAGAAACAAGGTATATGAACATAAACAAAGCAACCCAACTGCTACCTTCCAATAACATAAATAAATACAACTCTTTCAAAACGAATGCTTTAATCCTTTTACAAACCCCGCCACAACAAGATTACTGCACTTAAGATTTACAACAACAATGACGGACAGTGGCCCCGCCATACCCTCGAATGTACAAGAACCTACAACTCAGTGGAACACATACCAAAAGATAAGCCTCCGAGAAACTGAGCTTCCTAAAACGCCGAACCGAGATCCTAAGAGCGAGGATCCACGATCGATGCACTTACCGCGCATTAACGCAGCCCTCGGCGAGGTCAAGCATAACAGTACCAAGTATGTGAAATCAGAATATCGCAGCTTAAATCATAATACCATATAAAGCAGAGACATGTATGATAACCAAAGTACAAGACGCAATATAAAAGCAATAAGTCGTGACTCACGCCTCAAAGTCACCACTAAATATAACTACGGGTCTCACGCCCACCACATCCATCATGTTCGCATCATGGCCGCATGCCCCTAATATCGCAGACGGCAGACATGTCCACGATGCAACAATAATAACAAGCGCCGCACGCCACATGCCCCTAATACTTCATCTGCAGACATGCCCATTTAACCTCAATAACAATATATCGGGTCTACCCCGCCGCACGCCACATGCCCCGACATCGTGACGGTAGACATCGCCCATGTTACAGAGTAACCATATATCGGTAATCAACCCTACCGCACGCCACATGCCCCTACATCGCGACGGCAGACACGCCCATGTAACATCAACAAGTCAACCGCCCTCCATCGAGACGCGTAGTATAGAACACAACACTTGCACAACAAAGGTTATCACCACAAGCATAGACAAGTTCAACAACGACAAGCATAGTAAGTTACACATAACTCTAGGTACTTTCATTTTACGTCAAAGCCCTGGTGTTAACCCCAAGGTACTACATACTTTAAGTCCTTGTAAAAGAGATACATTCCTTTATACAAGTCACCCGACACCGTAGTATAAAACTAGAGTGATTCACATTATTAAGTAAACTGTAACACCTTCTTTTTAAAATTAAGTAACAACATTCTTTCCTAAAGTTCCGCTTGCCTAGTTTCAATTACTCAAGCTTCTCATTTTCAAATGGTTTCATAGTTCATAAACTAAATCACTTGATTCCTTTTTTTGAACAATCGAGTAATATATGTCTTACGTGAGAGTAGGTTATTCTTGTTTACAACATTCTTATTACAGCAGCCATGATCTAGAAAAATGTAATATCATTTTGTCTTATCTTAGCTTCTATGCAGATGGAAGTTTCTACTGGTTTTAATAATATTTAAATAGTCAAAACATTTCCTTTTTATTAACGCAGTTGGTTTGTCGATACACATCCCGATTTCCAAATCAAGAAAACATTCTTAAGCCGTTATACCTAACTTCCCATAAAGCTAGTATAACTCTTAAGTTTTCAAAAACCAAGTACTACTCTTTCTTTCAAAACGATTCACAAATCTTTTGAAATACTTCAACTTCTTCATTAACACATAACAATCCAGTTATAATCAAATCAATTACCTTTCGAAAACGACAACCCATTTTCTTACCTACATAAAGCTGTTATAACCAACTTCCCATAAAGTCGTTATAACACTTTATGTTTAAGCCAAACAAATACACTTAGCACACGTACGCTCACCGCATCACATAGTTCACACATATCATGCTAGAAAGGATAGGAAGAGGTTCACATACCTCGCGACGATTTATCGACAATAAGCAAAATGCTCCAAGTACTACAACCTTGCTAGCCCTTTCCACTCCTCGAGTAGAATACGCTACTCTTAGTACTTTCACCTATATGGTCACAAACGCCTATTAACCCCAAAACACAAGTTTCTATCTTTCTACGTAAAATTCAAGAAGACTCCCGCAACAACAGAAATCTCCTCCTCCATCGAGGCCGGCTACCAAGCCAACCAGGGGGGGGGGGGGCTTACACGTCTAACCGAACGTGTACCATCCTACTCAGTAACACTACACAAGTCTACTGCAATACAACCATGTAAATACAGCTTCTTTTCTTTATTCTTCAGCTTAAGTCAAAAGACATTGCCGAATACTAAGTATAGTTCCATATATAGTATACTTCAACTATATATTCTAACAAACATGTAATTTCCAATTACGATTAGAGGACAAGATAATTACCTCGATAAGCCCATAATTATCCAAGTTAAACGTCGATCCTTAGCAACGCTTAGCTCCAACTCCGGTGCTCCATCCCGCCTCCAAACAACCCTAAGTTCTAACCAACTTCTACTTAAATACTTCAATCAAACAACGAAGATTTCCTTAGGTTTCAGCTTGAGACTAAAGGACAAAAGGTAGTATTTCCGGCTCTACGATAGAGGTATCTTTCGAATACTACAAGGTACAAGGCTAAGGTATTTTGGGCATTATAACAATACTGATGAGTATTTCAACACCACAAAAGTGGTATCACACGAGAACAACACTCTAAAAGAGTGGGGTGTTCTCGCTTTAGGCTCACAGGGGAGGGTTTCGCCCAAGGCCTTCACAAGGGGGAGAGGGGGCTCTGGACGAAAAGAGTGAGGGAGAGGACTCAAGACTGAAGGTTTTGGATGAAGAAGTCTTCAAAGAGGGGGTATTTATAGAAACCAATGGCCAAGATCTAGCCAAGTGCAAGGCAAGTGTAAGGCCAAGATCAAGCCAAGTTCACCCTAACCCCTACTCCACAAAACACTCCACAAAACATGGCACAAAACTAGGCCAAAAGAGGAGCCAATCGCCAAGGCCAACCAATGCCTCGACGCCCAAATCGCCCAAGCACCCCACTTGTTTCAATGCGAGGGTGACACATGTCACCCTCCCATTGGTCCAAAATGTTTCGGCCACCTAAAAATCCGCAAAAATAAAAATGTCATAGCCTAATTTTCCCTACGAAGTCGTGGAAACGCTTCGCCGGAAAACGACTTTACTCGCACTTGTGCCCAAATTTCGAATCCAATGCCTAACTTAAGGCTCAATTTCCAGACGCACGCCCATACGCATATTACTCCGAAATACGGTATAACATTTTTCCCCCCTTAGAAACATTCGCCCCGAATGTTCCTTCTAGGTCTCAAAACAAACAGGTACCAGTATAGTCTTCACTGCTATACTTACGAAAACGATCATGCCACACCCGCCACAAACACACGCTCTTCTTCTCCCTTTCTCGTAGTACTGCCTCAACACTAACTCGCTCTAGTATCCGTGATCACACTTCACAACGCTCGCTTTCCAACCCTTCGAATCACCACCTCCCAACTTGGTCATCTCACTAACCTCGATTTCCCAAGGCCATTCCCGCCTTCACGAATCGATTCTCGTCGAACGATCCACGAACTCATACGATGGTCATCTAAACTGGGCCTAGCACTCGCGGACTTCGCCACCGGCGACCACCTAATCGACCTTACCGAACGGACGCGGTTGGCCCGCAACACGGCCCCAACCCGACCCATCGTAGCGCCAACTCCCGCCTCGACACGGTCACATCATGGAAGCTACCACTTCCATCTCACACTAACCAGATTTTTAAATCACACTATAGCACAAGTGCTATCCGAACATAACACTTAACACATCATTAACATCAATACATACAAGTATCTACTGTGGTTAAGGATATACCAAACTAGGCGTTCAAGGACCGCTAAAATCGAACTTCCACCGCGACTTACCGTAACGGGCCGTGTACGAACATCCCGCCAGCTATGGCGTGAAGAACCGCAATCGCCTAGTAGTTCAGGTTATCCTACCGCCACACTCGTCTGACATTCTCGCCATATGGCCCCGCTGCCGCAAGAATAACAAGCTCCTCGTACTACGACACTTCAAACGCGTCTACTACATCGACCACACCGAGGTAGGGTGATCGTGATCCGCCAACACCCCTACTCCTCGAACATTCAAACCCGGGAGCCCCGACCGCCTCAATATCCTGGGTCCCGGCGCGGGCGACCACTCGCAATGGCGGAGGTACATAACTAGTTCGCCACCGAGGCGGTCCGCCAAAGTCGCTAAAATATCCGCCGCTCGCCTTCTTCTCGGAAAGCGTCCACCTGCCGACTTCGCGCCTCGCACTCCGCGTACGAGCTCAACGCGGCAATGTCCATGCCCTACCAAGAGAAACACCCGCACAAGACTCGCCATATAATCATCTAGCCCGCGACGTAGCGACGCACCCTATCTTCCATATTCGCAACTAGTGCAGTGGACATATCGAGCCAAAGAATCGAACTCGACATCAGACTCCCCGACAAGGCGCTCTCTGCCTCAAGAATAAAAATCTGTCGCCTGCGTTCTCTCATCCGCGAGGCAAGAAGTGCGAGGAAAGCCCCAAAACTCATTCCATATCACGAGGTGCATGCTCTCCCGAAAGCTCCTACGAATCAAACCAATCGATCGCGGTATCACGCACCGACGCGAACCGGGCGTCACAGACTGGTCTCTCAAGCCTTGATCACCCGCGACGATCCTTCAGAATCGACGGATGAACCTCGCGATCATCTCGTGCCTCACCAGAACTCGCGGCTACAACTCGTAAAATCTCGTAGCCTCAAACTATTCGCTTCGCGCACTACGCGTGCTGAACTGGAACCGCCGTGATTCACTGCCTCATATTCGCCACAACCTCGCCAATAATCGCCATCTCTCAGGACTCATCTCCCGCCTGCATCGTGGGACCGAGGCTCGTGCATCAGAGTCTCATCAGCCACGGCCGCGCTCTAAACCTCGCTGGCCGGGCGGCGCGAAACTCGCCGGAAGCAATGTCTCAGTATCGACCGGCTCGCGCTTCTGACTCCTCTCAGATCTCACTAGCGCTCCTCGCCGCCTTTGCCCACCGCCCGGTTGCTCTCACGCGAGGCATAATCGTAAAATGAGACACGCTGCAGTGGTCCAACTTATAACACAAATTTCTACGGCACGATCTCGTAATGAGAAGAATGGAAACTAATCCTAAATGTCCTATAGCCTCTCGATTATAGATGTGGTGCACAACACATCGATAATCAAGACTCTACTAGACACGGTCAGACACTTTCCGAGGACTAATCGCTCGATACCACTTTTGTAACGACTGCCCGGTCTGCATCGTGCCTTATCTCTGCACCCTAGTGACACAACATCGTAGAAAACCAAATGAAAATAAAACTTTAAACAAGAAACAAGGTATATGAACATAAACAAAGCAACCCAACTGCTACCTTCCAATAACATAAATAAATACAACTCTTTCAAAACGAATAGCTTTAATCCTTTTACAAACCCCGCCCACAACAAGATTTGCTGCACTTAAGATTTACAACAACAATGACTGGACAGGGCCCCGCCATACCCCTGAATGTACAAGAACCTACAACTCAGTGAACACATACCAAAAGATAAGCCTCCGGAGAACCGAGCTTCCCAAAACGCTGAACTGAGATCCTAAGAAATGAGGATCCACGATCGATGCACTTCTACCGCGCATGAACGCAGCCTTCAAGGAGGTCAAGACAACAGTACCAAGTATGTGAAATCAGAATATCGCAGCTTAAATCATACAAATATATAAAGCAGAGACATGTATGATAACCAAAGCACAAGACGCAACATAAAATCACCAAGTCGTGGACTCACGCCTCAAAGTCACCACTAAATATAACTACGGGTCTCACGCCCACCACATCCATCATGTTCGCATCATGGCCGCATGCCCTAATATCGCAGACGGCAGACATGTCCATGATGCAACAATACACAAGGCCGCATGGCCACATGCCCCTGCATCGTGACGGCAGGTATACGCCCACGAACTCAATAACAATATACCGCGGTCTACCCGCCGTTACACCCCGTATTTACAGGATATGTTTTAAGAACGCACGAAGAACTCATAAGTGTTAAGATTTGAGGCTTGTAAAAATTTATCTAATTATGAAATTTTCGAAACGTATTATTACGACGAATGGGAGGCGACACGCGTCACCCCCTTACGATGCCTTCGTCGAATTTAGGCATGACCAATATGGTCATTTACCATAAGTCTTGGATGACTAAGGTCTTGCAAGTTGTGGTACGAGAATGTCGACTAAGTCAAAGGTCAATTAGTCTTGATATTTAAGTAGAGCTTATCCTAACCACCCATTTGGTTACATCTTAACCTCCATGTCCCTTTATTATATCGCTAGTAGCAAGAGAGGGCTTAACACTTAGCAAAATATCACAAAAATTGGAGAACCATGAGCAAGAGCTCTCGCTTTGCCAACAAGAAGAAAGGAAAATATTTGTTTGTTATCCAATAATTTCCACTTTAAACCAAGGTTCATGAAAGTGTTATGTAAGTATATCTCAATAGAAAATCCCTAAAAAGAGAGTTTTCAGATAGTCGCAAGGTGAAAACCTAATGGCTTTTCTAGGTTTTGTTGGAGATTTGAAGGATAATTGTTGGTGTTGTTCTAAGAGTCTCAACAAGAGGATCAAGTGTCTTCGAGAGACTTTAAACTACTAAGGAGAATTTCTGATTGATTTGGATTAAGATTCATCGAGGTATCACCTTGTCTTTTATAGTGTTACAAGATTATGTTTATAATTGTTGTTGTTAGCTTTAAATGTTAAGCTAGCATGAAGTTGATTAGTAGAAGTTTATATGATTGTGGATCGATGGTAGCATTGGAACCTAATGTAATATAAGCCTTGTTAAGTCGATTTCAATTTAGTCGCTATTAGAAATCGCCGACGTTACCTACTTAGAGATTATGGATTGTTATAATCAAATACGACTTGATATCATGTTATGCTACCAATTTGGATTGAAATGGAAATTTAATAAGAATTGGTAAGGTTGAACTCGCGGCCGAATTTGGACTTTTTAGTTTGCTTTTCATCAGATTGGACTACTTTCTAAATTGTGAGCCAATCAATGTTTAGTTAGTCATTTGTATTGAGTACCTTATAGAAATTGTGAGCCAATCGGGCTGTTTGGTTATTGTATTCGCCTTGAAAAAGGTGGCAAAGTAAGTAGAAACAAAGCGAGGTGTCTCGATTTTCCGTAGAATTAGTGACTTAGCACTTAGAATAATTCTAATGCTAAGAGAGAGGTTAATGGATATATTGTGACCATTATAGGTCAAGTACTAAGTGTAGCGTGATCCTACTAAGGATGGATTTGCTATCAAGATTGAAGTACTTTGGAGCATTTTGCTACTGTCGATAATCGCCGCGGCGATGTGAACCTCTTCCTTCCTTTGGCATGATTCTATGTACGAATATACCCGTGGTATCATTTCATGTTTCGCTACTCTTGAAGTTAAGAGGTAGTTATGTTGAATTACTCTATGTAAAAGCTACGCTAAGAAATCCCAAGTCCTTACCAAGTCTTACTGGACGCTGCAAGAGTCGTTAGAAGTATTCGAGTCGAGTCGACTGGCAAATTTACTGCACGAATGAGAATAAGTATCGAACAAGCCATTGCAGCTAATAAAGGAAAATGTAATGACAATTAATTATGTTAAAACAAGTAGAATTCTCCATCCGCATAGAAGCCAAGATAAGACAAAATTGTATTACATTTTCTAGATCATGGCTACTTGAATAAGATCGTTATAAATAAGTATAACTTATTCACAACGCACCAAAGTATATGTTACTTAATTTAAAAGAGTTTACGATGGAGTTTTTAAGACTTGAAACTTGTTTTCTTAAAAGTTAAGAGACTTGAAGTATTTTGAAAGCTATGTGATTTGATTTGAAAGTATAAGTCTCTGTTATAAAAAGAATGAATTAGTTTAAGGCATAAAGTTAGTATGACGCTTTCATGGGAAGTTGGTTATAATAACTTTATAAGGTTAAGAGAATGGTTTTCTAATGTAAGCAAAGAATGTTTTGAAATAAAGAAGGGCAAATTGTTTTAAAGGTACCAATTGCTTAAGGTTTTAAGTAAGAAGTCACTTGATTTGTAGTTCGAATCGTATTTCTAAAAAGGTAGTGTGACTTGTCCCGAAGGTAGAAATGACTTGATACTACGCTGTTAGTATCCGGGAAGTTTTGTTTGAAAGAGTTTTTTCTAGCGAGTAGAGTGCGTAGTACGTCAGTTAAATTCCTTTTATTTGACATTATCGACCCGCAGACGGGCGGCAAAGATACCTTACGCGCACTATATGACATTATCGACCCGCAGACGGGCCGCAAAGATACCCACGCGCACTATATGACATTATCGACCCGCAGACGGGTCGGCAAAGATACCTTACGGAAGACTATATGACATTATCGACCCGCAGACGGGCCGCAAGATACCTTTACGCGCATCATATGACATTATCGACCCGCAGACGGGCCGCAAGATACCTTACGCGCACTATATGACATTATCGACCCAGACGGGCCGCAAAGATACCTTACGCGCACTATATGACATTATCGACCCGCAGACGGGCCGCAAGATACCTTTACGCGCACTATATGACATTATCGACCCGCAGACGGGCCGCAAGATACCCACGCGCATTATATGACATTATCGACCCGCAGACGGGCCGCAAAGATACCCACGCGCACTATATGACATTATCGACCCGCAGACGGGCCGGCAAGATACCCACGCGCACTATATGACATTATCGACCCGCAGACGGGTCGCAAGATACCCTTACGCGCACTATATGACATTATCGACCCAGACGGGTCGGCAAGATACCTTTACGCGCACTATACGACATTATCGACCCGTAGACGGACCGCAAAGATACCTTACGCGCACTATATGACATTATCGACCCGCAGATAGGCCGGCAAAGATACCCACGCGCATCAGATGACGCCATCGACCCGTGATCGGGCCGCAAAGATACCCACGCGCACTACGTGACCTTGATCGCGCCCTAGATCGGGGTCCGTAGATAGTGCTCTCCCACAGGCCTGATTATACTTATGAAAGATAAGTGTTATATGGTAATGAACTTAATGATTTTTCCTAATCATGCACGTAAGAACGTGGCTATAGTTTTTATAGAGAATGAAAAAGATAATACGTGCGATTAAGTTCATGTCGTAATGACACTGCAGGATCCGCATGTATTTTTATACTTGTCCTTGTCATTCTTTATACGCTTATGATCCGCATCAGACGTTATTTCGCTCCATATTCTGCACTGTAATCGAATTTCTTCTGGGCCGCGCTCATGCCCGCAGTTTTAGGTACCTGTGCTGGCGATCCTCGCTCTAGATCTCGCCAGCGAGAAAGCTCCATTTGCTCCGAGGCTTATCTCTCGTACGCTTTCTCGGTAGTAGATTCATGTATATTCGTGGTATGGCGGCCCCGCCCGCCACGCTTGTTATGTTAGAACTCTTAGAGGTCCTGTAGTCACATATCATGGGTCGCTTTGTAAAGAAATGAGGCAACCGCTTGCTGTATATACGTGATGTCCGTGAAGGTCGCCTCTACTTCCGCTAACCTCGTTGTTTTAATTCGTTGTTCTATTTTATAAGTTTCATGTATGTTCCGCTGATTTTCTCTCGACGTACTGTAGCGGTGCCCACGTAGGGCACCGCCGCGTCCCGGGCTCGGGTCGTGACAAAAGTGGTATCGCAGCGCTTAGTCTCTGAAAGTGTCTACGCACCGTGTCTGGCAGTAGTCTTGATTATCGCCGTGTCAGGCACCACATCTATAATCGTGAGGTCGCAGGACATTTAGGATTGGTTTCATTCTTCTCACCGAGATCGTACATAGAGCCGTTGTTAGGTCGCCTTTCCCTAACGAGTTATGTTAATCGCAGCCACGAGAAAGGCAGAGCGACCTGAAGCGATTACGCGGATCGCGATCCGTGTTGGTAATGATTATAAGATAGTTGGTATTGTGACATACAGCCATACGGAGTTACGTATGAGGGTCGACGCGTGTTGCCTAGAATGATTTTAGATTACCGTGAGTGGTAAAGACTAACTAGATACCGGAAGGTATGAAACAGCTTAACGACTCGCCAAGGTCTTCTGCAGAAAGATTTATTATGACCAAGGATAAGAGTTAAGTGCGATGTATGATCGGCGTGTGTACGCTACGGCCACCCCATAGCCCGAAACGGAGTAGATCAGGGTAGCAAGTTCGCTACGCGACAGGTCACGCGGTGCAAGTGCCCAAGTCTAGTTAATTATTTTACTGTTCGTAGGACGCGCTCCACCTAACCAGTCGTGAGTTTTAAATGGCCTTATTTTGTTTTATAGAGTGACTCCAAATATTAGAGGCCAAAATTGGTACGGAAGTTACGATGATGTTAAGGAGTTAAGTACACGAAAGGTAATCTCTTTGGGCTTATGACGGACATGCGCGCATGGCGGTATTAGGGCCACGCGTGGCATTATTGGTATGTCGGGTTGTGAAAGGAAACTATGTCGCTAATTATAAAGATTGATCGAAAGAACATTCGGGGACGAATGTTTCTAAGGGGGGAAGAATGTTACACCCCGTATTTACAGGATATGTTTTAAGAACGTACGTAAGAACTCCTAAGTGGTCAGATGTGAGGCTTGTAAAAATTTATCTAATTATGAAATTTTCTGAAACGACATTATGACGAATGGGAGGGCGACACGTGTCACCCCCTTACGATGCCTCGTCGAATTTAGGCATGGCTAATATGGTCATTTACCATAAGTCTTGATGACTAAGGTCTCGCAAGTCATGGTACGAGAATGTCGACTAAGTCAAAGGTCACTTAGTCTTGCTATTGAAGTAGAGCTTATCCTAACCCCCCATTTGGTTACATCTTAACCCTCCATGTCCCTTTATTATACTACTAGTAGCAAGAGAGGGCTTAAAACTTAGCAAAATATCACAAAAATTGGAGAACCATGAGCAAGAGCTCTCGCTTGCCAACAATGTTAAGAAAGGAAAATATTTGTTTGTTGTCCAATAATTCCCACTTTAAACCAAGGTTCATGAGTGTTATGTAAGTATATCTCAATAGAAAAATCCCTAAAAGAGAGTTTTCGTATTAGTCGCAAGGTGAAAACCTAATGGCTTTTCTAGGTTTTGTTGGAGATTTGAAGGATAATTGTTGGTGTTGTTCTAAGAGTCTCAACATGCGGATCAAGTGTCTTCGAGAGACTTTAAACTACTACGAGCGAATTCTGATCGATTTGGATTAAGATTCATCGAGGTATCACCTTGTCTTTTATAGGTTACAAGATTATGTTTATAATTGTTGTTGTTAGCTTTAAATGTTGCTAGCATGAAGTTGATTAGTAGAAGTTTATATGATTGTGGATCGATGGTAGCATTGGAAATCCGAATGTAATATAAGCCTTGTTAAGTTCGATTTCAATTTAGTCGCTATTAGAAATCGTCGATGTTACCTACTTAGAGATTATGGATTGTTATAATCAAATACAACTTGATATCATGTTACGCTACCAATTTGGATTGAAATGGGAATTTAATAAGAATTGGTAAGGTTGAACTCACGGCGAATTTGGACTTTTTAGTTTGTTTTTCATCAGATGACTACTTTCTAAATCGTGAGCCAATCGGGTCATTTAGTTAGTCATTTGTATCGAGTACCTTATAGAAATCATGAGCCAATCGGCTGTTTGGTTATTGTATTCGCCTTGAAAAAGGTGGCAAAGTAAGTAGAAACAAAGGAGGTCGTCCGATTTTCCAGAGAATTAGCGACTTAGCACTTAGAATAATTCTACGCTAAGAGAGAGGTTAATGGATATATCATGACCATTATAGGTTCAAGTACTAAGTGTAGCGATCCTACTTCAAGGATGGATTTGCTATCAAGATTGAAGTACTTTGGAGCATTTTGCTACTGTCGATAATCGTCGCGAGGTATGTGAACCTCTTCCTTCCTTTGGCATGATTCTATGTACGGAATATACCCGTGGTATCATTTCATGTTTCGTTACTCTTAGAAGTTAAGAGGTAGTTATGTTGAATTACTCTATGTAAAAGCTACGCCTAAGAAATCCTAAGTCCTTACCAAGTCTTACGGGGACGCTGGTAAGAGTCGCAGGAAGTATTTCGAGTCGAGTTGACTTGGCAAATTTACTGCACTAACGAGAATAAGTATCGAACAAGCCATCGCAGCTAATAAAGGAAAATGTAATGACAATTAATTATGTTAAAACAAGTAGAATTCTCCATCCGCATAGAAGCTAAGATAAGACAAAATTGTATTACATTTTCTAGATCATGGCTACTTGAATAAGATCGTTATAAATAAGTATAACTTATTCACAACGCACCACTAAAGTATATTTTACTTAATTTAAAAGAGTTTACGATGGAGTTTTTAAGACTTGAAACTTGTTTTCTTAAAAGTTAAGAGACTTGAAGTATTTTGAAAGCTATGTGATTTGATTTGAAAGTATAAGTCTCTGGTTATAAAAAGAATGAATTAGTTTAAGGCATAAAGTTAGTATGACATTTTCATGGGAAGTTGGTTATAATAACTTTATGGAAGGTTAAGAGAATGGTTTTCTAATGTAAGCAAAGAATGTTTTGAAATAAAGAAGGGCAAATTGTTTTAAAGGTACCAATTGCTTAAGGTTTTAAGTAAGAAGTCACTTGATTTAGAAGTTGTAATTGTATTTCTAAAAGGTAGTGTGACTTGTCCCGAAGGTAGAAATGACTCGATACTACTGTTAGTATCCGAAGTTTTGTTTGAAAAGAGTTTTTCTAAAGGAGTAGAGGTGCGTAGTACGTCAAGTTAAATTCTGTTTTATTTGACATTATCGACCCGCAGACGGGCCGCAAGATACCTTTACGCGCACTATATGACATTATCGACCCGCAGACGGGTCGGCAAGATACCTTACGCGCACTATATGACATTATCGACCGCAGACGGGCCGCAAGATACCTTTACGGAAGACTATATGACATTATCGACCCAGACGGGCCGGCAAGATACCCACGCGCACTATATGACATTATCGACCCGTAGACGGGCGCAATATACCTTTACGCGCATTATATGACATTATCGACCCAGACGGGCGCAAGATACCCACGCGCACTATATGACATTATCGACCGCAGACGGGCCGGCAAGATACCCACGCGCACTATATGACATTATCGACCCGCAGACGGGCCGGCAAGATACCTTTACGGGAAGACTATATGACATTATCGACCCGTATACGGGCCGCAAGATACCCACGCGCACTATATGACATTATCGACCCGCAGACGGGTCGCAATATACCTTTACGCGCACTATATGACATTATCGACCCGCAGACGGGCCGCAAGATACCTTTACGCGCATCTATATGACATTATCGACCCGCAGACGGGCGGGCAAGATACCTTTACGCGCACTATATGACATTATCGACCCGCAGACGGGCCGGCAAGATACCCACGCGCACTATATGACATTATCGACCCAGACGGGCCGCAAGATACCCACGCGCACTATATGACATTATCGACCAGACGGGCCGGCAAAGATACCTCACGCGCACTATATGACATTATCGACCGCAGACGGGCCGGCAAGATACCTTACGCGCACTATATGACATTATCGACCCGCAGACGGGCCGGCAAGATACCTTTACGCGCACTATATGACATTATCGCACCCGCAGACGGGCCGGCAAGATACCTCACGCGCACTATATGACATTATCGACCCAGACGGACCGGGCAAGATACCTTACGCGCACTATATGACATTATCGCACCCGAGACGGGCCGGCAAGATACCTTTACGCGCATTCAGACGACGCTATCGACCGTGATTAGGCCGGCAAAGATACCTTACGCGCACTACGTGACCTGATCGCGCCCTAGATCGGGGGTAAGATAGTGCCCCTCCTTACAGGCCGGATTATACTTATGAAAGATAAGTAAGTTATATGGTAATGAACTTAATGATTTTTCCTAATCATGCACGTAAGAACGTGGCTATAGTTTTTATAGAGAATGAAAAAGATAATAAGGTGCGATTAAGTTCATAAGTGGTAATGACACTGCAGATCCGCATGTATTTTTATACTTGTCCTTGTCATTCTTTTGTACGCTATGACCGCATCAGACGCTATTTCTGCTCCATATTCTGCACTGTTGTAATCGACTTCTCGGGTGCGCTCATGCCCGCAGTTTTAGGTACCTGTTGGCGATCCTCGCTTTTAGATCTCGCTCAGCTTGAGAGAAAGCTCCATTTGCTCCGAGGCTTATCTCTGGTACGGCTTTCCCGAGGTAGTAGATTCATGTATATTCAGGTACGGCGGGCCCTGCCCGCCACGCTTGTTATGTTAGAACTCTTAGAGGTCCTGTAGTCACATATCATGGGTCACTTGTAAAGAAAACGAGGCAACCGCTTCGTTGTATATATGTATGTCCAGAAGGTCGCCTCTATCCGCCAACCCGTTGTTTTAATTCGTTGTTCTATTTTATAAGTTTCATGTATGTTCGCTGATTTTCTCGATGTGTACTGCAGGTGCCTGTGTAGGGCACCGCCGCGTCCGGTCGTCGTCACACCGCCGCACGCCACATGCCGGAATCGTGACGGTAGACACGCCCATGTTAAGAGTAACCATATCGGTAATCAACCCGCCGCATGCCCACATGCCCCTACATCGTGACGGTAGACACGCCCATGTAACATCAACAATAAGTCAACCGCCCTCCATCGAGACGCCAGAGTATAGAACACAACACTTGCACAACAAAGGTTATCACCACAAGCATAGGCAAGTTCAACAACGACAAGCATGTAAGTTACACATAACTCTAGGTACTTTCATTTTACGCCAAAGCCCTGGTGTTAACCCCAAGGTACTACATACTTTAAGTCCTTGTAAAAGAGATACATTCCTTTTATACAAGTCACCCGATACGTAGTATAAAACTAGAGTGATTCACATTATTAAGTAAACGTAACACCTTCTTTTTAAAATTAAGTAACAACATTCTTTCCTAAAGTTCCAGCTTGCCTAGTTTCAATTACTCAAGCTTCTCATTTTCAAATGGTTTCATAGTTCATAAACTAAATCACTTGATTCCTTTTTGAACAATCGAGTAATATATGTCTTACGTGAGAGTAGGTTATTCTTGTTTACAACATTCTTATTACAAAGAATTCATGATCTAGAAAATGTAATATCATTTTGTCTTATCTTAGCTTCTATGCAGATGGAAGTTTCTCGGTTTTAATAATATTTAAATAGTCAAAACATTTCTTTTATTAACGCCGCAGGGTTTGTCGATACACATCCCGATTTCAAATCAAGAAACATTCTTAAGCCGTTATACCTAACTTCCCATAAAGCTAGTATAACTCTTAAGTTTTCAAAACCAAGTACTACTCTTTCTTTCAAAACGATTCACAAATCTTTTGAAATACTTCAACTTCTTCATTAACACATAACAAGCCGCTTATAATCAAATCAATTACCTTCAAAACCACAACCCATTTTCTTACCTACATAAAGCTGTTATAACCAACTTCCCATAAAGCCGTTATAACACTTTATGTTTAAGCCAAACAAATACACTTAGCACATGACGCCTACCGCACTACATAGTTCACACATATCATGCTAGAAAGGATAGGAAGAGGTTCACATACCGCGACGATTTATCGACAATAAGCAAAATGCTCCAAGTACTACAACCTTGCTAGCCCTTTCCACTCCTCGAGTAGAATACGCTACTCTTAGTACTTTCACCTATAAGGGTCACAAACGCCTATTAACCCCCAAAACACAAGTTTCTATCTTTCTACGTAAAATTCAAAGACTCTCCCCGCAACAGAAATCTCCTCCTCTATCGAGGGCTACCAAGCCAACTGCAGTGGCTTACACGCCTAACCGACGTGTACCATCCTACTCAAGAACACTACACAAGTCTACCGCAATACCCCATGTAAATACAATGGGCTTCTTTTCTTTATTCTTCAAAGCTTAAGTCAAAAGACATTGTCGAATACTAAGTATAGTTCCATATATAGTATACTTCAACTATATATTCTAACAAACATGTAATTTCCAATTACGACTAGAGGGACAAGATAATTACCTCGATAAGCCCATAATTATCCAAGTTAAATGTCGATCCTTAGCAACGCTTAGCTAACTCCGGTGCTCCATCCCGCTCCAAACAACCCTTAGAAGTTCTAACCAACTTCTACTTAAATACTTCAATCAAAAATGAAGATTTCCTTAGTGGTTTCGGCTTGAGACTAAAGGGACAAAAGGTAGTATTTTCTGCTCTACGATAGAGGTATCTTTGGAATACTACAAGGTACAAGGCTAAGGTATTTTGGGCATTATAACAATACTTGGAGGAGTATTTCAACACCACAAAAAGTGGTGGTATCACACGAGAACAACACTCTAAAGATGGGTGTTCTCGCTTTAGGCTCACAAAGGGGAGGGTTTCGCCCAAGGCCTTCACAAGGGGAGAGGGGGCTCTGGACGAAAAGAGGAGGAGAGGACTCAAGACTTGGAAGGTTTTGATGAAGAAGTCTTCAAAGAGGGGGTATTTATAGCAAAACCAAAGGCCAACCAATGGCCAAGATCTAGCCAAGTGCAAGGCAAGTGTAAGGCCAAGATCGCCAAGTGCACCCTAACCCTACTCCACAAAACACTCCACAAAACATGGCACAAAACTAGGCCAAAAGAGGGAGCCAATCGCCAAGGCCAACTAACGCCTCGACGCCCAAATCGCCCAAGCACTTACTTGCTTCAATGTGAGGGTGACACATGTCACCCTCCGCTGGTCCAAAATGTTTCGCCACTGAAAATCCGCAAAAATAAAAATGTCATAGCCGAAATTTTCCCTACGAAAGTCGTGGAAACGCTTCATTGAAACGACTTTACTCTACACTTGTGCCCAAATTTCGAATCCAATGCCTAACTTAAGGCTCAATTTCGACGCACGCCCATACGCATATACCGAAATACGGGTATAACACGACACTCAATCCTTACTACATTTCAAATCGCTCGCCTTCAAAACTCGGTCACTATCTCTAACGTGGTCACCATTAATCGAACACTCGACGGATCTCCGATACTTTCCCGATCATAACAAAACGAAAGACCGGACGACGCTTCTCCTAAGTCGGACGGCAAATGCTAACCTATAGGCAACCCGCCTATTCTTCACATGAACCCAAAGGGCCCAAAGTAACTCAAGCAAGTTCCTCTGCTTTCCAAAACTCGCCACACCCAACCCGGTGGTACTTTCAAGAAGACCGACCGCCAACTCAACTCTAAGCGCCGCCGATTATCCGCACGATTTCCGAGCCGCGTAACCTCTTATAGACAAGTTTTACCTATCCACAACCGTTGGAACAAGCCCGAACCAACTATCCAATCTTGCCAACATCGAACTAATCGACCGGCGATTTACACATCCGCCCCTACCAGCTTCATAAGGCGACATCCAACACCAAATGGTAACTTAAACTTCCTCCACATGAGACAACAATCTCCACAACTACCCCCGAAATCCACACCGGGTGGCGAATGCGATTCTCGAGACTCACCGAAGTTCTTAACCGCTGTAAAACTTCCGAAACAAAAACAGCCACTGGCTCCACTGCTCGTCCTAAGGTGAAGGTAGGCACCCTGCAGCCTTACAACCTTTCGATTAATCAACACCGAGTAAACGGTCTTTGCTAAGACAAGACGGCCGACTTCTCGCCCGACCATCGGTCGAATACATCCACGAACTCAGACGCTAAGTTAACTAAACTCGCCTAACACCCTCGTGATTCTACCACAAGGCGGACCGCCACAACCGACCTCACCACTAAACATGCCGCTGGTTGACCCGCAACGTGGCCTCAACCCGACCAAGAACGCCGCTAAACGCTAGCCTCCAAGGAAAACTCACTAATCACGCTACTTAAAACCTAGCGGTCTTCTTAGCTCAACTACCCTCTTTCATGCCACACTACTGTGACTTATCCTCAGAATATAGCTCACGTGCACTATGCACTCCTATAAGGGTCAAACATAAACATACGCCTTTACTCGAGACGGCCTTACTTCTAAGGTCTCTACGATAAAACTCTAAGGCTCACACTTTCTCTATCCCCAAATCTTACTTGGTTAACTCAACCAAGATTTCTAATCACCATTTACACAATGCTATCGTAAATATAACCCTTAAGGTATACTCACCTTATCACACATACTAAACCCTGCAGGTTAAAGATCTATCTCAGATCATCGCTACTCCCTTAGTCGTTTAATCAAACCGCCTGCAGGCGATAGCTGCAAGATGACGAACTACCCACCGATCCTCAAGGCTAAGTCCTCCCGCAAGGACACTCTTTCGACATCAGACCCTGACGGTCATAGGTACAACAAGTACCAACTAAAAGACGACATTCCCTGAGACGACGCCACGCCACTGAACACCGAGAAAAATCAATCCGTATGGCCGGAACCTTCGCAGGATCGGAACCTAAGCTCGAGCTCACCAACTCTCGTGATACCCCGAACGCCCCGAACCCCGGAGGACCTTTTCAGACCGTGGATGCGCATAATCTAATCTGGCCGCGAGGCGACTCGCCGCAAGTTACCAGCGACCTCGCTACTCGCCTCTTCTCGCCGCCCTCGTTAACCTCGACTTACGCTTACCGCTGCGCATAAGCCCGCATAACGTGCCATGCTCGCTTCAATCAAGAACTTACTCTGCACAACCTTCTCGCTGATATTTATCAAGACTCGCGTACATCGGTATACTCTCGTAGTCAAATCCATAGTTAATGCAGGTCGCTTCTTTGCAATCTATATTCCCGCCCCCGTGGATCAAGGTTCAAATATCATGGCGTAGTAGGAACCGCCGCCGGCTAAACTTCATGGGGCAGCGACGCAGAACTCCCAAATGAAGCACCACCTCAGTGATGATCGGCCTGTGCCCTCGTGAATCTCAGACTTACTCGCAGCCTCCTCGGCCTTGTCCTCCGGGCGGGTTGCCTACGCGAGGCATAACGGTAAGGAAAGAAATACGTTAGAGGGTCCAACTTACAACACCGCCTAAGGCACGATCTCAGTGAGAAGAATAGAAACCAACTTAAATATCCTATAGCCTCTCGACATTGATGTGGTGCACAACACACCGATAATCAAGACTTCATCGATACGGTCAGAGACACTTTCCGAGGATTAACCGCTCAGATACTCACTTTTGTCACGACCAACTGGCCTGATCGTGCCTACCCCGGGCACCCTAGTGATACAACATCAGAGTAATCAGCGGAACATAAAACACATACATGAAACAAATGAAGTACAAAACAGTAATGTTATACCCCGTATTTCCAGAGTATGTACGTGAGGGCGTACGTATAATAAAAATTTGAGCCTTAAGTTAGGCAAGATTCGAAATTTGTACACAACACCCGATTAGAGTCGTTGACGAACGCTTCCATACTTTCGTAGGAAAAATTCGCCATGTCATTTATATTTTTGGATTTTTCCGAGAGACGAAACATTTTGGATCAACGGAGGGTGACATGTGTCACCTCACATTGAAGCTGTGGACGGCAAAGAGGACGACTTGGGCACGCTTTGTGCTAAAAATGTGGTCAAGGGTTGTAGGATATTTTGGGTAGATGGATAAGGTAGCACACGGCTTAATCTCGCCTTACACTCGCTTAACACTGATGAATTCGCCATTGGTTCGCCATTTCTTGACCTATAAATACCCTCTAACTTGATGAACTTCTTCATCCAAAAATTGCCTAAGTCTTGAAATCCTTCCTCCCCTTCGTGGTTCTCGCCCAACCTCGTCAAAACCCTCCTCAGAAGAGCCACGCTGTACCCCAGCATAGTTGTCTCGTATAAATACCCCCTTTGTGGTATAGAAATACCCTCCTAGTATTGTTATAATGCCCAAATACCTGGCCCAAATACCTTGTAGTATTCCCAAGGTTACACTTATACAAAAGCCCAAAATACTATTATACTTCCCTCACCACAAAAACGAAACCTAGGAAAACCTTCATAAGCGGTTCAAGTGTTAAGTGGTTGGTTAGAACTTCTAAGGGTTGTTTGGAGCAGTTGGAGCGCACTGAGCAGAGCTAAACCTGCTCAGATCGACATATAAACTCTGATAATTTTGGGCTTATCGAGGTAAACATTCTCGACTTTCAGAATTGGAAATTACATGTTGTGAGTATATAGTTAAGTATACTATATATAGAAATTGAACATAGTTGTGCGCAATGTCTTTTGACTTAAGCTCGATTAATACTTACAGAATGTCTTGCGACTTAAGCCCAATTTTAATAAGTGAATCAACTGTAATTACATAGATCAGACATGAGACTTGGTAGTATTACGTGAGTAGAATTGTACACGCCTGCTAGACGTGTAAACCCCGGTTGGCTTGGTAGCCACCGATAGAGGAGGAGATTACGCTGCGGGGAGTGGGAGTCGCCAATTTTCTGTAATATTCTACATCGAGATCTAGATGTTAATAGCGCCAGGGCCTCTATAGGTCAAGCATCGCATGGCGTGATCTACTTGGCTTAAGGAGCAGCCGACGGCGAGGTACTTGAGCTGCTTTGCTATTAGTCGATAATCGCAAGGTATGTGAACCTCTTCCTATCTCTTCTAGCATGATACGCGGAACTATGTAGTACGTAGACGCATACGTACTAAATGATTTGATTGGTTTAAAACATAAAGTGTTATAACGCTTTATGGGAAGTTGGTTATAATAGCTTTACGTGGATAAGCACATACTTTGTGGTTTTAAAAGGTAATCGATTTGAATAATAACCGCTTGATATGTGTTAATAAAGAACTTCAAGATTTCAAAAGATTTATGAATCGCTTTGAAAGAACGAGTATTACTGGTTTTGAAAGCTAAGAGTTATACTAGCTTTACGGGAAGTTAGTATAACCGCTTAAGAATGTTTTAATCGATTTGAAATCGAATGTGTATCGACAAACCATCGCAGCTGCTAATAAAAGGAAAATGTATTGACTAAAGAAGTATTATTAAAACCAAGAGAAACCTCCATCCGCATGTGGCTAAGATGAGACAAAATGATATTACATTTCCTAGATCATGGCTTAATAAGATTGTTTATAAACAAGAATAACCTACTCACATATAAGACATAGGTTTCTCAAAACGTTTAAAGGAGAATTATGTTTTAAAGGATTAAAACTATGAACTACTTAAACTCGTTTCAAATGAGAAACTTGAGCATTTGTAATTAGGCAAACCTAACTTTAGGAAAAGAATGTCAGTACTTGATTTTAAAAGAAAGTGTTCGCTTACTTAATAACGTGAATTACTCTAGTTTTATACTACGTATCGTGACTTTTATAAAAGGAATGTATCTCTTTAAAAGGGCTTAATGTATGTAGTACTTTAGGTTAAAACCCGACTTTGGCATAAAATGAAAGTACTTTGAGTTGTCGCGCTTGCCTATGCTTGTTGTTGTGCTTGCCTATGCTTGTTATCGCGGCTTGCCTATGCTCGCTGTTGTGAAGCTTGCCTATGCTTGTTGTTGTGAAACTTGCCTATGTCGCCGTGATAGCCTTTGTTGTATTTCTGCACTCGCCTCTCACGGAGGGCTCGTTGAATTGTTATGAACGATTATACACCGAGTCCCACGAGACGGGCAGAGTCACGATTTCATTTGATTATACACCGAGTCCCACGAGACGGGCAGTCACGATTCCATCCGATTATACCGAGTCCCACGAGATGGCGTGGTCACGATTTCATCCGATTTACACCGAGTCCCACGAGACGGGCAGGTCACGATCTCATCCGATTTACACCGAGTCCCACGAGACGGGCGGGTCACGATTTCATCCGTTATCATACATGTCTCGCTTTATATAGACTATTATGATTTCATTTACGCCTTACAATTTCACATACTTGGTACTGTTATCGACCTCCTTCGGGGCGCTCATGCCGCAGTGGAAGTACATCGGTGTGGATCCTCACCATAGGATCACAACAGCGGCCAACGAAGCCCATTTTCTTCGAGGCTTATCTTTTGCATGTTACCTCGCCTCAGATTCTTATACATTCAGGGTACGGCGGGCCTGTCCGCCATACCGTTGAAAAAAATCTTAGAGGTCCAGCATCTGTGGCGTGGTTTGTAAAAAGGATAACTGCTCGGTATTTATGTATTTATATGACGAAGGCAATCGCTTTGGCTGGCCTGCTTATTTATCTTGTCTCTTAATTCATGTTCATGTTTTTATTTCCGCTGATTTTCTCGATGTCAGATCACCAGGTGCCCGGTAGGCACTACCACGGCCCGGTTCGGTCGTGACAAGTAACTGAGGAAAACTTGCCTTTCGATATATATAAATAACAACTCTTACAAATGAACAGCTTAAATCCTTTTACAAACCCCGCCACAACAAGATTACGCACTTAAGAAATGATATGACAACAATGGCGACATGGCCCCGCCATACCCCAATGTAAATACCTACAACGACAGGACTATACTAAGATAAGCCTCCGAGAAACGGAGCTTTCCCAAACGCCGAATCAGGACCCTAAGAGCGAGGATCAACGATCGCGATTTTACTCGCAGATGAACGCACTTCAAGGAGGTCAAGATAACAGTACCAAGTATGTGAAATACGTAAGATATCAGAATGAAATCATAGTAGTCTATGTAAAGCGTGAGACATGTATGATAACCAAACTACAGCTTCATAATAAATAAGCAATATGTCTAGTCGTGACTCACGCCTCAAAGTCATCACTCCAATATAACAACGGGTCTCACGCCCACAACATCAATCATGCCCGTGGAATTCCGTCCTCACTGTCGGCAGTTAATGATAGAAAGCACCAATGAATACATATGAACAAAGCAGTCCCACCGTGTTCAAATAAAATAAAGACAGTAAGTACGAAGGCATAGCCGACTACTAACACCTACAGATTAACAAGGTCATAAATCAGATTACGATATCCGCTCTGCATCATTACATGATCAAAGCCGGTCGCCGCTCGCAATATCAAATGCGCGCCTAGCCCCGAATCTCCCGCACCCGCATAGGCCAATCTCATAGGCCCGCATGAGGTATAACCCCGCATCGAGGGTAGCTACTCCGCATCGCCCCGACTCGCAGCACCGCACGCCACATGCACCGCATGACCATAAAGGCCGCACACTAACTCGAACTCGTAGCTCGCATAGGCCCCGACCCGCATGCAGGTATTCTCAATCACGGTCCTGCATCACTCGAAGTCTACCCCGCACGGAGGGCAGCTTAACCCCTGAACACGCGCGAGTGGTATAAATACCAACATAATTTTTATCGCTTAGACAACATAAGCACAATCAAGGAAAATCCTTTACACAAACATCACAGAAATACTAACACACGTAGCATCCTAATATGATTACTTATCAAATCAAACACTAAGGTATTACAAGGCTATCACAAACCAATACAATCAAGTTATTCACACATAAGGTACTTCCTACTATATGATTAATCTAGATCGGTTTTTATCCCCAAAGTACTTTATACAATAACTCTTTAAAGATATGTTACTTCACAAAACCACACAATACCCGTAGTATATGAAAATAGAATGATTATCTTTGAAGTAAATCAAAACACTTACCTTTGTAAAATCAAGTAACAACATTATTTTCCAAACGCCCAAGTTTGCCTAATTTCAAATGTTCACTGCTCTTATTTTAGAAAGGTTTCAGATTTCATAGTCTTATTCATTTAAGAATATAATTCTCTTTAAACTATCTCGAGAAACATAAGCCTTATATGTGAGTAGGATATTCTTGTTTATAACAATCTTATTACAAAGAAACATGATCTAGAAATATCATTTTGTCTCATCTTAGCTTCTATGCCACGAAGTTTCTACCGGTTTTAATAATACTTAATCACAAAACATTTTTATTACGCCGCAGTTGGTTTGTCGACACACATTCTGATTTCAAATCAAGAAACATTCTAAGTCGTATTATCTAACTTCCAATAAAGCTAGTATAACTCTTAAGTTTTCAAAACCAAATATTACTTCTTCTTTCGAAATGATTCAAAATCTTTTCAAATACTTCAAGTTCTTTATTAACACATAACAAGCCGCTTATAGTTCAAATCGCCACCTTTTAAAACCACAAGTATTTTCTTACCAACATAAAGTCGTTATAACCAACTTCCCATAAAGCCGTTATAACACTTTATGTTTTAAACCAATCAAATACATTTAGCACACGACGCCTACCGCACTACATAGTTCACACATATCACGCTGTAAGAGATAGGAAGAGGTTCACATACCGCGACGAGTATCGACTAATAGCAAAACGCCCAAGTACTTCCAACCGCCATTACTCCTTAAGCCAAGTAGATCGCGCCATACGTATTACTCAACATATAAGGCCAAAAGGCGGTTTTTAATATTTAGTTGTTTTCGTATAAAATTCTAAATAAAATTCGCAAGACCTCCCCGCAACAAACAGAATCTCCTCCTTTATCGAGGCCGCTACCAAGCCAACTGCGGGGTTTGCACGCCTAACCTAAGTGTACGATTCTACTACACAAAGAAAGTTACACAAGTCCATCAGAATACACCCCATGTAATTACAAACAAAGACTCTTCTTTCGAAAGGTTTCTTATTATTCAGCTTAAGTCAAAAGACATTGCTGATAACAACGCTCAGTTCTATATATAGTATACTTCAACTATATAATCATACAACATGTAATTTCCAATTACAATAGAGGACAAGATATTTACCTCGATAAGCCCATAATTATCCAAGTTATAACGTCGATCCTAAGCAAGGTTTAGCTCCTACTCCAAGGCGCCCAAACAACCCTTAGAAGTTCTAACTAACTTCTACTTAAATACTTCAACCAACTATGAAGATTTCCTTAGGTTTTGGTTTGAGACAAAAAGGACAAAAGGTAGTATTTCCTGCTCTACGTGATGAGGTAACTTTGGAATACAACAAGGTAAAGGCTAAGGTATTTTGGGCATTATAACAATACTGAGAAGTATTTCTACCAAGAGTGGGTGTATTATACGAAACAACTAGGCTAGTGGGTACCCTACTACTAGCACCACAAAGCGGAAGGGTTTCGCCAAGGGCCTTACTAGGGAGTGGCTCTGACGAGAGTCAAACAAGAGGAGAGGGAAGGATAGCAAGACTTGGAACATATTTGACGAATGAAGTCTTCAAGCTGGGTATTTATAGCAAAACCAAAGCCAACCAACGGCCAAGATCAAGCCATGTGCAAGACAAGTGTAAGGCCTTGATGGCCAAGTGCACCCTAACCCTACTCCACCAAACATGGCACAAAACAAGCCACAAAACAAGCCACAAAACAAGGCCAAAATAAGGACCAATCGCCAAGGCCAACCAACCTCTTTATCATCCAACGAGGTGACAAGTGTCACCCTCCCGCTGGCCCAAAATATTTCGCTCTCTAAAAATCCGCAAAAATATAAATGTCATAGCCTAATTTTCCCTACGAAAGTCGGAAACGCTTTTAAAAACGACTTAATCGCGTGTCAGGCACAAGTGAAAATCGCCAAGCCTACTTAAGCTTCAAAATTTTCTACGACGCCCTACGCATACATCGGAAATACGGGTATAACAAAGATAGTCAGATCCGCCGCATAGGCCGCATGGACCCGCATGAGGTAACTTCCTCGCATCGTGGGGAGAAAATCCACGGAGTATGCAAATGCAACAAGCCCAGGGAATGACCTCGTAATGAATAATATATCACAGGCACAACCGACTAACATAATCACGTAACATAAGCACAACTGGCTATCATAATCTCATAACATAAGCACAACCGGCTATCATAATCTCATAACATAAGCACAACCGGCTATCATAATCTCATAACATAAGCACAACTGGCTATCATAATCTCATAACATAAGCACAACCGGCTATCATAATATCATAACATAAGCACAACCGGCTATCATAATCTCATAACATAACCCGACCTACGTGTAGGCTCGGTGTGTCTCATAACATAACATTTTAAACCGCCTTTTCACTTCTTCTTAAGTCGTTATAACAACTTTCCATAAAGCTATTATAACAACCTTTCATTATAGAGAACTTAAGGCATTTTTATTTCTTATCACATTGGGGAAACTAAACCCAAAAGTACTACGTACATACATACTTAAAAAGAATCATGCAACTCCTTTTCCTTAATTCCACAAACGTATACTTTTTAAAACTCAAGTTACATACTCTTTTGAAATCATTCTTCTTAACTCTTAAAATAAATCAAGAAGCCATACTTTCTAAATCAAGTCATTCCTTCCTTTAAAAATCAAGTCCCATAACTTGAAAAATAAAGTCGCATAACCTTTTAGGAAATCAAGGTTCATAGTCTTAAAACTTCATAACATAAATTCTTTAAAATCAATTCACTTACTTCAATTAAATCAAGTCACTTCTACCTTTAAGAATCAAGTCCCATAACTTGAAAAATAAAGTCTCATAACCTTTTAAAGTAATTTGAGTTACTTATACTTTCATAATCAAGACTTATATATTTTCAAAACCAATTTACTTACTTCAAATAAATCAAGTCACTATATATTTTCGAAATTCCAGTCTCACGTACTTTCCAAATTAATACTTTTATGAGTCGTGAATAGGTTATACTCGTTTATAACGATCTTGTCCATTGAGCCATGATCTAGAAAATGTAATACCATTTTGTCTCATCTTAGTTTCTATGCAGATGGAAGATTCTACTCATTTCAATGTAATTGATTACCGATACATTTTCATTAACGCTGCAATGGCTTGTTCGATCCTTTTTTCTTCATTAGTGAAGTAATTTAGCAAGGTCAACTAGACTCCAACACTTCCTAACGACTCTTACCAACATCCCCCATAAGACTTGGCAAGAACTTAGGAATATTCTAGACATGCCTTTAGCATAAAATCAATAATAGGAATACTTCCTATGACAAGGAAAGTATACACAAGAACAAGTCATGTATACTCCTAAAAACAAGGCAAGTATACTTCAAATATCAAGGCAAGTATACTCCTAACAACAAGCCAAGTATACTTCAATAACAAGTCATGTATACTCCTAATAACAAGGCAAGTATACTTCAAATATCAAGGCAAGTATACTCCTAATAACAAGGCAAGTATACTTCAATAACAAGTCATGTATACTCCTAATAACAAGGCAAGTATACCATAAAAATACTCATGTCCATAGAAAGAAGAAGTTCACATACCTCGTGACGACTAACCAATACGACAAGTAGCAAAATGCTCCAAAGTACTTCAACTTCATCGGCTATTCCTTAAGTCAAGTAGACTCTGCTACACGTAGTACTTCAACCTAAAATGGCCATAGTACTTCTATCAATACCATACTTACTATTGTAAAACTTATACCAAATAATTGCCCTCTAATTCTACTTAAAATCTACAAAGACTTCCTTTGTTTCTACGTACTTTTCCACCTTTTCTAAGGCCCGTATTTATCAACCAATAAGCCACATTTAAGGCTCAACAATTCAGCAATTCAAAGGGGATTACACGCGTAACAGGACGTGTAAAATTCTGCCCCACAATTAATATAAAACTATCCAACAACTTAAGCCTTTCTCGGCTACAATCAATGCCACAACAATATCAATTTCCTTTCAATTCCTTTTTTTCAATCCAAGTTGTTACTCTAATATGTTATATACCCTATAACAATTATAAGAACTACAAATCCTTTCTTTCTTAACATGCGACGATTGTAACTATCGACCAAATTTAATTTCAAACTTAATGGCTAACATGAACTTTTCAGACTCTAGGCTTCTAAAATTCCATAAAACTTATCAATCTTCATAACATATATCACATGACCATTTCTAACTTATCATAACATGGAATCTTCAATTACAATTGTAAGACGAAGATTATTACATCAATAAGCCCAATTACAATCCATGATTAAAAGTCGATCCTTAGCAACTTTAGCTCCTCTTCTTGACGTTCCAATCCACTCCAAGCAACCCTTAGAAGCTTATGAAGAACTCCTTTTCAAGTTCCAACTCCAACTATGAAAACCCCCTTAGGTTTTCATGTTGCGACTAACGAAAAATAGTTTTTCCGGATCTTTCTATCGAGATAACCTTGAAATACCTCTAGAACCTTAGGTTTAAGTATTGTGAATTATGAAGCAAGATTGCAATTTTTTTGCGCTGGAATGGCCATTGCCGAGAGCTCATCTAGAGCACACAAATCTTGCCAATTTTTTCTAAGTGTTGGAATGTCTTGCTACTAGTATATGTATATATAATACAATGAAGGGTCTAGATTAAAACATTTGTGTGGCTTGGATTTACAACTCTTTGTCAAGTTGGCAAGATTGACTTAGTCAATTTTATCAAGCTTGTCTTCAAGACTAGCACCTTTGACCTTGGTCAATTCTTCATCCAACAAGCCCATGTGGAGGGTGACACGTGTCGCCCTCCCATTGGTCTAAAATATTTCGTTTCCCGAAATTTCCATAATTCGTCAAAATATCGGAAACCTCGTGGGCCCTACAAAACGTAAAACTTCCCGGGTGGGCCCCACGTATCCAACTCTGAAAATAAAATTCCATAGTTCCGATAAATTCCAACAGTCTCAAATAACCATCCTGAGAACCCAATTCTCATTAACGAACAATTTTCCTTCCCGAGGTTCGGAAGATTTTTCCTTGAAAAACAATTCTTTCTTTCGTTCAAATTTTTATGTCTTGTGTTCTCGCGTCTATTCTCGTATACATGTCCCGGATTTACTGGTGTAATAATTTATTTGAAAGTCACGAGACTAGATTTATTTGAAAGTTATGAGACTTGATTTATTTGAAAGTCATGTGAAAAGATTTATGTCACGACCCGACCTCGGGCCCGCAACTGGTGCCTTACCCGGGCACCCTAGTAGGTATACATCAGAGAAAACCAGCGGAATAAACTCACGCATACGGAACATCAGAGAATAGGAAACAAAGTTAACTGATAAGGTCGCCTTTCAACATATATATAAAATATCAACAAGCCCGAACAATTATATCCTTTACAAACCCAACCCACAACAGGACTACACACCTCTAAGAGTTTTTGACATAACAACTATGACGGGACAGGGCCCCGCCATACCCCTGAATGTACATGTACCTACAATGTCAGGGAACCATACCAAAAGATAAGCCTCCGGAGAAACGGAGCTTCCCAAAATGCAGAACTATGATCCTATGAGCGAGGATCAACAACCGGCCACTCTACCGCAGCATTAACGCAATTCGAAGCGAGGTCAAGATAACAGTACCAAGTATGTGAAATCGAAAGATCAGAATGAAATAACAATAGTCTAATAATAAATCCAGAGACATGTATGATAAACCAATTAATAGTACATCAGGCCATATTATATATGCAGAGTAAATAAGTGTAACTTTGTTTGCTCTAAATAGTGGTCGATGATCAAACCAGGACATTCGCCCATAGTATCATTGTGCAAATCCCGACTCTCTAGTCCGCATAGTCGCGCGACCCGCATGAGGTACTCCTCTCATCGCGGGAAGCAAACCCGCGAACGTGACACATAGGATCATTCCCGCATGAGCCCTCGACTCGCATGCGGTATTCCTCGATAGACCCCGCCCCGCATGAGCCCTCGACCCGCATGCAGGTACTCCTCGATCGGGGGAGCAAACTCGCGAATATGAACAACGCAATACGCTGCGGGTTGACCCGTAATAAATGATATAATACAAGCGCAACCGCCATCGTAAACAACATAGGCAAATTAAGAAAATCCTTAACATAAAAGTCTCAAGACACTAATACCCGTAGTATCAAGACACGCTCACTTATCAAACCAAGTTACTACACCTTCGTAAAATCATTATAAGTGCCTTTAAAATCAAGTAAGTAAACCGCTCTTTATCCTCCTAAAGTCGTTATAACTAACTTCCCTTAAAGCTATTATAACACTTATGTTTTAAGCAATTCAAAACAATTGTAACGAATTGCCCGAGTCACATCGTGCCTTATCCCGCACCCTAGGACACAACATCGTAGAAAACCAAATGGAAAATAAAACTTTAAACAAGAAACAAGATATATGATCATAAACAAAGCAACCCAACTGCTACCTTCCAATAACATATATAAATACAACTCTTTCAAAACGCAATACTTTAATCCTTTTTACAAACCCCGCCACAACAAGATTTGCACTTAAGATTTACACAACTATGACGACAGGCCTCGCCATACCCCGAATGTACAAGAACCTACAACTCAGTGGAACACATACTAAAAGATAAGCCTCCGAGAAACGGAGCTTCCCAAAACGCCGAATCGAGATCCTAAGAGCGAGGATCCACGACTGACGACTTACTCGCGCAGATGAACGCACTTCCGGGCGAGGTCAAGATAACAGTACCAAGTATGTGAAATCAGAAATATCAGAATGAAATCATACTAGTCTATATAAAGCAGAGACATGTATGATAACCAAACTACGCTTCACAACATAAAAGCAAATATGTCCAGTGTGACTCACGCCTCAAGTCATCACTCAAATATAACTACGGGTCTCACGCCCACAACATCAATCATGTTCAGATCACGGCCGCATGCCCCTGACCGCTTCTGCAGACATGTCCATGATGCAACAATAATGCCAATGCCCCACGGCCACATGCCCCTGACTTACCTCTGCAGACACGCCCACGTGACATCAACAACAATATATCATGATCAACCTCGCCGCATGGCTACATGCCCCCGAATTTACCTCTGCAGATACGCCCATGTGACATCAACAACAAGACAAGAATCAAATGGAAACATACCCGTGGAATTCTCCACATCGCCAAAGACGCCCAAGTAAGTTCTCAACAAGTCAACCGCCTCTATCGAGAGACGCCAGAATACGTAAATACAACACTTGTACAACAAAGGCTATCATCACAAGATAGGCAAGTTTCACACAACTCAAAGTACTTTCACATAAGTCACACAATACCCGTGAGTATAAAAATCGTGACTATCTTTTTAAGTAAACAAGACACTTCCCTTTTGTAAAATCAAGTAACAACATTATTTTCCAAACGCTCAAGTTTGCCTAATTTCAAATGCTCAAGTCACTTATTTTAGAAAGGTTTCATAACTCATAGTCTTAATCTCTTTACAACAATCGAGTAACATATGTCATATACGTGAGTAGTTTATTCGCTTATAACGATCTTATTACAAAGACATGATCTAGAAAATGTAATATCATTTTGTCTCATCTTAGCTTCTATGCAGATGGAGGTTTCTACCGGTTTTAATACAACACATCATTATTCAATACATTTTCCTTTATTAACGCCGCAGTTGGTCTGTCGATACACATTCGATTTCCAAATCAAGAAACATTATCCCTTTAAAAACCAAGTACTCATTACTCACGAATGAGGTTTTACACAAACATCCACATTAAAACAAATAAGTTAAGTCTCTTATCTTATTAGATCAAGTCTCTTAACTTCTAACATCAGTAAACCATTTTCTTACCTACATAAAGCTGTTATAACCAACTTCCCATAAAGCCGTTATAACACTTTATGTTTAAGCCAAACAAATACACTTAGCACTGTGACGCCCACCGCATTACATAGTTACACACATATCATGCTAGAACAGATAGAAGAGGTTCACATACCTCGCGACGAGTATCGACAATAAGCAAAATGCTCCAAGTACTACAACCTTGCTAGCCCTTTCCACTCCTCAAGTAATACGCTACTCTTAGTACTTTCACCTAAAAAGGTCACAAACGCTCATTAACTTTTAAACATACTGCCCATATCTCTACAAAAATTCAAAGACTCTCCCGCAACAACAGAATCTCCTCCTCTATCGAGGCCGCCACCAAGCCAACCAGTGGGGTTTACACGCCTAACCTGACGTACACCCTACTCAAGAACTACACAAGTTCATCGCAATACACCCATGTAAATACAGCATTCTTTTCTTTAAATTCAGCTTAAGTCAAAAGACATTGCCGCACAATAATGTTCAAGACTATATATAGTATACTTCAACTATATATTCCTACAACATGTAATCTCCAATTACAATAAGTGGACAAGAATATTTACCTCGACAAGCCCAAAATTATCCAAGTTTATAATGTCGATCCCGAGCAAGGTTTAGCTCCTACTCCGCGCGCCCAATCCGCTCCAAACAACCCTTAAGTTCTAACTAACTTCTACTCAAATACTTCAACCAACTATGAAGATTTCCTTAGTGGTTTCGCTTGATACTAAAAGGACAAAAGGTAGTATTTTCTGCCTACGATGAGGTAACTTTGGAATACAACAAGGTAAAGGCTAAGGTATTTTGGGCATTATAACAATACTAGAGAAGTATTTCAATACCACAAGTTATGGTATTATACGAAACAACTAGGCTAGTGGGTACCCTACTCTAGCACCACAGCGGGAAGTGGAACCTCTCGCCAAAGGCCACACGGTGAGGGAAGGCTCTCGCCAGAGCTCACAAAGGGGAGGAGAGGGTTTCAAGACTGAAGTTTTGGATGAATGAAGTCTTCTGCTTAGTGGGTATTTATAGCAAAACCAAAGCCAACCAACGGCCAAGATCAAGCCACGGCAAGGCAAGTGTAAGGCCTTGATCGCCAAGTGCACCCTAGCCCCTACTCCACAAAACAATGCACCAAACATGGCACCAAACAAGCCACAAAACAAGGCTAAAACAAGGAGCCAATCGCCAAGAAAATGCGAACCAATTGGCCCGCGGTTGCCGCCTTAGTTTCCAATGCGAGGTGACATACGCCACCCTCCCGCTGGTCCAAAATGTTTCGCCTCTAAAAATCCGCAAAATTATAAATGACATAGCCGAATTTTCCTACGAAGTCGTGGAAACGCTTTCGCCAAAAACGACTTAATCTACAGGCTCAAAGGTAATTCGCCAAGTCACCTAGTGGGGTGACACGTGTCGCCCCTACTTGTCCAAAATAATTCATCTTCCAAAATATTCAAAATGGCCAAAATCTCAAAATCAAAGCGCCCCACAAAACCAGAATTTCTCCCGTGGCCCCACGTGACCATTTCTCAAAATAAAATCTCAAAATTCTAATATAATCTAAGAAGCCCAAATTCCAAACTGGGAACCCAATTCCTTCAACGAACATTTTTCCTTACAAAACCGGAACTTTTTCCGTGGAAGAATCACCTCTTTCTTCCTTTCCAATGTTTCTCTGGCTCTCGTGACGCACGCCCTCGTGATACATACCCCGAGAATACGGGTATAACATTCTCCTCCTTAGAAACATTCGTCCCGAATGTTCCTTCTCAAGACGGATATCGATGAAGTTCCTCTAACAAGTTGTCAACGCCACACCGCCACAAAAATAACACACGCTTCTCTTCCTTCCTTACTCGCCGTGCCCTTCTCGAACACTTGAACTCTCCCAAGACGCACTCATACTTCAGTCATTACTCCGCTCCCAAAAATCTCTGGAGTCACTACCTCCAAACTTGGTCATCTTACTAACCTCAAACTTCCTTAAGGCCATTCCCGGCCTTTACGAACCGCTTTTGGTCGAACGCGTCCACGAACTCATACGATGATTAACTAAACTGGGGCCTAGCACCCTCGTGACCCTACCAACTGGCGGGACCACCCAGAACTGACCCCACCTAAAACCGGGCTACGGGTTGACCCGCAAATGGTCCTCAACCCGACCCTACAATCGCGCTAAACCCTTGTTCCTCGACACTAACAATCTTACTAACATACGCCATGAAAGCTACCACTTCCATCTCACACTACCCATGGACTTATCACACAAATAAAACCCACGATACTACGACTGATAAAGGTCAAACATAAAATAAATCTTTACACAAGATGACCTTACCTCTAAGGTCTCAATCGTGAAATATTCTAAGGTTCACACTTACCATGCCTCCATACTTATCCTTCCAACTAACCATGTTCCTAAATCACATTTTAGCACAAAGCTATTCGAACATAACACTAAACACATTAACATAACAAGCATACAAAACTCTAGAGGGTTAAGGATATACCGTTTCTACCGCTTTTCTAATCATACCCCTCGCAGGCATAGCCAAGGAAAGTGATGAACTCCGCCATCGATCCCGGCGCCGAGTCGTAACATCCGTATACCCTTGGTCGGACAGCTCGCAAATGGCCCCGCTGGCCGCAAATAACAAGCTCCCCGCACCACGACACTCCCAAATGCGGTCTACCACATCGACCACACCGAGGTAGGGTGACCGTGATCCGCCAACACCCTTACTTCCTCGAAACTCAACCTCGAGCTCTCGACCGCCCCGAATACTGACGCTCAAGGTCGCGAGGGCCACTCGCATCGGGCGAGGTACAAAACTAGTATGCCGAGGCGGTCCGCCTCGAAGTCACCAAAGGACCTCGTTGTTCGCCTCTTCTCGCTGATTCGTCATTCCGGCCGACCTCCGTGCCTCACATCCCAAAGACGAGCTCGCACGCGGCAATGTCCATGCCCTACCAAGAGCTACACTAACAAGCCTCGCTAGCAATCATCTAATCCGGACGTAGCTTGCACTCTATCCTCCATGGTTGCTACTAAAGCGGGACATACCGAGCCAACGAGTCAAACTCCACGCCAGACTCCCGAATCAGACGCCTGCTCGCCAACATCAAAAACTGTTTACCCGAGCCCTCCTCATCCGCGAGGCAAGAAATGTGCCGCAAGGCTCCCAAAACTCGCCCCAAACGGCCGGAAGGCATTCTCTCCCGACAGCTCCCACGACCAAACTACCGATCGCGTATCACGCACCGATGCGAACCTAAGACCACCGACTCGGTCTCCGGCTCGATCACTCACGACTGGCAGAATCGCCGGATGAACTCCTCGCGATCATCCTCGTGCCTCACCCATAAAACTCGGGCGGCTACAACTCGTAAAGTCCCGTAGCCTCAAACTATCTCGCCGGGTGAACCATCGTGCATCGAATCGAATCGCCAGATCCAATTTATCTCATATCTGCCACGACTTCGCCAAGAATCGCTATCTCCTTGTAACCCATCTCTCCGCCTGCATCGGACCGAGGCTCAGTATCGCGGTCTCAGCAGCCATTGCCGCGCCTAACTCTCGCTGGCCAAGGGCGCTACAAAACCCGCCAGTCAAGCACAATTCGTGTATCGACGCTCGCGCTGCATTTCTCTCAGATCTCACTAGCGCCTCTCCGCTTTGCCTTCTCGCTGTGTTTGCGCTGGAGGCATAATCGTAAAACGAGATACGCCGCAGGGTCCAACTTACAACATGCCTCTAAGGCACGATCTCGTAATGAGAAGAATGGAAACTAATCCTAAATGTCTCAGAACTCTGACATAGATGGGTGCACAACACATCGATAATCAAGACTTACTAGACACGTCAGACACTTTCCGAGGATTAATCGCTCGATACCACTTTTGTAACGACTGCCCGGCCCGCATCGTGCCTTATCCTGCACCCGAGTGACACAACATCGAGAGAAAACCAAATGGAAAATAAAACTTTAAACAAGAAACAAGATATATGATCATAAACAAAGCAACCTAACTGCTACCTTCCAATAACATATATAAATACAACTCTTTCAAAACGAATACTTTAATCCTTTTACAAATCCCGCCACAATAGCATTACATGCACTTAAGATTTACAATAACTATGACGACAGGGCCGCCATACCCCGAATGTACAAGAACCTACAACTCAGGAACACATACCAAAAGATAAGCCTCCGAGAAACGGAGCTTCCCAAAACGCTGAATCGAGATCCTAAGAGCGAGGATCCACGACCGATGTACTCTACCGCGCAGATGAACGCAGCCCCGGGGAGGTCAGCATAACAGTACCAAGTATGTGAAATCAGAAATATCAGAATGAAATCATACTAGTCTATATAAAGCAGAGACATGTATGATAACCAAACTACGCCACAACATAAAAGCAATATGTCCAATCGTGACTCACGCCTCAAGTCATCACTCAATATAACTACGGGTCTCACGCCCACAACATCAATCATGTTCGCATCACGGCCGCATGCCCCGACCGCCTCTGCAGACATGTCCATGATGCAACAATAATGCCAATGCCCCACGGCCACATGCCCCGACTCTACCTCTGCAGACACGCCCACGTGACATCAACAACAATATATCGGGATCAACCCCGCCGCATGGCCACATGCCCCTAATTTACCTCTGCAGACATGTCCATGTGACATCAACAACAAGACAAGAATCAAAATGGAAACATACCCGTGGAATTCTCCACACGCCAAAGACGCTCCAAGTAAGTTCTCAATAAGTCAACCGCCTCTATCGAGAGACGCGAATACGTAAATACAACACTTGTACAACAAAGGCTATCATCACAAGCATATGCAAGTTTCACACAACTCAAAGTACTTTCACATAAGTCACACAATACCAGAGTATAAAAATCGTGACTATCTTTTTAAGTAAAAAGACACTTCCCTTTGTAAAAATCAAGTAACAACATTATTTTCCAAACGCTCAAGTTTGCCTAATTTCAAATGCTCAAGTCACTTATTTTAGAAAGGTTTCATAACTCATAGTCTTAATCTCTTTTACAACAATCGAGTAACATATACGTCATATACGCGAGTAGTTTATTCTCGTTTATAACGATCTTATTACAAAGAAACATGATCTAGAAAATGTAATATCATTTTGTCTCATCTTAGCTTCTATGCAGATTGAGGTTTCTACCGGTTTTAATACAAATACATCATTATTCAATACATTTTCCTTTATTAACGCCGCAGTTGGTCTGTCGATACACATTCCGATTTCCAAATCGTGAAACATTATCCCTTTAAAACCAAGTACTCATTACTCACGAATGAGGTTTTACACAAACATCCACATTAAAACAAATAAGTTAAGTCTCTTATCTTATTAGATCAAGTCTCTTAACTTCTAACATCAAGAAACCATTTTCTTACCTACATAAAGTCGTTATAACCAACTTCCCATAAAGCCGTTATAACACTTTATGTTTAAGCCAAACAAATACACTTAGCACCGTGACGCCCACCGTACTACATAGTTACACACATATCATGCTAGAACAGATAGAAGAGGTTCACATACCTCGCGACGAGTATCGATAATAAGCAAAATGCTCCAAGTACTACAACCTTGCTAGCCCTTTCCACTCCTCAAGTAATACGCTACTCTTAGTACTTTCACCTAAAAAGGTCACAAACGCCTATTAACTTTTAAACATACTGCTCCATATCTCTACGTAAAATTGGCAAAGACTTCCCGCAAATGGTCAGAATCTCCTCCTCTATCGAGGCCGCCACCAAGCCAACCAGGGGTTTACACGCCTAACCGACGTACAATTCTACTCAAGAACTACACAAGTCATCGCACACACCCCATGTAAATACATCGCTTCTTTTCTTTAAATTCAGCTTAAGTCAAAAGACATTGCCGCACAATAATGTTCAAGACTATATATAGTATACTTCAACTATATATTCCTACAACATGTAATCTCCAATTACAATAAGGACAAGAATATTAACCTCGACAAGCCCAAAATTATCCAAGTTTATAATGCCGATCCCGAGCAAGGTTTAGCTCCTACTCCGGCGCTCCAATCCGCCTAAACAACCCTTAGAAGTTCTAACTAACTTCTACTCAAATACTTCAACCAACTACGAAGATTTCCTTAGGGTTTTGGCTGAGACTAAAAGGACAAAAGGTAGTATTTCTGCTCTACGATAGAGGTAACTTTTGGAATACAACAAGGTAAAGGCTAAGGTATTTTGGGAATTATAACAATACTAGAGAAGTATTTCAATACCACAAGGGAGTGGTATTATACGAAACAACTAGCAGTGGTACCTCTACTAGCACCACAGCGGGAAGTGAACCTCTCGCCAAAGGCAACACGAAAGGTGGGGGAAGGCTCTCGGCTTAGAGCTCACAAAGGGGGAGGAGAGGGTTTCAAGACTCGAAGTTTTGACGAACGGTCTCTGCTTGAGGGTATTTATAAGAAACCAAAAGCCAACCAACGGCCAAGATCAAGCCACGTGCAAGGCAAGTGTGGCCTTGATCGCCAAGCGCACCCTAGCCCCTACTCCACAAAACAATGCACCAAACATGGCACCAAACAAGCCACAAACAAGGCTAAAACAAGGAGCCAATCGCCAAGAAAACGTGGAACCAATTGGCCCGCGGTCGCCGCTAGTTTCCAATGCGAGGTGACACACGCCACCCTCCCGTTGGTCCAAAATGTTTCGCCTCTAAAAATCCGCAAAAATTATAAATGACATAGCCGAATTTTCCCTACGAAAGTCGTGGAAACGCTTTCGCCAAAAACGACTTAATCTCCACAGGCTGTAAAGCGTAATTCTACCAAGTCACCTAGTGGGTGACACGTGTCGCCTCTACTTGTCCAAAATAATTCATCTTCCAAAATATTCAAAATGGCCAAAATCTCAAAATCAAAGCTGCCCCACAAAACCAGAATTTCTCCCTGGCCCCACGTGACCATTTCTGAAAATAAAATCTCAAAATTCTAATATAATCTAAGAAGCCCAAATTCCAAATCTGGGAACCCAATTCCCTTCAACGAACATTTTTCCTTACAAAAACCGGAAACTTTTTCCGTGGAAGAATCACCTCTTTCTTCCTTTCCAATTTTTCTGTCGTGCTCTCGTACGTACGTCCTCGCATACATACCCTGAGAATACGGGGTATAACAACAATCACATTCATTTGGGAAACCAAGAGAACTTATTCTTTTAAAACCAAGTATCAATTTCTTTCCGAATAATGATTCACAACTTTTTAGAATACTTCAAGGCTCTTAAGATTTAGAATTCAAGTCAAGGACATCAAAATGAAACCGAATTCATTTAACACACGTACGTCTACCGTACTATATATTTCATAATAATCATGCTCAAGAGGATAGGAAGAGTTCACATACCTCCTCGGCTTAATCCACTTTCCAAGTCGAATATGCCGCATGTAGAATATCAACCTATAATAACCATAACACGTCTATCAACTTCTAGTTTTCATCGTAGAGTATTTCTAAGCATAAGATCTCTTATTCTACGGAAAATTGGGCAGCACTTCCCCTGTTTCTATGTACTTTTCCACCTTTTTCAAGGCCCGAAATCAATAACCAAATGCCACTTTTAAGGCGCAACATTTCAGCAAGTCCAGGGGGATTACACGCCTAACTGGACGTGTAAAATTCAGCCCCTTAATCTACCAAAACTGTCCATTAAAACTAGTCCATAGTCCAATGTAAAAACAATCCATTAGTCCACTAATACAATCCATTAGTCCAGTACTTTAGTTGGTGTTCTTGGCCAACTACTGCAATCAAAATCACAAGTTTTCTACAAAGATGCCAAAATTATTTCATTACTTCTTTATAATTCCAACTTATATTCCAATCTTTATATAAGTTATATTAACTTGTTTATCAACAATATTCCTTCATGTCAACATGTAATAGGTAATGTTTTAATGAACTTTAATGGCTAGCATGCTAATTTTTCGGTTTTAACATCTTAATAAGGTCCAAATCTTTTCAATCTTCCTTCCACATATCACATACTCATTTATATACTACTATAACATGTAATCTCCAATTACATTAGAAGGACAAAGATTATTACCGCAATAAGCCCAAAATTTTCCAAGATTATAAGTCGATCCTTAGGAGTCTTAGCTCCTATTCCTTACGTTCCAATCCACTCCAAGAAACCCTTAGAAGTTCTTATCCAACTTCTCTTAAAACTTCATCCAAAAATATGAAGATCACTTTAGGGTTTCATTTTGCGACTATCGGATTAACGTAGTATTTCCGGGATTTTTGTGTTGGGATATCCTTAGAACACTACTAGGGACACTTGGTTTAAGTATTGGGATTAATCAACAACAATTGAAGAATTGTTCTTCAATAAGGGGGGGGGGTACCGAGAGTCTCAAAGGGGAGGAAGTATATTTCTTGAAATTTTCTAAGTGTTGAAGTCTTCAACCTCTAGGTGTGTATATATAAGACAACCAAGGGCTAGGATTAAAACAAGTGTGTGGTTGAGATTGGGGACAAGTGTGTGTGGGTCCCACAAACCACTTGTCCAACAAATAACTTGGGACACTTGGCTTGCCACTTGTTCCACACTTTCTCGCCCAACATGGGCCACATGGGGGTGACACATGTCGTCCTCCTATTGGTCCAAAATATCGGAAATCTTGTGGGCCCCACAAAACGTAAAATTTCCCGGGTGGGCCCTACATGACCAAATCTGGAAATAAAATTCTATAATTCTTATAAATCCTATAAGTCTTAAATACCAAAATTGAGAATCCAATTCCCAATAATAAACCTTTTTCCTTCACGAGGTTCAGAACATTTTTCGTAGGAAAAAGAAATCTTTCTTCTTTTTCAAACTTAAGGTAGCATTCTCTTACGTACGTCCTCATATACATACCCTGAAACTACGGGGTGTAACATTCCCCCCCCTTAGAAACATTCATCCCGAATGTTCCTTCTAAGTTCAATCAAATCAGATATCGGCATAGTCTCTCTTAACTATACCTACACAATCACGAATGCCACACATGGCCACAAATAAAACCTAAGTATATGCGTCAATTAAAATTGACAAGTAGGAAAGTGAGTTACCTGGAGGTGTAGGAAATAAGTGAGGATACTTCTTCATCATGTCCTCCTCTGCTTCCCAAGTCATCTCCTCTCTATTCTCGTTCCGCCATAAGACTTTGACGGAAGCCAAGTCCTTTGTCCGCAGTCGTATGACCTGGCGCTCAAGTATCGCGATGGGACTCTCCTCATACGATAACCCCTCTGTCACCTGGACATCACTAACCGGGAACACTCTGGATGGATCTCCGATACACTTCCGCAACATAGAAACATGAAAGACCGATGTACGCTTCCAGATCGACGATGATCCAACTCATAGGCAATCTTGCGTACTCTACGGACAATCTGATAAGGCCCAATGTACCTTGGGCTAAGTTTCCCCTTCTTCCCAAACCTCATCACACCCTTCATGGGTGAAACCTTCAAGAAGACCTAATCGTCAATCTCAAACTCCAAGTGTCGATGCCGATTATCTGCATACGACTTCTATCGACTTTGAGCTGTTAATAACCTCTCCTGGATAAGCTTCACCTTATCCACAGCCTGCTGAATTAAGTCCGGCCCGACTAACTGAACCTCGCCCACATCGAACCAGCCTATCGGCGACCTGCACCTCCTTCCATACAAGTCCTCATAAGGCGTCATCTAGATACTGGAATGGTAGTTGTTATTATACGCAAACTCAACAAGAGGCAAATGATCCTCCCAGCTACCTCTAAAATCAATAACACAGGCCCACAACATATCCTCAAGTGTCTGGATAGTGCACTCTGCCTGTCCGTCGATCTGAGGATGGAATTCAGTACTGAGGCTCACCTGTGTCCCTAATCCCTTCTGAAAAGACCTCAAGAAATTAGTCGTAAACTGGGCTCCTCTATCCAATATAATAGATGTAGGGACCCCATGCAGTCTCACAATCTCCCGGATATAAAGTCTAGCATAATCCTCGGCCGAATAAGTCGTCCTGACTGGAAGAAAGTGGGTTGATTTCGTCAGCCTGTCTACTATAACCCAGATGGAATCACACTTCATCTGAGTACGAGGTAACTCTGTAACAAAATCCATGTTGATCACCTCCCATTTCCAGGTCGGAATCTCAATCGCTCGCAATAACCCACCGCTTTCGTGCTCCACCTGACTCACGACAATTCGGACACTGAGAAATAAACTCTACAACGTCCCTCTTCAGGCCATCCCACCAATACATACATCTGAGGTCGTGGTACATCTTTGTTGACCCCGGATGAATAGAGTAACGAGCTTTGTGTGCTTCCCCTAGAACCTGCTAACGAAGTCCTACAATATCGAGTACACACAATCTACCCTCGTATCTTAGCACCCCATCAGGTGCTACCTCAAATGAATCCTTCTCCTCAAGAGTCAGATCTCGATACCAGACGATCGGATCCTCATAATGTCGCCTTTTCACCTCCTCAACGATGGAAGACTCGACAACCTCTCGAACCCGAACCCCGCTACTATCGGAACCAACCAATCGAAACCCAAGGCTCGCTAGCTAATGAATCTCGCGGACCATGCCCCTTCTATATGGCGGCACATCCGATGCATCACCCATGATCTACGACTAAGAAAGATCTCGCAACTACATCGCCTTCCCCGGGTGGTATAGATATTGACATCATAATCCTTAAGTAACTCTAACCACCGCTCGCCGCAAGTTCACTTCACTGGCTGAAGATATACTGGAGGCTCTTGTGGTCTGTAAAAATATCCACATGAACTCCATATAAATAATGACTCCAGATCTTCAAGGCATGTATCACTGCTGCTAATTCCAAATCATGTGTGGGGTAGTTCTTCTCATGCTTCCTGAGTTGTCAAGACACGTAAGCTATAACCTTACCATACTGCATCAACACACATCCAAGCCCGACACCCGACGCATCACAATAAACCACATACCCGTCTAAACCCTTTGGAAGAGTAAGAATTGGGGCCGTCGACAATTTCTCCTTCAGTAACTGAAAGCCCTTTTCACAAGCATCCGTCCACTGGAACTTAGCCGCTTTCTGAGTCAGCCTAGTCAAAGGCGCTGAAATGGAAGAAAACTTCTCCACAAACCTCCGATAATAACCCGCAAGGCCCAAAAGTCGCACTCGCTGGTGTAGAGGTTCAGGCCAAGTCTGATCGCCTCAATCTTTATCAGATCAACCCGAATACCATCGACCATAACGCGCCCTAAGAATGCCATCAAGCCAACCAAAACTCACATTTAGAGAACTTGGCATACAATCAGCCGCTTCGAGGACTCTCGCACCGCCCTCAAACGATCCGCATGCTCCTACTCCGCGCAGAATAAAACCAGACGTCATCAATGCAGACTATAACAAACGTATCCAGAAATGGCTTGAACACCCGGTTCATTAAATCCATAAACACTGTTGGAGCATTAGTCAAACCGAAAGACATCAATCCTGAACTCATAATACCCATACCGGGTCCTGAATGCAGTCTTTGGGACATTTTCCTCCCTAACTCGCACCTGATGATAACCAGACCGCAGGTCTATCTTGGAAAAACACTTCGCACCCTCTAACTGATCAAACAAATCATCAATCCTGGTGTCACGACCCGACACCAAGCTCGCGATCGTGCCCTACCCGGCACCCTCAGTACATCGAGAATAGCAAATGAACATACACAACTCATAAAAATGCTTAGACATTAAACATCAACAGGCTAGCCGATAAGGCCACCTTCCGTAAAATATACATAATCTAAAAAAATAATAATAGTACATCTCTGTTCTTAAAACCCATTCCACAAATATGACTACATACCTCTAAGAATAACAACTCGTGATTTGATAGGTTCGCCATACCCCTCGAATGTACATAAATTTACAACATCAGGGAAATCGTACTAAAAGACAAGCCTCCGGAGAAATGGAGCTTCTGACACCTGATCAGTGATCCTAAGAATGAGGATCCACCACTGCTATTTCCCTACCGCAAGATGAACGCAGCCCCCGAGGAAAGGGGGTCAGTACAACAGATGTACCAAGTATGCAAAACTGAAATGAAATCATAAAGTCTAAAAATAAAGCTAGAGACATATATGATAACTCAAGTAACAGTACAATGTGCCTTACTAACAATGAGAGTAAACAAGTGTATACTTTACTGCATAAAAATAGAAGGCTCATGATCAAAGTAGGGTCACCCGCCCATAGTATCATTAAGCAATCCTACTCCTGGGACTATTTCACCGTGATAGCCGATAGACCGCATTTAGGTAATTTCCTCGCATGATCAGATCCGCCGCATAGTCGTGTGGACCCGCATGAGGTAATCTCTCGCATAGATCGTCCGCCCCGCATAGGACTATTTCACCCGCATAAGCCCTACGGACTCGCATGAGGTATTCCTCGCATCATGGGTAGCAAATCCACGGAATATGCAAATGCCACAAACCCGGGGAATGACCCCATAATGAACAATATATCACTAGCACAACCGGCTATGATACATAACATAAGCACTACCAGCTTATCACAATTATCATAAGCAAGTTAAGAAATCCCCTAACTTCTTATTAGCTTTATTCATATACACTCTCATTTTAGTTTACTTAAGGCACTAACATGTCATTATAAAACCCGGGAATTTAACCCAAAGTACTACGTACTTCTATTCTCTTAAAATGACTCTTTTTCATATAAAACTTCCAAGATACTAATAACTGTAGTATCAAGTTATATCTACTTTTCAAAACAAGTCACAATACCTTTTAGAACTACATTTAAAGACTTCTAAATCAAGTGACTTTTTACTTTAAAACTTTAAGCAATTGATGCCTTCAAATCAATTTGCCTTTCTTCCTTTCAAGTCATTTTATCTTAATTTACATTGCTAGAGTAAACCATTCTTTTAACTTTCCGTAAAGCTATTATAACCAACTTCTCATAAAGCCGTTATACTAGCTTTATACTTTAGATACTTACATTCTTCTTTATAACCAAGAGACTTAAACTTTCCAAACAAAACAAGTATCATATACTTTCAAAATACTTTAAGTCTCTTAACTTTTAGAAACTAAGATATCCTTAATATTTTTAAACAAGTGAGTTAATTCCCTAACTCAACCAACTTGGACATTCTTAAGACAAGCCAAGGATATCAAATGGAACTAGATTCGTCAAAATCCCGTACGTCTACCGTACTATATATTTACAACTACTCATGCTCAAGAGATAAGAAAGTTCCACATACCTCTTCGGTTCAATCCACTTGCTAAGTCCAATATGTCGTACATAGTATGTCAACCTATAATGACCATAATACGTCTATTAACTTCTAGTTTCAAATGTAGAATATTCTAAGTGCAAAGTCACTAAATTCTATGGAAAATCGGACAGCACTTCCTTTGTTTCTACATACTTTTCCACCTTTTTCAAGGCCCGAATTCAATAACCAAACACGCCACATTTAAGACTCAACAATGTAGTTAACAATAGGGGATTACACGCCTAACAAGACGTGTAAAATTCCGCCCCACAATTGATATCAAACTAGTCCAAAAAGGCAATTCCATTCACGGCTAAAAGGTGTAACAACATATCATCCTTTCCAATTCCTTTTCAATTCAAGTTGTTTAGTATAACATGTTATAAAGCCGCAATCGATTATAACAACTACAATCTTCAAGTATATAACATGCGACGATTCTAATTATCGACCAAATTGTATTTCAATTTCAAAAGGCTCACAATGTCATTTCGGATTTAGGCTTTCACTATCCATATCACTTATCAATCTTCAATACAAATACTTCATGCTAGTTAAAATGTAAGGCTACAACAATATGTAATCTTATAACACTTAAGAGAACAAGATTGTTACCTTGACGAGCCTTAATCCAATCTTCAAGATCTGAAGTCGCTCCCTAGCAACTTAGAGCCTCTCCTTGACACTCCAATCTGCCACTTGAATCCCTTAGAAGATCACAAACAACTTTCCTTTAATTTCCAATCCAAACCTATGAAAGCGACTTAGGTTTTCACCTTGCGACTAATACAAAAACGACACTTTTCCGAGATCTTTCTATTGAGATACCCTTACAATACTCTTAGGAACCTTGGTTTAAAGTGTGGAGGTTATTGAACAACAAACAAAAAAAATTCTCCTTGAAACCCTATGAAACCTGTTACACCCCGGAAATTCCAGGACATGTTTATAAGAACGTACGTAAGAACTCAAAAATGTTAAGGTTTGAGACGAGTAAAAATTTATCGGAATTATGGAATTGTCGGAAAACGAAATATTGCGACGAACGGGAGTATGCACACGTGTCACCCCCTTACTTGGTCTTGGATGAAAAATACATGGATAGGATGGTCATTTGACCATAATTTAAATGACCAAGTCTTGCAAAGACTAATAGCTTGATATTGTTGACTTAGTCAAGGCCACTTGGCTAGGATCCATGTGAAACTCATCTAGGCCACCCAATTGTTCTAATCTTGACCCTCCATTATGTTATATATGTATACTAGTAGCAAGACTAGTTCCCACACTTAGAAAATTTTCAAGAAACTTGTTCTTGCTCACTTGAGTGCTCACTAAGAATGTGGGTTTCCTAGAGGAAAATTCTCAATTGTTGTCCAATAATCTCCCACTTTAAACCAAGGTACCTAAGGGTATTGTAAGGTTATCTCAATAGAAAGATCCCTAAAATGGTGTTTTCAGATTAGTCGCAAGGCTAAGACCTAAGGAGTTATTCAACTTTGAAGTTGGAACTTCAAGACGAGTTATTCATAAGCTTCTAAGGGTTGCTTGGAGTGGATTGAACGCCGAAAGGAGGAGCTAAAGTTGCTAAGGATCGACTTGTGCTCTGGATCATATTTGCTAATTGAGGTATAACTTTCATTTTACTTTTGTAATCAAGATTTCATGTTATGATAAGTTATAAGTGATCACGTGATACGTGTTATGAAGTTTGATAAGTGTTATGGAAATTTGGAAGCTCAAAATCCGAAAATGACATGTTGAGTCATTTGAAATTGAATTACAATTTGTCGCTTATTAGAATCGTGATGTTACATATTTGAAGATTATAGTAGTTATAATCGATCATGACTTGATATCATGTTATGCTAACAACTTGGATTGAAATGGAAATTGATAAGAATTGGTATTGTTGCCCAAATTGCCGAATTGACATCAGAGTTTAGACTAGTTATTATATATTGTGGGGCGGAATTTTACATGTCTTGATTAAGCATGTAATCCCCTATTGTTAGCTACTTTGTCGGGCCTTAAACGCATGCGTGTTTGGTTATTGAATTCGCCTTGAAAAAGGTGGCAAAGTAAGTAGAAACAAAGGAAGTGTCATCCGATTTTCCGTAGAATTAAGTGACTTTGCACTTGGAATATTCTACGCTTGAAACTAGAAGTTAATAGACGTACTATGGTCATTATAGTTGACATACTACGCACGCTAATTAGACTTAGCAAGTGGATTAAACCGAAGAGGTATGTGGAACTTTCTTATCTCTTGAGCATGAATAGGTTGTAAATGTATAGTACGGTAGACGTACAAGATTTTGACAATCTAGGTCCATTTGATATCCTTGGCTTATTTTAAGAATGTCCGAGTTGGTTGAGTTAGGGAGTTAACTCACTTGTTTAAATATTAAGGATATCTTGGTTTTCAAAAGTTAAGAGACTTTAAGTATGTTGAAAGTATTTTTGATACTTGTTTTGTTGGAAAGTTTAAGTCTCTTGGTTATAAAGAAGTATGTAAGTTGCTAATGTATAAAGCTAGTATAACGGCTTTATGGGAAGTTGGTTATAATAGCTTTATAGAAAGTTAAAAAGAGTGGTTTACTCTAAGTAATTTAAGTCTGATAAATGACTTGATTTAATGAAAGGCAAATTGATTTTATGGCATCAATTGCCTAAGGTTTTATAAGAAATGAGTCACTTGATTTAGAAACCTAACTTTATTTCTAAAGGTATCAGGACTTGTCTTCAAACGTAATTTCGATTTGATACTATGGTTAATTAGTATCTTGGAAGTTTTATAGAAAGAGTCATTTGTTTTAAAGAGTAGAAGTACGTAGTACTTTGGGTTAAATTCTGATTTTATAAAGACATGTTAGTGCCTTAAGTAAACTAAAATGGTAGTGTATATGAACAAGGATAATAAGAAGTTAGGAATTTCTTAACTTGCTTATATATCGTATGATAAGCAGTGAGTGCTTATGTTATGTATGATAGCCGGCTTGTGCTAGTGGTATATTATTCATCATGGTCATTCCCGGTTTGTGGCATTTGCATATTCCGTGGATTTGCTACCCACGACGCGAGGAATACCTCACGCGAGTCCGTAGCGGCTTATGCGGTGAAATAGTCCCACGCGGGCGATACAACCTATGAGAGGAATACCTCACGCGAGTCCGTAAGCGGCTTACGCGTGAAATAGTCCTATGCGCGAATACCTCACGCTGGTCCGCACGACCCATGCGCGTGAAATAGTCCCGCGAGTAGGATCGCTAACGACATCGCGGGCGGTGGTCCCGCTGATCGCGAGCTTCCTATTTTATGTTGTAGTCATACTCCTATTTACTCTCATTGTTAGTAAGGCACCGTGGTATCGTTAGTCGAGTTATCATACGCGGTTCCGCTTTATTATAGACTTATGATTTCATTACGCATTTCGGGCCACATATTTGGTACATGTTGCATCGACTTCCTTCGGCCGCTCACGCCGCAGTAGTATGTGTTGCTGATCCTCGCCTTAGATCACTGCTCACCGCTGAGAAGCTCCTTTATTTCGAGGCTTATCCTCGGTATTGTCGGTAGATGTACATTCGTGGTATGGCGGCCCCGTCCCGCCACACGCTTGTTATTCTTAAAGGTCCGTAGTCACATCAGGATCGGGTTGTAAAGAAAATGTACGCTTTATTTGTATAGCTTACTGGCGCGGCCTTATCGCCACCGTTGTTATTTTATGTTAAGCATTTTTATCACTGTATGTTCCGCCGCTATTCTCTCGATGTATACAAAGAGGTGCCTGTGTAGGGCACCGCCGCGCCCGGCCTGGTCGTGACAAAAGTTGTATCGAGCGCTAGTCCTCTGAAAGGTCTACTGCATCGTGTCTAGTAGTCTCGATTATCGTGTTGGCACCACATCTATAATCGTGAGGTCGCAGGACATTTAGGATTGGTTTCATTCTTCTCACTCGAGATCGCGATAGATGTATGGCTAGGTCGCTCCCCAACAAGTTATGATTGTTTGCAGCCACGAAAGGCAAGAATGACTCAGAAAGATTACGAGGATTGCGATCCAGTTGGTAATGTTTGTAGTTGGTATCATGACATACAACTATATGGATTTATGTATGAGGTCGACGCTGTTGCCTAGAATGATTTTAGATTTACCAGATTTGGTAAGGACTAAATAAATACCGGAAGGTATGAAATAGCTTCAATGAATTCTCATCAAGGTTTTACGACTAATTTGAGATAATTAGGAAACGATGAGTCATTCGAGAAGGAAATGGACCCTTAAGAAGTTATTATTAAGGGAATTAATGGAAGACTATGTTAATAGATCGAGCTACGAGTAGAATTTCGAGAATGGTACGAGTGAGATCCGTATGAGTAAGTATGGTCATTGTGGTCAAGACAACACGATTATGGTATTACGATAAGTTTTGTACCAATACGGGGACCGATAAGGTAGGCATGGAACATGGAAATCATGAGCCTAAGAATGTGATAACCACCGAGACCTTAGGTATATAAGGCCTTCTGCAGTAAAAGTTAAGATGCATCAAGGAAAAGAGTTAAAACGACGCCGAGTCGGGTCGGACCTATTAAGGGTCGCCATAGCTTGAAATAAAATGATCACTGGTAGAACCCGCCACGCGATGTGGTCACGAGGTGCAAGGCCCAAATTTAGTTAATCATTTTACTGTTCGTGGACGTGTTCCATCTGAACTGTGCCGAGAGAGCCTAAATGGCCTTAAGTTGTTTAGAATTGTAACCCAAAGATCGAGGCCCGAATCAAGCATGGGCTATGTATGTACGCTAGAATAAGTTTGGAAGTGCGGAGGGTACGACCAGAAGAAAGAGAGCAACCAAGCGTGAAAGAAATAAAGCCGAATCTATGAAAACCTTTCGGTGACTACACCCGCGAGTGTTGTCAGTGGTAGCCGAGCCGTTAGATAATAATTTTCGTGAACGATACAGCCGCTGACCTAGCAGAGCCAGTATGACGCATATCGAGGTTATTATGAGTACGGCCGGTTGGCCTCGTTATGCCAACGCTGATCGCAGAGAGTTTGGCTCGATTCCGCTTTCGTGTCATTATCCAAAGGTAAAGGAAGAGAAGTGGTAGTAACCAAGTGAATTATCCTTCCTTCTTTGGCATCATGTTTTTCTTTAAGTCCATGACTTGTTCACTGAGGAAAATTGACGCAGAAAGTAAGTAATAATTGAATTTGAAGGAATTTATGTTAAGTGCCCTCGAGGTACTTCGAGTTAGTTCGGTGTGGCGGTCAGCCACGACCTTCCTGATAATTTCAGAAAATGTGCAGGCAAGAATAAAATAAGTACGAGTCGCCATGAAAGTCGAGGGCATCTTTGGTAGGTTTTGAAAATCTACATGACTTTAAGGAGGTGCGTGATGATTAGATATTTATCGACCGCGAGAGACCTCGTGATTGTGGTCAGGACTCATGAAAGTTTAAGTAAGCGAGATAAGTTATCTCCCTACTTAAAAGGACGTATTTACGACATGGGGTCATGTGTACCAATGTTGTTAGACGGCGATACGACCGTAAAGTCTTCGTAATCGCCATGCCATAGGTTACAATCGTGATAACCGTGGGAAAAGTGTTGTGTTGGGGAAATTAAGAACGACGCATTAAATGGTCGAGGAAGTGTCGTAAGGAAAATGCAGTAGTACGATATATGAAACTGCATTTATTATGAATCAAGATAGAAATACTTTTGCTAATAATAAGCCTAAGGTAAGGTTATGACCAGAATAATAAAGGAGAATACGACTATGGTTATGAAAGTTGCACGAGATATGATGACCCCAAACTAGTGTAAGACCATTAGTAAATAACGGGCGTGAAGAACACTGAGGAAAGGTGGTAGCATCGTTACTACTGACGAGATCAAGGAAACCTCCCCATTAATTGTGATCGACAGAAGTCTTAGCCGCGAGGCAAGCAAAGGAATCAAATCTAAGTTTAATGACCAAGTTTGGTTGCAACAGAGAAAAGGAAACAGAACCATAATTGAGATTAATGACACCAATATTTCGCAAAAATGAGAAAGGTTCCGCTATCGAAGATAAGTTGATTCGACTACGCTCTAACTCCTCCGAAAGACTGTAGGTGTTATTATGATAACACGCTCATGTCATTAGGTTGTGCCGACGCAACCCGATAAGGATAGAGCCTATGTTTTCCCGGTAGTTGGGAAGCAGAAAGGAAATTACGCCTTCCGATTTAGAGCTGGGCAGCTAAATCATGCCTTAAAGATTTGGGGCATGACGATATATAGACTTCATGTGATATTTGTGCAGACTCAAAAAGCCTCCAGATATCCGCAGATCGAGGCAGAGAATTTGCGCAATGACGGTGGTTAGAGTTATTCAAGGATTGTGATATCGATATCCTATACCACCTGTGGAAAGCCAAGATGCTTAAAGATACTCTTAGTCGCAAATCGGGGTAGTATGCCGACGGGCAGCCGATAGATCGGACGCGGTCCGCGAGATTCTTCGGGCCATCGAGCCTGTGGTTCGATTATTTGTTTCAAGGTTAATGGTTTAGATCCGAGAGGTTGCCGAGTCTTCCGTCGCTGAGGAGGAAAAGAGGCGACAAAGATGGAAATCCAGCATGATAGGTATCGAGATACGACTCCGAGAAGAGAAGAGCTCGCTTGAATAGCACCGACGAGGTGCCGTGATACGAGGATAGATTGTATGTACCCGTGCCGCAGGATAGTCACAGGTCTTAGTGAGGCACGCAAAGGCTTATTGTTCTAATTGTTCGGTCGACTGCTGTGTCGTGACCTCGCATGTATGTACGGGTAAGATGACCTAAAAGGAACATAGCGAGTTTATCGCTAGTGTCCGCAAGTAGTAGCAGTCATAGTTGAGCACCGTAAGCCCAAAGGATATCGCAGCATTGAAATCCCAACCTAGATACGAGGTAATTACTATGGATCTTGTTACAGGTGGCATCGCACTTGAGGAAGTGTGACTCCCTGGGGGTCATGGTAAATAGGCTGGCGAAACCAGCCGTGTTCTTGCGGTTTGGGACCACTTACTCGGCTGAGGTTCGTGCTAGCTTTTATAGCAGGGGATTGTGAGACCGCACGGTTCCTACGCTTACGATGCCGCATGTGATAACTTCCGGGGGTTTTTCGTGGCGGTTTTAGGACACAGCGAAGTCTCTGTTGCATTACACCCTCGTGATCGACGACAGCAGAGCGCATCATCCGTGCACTCGGCGATAGGTCATGCCCGTGTTCTTGATTTCGATATAGTCGAGGGTTAATTGCCTCTTGTTGTGTTACGACGATACAGCGTATACCCTTCTAGTATTCGGATGGCCATGTACGAGGCCTTGTATGTAAGAAAGTGCAGATCGCCATTGATGGTTCGACATGGGCGAGGTTCGCTTATTTGGTCCGCATTTGATTCAATGGCCGCGGATAAGTAAGCTTATCCGAAAGATTATTAGTGTTTAGAGTCGCCAGGCTTTATGCAGATAACCGACGCCGACACATGGGGTTCAAATTTGACATCATCAGATGAGCATTCATATTTGGCCACGCATGGCATTTTTGGTACGTAGGGTTGTAAAAGAAGACTATGTCGCTATCTTTAAGTTTGACTTCAAAGAACATTCGGGACGAATGTTTCTGGGGAAGAATGTTACACCTCGTAAATTCCAGACACGCTTATAAGAACGCACGTAAGAACTCAAAATGTTAAGGCTTGAGACGAGTAAAATTAATCTAATTATGGAATTATCTAAAACGAATATCATGATTTAACGAGGGCACACGCGTCACCCCCTTACTTGGTCTTCGATGAAAATACATGGATAGATGGTCATTTGACCATAATTTAAATGACCAAGTCTTGCAAAGACTAATAGCTTGATATTGTTGACTTAGTCAAGGCCACTTGGCTAGATCCATGTGAAACTCATCTAAAGCACCCAATTGTTCTAATCTTGACCTCTATTATGTTATATATGTATACTAGTAGCAAGACTAGTTCCCACACTTAGAAAATTTTCAAGAAACTTGTTCTGCTCACTGAGGCTCACTAAGAATGGTGGGTTTCCTAGAGGAAAATTCTCAATTGTTGTCCAATAATCTCCCACTTTAAACCAAGGTACCTAAGGGTATTGTAAGGTTATCTCAATAGAAAGATCCCTAAAATGGTGTTTTCGTATTAGTCGCAAGGCTAAGACCTATGAGTTATTCAACTTTGAAGTTGGAACTTGAAGATGAGTTATTCATGCTTCTAAGGGTTGCTTGGAGTGGATTGGAACGTCGAAAGGAGTGAGCTAAAGTTTCTAAGGATCGACTTGTGCTCTGGATCATATTTGGCTAATTGAGGTATAACTTTCATTTTACTTTGTAATTGAAGATTTCATGTTATGATAAGTTATAAGTGATCACGTGATACGTGTTATGAAGTTTGATGTTGTTATGGAAATTTGGAAGCCCAAACCGAAAATGACATGCTGAGTCATTTGAAATTGAATTACAATTTGTCGCTTATTAGAATCGCCGATGTTACTTACTGAGGATTATAGTAGTTATAATCGATCATGATTTGATATCATGTTATGCTAACAACTCGATTGAAATGGAAATTGATAAGAATTGGTATCATGCCCAAATTGCCGAATTGACATCAGAGTTTAGACTAGTTATTATATATCAGGGCTGAATTTTACATGTCTTGATTAAGCATGTAATCCCCATTGTTAGCAACTTTGTCGGGCCTTAAATGTGGCGTGTTTGGTTATTGAATTCGCCTTGAAAAGGTGGCAAAGTAAGTAGAAACAAAGGAAGTGTCGTCCGATTTTTCGTAGAATTAAGTGACTTTGCACTTGGAATATTCTACGCTTGAAACTAGAAGTTAATAGACGCATTTACGGTCATTATAGTTGACATACTACGACGCTTAATCGACTTAGCAAGTGGATTAAACCGAAGAGGTATGTGGAACTTTCTTATATCTTGAGCATGAATAGGTTGTAAATGTATAGTACGGTAGACGTACAAGATTTTGACAATCTAGGTCCATTTGATATCATTGGCTTATTTTAAGAATGTCCAAGTTGGTTGAGTTAGGGAGTTAACTCACTTGTTTAAATATTAAGGATATCTTGGTTTTCAAAAGTTAAGAGACTTAAGTATGTTGAAAGTATTTTTTATACTTGTTTTGTTGGAAAGTTTAAGTCTCTTGATATAAAGAAGTATGTAAGTTGCTAATGTATAAAGCTAGTATAACGGATTTATGGGAAGTTGGTTATAATAGCTTTATAGAAAGTTAAAAAGAGTGGTTTACTCTAAGTAATTTAAGTCTGATAAATGACTTGATTTAATGAAAGGCAAATTGATTTTAAGGCATCAATTGCCTAAGGTTTTATAAGAAAATGAGTCACTTGATTTAGAAACCTAACTTTATTTCTAAAGGTATTGTGACTTGTCTTGAAACGTAATTTCGATTTGATACTATGGTTAATTAGTATCTTGGAAGTTTTATAGGAAAAAGAGTCATTTGTTTTAAAGAGTAGAAGTACGTAGTACTTTGGGTTAAATTCCCGTATTTTATAAAGACATGTTAGTGCCTTAAGTAAACTAAAATGAGAGTGTATATGAACAAGGATAATCAGAAGTTGTGATTTCTTAACTTGCTTATATATCGTATGATAAGCCGTAGTGCTTATGTTATGTATGATAGCCGCTTGTGCTAGTGGTATATTATTCATCATGGTCATTCTGCTTGTGGCATTTGCATATTCCGTGGATTTGCTACCCACGATGCGAGGAATACCTCACGCGAGTCCGTAAGTGGCTTACGCAGGTGAAATAGTCCTACGCGGCGGATACCTTATGCGAGGAATACCTCACGCGAGTCCGTAGCGGCTTACGCGGTGAAATAGTCTCATGCGAGGAATACCACGCGCGTCCGCACGACCTACGCGTGAAATAGTCCTGTGAGTAGATCGCGAACGACATCGCGCGCGGTCCCGCTGACGCGAGCTTCCTATTTTATGTTGTAGTCATACTCCTATTTACTCTCATTGTTAGTAAGACACTGTGTACTGTTAATTGAGTTATCATACCTGTCTCCAATTTTATTATAGACTTATGATTTCATTACATTTCGGGCCACATAATTGGTACATGTTGCAGATCGACTCCTGGGCCGCTCACGCCGCAGTGAGTACGTGTCGATCCTCGCCTTAGATCACTGCTCACCGCTGAGAAGCTCCTTTATTTCGGAGGCTTATCCTCGGTATTGCCTGTGATGCACATTCGTGGTACGGGGCCCCGTCCCGCCACGCTTGTTATTCTTAAAGCGTCCGTAGTCACATCAGGATCGGGTTGTAAAGAAAATGTACCGCTTTATTTGTATAGCTTACTAAGGTGGCCTTATCGCCACCGTTGTTATTTTATGTTAAGCATTTTATCACTGTATGTTCCACCGCTATTCTCTCGATGATATCAAAGAGGTGCCTGTGCAGGCACCGCCATGTGCCCGGTCGGGTCGTGACAAAACCCGAGAGCACCATTAGAGACTTCAAAGTTTCATGAAATTTTTCTAAGTGTAAGTCATTGTCCGCTACTAGTATGCTTAAATAACACAACGTAGGTCAAGATTAGCACATATGGATGGCTTCGATCCAATTCATTTAAAAATCTAGCTGCCGCCCTTCGACTTAGTCAACAATATCAAGCTCTTAGCCTAGCAAGACTGTCATCTTAACATCGCCAAATGACCATTTTAGCCTTGGTCCATTCGACCATGACTAACCATGGGGTGACACATGTCACCTCCCGCTCGCAACATTTCGCTTCCCGACATTTCCATAATTCGATAAATTTTTACTAGTCTCAAATCTTAACATTTTTAGTTCTTACGCACGCTCTATAAACATGTCCTCGAATTTCGGTGTAACATTCTTCCTCTTAGAAACATTCGCCCCGAATGTTCTTTTGGAGTCAAACTTATAGATAGCTTACATCTTTTCTTTTACAAATTTCACATACTAATAATGCCACACGTGGCCACATAATAACACTAAAGCGAAAACTTAAATAAAAATCAAAGTAAGTGGAAATGAATTACCCAAGGTGTAGAGAATAAGCGAGATACTTTCTCAACATGTCCTCCTCCGCTCCCAAGTCATCTCCTCCCTATTATCATTCTCGCCATAAGACTTTGACTAAGCCACATCCTTGGTCCGCAGTCGACCGCGACGAGTATCGCTACGGGTCTCTCCTCATACGATAAACCCTCTCACACCGACCGCAAGCCGGGAAAACTCTCGGCGGTCTTCGATACACTTCCGTGAACATAGAAACATGGAATACCTGATGTACCGCCTCTAACTCCGACGACGCCCAACTCATAGGCAACCTTGCCTACTCTACTGATGATCTCGGGTAGGCCCAATGTACCTGGGCTAAGTTTTCCTTCTTTCAACCTCATCACACCCTTCATGGGCGATACCTTCAAGACCCAATCGCTCACCGAACTCCAAATGTCGACGCCGATTATCCAGATAAGACTTCACGACTCAATCGCTATCAGCCTCCTGGATAAGCTTCACCTTATCCACAGCCTGCTGAATCAAGTCTGGGCCAACTAACTAAACCTCGCCCACGTCGAACCAACTAATCGGCGACCTACACTTCTGCCCATATAAAGCCTCATATGGCGCCATCTGAATGCTAGAATGGTAGCTGTTGTTATAAGCAAACTCTACAAGAGGCAAATGATCCTCCCAAACCACCTCAAATCAATAACACAGCCCGCAAAGATATCCTCGCGTCCGGATAAGACGCTCGCCCGCCCGCTGCTCGAGGATGAACGCAGATCGAGACTCACCTGTGTCCCTAACCCCTTATGGAAAGACCTCCAGAAGTTAGTCGTAAACTGGGCTCCTCTCTCTGATATAATCGATATATGGACTCCGTGCAGTCTCACAATCTCCCTGATATACAATTTGACATAATCCTCAGCCGAATACGTAGTCCTGACTGGAAGAAAGTGGGCTGATTTTGTCAACCTGTCTACAATAACCCAGATGGAATCACACTTCCTTTGAGTACGAGGTAACCCCAGAATAAAATCCACGCTGATCACCTCCCACTTCCATGCTCGAATCAATCACCGCGCAATAGCCCACCGGCTTCGTGCTCAACTCGACTCCGACAATTAGACATCGAGCAACAAAACCTGCCACGTCCCTCTTCAGGCCACCCACCAATACATACATCTGAGGTCATGGTACATCTTAGTCGACTCCGGATGAATAGAGTAACGAGCACCGCGTGCTTCCCCTGCAATCCGACGGTCTCGCAACATCGGAACACACACCGCCCCAAATCTTAGCACCCCATCGTGCTACCAAATAGACCCTTCTCCTCTCAAGAGCCGCATCTCGATACCGCACTACAATCGGGTCCTCATATCGCCGCTCTTCACCTCCTCAACGATGGAAGACTCGGCAATCTCACGAACCCGCATCCCACCGCCGCTTGTGACGACCAACCGAACCCAAGGCTCGCTAGCCGATGGATCTCGACGGACCATGTCCCGCCTATCGTGCCGCACCTCGGCTGCACTCCCATCGATCTACGATTCAAAGCATCCGCAACTACATTGGCTTTTCCTGATGGTATAGATATCAACATCATAATCCTTCAACAACTCTAACCACCGCCGCCGCCGCAGTTCAGCTCTCTCCGTCAAGATGCATCGAGACTCTCGTGGTCTGTATAAATATCCACATGAATACCATATAAACAATGTCTCCAAATCTTCAAGGCACGAATAATCGCGCCAACTCTAAGTCGCGAGTAGTGGTAATTCCTCTAATGCCCGTAGTCGCCGAAGCATAGGCTATTACCTTACCGTGCCGCATCAATACGCACTCCTAGCCCGATACCCGAGGCATCACAATAAATCACATAGCCTCTAACCCCTGAAGAGTAAGAATCAAGCCGCCGCCAACTTTTCCTACAAGAATCGGAAGCCCTTCTCACAAGCTTCGCCCACCGAACTTAGCCGCTCGAGTCACCAGTCAACTGCGGCCGATATCAAGAAAACCGCCCACAAACCTACGATAATAACCTTCCAAATTTCTAAGAAATCGCGCACTCCGGAGTAGTAGGTCTCGCTAAGACTCGACAATTTCAATCTTTGTCGACAACTCAACACCGCCACCCCAATAACGTGCCCCAAGAATGCCACCGAGGCCAACCAAAACTCACACTGGAGAACTTCGCGAATAATCGGCCCGAGACCCCAAGTGGCACCGCCTCAAGTGATCTACATGCTCGCCTGCGCGCTAATAAACCAGATGTCATCAATGAATACTATAACAAACGATTAAAAATGGCTTGAACACCCGCTCATCAAATCCATAAATACACCGAGCGCTGTCAAACCGGAAGACATCACCTCAACTCATAGTGCCCATGACGGTCCTCAATGCGCCTTTGGGACATCCGCCTCTAACTCGCAGACTGATGATAACTGCATCGCAGTCTATCTTGAGAAACACTCGCACTCGCAATCGTCAAACAAATCATCAACTCGGGACGGTATCTGCTTGATGGTTACCTTATTCACCGCATGTAATCAACACACATACGCAGCGCCCCATCCTTCTTCTTTACAAACAAAATCGCGCTCTGGAGAAACACTAGGCCTGATAAAACCTTTTTCCAGCAAATCTTTCAGCTGATCCTTCAACTCCATCAACTCAGCAGGTGCCATCCTGTATGGCGGAATAGATATAAGTCGATTGTCTGGCAATATATCAATACAAAACTCAATCTCCCTCTTAGGAGGGATACCCGGGAGATCGTCTGGAAATACATCTGGAAACTCTCTAACCACCGAATCGATCAAGAATCGACACCTCACCAGACGTAATACCCGAACCAGATGATAGATGTACCCTTTCTGCACCATCTTCCTAGCCTTGAGGTAAGAAATAAACCTACCCATCGCGACGCCAGGTTACCCTTCCACTGATAATCGCTCACCAGAAACCGAATCGACCAACCTATTTCTACGCCAACGCTGGCATAACAAGAAGCCAACCACCCATACCCATAATGACGCCAAAATCACATCTCCAACTCTATCAAGTTCCGCTAGGTCCGACGATCAGAATAAACACCGGGCAACCTTTGTACACCCGTTCAACTAACACCGAATCACCCACCGGTGTAGCTACCTCAAAAGGCTCTATCGACACCGGCTCTATCCCTATGCTACCAACAATAAGAGGGGACACATAGTACAAGGTAGAACCTGGATCTATCAAAGCATAAACGTCACAACATGAAATCAATAATGTACTGGATTTACATCCGGAAGCTCTCGATCTCGCCGGGCCGAGGAATATACGCGCTCGTGGACCGCCAGAACTAGACTCCACCACGACCTCGCCGCGACTCGCCGTCCGCTAACACCTCGCCCCGGCGCATAACCACGTAAGGTTAAGACTCATCAATCGACTTCGCTTACCGAATCCATACTGCCACGCACCAACCTGCCTGATCGTGCCTTACCCCGGGCACCCTAGTGATACAACATCAGAGAAATCAGCGGAACATAAAACACAACATGAAATAATGCAAAGGAAACACATGTTTATCTGAAGAAAAGTTGCCTTTCGGCATACATATATAAAAACTTAGATCCGAACAAGCATATCCCATTACAACCCCGCCACAACAAGATTACATGCACTTCTACGAATGATATGATAACAACGACGGACAGGTTCGCCATACCCCAATGTAAGCACCTACAACAACAGGGACTATACTAAGATAAGCCTCCGAGAAACGGAGCTTCCCAAAACGAACTGTGATCCTAAGAGCGAGGATCGACGATCGCGTACTTACCGCGCAGATTAACGCAGCTTCGGGCGAGGTCAAGATAACAGTACCAAGCATGTGAAATCAAAATATCAGAAATGAAATCATAGCATTTATATAAAACAGAGACATGTATGATGACCAAACTACAGCTTCACAATAAATAAGGCCATATGTCAAGTCGTGACTCACGCCTCAAAGTCATCACTAAATATAATTATGGTCTCACGCCCACAACATCAATCATGCCCGTGGAATACCTTCCTCACCGCCAGCACTATGATATAAAAGCACCAAGGAATACATGAACACCGTGTCCCACCTGGTCATCATAAAACCGCACGGTAAGTACGAAGGCATAGCCGACTACTAAAACCTACGCATCAACAAGGTCATAAATCAGATTACGAGATCCGCTTTGCATCACATGATCAAAGCCGCCACTCGCCGCAGATCTAATGCGCGCCTAGCCCTCGAACTTCCCGCAGCCCGCATAGGCCACCCAATGGCCCGCATGCAGGTATTCCCCGCATCGAGGGTAGCTACTCCCGCATCGCCCCGACTCGCACCGCACGCCACATGCATCGCATGAGGTATAACCCCGCACACTAACCTCGAACTCTCGTAGCCCGCATAGGTCCCCGACCCGCATGAGGTATTCTCAATCACGGTCCTGCATCACCGAGATATACCCCGACGGAGGGCGCTTTAACCCCGGATCATGTCAAGGTGAATGGTACAATACCAATATAACTACTGATCGTTAAACAACGTAAGCGCAATCAAGGGAAACCCCAGACACAAACATCACAAGATACTAACACACGAGCATCCTAGCATGTCTACTTATCAAATGAACAAGAAAGTATTACAAGGCTATCACAAACCAACACAATCAAGTTATTCACACAAGGTACTTTCTACTTTAAACAAGTTCGGTTTTTATCCCCAAAGTACTTCATATATTAACTTTAAAGATACGCTTCTTCACAAAAGCCACACAATACCCGTAGTATAAAAATAGGTGACTATCTTTTGAGTAAACCAAAACACTTCCCTTTATAAAATCAAGTAACAACATTATTTTCCAAACGCTCAAGTTTGCCTAATTTCAAATGCTCAAGTTTCATTTTCAAATGTTTCAGAGTTCATAGTTTTAACTTTAAAACAATTTGAGAAACATATGTCTTATGTGAGTAGGTTATTCTTGTTCATAACAATCTTATTAAAGCAAAGAATGATCTAGGAAATGTAATATCATTTTGTCTCATCTTAGCTTCTACAGATGGAGATTTCACCGTTTTAATAATACTTTATTAGTCAATACATTTCTTTATTAGCGCCAGGGTTTGTTCGACACTCATTCCGATTTCCAAATCAAGAAACATCATTCCTTTGAAAACCAAAATACTCATTACTCACGAATGAAGTTTCACACTTTTAACAAAATTCACATTAATATAAATAAGTCAAGTCTCTTATCTTTAAGATCAAGTCTCTTAACTTCTAAACTCAATAAACCAGTCTTTTTATCACTCTTAAGTCGTTAGACCTCACTTCCCATCAAGCTAGTATAACTCTTAAGCATTTAAAACCAAGTATTTCTCTTCTTTCAAAAAGGTTTCTTAATTCTCAACTACTTCAAGATTCTTATTATTCAGCTTAAGTCAAAAGACATTGCCGCACAACCACGCTCGCTAACACACGACGCCTACCGCACTATATATATATACTTTAAAATATCATGCTCAAGAGTATAGAAGAATCACATACCGCGACGATTATCGACTATTAGCAAACGCCCACTGCTTATAGCCCTACTTAGCCTTGTCTACCTTTCAAGTAGAACATGCTACTTGCGTAACTTTCAATATATAAAGGTTATACAAGTCTATCAAAGTCTAGACTACTCCTAAAATAAATCTAGATACAAGGTTCTACTAAAATCACAAAGACTTCCCTACCCACAAACTTTACAAGTTCATCAGAATACAAATTCTATGTAAGTACAGCCCATTCTCTTCTTATATACTTTCCTCAGATATAACTTATACTTAATTCTTATACTTCAACAAAGATGCAAACTCAATTACAATAGAGACAAGATATTTACCTCGATAAGCCCAAAATTATCCAAGTTTAAACGTCGATCCCGAGCAACGCTTAGCTCCTACTGGCGCCCAACCCGCCTCCAACAACCCTTAGAAGTTCTACGCAACTTCTACTTAATACTTCAACCTGGCATGAAGATTTTCCTTAGGGTTTCGCTTTGAGACAAAGGACATAAGGTAGTATTTCCGACTCTACGATAGAGGTAACTTTGGAATACTACAAGGTATAAGGCTAAGGTATTTTGCATAAGAACAATACTGAGAGTATTTCCTACCCAGAGGAGGGGTATTTTCACGAGACAACACCACGCGAGTGGGTAGGTTTCGCTAGCACCCTGTGAGTGGGTACTTTCGCCAAGGGAGGCTAGGACGAGACACTACACTAAGGGGGAGGAAGAGAGCTTTCAAGACTTAGAAGTTTTTGGATGAAGAAGTCTTCAAGCCAGTGGTATTTATAGGGAAACTAATGGACAAGATCAAGACAAGTGGGGGCAAGGTGGAGGGTGAGGATTTGCCCATGTGCCCCCTAGCCATCTACTCCTCAATTCACTCCAAACATTGACCCATAAAATAGGCACAAAATATGGCAAGAAACCGCCCCACTCTCGGCCACTAGCACGCCCACTTGAGGGTGACAAGTGTCACCCTCCCGTTGGTCCAAAATATTTCATCTCTCAGAAAAATCCGCAAAAATAATAAATGACATAGCCGGAATTTTCCCTTCGCAAGTTTTGTAAAATGTTTCGTCGAAAAACGACTCTAATCGGGGGTTGTGAACAAAATTCGAACCTTGCCTAACTTTAAGGCTTAAACTTTTCTACGTACGTCCTCACGTACATACTCGGGAAATACGGGGTATAACATTCTCCCCTCCTTAGAAACATTCGTCCCGAATGTTCCTTCTAAGTCTCAAACAAATACGCACAAGATAGTCTTCCCTGCTATACTTATGAAAACAATCATGCCACACCTGGCCACAAAATAACACACGCGCAAATACTTACATCCAAGTCCACGAGGAATCATCTCCATTACTACAAAAGTTCCCACCCAAGGGCTAAAAGATACTCCCTTCGCACCTTTTCTTTACAAACGAAATGATCACATCTATGCTCGTAATACATGCTCGCTTCTTCCCTTACTCGTCGTACTCTTCTCGTACACTCGAACTCTTTCTTATAACTTACCCCATTTTCGCTACTGCTTCAGTTTCCCAAAATCTCTGGGTTACTATCTCCAACTTGGTCATCATTAACTGGGACACTCTGGATGGATCTCCGATACTTTCCCGAACATAACAACACAAAAGACTGGACGCACTGCCTCCCACGTTGGACGGCAATGCCAACTATAGGCAACCTGGCCTATCCTCCAAAGGATCTGAAAACGCTCCAAGTACCTCAGGCTAAGTTTCCTCTGTTTTCCAAAACTCGTCACACCCTAACCACATTCTGCTGAAATAGGTATGAACCAACAATTTGAACCTTGCCAACATCGAACCAATCGACTGGCATCTTACACTTCCGCCCCTACAAGGCTTCATAAGGTGATACCCGAATACTGAAATGGTAGCTAAAAACACTCCCTCAACAGGAGGCAACAATCCTCACAACACTACCCTCGAAACCAAACACCGCCCGAGGATGAATGCGCATCGAGACTCACCGAAGTTCCTAACCTCGCTCGTAAAACTTCCAGAAAAAGAAATAGCCATAACCTGGGCTTCATTGTCTGTCATAAGGTGAAAGTAGGCACCTCGTGCAGCCTCACAACTTTCCAGATATAACATCTCGCATAACCCTCTGCCGAGTAAACGGTCCCGACTAAAAGACAAGAGGATCGCCTCATCGCCCAACTATCGGTCGAACGCATCCACGAACTCGCACGATGGTTAACTAAACTTGGGCCTAACACCCTCGTAACCCTACCACCTGGCGGGACCACCCCAAACTGACCCCATCACAAAACAGTCTGCGGGTTGACCCGCAACATGGCCTCAACCCGACCCACTTTCAAGAAACACTAGCTCTCCGATCCTAACAATCCCACAAATCACGCATGAAAACCCAGCGCCTTCTTAGCTCAACTACCCTCTTTCATTCACACTACTCGTGACTCATCCCATAACTATAGCTCACGCGCACCATGCACTATGATAAGTGGTCAAACACAAAATACATCTTTTACTCGATGGCCTTACCTCAAAGCGTCTCTACGATAACACTCTAAGGCTCCCACTTTCCTTATCCCCAATGTTACCTGGTTAACTAACCATGAATTCTAATCACCATTTACACAATGTTATCCAACATAACACTTAAGATATACATGTATCTACCGCTTCACTTCCCTTTGTCGTCTAATCAATCCCGCTCGTAGGCGATAGCTAGGAAGATGATGAATCGTCACCGATCATGAAGCGCCGAGTCCTCCTACTTGCATCCTTCCTACTAGACCTCCTTTCGACACACGGCTCGACGGCCGCAGAAACAAGTACCAACAAAGACGACATCCCCGACGACGCTCACACCGTGAACACCGAGGAAAATCGAACCTACCGCTATAACAGACGATAGCCGCGATCAAGCCCGAGCTCACCAACTCGCACACCTCGAACGCCCCGAACCTCGCGAGGACCACTCAGACCGGGCGAGGTGCATATCTAATTCGGCCGAGGCGGTTCGCCAAAGTTACCGGCGACTTGCTATTCTCGCCCTCTTCGCGATTCGTTAACCCGCTGATCCTACGCCTTCGCCACGCGCATAAGCCCGCATACGTGCCATGCTCAAGCTCGATCAAGAGCTACTCTTGCACAACCCTTTCTTAAATAGTCATCAAGACCCGTGATAAATTGGTACATCATATACCCTCTGGTATCTACATCCTTAGCTAGTAACAGGGTCGTCTCTTTGCCAACTATACTTTCGCCATCGTCGCGAACCAAGGCGAATGTCATGGCCGCAGAGGAATCGCCGCCGCGGCAAACTCATTGGGCCGCGACGCCGCAGTAACTCCCCGAACGAAGCACCACCTCAGTGATGATCGGCCAGGCCTCGTGAATCTCTCGTGTTCTACTCACGCCTCGGCCGCTTTGCCCTTCTGGCCCGGCCGCTTTACGCGAGGCATACCCTAGTGGAAAGAAATACGTTAGAGGCCCAACTTACAACACGCCTCTAAGGTACGATCTCAGAGTGAGAAGAATGGAAACCAATCCTAAATATCCTATAGCCTCCTCGACATATCAAGTGCACAACACACCGATAATCAAGACTTACTAGATACGGCTCAGACACTTTCCGAGGATTAATCGCCTGATACCACTTTTGTCACGACCAACCTGCCCGTGGATCGTGCCTTACCCCTGCACCCTAGTGATACAACATCGAGAAATCACGAACATAAAACACAACATGAAATAATGCAAAGGAAACACATGTTTATCTCAAGAAAAGTTGTCTTTCTAAGATACATATATAAAAACTTAGATCCAACAGCTACATCCCATTACAACCCCGCCCAAAACAAGATTACATGCACTTACGAATGATATGACAACAACGACGGACAGTGGTTCGCCATACCCTCGAATGTAAGCACCTACAACAACAGGACTATACCAAGATAAGCCTCCGAGAAACGGAGCTTCCCAAAACGCTGAACCGTGATCCTAATAGCAGGATCGATGATCGCGTATTTCACCGCGCATGAATGCAGCCCCACGGCGAGGTCAAGATAACAGTACCAAGTATGTGAAATCAAAATATCAGAATAAAATCATAGCAGCTTATATAAAACAGAGACATGTATGATGACCAAACTACGCTCACAATAAATAAGCAATATGTCAAGTCGTGACTCACGCCTCAAAGTCATCACTCAAATATAACTACGGGTCTCACGCCCACAACATCAATCATGCCCGTGGAATACCTTCCTCACCGCCAGCCATGATATAAAAGCACCAAGGAATACACATGAACACCGTGTCCCACCTGTGTCATCATAAAACCGCACGGTAAGTACGAAGGCCTAGCCGACTACTAAAACCTACAGCACTAACAAGGTCATAAATCAGATTACGAGATCTGCCTGCATCCACATGATCAAAGCCGCCACTCGCCTGCAGATCTAATGTGCACGCCTAGCCCCGAACTTCCCGCAGCCTCCGCATAGGCCACCCAACGGCCCGCATGAGGTATTCCCGCATCGAGGGTAGCTACCACCGCATCGCCCCGACTCGCGTCCGCACGGCCACATGCATCGCATGAGGTATAACCCCGCACACTAACTCGAACTCGTGAGCCCGCATAGGTCCCCTGGACCCGCATGAGGTATTCTCGAATCATGGTCCCAGACCGCCTAAGATATACCCCGCATCGGAGGGAAGCTTAACCCCCGGGATCATGTCAAGGTGAATGGTACAATACCAACATAACGGATGATCGTTAAACAACGTAAGCGCAATCAAGGGAAACCCCTGTACACAAACATCACAAGATACTAACACACGTAGCATCCTAGCATGTCTACTTATCAAATGAACAAGAAAGTATTACAAGGCTATCACAAACCAACACAATCAAGTTATTCACACAAGGTACTTTCTACTTTAAACAAGTTCGGGTTTTTATCCCCCAAAGTACTTCATATATTAACTCTTTAAAGATACGTTTCCTTCACAAAAGCCACACAATACCCGTAATATAAAAATAGGGTGACTATCTTTTTGAGTAAACCAAAACACTTCCCTTTATAAAATCAAGTAACAACATTATTTTCCAAACGTTCAAGTTTGCCTAATTTCAAATGCTCAAGTTTCTCATTTTCGAAATGTTTCGTAGTTCATAGTTTTAATCCTTTAAAACAATTTGAGAAACATATGTCTTATGTGTGAGTAGGTTATTCTTGTTCATAACAATCTTATTAAAGCAACCATGATCTAGGAAATGTAATATCATTTTGTCTCATCTTAGCTTCTACGCAGATTGAGGTTTCTACCGGTTTTAATAATACTTTATTAGTCAATACATTTCCTTTATTAGCGCCGCTGTGGTTTGTTCGACACTCATTCTCGATTTCAAATCAAGAAACATCATTCCTTTGAAAACCAAAATATTCATTACTCACGAACGAGGTTTCACACTTTTAACAAAATTCACATTAATATAAATAAGTCAAGTCTCTTATCTTTAAGATCAAGTCTCTTAACTTCTAAAATTAATAAACCATTCTTTTATCACTCTTAAGTCGTTATACCTAACTTCCCATAAAGCTAGTATAACTCTTAAGCTGTTAAAACCAAGTATTTCTCTTCTTTCAAAAGGTTTCTTAATTCTCAACTACTTCAAGATTCTTATTATTCGTGCTTAAGTCAAAAGACATTGCCGCATAACCACGCTCAGCTAACACACGACGCCTACCGCATTATATATATATATACTTTAAAATATCATGCTCAAGAGTATAGGAAGAATCACATACCTCGCGACGATTATCGACTATTAGCAAAACGCCCACTGGCCATACTATGCTTAGCCTTGTCCACCTTTCAAGTAGAACATGCTACTTGCAGAACTTTCAACCTATAAAGGTTATACAAGTCTATCAAAGTCTAGACTACTCTAAAATAAATCTAGATACAAGGTTCTAAAAAATTCAAAGACTTCCTACCCACAAACTTTACAAGTTTCATCAGAATACAAATTCCATGTAAGTACAGCCCATTCTCTTCTTATATACTTTCCTTGTATATAACTTATACTTAATTCTTATACTTCAACAAGATGCAAACTCAATTACAATAGGAGACAAGATATTTACCTCGATAAGCCCAAAATTATCCAAGTTTAAACGTCGATCCCGAGCAACGCTTAGCTCCTACTGGCGCCCAACCAGCTCCAACAACCCTTAGAAGTTCTACGCAACTTCTACTTAATACTTCAACCGGCTATGAAGATTTTCCTTAGGTTTCGCTTTGAGACAAAAGCACATAAGGTAGTATTTCCTGACTCTACGATAGAGGTAACTTTTGGAATACTACAAGGTATAAGGCTAAGGTATTTTGGTATAGTAACAATACTTGGAGAGTATTTCCTACCAAGAGGGGGGGTATTTTCACGAGACAACACCACAAGGAGGGGGGGTAGGTTTCGGCTAGCACCCCTAGGAGGGGGGGGGGGGTACTTTCGGCCAAGGGGGAGGCTAAGACGAGACACTACACTAAGGGGGAGGAAAAGAGCTTTCAAGACTTAAGTTTTGACGGTTAAGTCTTCAAGCCAGTGGGTATTTATAGGGAAACTAATGGACAAGATCAAGCCAAGTGGGGGCAAGGTGGAGGGTGAGGATTTGCCCATGTGCCCCCTAGCCATCTACTCCTCAATTTACTCCAAACATTGACCCATAAAATAGGCACAAAACATGGCAAGAAACCGCCCCACTCTCGGCCACTAGCACGCCCACTTGAGGGTGACAAGTGTCACCCTCCCGTTGGTCCAAAATATTTCATCTCTCGGAAAAATCCGCAAAAATAATAAATGACATAGCCGGAATTTTCCCTTCGCAAGTTTTGTAAAACGCTTCATAAAAACGACTTAATCGGGGTCAGAACAAAATTCAACCTCGCCTAACTTTAAGGCTAAAACTTTTCTATGTACGCCTCACGCATATACGGAAATACGGTATAACAATACCACCCCGCCGCCTGCCTGACAATCCTCTTCATATGGCCCCGCCACAAGAGAAACAAGCTCCAAGCAATACGACACTCGCCGGAGATCTATCAGATCAACACACCGAGATACATGCGATTCGATTGGTTACGCCTCGCCTCAACCTCAAGTCCTCGAGCCCTCGACCGCTTCCTCAATAACCCTACCGATCAAACTCTCCCGCGTAAAATCGAAGGAGCACTCGCCACCAAATGCGACCTAGTTCGCCGCCGAGGCCCGCCCAAAATTTACTCGAATCTCGATGTCCTCGCCCTCTGGCCGCTCGGGACGGATGATCCTCTATCTCCATGTCCTCTATCCTCGTGCATAGGCTCGCAACCGGCAATATCCATACCGGGTCAAGGGCCACTCCTGCATACGCAGAATCATATGACGGCCTAGCCCCATCACATAGCGATGAACTCGCTCGCCATGTCACCACAATGGTGAGCGATACCGCCAATGAAGTCAAACTCGTGTTGTACTCCGATAGTCCTCTCATTCTCGCCTCAATGTCAAGAATCTATCCACGCCGGCTCTCTCATCTCGTGAGGCAAAAGTTATCCAGAAGGCCTCGTGAACTCATCCCAAACACCGGAAGAGCACCTCACCTCTAGACAACTCCCATGACTCAAACCACCAACGCAATATCGCAGAACCCAGAAGAGGTTAACACAATCGACTGCCTCTAAGGCCCTAAGCACCGTGATAGTCCTCTCAGATTCGCGAATAAACTCCCGAGGATCCTCCTCGATCTCGAACCATAGAACTCCCGGATTGCAACCGTAAAATCTCGAATCCTCAAGATGCTGGGCCAGGTTAGCTACTCGCTCGCCGGCCGCTCGCCACTATGCTAGTCAATAACCCGACCGCTTCTCCGTAATCTTATACTCGCCGCCGCAGAATCGAGGCTCGTATCGTAACATCCGAGCTACGCCGCCTCGCCTTCTAATCGCCGGCGTGGTCAACTCGCCGACCCGCCACAACCTCAAGCATAGTCCGCTCGAGTCCTAGTAACCTTCACAGACCGCTAGCGCCTCGCCGCCGCTTTGCCCTTCGCCTCGGCCGCTTCCGCGAGGCATAACTATACATAAGAATAGGTCGAGAGGATTCAACCTAATAAGACAAACTCTATTGTACGATCTCGTAGATAAGAATGGAAACTAATCCTAAATGTCCGCACTCTCCCGACATAGACGTGGTACACAACACACCGATAATCAAGACTCTACTAGACACCTGGCCTCAGACACTTTCCGAGGACTAATCGCTTGATACCACTTTTGTCACGACCCGACCCCGGGCCCGCGATTGGTGCCCTACCTGGGCACCCCTCAGGTACATCAGAGAATAGCAGCGAAACATACACAACTCATAAAAATGCTTAGACATTAAACATCAACAGGCTAGCCGATAAGGCCACCTTCCGTAAAATATACATAATCCAAAAAAATAAAATAGTACATCTCTCGTTTAAACCCATTCCACAAATATTACTACGCACTTAAGAATAACAACTGTGATGGGACAAGGCCCCGCCATACCCCTGAATGTACATAAATCTACAACATCAGGGAATCCGTACCAAAAGACAAGCCTTCGGAGAAATGGAGCTTCTGACACCTGATCAGTGATCCTAAGAATGCGGATCCACCACCGCTACTCCCTACCGCTGCATTTAACGCAGCCCCCGAGGAAAGGGGGTCAGTACAACAGATGTACCAAGTATGCAAAACTGAAATGAAATCATAAAGTCTAAAAATAAAGTTGGAGACATGTATGATAACTCAATTAACAATACACTGTGCCTTACTAACAATGAGAGTAAATGTTGTATACTTTATCGCATAAAAATAGAGGCTCATGATCAAAGTAGGTCACCCGCCCGTAGTATCATTAAGCAATCCTACTCCCGACTATTTCACCCGATAGCCGGGATGGACCCGCATGAGGTAATTTCTCGCATGATGATCAGATCCGCCGCATAGTCGTGGACCCGCATGAGGTAATCTCTCGCATAGGACTCGTCCACCTCAAGATAGACTATTTCACCCGCATAAGCCCTACGAACTCGCGCGAGGTATTCTCGATCACGGGTAGCAAATCCACTAATATGCAATGCCACAAACTCGAGGAATGACCCCGCACGAATAATATGTCACGACCAACTCGGCCCGTGATCGTGCCTTACCCCGCACCCTAGTGACACAACATCGAGTAATCAATGAACATAAAGACAATACATGAAACCAATGTAATATGACAAAGGAAATAAGAAAACAAAGCAACTAAAACGTTACCTTCTGATATATATAAATAGCAATTTGAATAAGCCATAACCTCTTACAAATTCTGCCCACAACAAGATTACATGCACTTACGAATAATATGATAATAACGACGGACAGTGGTTCGCCATACCCTCGAATGTAAGCACCTACCACAACAGGACTATACCAAGATAAGCCTCCGAGAAACGGAGCTTTCCTAAACGCTGAATCGTGACTCCTAAGAGCGAGGATCAACGATCGTGTACCTTTACCGGCAGATGAACGCAGCCTCAAGGCGAGGTCAAGATAACAAAAATTTAGTATGTGAAATCAAATAACATCAGAATGAAATCATAAGAGTCTATATAAAGCAGAGACATGTATGATAACCAAACTACGCTCACAATAAATAAACAATATGTCAAGTCGTGACTCACGCCTCAAGTCATCACAATAGAACCGTGACGGTAAGTACGAAGGCATAGCCGACTACTAAGACCCGCAAAGACAAACCAAATACCATAAACCGCATCACGAGGTCTTTCTGCATCGCACCACACGATCGGCCGCCACTCGCCCGCAGATCAATGCGCTGCCTATCCTCGAACTACCGCAGCCCGCATAGGTCACACATGCACCGCATGAGGTATTCTCGAATCACGGTCCTGCATCACCGAGGTATACCCCGCATCGAGGCGCCTTAACCCCCAGATTCACCTAGGCTCCCGCAGCCCGCATAGTCCTCAAAGACCGCATAGTCCTCAAAGACCGCATAGGCATCCCCGTGATCGCTAAACACCCGAATGATCAACTCGAGCTCCCGCAACTCCGCATAGTCACAAGGATCGTGATAGCCGTAGAGACCCGCATCGCGTGGCAAGCCTCAGATAACAAGTCAAGCTGGTATGTGATATTGTTATACCCCGTAGTTCCGTGGTATGTATGCGAGGACGACGCATTTGAGAATACGGCTGTAAAGATTGGAAAGGAAGAAAGAGGTGATTTTTCCACTAAAAGTTTCCGCTTTGTGAAGGAAAAGGTTCGTTAACGGGAATTGATTCCCGTGATTTGGTATTCTGACTTCCCGAATATTAGAGAATTATGGAATTTTATTTTCTGAATGGTCACGCTGGGCCCACTGAGAAATTTACTGCTTTGGGGCCCACTTTGTTTTCTAGATTTTGGCCATCAGGATATTTTCTAAGATGTTTTATTTTGGGCCAATGAGGGTGACACGTGTCACCCCGCCTAGTGGCTCGCCGAATGGCATTTGGGCACAACACCCTGCTAGAGTCGCTTTCGACTAAACGCTTTACATAACTTCATAGGGAAAATTCCGGCTATGTCTTTTCTTATTTTTATGGATTTTTCCGAGAGACTAACATTTTGACCAACGAGAGGCGCACTTGGCACCCTCTCAGCGGGCAAGGGGCGACTGACGACTTCTCAAGCAAGCTGGTAGATATTTTTGCGTAGATATTTGAGGGTTTTGGGCGAGTAGGTCTGGGGCACTTGGGTGAATCTTGGCCTTACACTTGCTATACACTTGGCTAGATCTTGGCCATTGGTTGGCCTTGGCTCAGGCTATAAATACCCTCTCCTTTGACGAACTTCTTCATCCTAAATATTTCCTAAGTGTTGTAATCCTCCTCCCTTCCTTACGGTTCTCGCCCTCCCCTTGTGGTCGAGAGCACCCCTCTGTGGGTGCTAGCCGAGAGTGTACCCCCTAGCCTAGTTGCTTGTGATAATACCCCTTCAGGTGTAGAAATACTCTCTAAAGTATTGTTATAATGCCCAAATTACCTTAGCCAGATACCTTGTAGTATTCTAAGGTTATACCTATACGAAAAGCCCTAAATACTATTATACTTTCCGTCACTACAAAACCGAAACCCTAGGAAAATCTCCATAGTCCGCTGAGTATCATGTGTAGTTGGTTAGAACTTCTGGGTGGTTTAGAGAGGTCGAGCGCTGAGTCGAGCTAAACGATTGCCCAGATCGACTTTATACTGATAATTACGGCTTATCGAGGTAAAAATCTTGTCCTCTATTGTAATTGGAAATTACATGTTGTTAGAATATATAGTCAAGTATACTATATATAGAATCAACATAGCTTGTGGCAATGTCTCGACTTAAGCCCAAGAATCGAATCGAATCGCTTTACATGTGATCAGACATAAGAGGCTTCAGGTATCTTTTCTGGAGTAGAATTGTACCGTCGTTAGATGTAACCCCCGTTGGCTTGCAGCCGCTTTGAAAGCGAGGAGATTTACGCCGCCATGTGGGGAGTGCCGAATTTTCTGTAATGTTCTCGATGAGGTCTAAATGTTAATGTCGCCAGGGCCTTATAGGTCAAGTACTACGCGTGGCGCGCTCTACTTGGCTTAAGGAGTAGCCACTGGAAGTACTTAGAGCGCTTGCTATTAGTCGATACTGCCGCGAGGTACGTGAACCTCTCCCTATCTCTTCTAGCATGATATGTGTGAACTATGTAGTACCAGACGCATACGTGTTAAATGTATTTGATTGTTGGAAACATAAAAGGTTATAACGCTTTACGGGAAGTTGGTTATAATACTTTACGTAGGTCCAAAATACTTTGTGGTTTTTAAAAGGTAAATGATTTGTTTATAATCGCTTGATGTGTGATAATAAAGAACTTCAAGTATTTCAAAAGATTTCTAAATCGCTTTGAAAGAAGAGTGATACTTAGTTTCTTTTGAAAACTTAAGAGTTATACTAGCTTTACGGGAAGTTAGGTATAACCGCTTAAGAATGTTTTACGATTTTGGAAATCGTGATTTGTATCGACAAACCATCGCAAATACATTAAAAGGAAATGTTTTGAATAATTAAGTATTATTAAAACCAAGAGAAACTTCCATCCGCATGTGCTAAGCATTTAGACAAAATGATATTTCCTAGATCACGGTCACAGAATAAGATTGTTATAAACAAGAATATCCTACTCACATAAGACTTATGTTTCTCAAAGTTGTTTAAAAGAGAATTATATTCTTAAATGAATAAGGCATGAACCACTAAACCTTTCTAAAATAAGAAACGTGAACATTTGAAATTAGGCAAACTTGGACGCTTGGAAAATAATGTTGTTACTTGATTTTACAAAGGTAAGAGTTTTGGTTTTCTTAAAAGGACAAATACTCTATTTTATACTACGTATCAGGTGACTTATGTGAAAGAAACAGATCTTTTAAAGATTTAATGTGAAGTACTTGGGGTTAGATAATTCGAACTTGTTAGTAGAAAGCACCTCGTGGAATAACTCGATTGTATTGGTTTGTGATAGCCTTGTAATACTTTCTTGTTGATTTGAGAAGTAAACACGTTAGATGCTACGGTGTTAGTATCTCGTGATGTTAGTGTAAAGGGGTTTTCCTCGATCGCGCTTTAAAGTTGTTTGACTATCACCGTTATGCTGGTATTGTACCACTCACCTTGACTTCAGGTCCGAGGTTGTCGCCTCCGACGCGGTAGACTCAGCGGTCCGGGACCATGATTCGAGGATACCTCACGCGTCCAGGGATCCATGCGAACTACGGAGTTCCGTGTTAGTTTACGCCCTCGTGGTCACGCGGCTCAGGCTACGCGATCGCGAGTCCAGACGACGCCTGGGAGTAGCTACCGACGCGGGTTATACCTCACGCGGCCTACGAGGTTGGCCTATGCGAGTCGCGAGAGTTCCAGGCTAGACGCGCACATTTGATATCGCGCGAAAGTGACCGCCTTTATCACGTGACGGTTCAGACAGATATCATGACACATTTTATGACCTTGTTGGTACCGCTGGTGTTAGTAGTCGCCATGCCTTCGCATTTCACCTCGCATCGCTTTATTAGGACACGTGGACCCGTGTTCACGTATTCCTCGTGTTTGTGTATCATAACCGCCAGCGAGGAAGGTATTCCACGCACGATTGATGTCATGGCGTGAGACCCATAGTTACATTTGAGTGACGACTTTGAGGCGCGAGTCCCCGACTTGATACGATCGCATTTATCAGGAATCAGAGTTTGCTATCATACATGTCTCCCGCTTTATAGACTATTATGATTTCATTTACGTATTTTCGCCACATACTGTACCCTTGATCGACTTTCTGGGGCCGCTCACGCCGCAGTAAAGGTACACCGCCATCGATCCTCGCCTAGGGTCACAGTCAATACATGGAAAGCTCCGCTTCTCCGAGGCTTATCAGCCGTATAGTCCTCGTTGTTGTAGGTGACATTCGTGGTACGGCGGCCCCGCCCCGCCATTGTTGTCGATCATTTCAGAGGTTTGTAGTATCGCCAAGTGTGGTTTGTAAAAAGGATTAAACTGCTCATGTTGGAAAGTTGTTATTTATATATACGCCGAAGGCAAGTTTTTCTCATTATTGTTTCATATTTCATAATATGTCTTGTATTGTTTTATGTTCACTGACACTGATGTTGTATCACCAGGTGCCCGGTAGGCACTACCACGTCTTAATCGGTCGTGACAAAAGTGGTATCGAGCGCTTAATCCTCTGAAAGTGTCTACGCATCAGATCCAAGAGAGTTCGATTATCGCAGGTTGCGCACCACACCAATAATCGTGAGGCTATAGGATATTTAGGATTGGTTTCATTTTTCTCACTCGAGATCGTGCCTAGAGTCGGTTGTAAGTCGGACCTCCGACGAAATTCATTCCTTATCGCTATGCCTCCGCGTAGGCAACCCGCCCGTGAGGCAAGGCAAATGGCGGAGCCGCGAGCAGAGTTCAGAGGGTTACGGGCACATGCCCAATTATCACCTTGACGGTGCTTCATTCGGGATTTCGCGACGCCACTAGCCCCAGAAAGTTTAGCACGGCGCGCAGCTCATCGCGCCATGATATTTGAACCTTCGCCCACGACCAGAACAGAGAATATGGATCGCAAAGAGGCGACTCGCATTAGCTATGGATTTGGCTACCAGAGAGTATACCGATGTATCGCGAGTCTTGACGACTACCTAAGAGAGGTCAGGCAAGAGTAATTCTTCAATCGCTTGAGCATGGCCTCGTAATCGCTTATACACAAGCAGTCGAAAACGTAGAGATCGACGTTAACCAAGCGATGCAGGTAAGAGGCCGTAGCAGCAAGCGTCCTTCAGAACTTTCAAGCGAGTATACCTTAAGTGCTATGTTCGATAGCAAGGTTAGTTGTGATTAGAAATCACCTGGTTAACCGAGTAAGATTTTGGGGGGATGTAGGCGCGAGCCTTAGAGTGTTATACGCATGCACCTTGCAGGTAAGGCCATCTCGAGTAAAGGTGTAGTGTTATGTTTGATCCTCATCTGAGTGCATAGTGCACGCGAGCTATGTTTGGGATAGTCCCTAAGTAGTATGAAACGAAAGAGGGTAGTCGAGCTAAGACCGCCAGGTTTTCGTGAACGTGTTTTGCGAGATCGTTCCTTCCGGGAGATGGTATTTTGCGCCACGGGCCTGCCGAGGCCACGCCGCGTCAACCCGCCGCATGTTTGCGCGGGTCCGCGTGGTGGTCCCGCCTGTGGTAGGGTCACGAGGGTGTTAGGCCCAAGTTTAACCAACAGACGCAGTTCGCGGACGCGCCGACCGTGGTCGGGTCGACGGGGCAAATTCATCGTGTTCTTCTGGCCGTGACCGCTCACTCGGCAGTTGTTGATTTATCGTAAAGGTTGTAAGGCTGCACGGTGCCTACGCACCTTATGGCGCATAAAGGAGCCTGTGTTACGCTGTTTTTGTTTCTCGGAAGTTTTACCAGCAGGTTAAGGACTCGCGTAGTCTCGACCGCATTCGCCGGGGCCGCATGGATTTCGCGGTAGTTGTGAAGATTGTTGTCTCCCGTGGAGGAGCGCGGTTACCATTTCGTTGTTCGAGGTCGCCTTATGAAGCCTTGTAGGGCGGAAGTGTAAGTTGCCGGCCGATTGGTTCGATGTCGGCGTTCGCATACTGTTCAGCTTGTTCCAGCAGATCGCGGATAGGAAAAGCTCATCTAGAAGAAGTTCTCGCACTCGAGGAATCGTATGATAATCGGCGACGACGCTTAGAGTTCGTGCCGACGGTCGGTCTTCTTGAAAGTACCACCCGATTGGTGTGACGAGTTGTGGAAATGTATGAACTTAGCCCGAGTTACTTGGGCCTTTGAGTTCATGTAGCACAGGCCAGTCGCTTATATGTTAGCAATTGCCGTCCGACTTGTGAGGCAAGACGTCCGGCCTTTCGATTATGTTCGGGCCGAGCGATAAAGAGGCCGAGCTCTACCACGGAATGCACCCAACCGTGGCTCTCCGTACGGCACGCCCCGGTAAGACGGCCGCAGGCACGCCGTGGATCGCAAGCACCCGCACCATTTGTCGGGTCGCCGAGCTAGGCTCGCGCAAAGTGACAAAAGTGTATTTGTGGTGATGTTAGAGGTGTTTCTCGAGACTTGGATATAAGTATGTCGCGCAGTATTTCGCGGCCGTACGGCAGATTGTTTCGTAAGTATAAGAGCAAGACTATACCGCGCACGCTTGTTTTGAGATTTAGAAGGAACATTCGGACGAACGTTTCTGGGGGAAGAATGTTATACCCCGTAGTTCCGTGGTATGTATGCGAGGACGCACGCATTTGAGAATAATGCATGTAAAGATCGGAAAGCGAAGAAAGAGCGATTTTTCCACTAAAAGTTTCCGCTTTGAAGGAAAAAGGTTCGTTAACGGGAATTGATTCCCGTGATTTGGTATTCTGACTTCCGAATATTAGAGAATTATGGAATTTTATTTTCTGAATGGTCACTGGGCCCACGGAGAAATTTACTGCTTTGGGCCCACTTTGTTTTCTAGATTTTGGCCATCAGGATATTTTCTAAGATGTTTTATTTTGGGCCAATAGAGGGTGACACGTGTCACCCCGCCTCAGTGGCTCGCCGAATGGCATTTGGGCACAACACCCTGCAGAGTCGTTGACTAAACGCTTTACATAACTCATGGCGGGAAAATTCCGCTATGTCTTTTCTTATTTTTATGGATTTTTCCGAGAGACGAACATTTTGGACCAACGAGGGCGCACTTGGCACCCTCTCATCAGCGGGCAGGGGCGCACTGACGACTTTCAGCGCCAAGTGGTAGATATTTTTGTGTAGATATTTGGAGGGTTTTACGAGTAGGGTCTGTGGGCACTGGGTGAATCTTGGCCTTACACTTGCTATACACTTGGCTAGATCTTCGCCATTGGTTGGCCTTGGCTTGTGCTATAAATACCCTCTCCTTTGATGAACTTCTTCATCCTAAATATTTCCTAAGTGTTAGAATCCTCCTCCCTTCCTTACGGTTCTCGCCCCTCCCTCAGGTCGAGCACCCCCTCTGTGGGTGCTAGCCGAGAGTGTACCCCCCTAGCCTAGTTGTTTCAGATAATACCCCCTCAGGTGTAGAAATACTCTAAAGTATTGTTATAATGCCCAAATTACCTTAGCCAGATACCTTGTAGTATTCTAAGGTTATACCTATACTAAAAGCCCTAAATACTATTATACTTTCCACTACCACAAACCGAAACCCTAGGAAAATCTCCATAGTCCGGAGTATCAGGTGTGGTTGGTTAGAACTTCTGGGTGGTTTAGAGCTGGTCGAGCGCCGAGTCGAGCTAAACGATTGCCTGTGATCGACTTTATACTGATAATTATGGGCTTATCGAGGTAAAAATCTTGTCCTCTATTGTAATTGGAAATTACATGTTGTTAGAATATATAGTCAAGTATACTATATATAGAATCAACATAGCTTGTGGCAATGTCTTCGACTTAAGCTCAAGAATCGAATCGAATCATTTACATAGATCAGACATGAGTTTCAGGTAGCTTTTCCGCGGAGTAGAATTGTACCTGTCGTGTTAGATGTAACCTCGTTGGCTTCGTAGCGCCTGAAAGCGAGAGATTTACGCTGCCATGGGGAGGTGCCGCCAATTTTCTAGAATGTTCTGCGATGAGGTCTAAATGTTAATGTCGCCTTGTGGTCTTATAGGTCAAGTACTACGCTGTGGCGCGCTCTACTTGGCTAAGGAGTAGCCGACTGGAAGTACTGAGCGCTTTGCTATTAGTCGATACTGCCGCGAGGTATGTGAACCTCTCCCTATCTCTTCTAGCATGATATGTGTGAACTATGTAGTACGGTAGACGCATACGTGTTAAATGTATTTGATTGTTTGAAACATAAAGTGTTATAACGCTTTACGGGAAGTTGGTTATAACACTTTACGTAGGTCCAAAATACTTGTGGTTTTTAAAAGGTAAATGATTTGTTTATAATCGCTTGATGTGATAATAAAGAACTCAAGTATTTCAAAAGATTTCTAAATCGCTTTGAAAGAAGAGTGATACTTGGTTTCTTTTGAAAACTTAAGAGTTATACTAGCTTTACGGGAAGTTAGGTATAACGCTTAAGAATGTTTTATCGATTTTGGAAATCGTGGACGTATCGACAAACCATCGCAAATAATAAAAGGAAATGTTTTGAATAATTAAGTATTATTAAAACCAGAGAAACTTCCATCCAGATAAGCTAAGATGAGACAAAATGATATTTCCTAGATCACGGTCAGTAATAAGATTGTTATAAACAAGAATATCCTACTCACATAAGACTTATGTTTCTCAGATTGTTTAAAAGAGAATTATATTCTTAAATGAATAAGGCTATGAACTACGAAACCTTTCTAAAATAAGAAACGTGAACATTTGAAATTAGGCAAACTTGGACGTTTGGAAAATAATGTTGTTACTTGATTTTACAAAGGTAAGAGTTTTGGTTTTCTTAAAAGGACAATACTCTATTTTATACTACTGTATCAGGTGACTTATGTGAAAGAAACAGATCTTTTAAAGATTTAATGTGAAGTACTTTGGGGTTAGATAATTCGAACTTGTTAGTAGAAAGCACCTCGTGTGAATAACTTGATTGTATTGGTTTGTGATAGCCTTGTAATACTTTCTTGTTGATTTGAGAAGTAAACATGTTAGACGCTACGTGTGTTAGTATCTCGCGACGTTAGTGTAAAGCGGGTTTTCCTCGATCGCGCTTTAAAGTTGTTTGACTATCACCGTTATGCTGGTATTGTACCACTCACCTTGACTCAGGTCCGAGGTTGCCGCCTCCGACGCGGTAGACTCAGCGGTCCGGGACCATGATTCGAGGATACCTACGCGGTCCGTGGATCCATGCGAACTACGGAGTTCCGTGTTAGTTTACGCCTCGTGGTCACGCGGTTCAGCGCTACGCGATCGCGAGTCCGTGATTTACGCCGGAGTAGCTACCGACGCGGGTTATACCTCACGCGCCTACGAGGTTGGCCTACGCGAGTCAGCGAGAGTTCTGTGGCTAGACGCGCACATTTGATACGCGCAAGTAGTGACCGCCTTTATCACGTGACGGCCCAGACAGATATCATGACACATTTTACGACCTTGCCGCATGGCGTTAGTAGCTCGCCATGCCTTCGCATTACCCCGCATCGCTTTATTAGGACACAGTGGACCGTGTTCATGTGTATTCTCGTGTTTGGTATCATAAACCGCCGCAGCGAGGAAGGTATTCCACGCACGATTGATGCGGGCGCAGACCCATAGTTACATTCGAGTGACGACTTTGAGGCGCGAGTCCTCGACTTGACATGATCGCTATTTATTGTGAATCAGAGTTTGGTTATCATACATGTCTCCCGCTTTATAGACTATTATGATTTCATTTACGATTTTCGCCACATACTGTACTGCCAGATCGACTTCCTTCGGGCCGCGCTCACGCCGCAGTAAAGGTACACCACCATCGATCCTCGCCTTAGGGTCACAAGCACATGGAAAGCTCCGCTTCTCCGAGGCTTATCAGCCGTATAGTCCTCGTTGTTGTAGGTGTTTACATTCGTGGTACGGCGGGCCCCGCCCCGCCATTGTTGTCGATCATTTCTTAGAGGTCCAGTAGTACTGCAGGCAAGGTGGTTTGTAAAAAGGATTAAACTGCTCATGTTGGAAAAGTTGTTATTTATATATATGCCGAAGGCAAGTTTTTCTCAGATTATTGTTTCATATTTCATAATATGTCTTGTATTGTTTTATGTTCCACTGACACTGATGTTGTATCACTAGGGTGCCCGGTAGGCACTACCACGCCCTAATCGGTCGTGACAGATATAATAACAGTACAACGGGCTTAACGTTTGACAACGTAAGCACAACAAGAGTGACCCCCTTACATAATAATCACAAGATACTAACACACGTAGCATCCTAATATGTTTACTTATCAAATCAACAAGAAAGTATTACAAGGCTATCACAAACCAATACAATCAAGTTATTAACACAAGGTACTTTCTACTAACAAGTCCGGGTACCTATCCCCAAAGTACTTCACACATTAAATCTTTAAAAGAACTGCTTGCTCACATAAGTCACACAATACCCGTAGTATAAAATAGAATGACTGTCTTTTTAAGTAATCAAAATACTTACCTTTGTAAAATCAAGTAACAACATTATTTTCCAAACGTCCAAGTTTGCCTAATTTCAAGTGTTTACGTTTATTTTAGAAAGGTTTCGTAGTTCATAGTCTTATTTATTTAGGAATATAATTCTCTTTTAACAATCAAAACATAAACCTTATGTGTGAGTAGACATTCTTGTTTATAACAATCTTATTACAAAGAAATGCATGATCTAGAAATATCATTTTGTCTCATCTTAGCTTCTATGCATGGAAGTTTCTACCGTTTTAATAATACTTAATATGTCAAAACATTTTTATTAACGCCGCAGTTGGTTTGTCGATACACATTCCGATTCAAATCAAGAAACATTCTTAAGCCGTTATACCTAACTTCCCATAAAGCTAGTATAACTCTTAAGTTTTCAAAACCAAGTATTACTCTTCTTTAAAATGATTCAAAAATCTTTTGAAATACTTCAAGTTCTTTATTATCACATAACCTACCAGCTTATAGTTCAAATAAGTTACCTTTAAAACCACAAGTATTCTTCTTACATACATAAAGTCGTTATAACCAACTTCCCATAAAGCCGTTATAACACTTTATATTTTAGACCAACCAAATACATTTAACACACGACGCCTCACCGCACTACATAGTTACACACATATCATGCTAGAAGAGATAGGAAGAGGTTCACATACCGCGACGAGTATCGACTAATAGCAAAACGCTCCAAGTACTTCCAACCGCCTACTCCTTAAGCCAAGTAGATCGCGCCACACGAGTACTTCAACCTATAAGGCCACAAGGCGCTTTATTAACAATTAGGTCTAATCGTAGAACATTCTACGTAAAATTCAAGAAGACCTCCCCGCAACAACAGAAATCTCCTCCTCTATCTGGGCCGCTACCAAGCCAACCAGTGGGGTTATACGCCTAATCCGGACGCACAATTCTACCTCACGTAAAAGCTACACAAGTCTATCAGAATACACTCCTATGTAAATACACAAGACTTTTCTTTCAAAAGGTTTCTTATTATTCAGCTTAAGTCAAAAGACATTGCCGACAACAACGCTCAGCTTCTATATATAGTATACTTCAACTATATAGTCTAACAATCATGTAATTTCCAATTACAATAGAGGACAACATATTTACCTCGATAAGCCCATAATTATCCAAGTTTAAATGTCGATCCCGAGCAAGGTTTAGCTCCTACTCCAAGGCCCGACCCGCCTCCAAACAACCCTTAGAAGTTCTAACCAACTTCTACTAATTACTCCAACTAACTATGGAGATTTTCCTGTGGTTTCGGTTTCAGGACCGACGGAAGTATGATAGTATAACTGGCTTTTTGTAAAGGTATAACCTTAGAATACTACAAGGTATACGACTAAGGTAATTGGGCATTATAACAATACTTTGAGAGTATTTCTACCAAGAGGGGGTATTATACTAAAACAACTAGCAGTGGGTACCCATTTACTAGCACCCCAAGGAGTGGGCTCTCGCCAAGGGGAGGTGAGGCTCTCACCGACTCAACACAAGGGAGGAGGAGGATTTAACACTTAGAAATATTTTAGGAATGGATGAAGAAGTCATCAAAGAGGGGTATTTATAGTTCTAGCAAAGGCCAACCAATGGCCAAGATCTTGCCAAGTGCAAGGCAAGTAGGCCAAGATCTTGCCAAGTGCACCTTATCTATCTACCACAAAATATCCTACCTACTACTTGACAAAATAGTCACCATTTCGCCCAAGCCAACCGCCACAACGCAGCTCCAATGAGAGGTGACAAGTGTCGCCTCTCGCTGGTCCAAAATGTTCCACACCTAAAAATCCGCAAAAATTAAAATGACATAGCCGTAATTTACCCTACGAAAGTCATGGAAACGCTTCGGTAAAAACGACTCTAAACGGGTGTCAGGAACAAAATAATTCGCCAAGCCACTTTAAACTTCAAAATTTTCTACGCACGCCCCACGCATACATACTGAAATACGGTATAACATTCTCCTCTTAGAAACATTCGTCCCGAATGTTCCTTCTAAGTCTCAAACAAACGCCACAAGATAGTCTTCACTACTATACTTACGAGAACAATCCCGCCACACATGGCCACTAAACACCCGCGCAAATACCTCCATCCAAGTCCACGAGGAAACACCTCTAACATTACCACAAACACCTCTCTCCGGTCTAAAATATACTTCCTTCGCACCTTCTCCTTACAAAAGAAATGATCACATCTATGCTCGCCATACATGCTCGCTTCTCCTTTACTCGCCGTGATACCACTTTTGTCACTTTGCCGCGAGGTTCTAGTGTCACCCGCGACCCAACAATGGTACCGGCCGCACGCGATCCCCGAGGTCGTCGTGACACTCAACTCTTACCACATTTCGACATCGCTTCGCCCAAAACTCGGGTTACTATCTCTAACGTGGTCATCATTAATCGAACACTGACGGATTCCGATACTTTCCCGATTATATCAATACGAAGACCGGACGACGCTTCCTAAGCTCTGACGGCAAGAATGCTAACATATAGGCAACCCGCCTATTCTTCACATGAACTCGTGCGGCCCAAAGTAACTCCGCTAAGTTCCTCTGCTTTCCAAAACTCGCTACACCCAAACCGGGTGGTACCTTCAAGAAGATCGACCGCCAACTCAACTCTGCGCCGCCGATTATCCGCACGATTTCTCCGAGCCGCCGTAACCTCTTCTAGACAAGCTTTACCCTATCCACATACCGGAACAAGCCTAAACCAACTATCCGAATCTTCGCCAACATCGAACCAATCGACCAAGAACTTACACTTCCGCCCCTACAAGGCCTCATAAGGCGACATTCAAAACCGAAATGGTAGCCTAAACACTCTCCACAGAGACAACAATCCCCACAACTACCTCTCAAATACACACACCGCCCGAGGGCGAACGCGATTCTCGAGACTCACCGAAGTTCCTAACCTTGCCTCGTAAAACCTCCGTAAAGAAGAAACCAGAACTGGCTCCACTGCCTCGCCTTAAGGTAGGCACCTCGCAGCCCTACCACCTTCTCGATGTAACATCACCGCCAAGCAACGGCCCTCGATCAAAACACGACGGGTCGACCCCATCGCCCGACTATCGGTCGAACGCATCCACGAACATGTACGCCGTTAACTAAACTTGGGCCTAACATCCTCGTGACTTACCACCCGGCGACCACCACAACCGACTTACCACCAACAGCCGCGGTTGACCCGCAACGCGGGCCTCAACCCGACCGCAACGCGCTAAACGCTAGCTCTCCAAGGAAAACTCACTAACCACGCTACTTAAAACCTAGCGTCTTCTTAGCTCAACTACCCTCTTTCATTCCACACTACTCGTGACTTATCCCAGAACATAGCTCACGCGGCACTATGCACTCCTATAAGGGTCAAACATAAACATACGCCTTTACTCGAGACGGCCTTACCTCTAAGGTCTCTACGATAAAACTCTACTACCACACCTTCTCTATCCCCAAATCTTACTTGGTTAACTAACCAAGATTTCTAATTACAATTTACACAATGCCATCGTAATATAACACTTAAGGTATACTCACCCTATCACACATACTAATCCCTGTAGGTTAAAGATCTATCTCAGATTTATCGCTTCACTCCCTTAGTCGTTTAATCAAACTCGCCTGCAGGCGATAGCTACAAGATGACGAACTACCCACCGATCCTCGGGGCTAAGTCCTCCTACAAGGACACTCTTTCGACATCGACTCGACGGCCGAGGTACAACAAGTACCAACTAAAAGACGACATTCCCGGACGACGCTCATATCGCGGAACCGGAAACTCGAGCTCACCAACTCCCGCCACCCCGAACGCCCCGAGCCCCGCGAGGACCTTCGCACCGTGGACGTGCATAATCTAATCTGGCCGCGAGGTGACTCGACTCGGAAGTCGCCAAAGCGACCTTGCCGCCCGCCCTCTTCGCCGCCCTTCAACCCGCCGATCTCTACGCTTTGGCTCGCCGCGCACAAGCCCGCCCATCGCCATGCTCAAGCTTCAATCAAGAATTACTGCACAACCTCTCTTAGATAGTCATCAAGACTCGCGTACATCAGATACTCTCTGCAGCCAAATCCATAGCTAGTAATGTGGTTGTCTTCGCAATCTATATTCTCTGCTCTGGCCGCGGATCAAGATTCAAATGTCATGGCGCAGAGGAAATGCCGCCGTGCAAACTCACTGGGCTAGCGACGAGCATAACTCCCGAATAAAACACCACCCAGTGCGATGATTGGGCCCTCGTGAATCTCTCCTCAACTTACTTGCAGCCTCCTACGCTGCCTCCCTGGGCCCGGCTTGCCCTACGCGAGGTATAACTGCAGTGGAAAGAAATACGCTGCGGGTCCAACGTATCACACAAATTTCTAAGGCACGATCTCGTAATGAGAAGAATGGAAACTAATCCTAAATATCCTATAGCCTCGACATCGCTGGTGCACAATACACCGATAATCAAGACTTCATCGATACGCCAGAGACACTTTCCGAGGATTAACCTGCTCGATACCACTTTTGTCACGACCGAACTCGGGCCTGGATCGTGCCTTACCCCGCACCCTAGTGACACAACATCGAGTAATCACGAACATAAAGACAATACATGAAACCAATGTAATATGACAAAGGAAATAAGAAAACAAAGCAACTAAAACTACTTACCTTCAGATATATATAAATAGCAATTTGAATGGGCATAACCTCTTACAAATTCTGCCACAACAAGATTTGCTGCACTTCTACGAATAATATGATAACAACGACGGACAGGCTTCCGCCATACCCCGAATGTAAGCACCTACCACAACAGGACTATACCAAGATAAGCCTCCGAGAAACGGAGCTTTCCCAAACGCCGAATCATGACCCTAAGAGCGAGGATCAACGATCGTGTACCTTTACTCGCAGATGAACGCAGCCTCGGGCGAGGTCAAGATAACAAAAATTTAGTATGTGAAATCAAATAACATCAGAATGAAATCATAAGAGTCTATATAAAGCAGAGACATGTATGATAACCAAACTACGCTCACAATAAATAAACAAATATGTCAAGTCGTGACTCACGCCTCAAGTCATCACAATAACCGCACGGTAAGTACGAAGGCATAGCCGACTACTAAGACCCGCAGACAAACCAAATACCATAAATCGCATCACGAGGTCTTTCTAGACCGCACTACACGATCGGCCGCCACTCGCTCGCAGATCAATGCGCTGCCTATCCTCGAACTACCGCAGCCCGCATAGGTCACACACGCACCCGCATGAGGTATTCTCGAATCACGGTCCTGCATCACCGAGGTATACCTCGCATCGAGGGCGCTTAACCCCAGATCCACCTAGGCTCCCGCAGCCCGCATAGTCCTCAAAGACCGCATAGTCCTCAAAGACCGTGATAGGCATCCCCGCATCGTGCTAAACACCCGAATGATCAACTCGAGCTCCCGCAACTCCGCATAGTCACAAGGATCGTGATAGCCGTAGAGACCGCATCAAGGGTGGCAAGCCCTGTGATAACAAGTCGGGGTATGTGATATAATAACAAGATAACGGCTTAACGCTTGACAACGTAAGCACAACAAGAGCGACCCCTTTACATAATAATCACAAGATACTAACACACGAAGATCCTAATATGTTTACTTATCAAATCAACAAGAAAGTATTACAAGGCTATCACAAACCAATACAATCAAGTTATTCACACAAGGTACTTTCTACTAACACGTTCGGGTACCTATCCCCAAAATACTTCACACATTAAATCTTTAAAAGAACTGCTTGCTCACATAAGTCACACAATACCCGTAGTATAAAATAGAACGACTGCCTTTTTAAGTAATCAAAATACTTACCTTTGTAAAATCAAGTAACAACATTATTTTCCAAACGCCCAAGTTTGCCTAATTTCAAGTGTTTACGCTTCTTATTTTAGAAAGGTTTCAGAGGTCATAGTCTTATTTATTTAGGAATATAATTCTCTTTAACAATCAAAAACATAAACCTTATGTGCGAGTAGACATTCTTGTTTATAACAATCTTATTACAAAGAACTATGATCTAGAAATATCATTTTGTCTCATCTTAGCTTCTATGCAGATGGAAGTTTCTACCGGTTTTAATAATACTTAATCACAAAACATTTCTTTATTAACGCCGCAGTTGGTTTGTCGATACACATTCCGATTCAAATCAAGAAACATTCTTAAGCCGTTATACCTAACTTCCCATAAAGCTAGTATAACTCTTAAGTTTTCAAAAACCAAGTATTACTCTTCTTTTAAAATGATTCAAAAATCTTTTGAAATACTTCAAGTTCTTTATTATCACATAACCAACCAGTTATAGTTCAAATAAGTTACCTTTTAAAAACCACAAGTATTCTCTTACATACATCTTTTGAAATACTTCAAGTTCTTTATGTTTTAGACCAACCAAATACATTTAACACATGTACGTCTACCGTACTACATAGTTACACACATATCATGCTACAAGAGATAGGAAGAGGTTCACATACCTCGCGACGAGTATCGACTAATAGCAAAACGCTCCAAGTACTTCCAATCGTCGGCTACTCCTTAAGCCAAGTAGATCGCGCCACACGTAGTACTTCAACCTATAAGGCCACAAGACGCTTATTAACATTTAGGTCTAATCGTAGAACATTCTACGTAAAATTCTAAGAAGACTCCTCTTCCCGCAATAAAGATAAATCTCCTCCTCTATCGGGCCGCTACCAAGCCAACCTGGGGGTTATACGCCTAATCCGGACGCGGTACAATTCTACCTCACGTAAAAGCTACACAAGTCTATCAGAATACACCCCATGTAAATACAGCCAAGATTTCTTTCAAAAGATTTCTTATTATTCAGCTTAAGTCAAAAGACATCACGACAACAACGCTCAGTTCTATATATAGTATACTTCAACTATATAGTCTAACAATCATGTAATTTCCAATTACAATAGAGGGACAACAGATTTACCTCAATATGCCCATAATTATCCAAGTTTAAACGTCGATCCCGAGCAAGGTTTAGCTCCTACTCCGCGCCCGACCCGCCTCCAAACAACCCTTAGAAGTTCTAACCAACTTCTACTAATTACTCCAACTAACTATGGAGATTTTCCTTGTGGTTTTGCCAGGACCGACGGAAGTATGATAGTATAACTGGCTTTTTGTAAAGGTATAACCTAATACTACAAGGTATACTACTAAGGTAATTGGCATTATAACAATACTTTTGAGAGTATTTCTACCAAGAGGGGTATTATACGAAACAACTAGCTAGGGGTACCCCACTCGCTAGCACCCCAAGGAGTGGGGCTCTCGCCAAGGGGGAGTGAGGCTCTCACGACTCAACACAAGTGGAGTGAGGAGGATTTAACACTTAGAAATATTTTAGAACGGATGAAGAAGTCATCAAAGAGGGTATTTATAGTTCAGCAAAGGCCAACCAACGCCAAGATCTTGCCAAGTGCAAGGCAAGTGTAGGGACAAGATCTTGCCAAGTGCACCTTATCTATCTACCACAAAATATCGTACCTACTACTTGACAAAATAGTCACCATTTCATCCAAGCCAACCGCCCATTAACGCAGCTCCAATGAGAGGTGACAAGTGTCGCCTCTCGCTGGTCCAAAATGTTCCCACTCTAAAAATCCGCAAAAATTAAAAATGACATAGCCGTAATTTACCCTACGAAAGTCGTGGAAACGCTTTCACAAAAACGACTTAAACGTGTCAGGAACAAAATAATTCGGCCAAGCCACTTTAAACTTCAAAATTTTCTACGTACGTCCTTACGTACATACTCTGGAAATACGGGGTATAACACAATATATCACTAGAACAACCGGCTATCATACATAACATAAGCATTACCGGCTTATCACAATTATCATAAGCAAGTTAAGAAATCCCCTAACTTCTTATTAGCTTTGTTCATATACCCTCTCATTTTAGTTTACTTAAGGTACTAACATGTCATTATAAAACCCGGGAATTTAACCCAAAGTACTACGTACTTCTATTCTCTTAAAATGACTCTTTTTCATATAAAACTTCCAAAATACTAATAATCGTATTATCAAGTTATATATACTTTCAAAACAAGTCACAATACCTTTTAGAACTACATTTAAAGACTTCTAAATCAAGTGACTTTTTACTTTAAAACTTTAAGCAATTGATGCCTTCAAATCAATTTGCCTTTCTTCCTTTCAAGTCATTTTATCTTAATTTACATTGCTAGAGTAAACCATTCTTTTAACTTTCCATAAAGTTATTATAACCAACTTCCCATAAAGCCGTTATACTAGCTTTATACTTTAGATGCTTACATTCTTCTTTATAACCAAGAGACTTAAACTTTCCAAACAAAACAAGTATCATATACTTTCAAAATACTTTAAGTCTCTTAACTTTTACAAACTAAGATATCCTTAATATTTTTAAACAAGTGAGTTAATTCCCTAACTCAACCAACTTAGACATTCTTAAGACAAGCCAAGGATATCAAATGGAACTAGATTCGTCAAAATCTCGTACGTCTACCGTACTATATATTTACAACTACTCATGCTCAAGAGATAAGAAAGTTCCACATACCTCTTCGGTTCAATCCACTTGCTAAGTCCAATATTGTTACACCCCGGAATTCCAGGATATGTTTATAAGAACGTACGTAAGAACTCGAAAATGTTAAGATTTGAGACGAGTAAAAATTTATCGGAATTATGGAAATGTCTAAAACGGATCATGACGATTTAACGGAGCATACACGTGTCACCCCCCTTACTTGGTCTTGGATGAAATATTCATGGGTAAAATGGTCATTTGACCATTAAAGAGATGAACAAGTCTTGCTAAGGGTTAGAGCTTGACAATTTGACCAAGTCCAAGGGCCACTTGGGCTTGATCCTTCTGAAACTCATCCAAGACACCCAAATGTTGTAATCTAGACCCTCCATTTGGTTATATAATCATCCTTAGTGCAAGACAAGGCTATTTTTATACTTAGAATAATTTCAAGAAGCTTGAGCTTCACTTTGTGCTCTCGGGTTCACCATGGTGGAAACAAGAAAAAATTTTGTTTGTTGTTTAATAATCTCCACACTTTAAACCAAGGTTCCTAAGAGTATCAGGTGGTATCTCTAGAAAGACCCTTAAAAGTGGTGTTTTCGTATTAGTCGCAAGGCTTAAAACATATGAGTTCTTCAACTTTGAAGTTGGAACTTGAAGAGAGTTCTTCATAAGCTTCTAAGGGTTTCTTGTTGTGGATTGGAACGCCGAAAGCGAGGAGCTAAAGTTGCTAAGGATCGACTTGTAATCTTGGATCATATTTAAGCATTGAGGTAATAATCTTCGCCTTACTATCAGAATCAAGATTTCATGTTATGATAAGTTGGAAATGATCATGTGATACGTGTTATGAAGTTTGATAAGTGTTATGGAAATTTAGAAGCTAAAACCGAAATGACATGCCGAGCCATTTGAAATTGAAATCCAATTTGGTCGATAATTGTAATCGCCGATATTACCTACTTGATGATTGTAGTTGTTATAATCAATCGCTTGATAACATGTTATACTAAACAACTTGAATTGAAAAGGAATTGGAAAGGTTGATATGTTGTTACACCTTTGGCCGAAATGACATCAGATGTCGGACTAGTTTGACGAAATTGTGGCGGAATTTTACACGCCTTGTAGGCGGTAATCCCCATTGATAACTACATTGTCGAGCCTTAAATGTGGCGGTTTGGTTATTGAATCTCGCCTTGAAAAAGGTGGCAAAGTATGTAGAAACAAAGGAAGTGTTGTCCGATTTTCCGTAGAATTTAGTAGCTTTGCACTGGAATATTCTACGCTTGAAACTAGAAGTTAATAGACGCATATGGTCATTATAGGTTGACATACTACGACGCATATTGGACTTAGCAAGTGGATTGAACCAAGAGGTATGTGGAAACTTCCTTATCTCTCGAGCATGAATAGTTGTAAGCATATAGTACTGCAGACGACGAGATTTTGACAAGCTAGTCTATTTGATATCCTTGGCTTATTTTAAGAATGTCCAAGTTGGTCGAGTTAGGAATTAACTCACTTGTTTAAAATATTAAGGATATCTTACTTTCTAAATGTTAAGAGACTTAAAGTATTTTTGAAAGTATATGACACTTGTTTTGTTTGGAAAGTTTAAGTCTCTCTGCTATAAAGAAGATGAGTTTTAAAGTATAAAGCTAGTATAATGACTTTATGGAAAGTTGGTTATAATAGCTTTATGGAAAGTTAAAAGAGTGGTTTACTCTAAGTAATTTAAGTATGATAAATGACTTGAAATAATGAAAGACAAATTGATTTAAAGGCATCAATTGCTTAAAGTTTTAAAGAAAGAAGTCACTTGATTTGTAGCCTATAAATGTATTTCTAAAAGGTATCAGGACTTGTCCGAAAAGTAGTTATGACTTGATACTACTTATTAGTATCTTGAAGTTTTATATGAAAAAGAGTCATTTTAAAAGAATAGAAGTACGTAGTACTTTGGGTTAAATTCTGATTTTATAATGACATGTTAGTGCCTTAAGTAAACTAAAATGCAGAGTGTATATGAATAAGACTAATAAGAAGTTAGGATTTCTTAACTTACTTATGTAATGTATGATAAGCCAGAGTGCTTATGTTATGAATGATAGCCGGTTGTGCTAGTGATATATCGCTGCATTACTGGTCATTCCCTGCTTGTGGCATTTGCATATTCCGTGATTTGCTACCCATGATGCGAGGAATACCTCACGCGTCCAAAGGGCTTACGCGGGTGAAATAGTCCCACGCGGGCGATCAGTCCCATGCGAGGAATACCTCACGCGGTATACGACCTATGCGCGCGGATACAACATGCGAGGAATACCTCACGCGGTCCATACGACTTGCAGTGAAATAGTCCCGAGTAGGATCGCTTAATGATATCGCAGCGGTGGCCCCGCTGATCACGAGCCTCCTATTTTTACGCAAAGAAAGTATACTCTTGTTTACTCTCATTGTTAGTAAGGCACAGCATCGTTATACGAGTTATCATACATGTCTCCGCTTTATTTTAGACTTATGATTTCACTACAGCATTTCTGGGCCACATATTTGGTACATGTCAGATCGACCTCCTTCGGGGCCGCGCTCACGCCGCAGTAGAGTAGTGCTGCTGATCCTCACTCTAGGATCACCGCTCACCGCTGAGAAGCCTTTATTTCAAGGCTTATCCTCGGTATTGCCTGTTGTACATTCAGGTACGGGCGGCCCCGTCCCGCCAAAGTTGTTATTCTTGAGGTCCTGTAGTCACATTTGTGGATTGGGCTTGTAGGAACAAAGAGGTACTGCTTTAATTTTGTATTATATATATGTTACGAAAGGCGCCTTATCGCCAGCCTGACGATGTCACTGCCTAAGTATGATTTTTATTTTAGAGTTGTGTATGTTACCGCTATTCTCCTCGATGTATACAAAGGTGCCTGTGTAGGCACCACCGCGCCCGGCCTGGTCGTGATAAAAGTGGTATCGTGAGTAGTTACTCTGAAAGTGCTCCATGCACCGCGTTCAGTAGTCTTGATTATCGTTGTCGCACCACATCTATAATCGTGAGGTCGCAGGACATTTAGATTGGTTTCATTCTTCTCACTCTAAGATCGCGACAGAGCCGCGTGGTTAGTGGTCGCCTCCCTAACAAGTTATGTTGTTTGCAGCTACGAGAAAGGCAGCAATGACCCAGGAAAGATTATGTAGATTGCGTATCCAGGTAGGTAATGTTTGTAGTATAGTTGGTATTGTGACATACAGCTATACAGATTTATCTATGAGGGTCGGACGCGTGTTTCCTAGAATGGTTTTAGGTTACCAGGATTTGGTAAGGATTAAATTGTCACAACCCGATCCCGAGCCCGTGACTGGTGCCTTACCCGGGCACCCAAGTAGATATACATCAGAGTAACCAGCGGAATATAAAAACAAGACATGAAACATATGTAAAATGAGGCACAGTTTATCCAAGAAAGGTCACGACCAACCTGCCCGGATCGTGCCTTACCCCGGCACCCTAGTGATACAACATCGAGAAAATCAATGAAATAAAAATATGAACATGAATTAAGAGAAAAGATAAATAAACAAAGCAACCAAAAACAGCTTGCCTTCATCATATATACATAAATACCCAACAGCTTATCCTTTTACAAACTCGCCACAACAAGGCATGCACTTAAGATTTTTGCAATGCATGACGGACAGGTTCTCGCCATACCCTCGAATGTATAAGAATCTAAAGACTGTGGTAACATACCAAAAGATAAGCCTCCAAGGAACTGAGCTTCCCAATACGAAAGGTGATCCTAAAGCGGATCGACACTGTACCTTTTACTCGCAGATTAACGCACTTCAAGGAGGTCAAGATAACAGTACTAAGTATGTGAAATCAGAAATATCAGAATGAAATCATAATAGTCTATATAAAGCAGAGACATGTATGATAACCAAACTACGCTCACAACATAGAAGCAATATGTCAAGTCGTGACTCACGCCTCAAAGTCATCCTCACGCCTGGAACTTCTTCCTCACCGCCGTAGCCTAGGTACAAATCACGTGGATACGATAATGTGTCTCGCCCATCTTATGGACCCAATATAGAAACGTGTGGAATACATTCCTGATGAACCTGTAGTCTGAAATACATTCTGATGAACCTAGAGTCAAGTGACATACATTCCTGGACGAACCCAGAGTCGAGTGAATACATTCTGACGAACCTAATCAAGTGAAATACATTCCTGATGACCCAGAATCAAGTGAAATACATTCCTGATGACCCGTAATCAAGTGAAATACATTCCTGACGACCCTTAATCAAGTGAAATACATTCCTGATGACCCTGAATCAAGTGAAATACATTCCTGATTAACCAGAGTCGAGTAGAACACAAGATTTGCACAACAAGGCTATCACACGAATACATGTTCAAGTTTCATAACAACAAGCATAAGCAAGTTACACACGACTCAAGGTACTTTCATTTTATGTCAAAGTCCGGATTTTAACCTTAAAGTACTACGTCCGTTAAATTCCTTTTAAGATCCATTTCTTTTACAAAGGTCACCCGATACCCGTAGTATAAAATTTGAGTGACTAACATTGTTTAAGTAAACCAAAATGCTTTCCTTTGTAAAATCAAGTAACAATCTTATTTTCCAAACGTTCAAGTTTGCCTAATTTCGAATGCTCAAGTTTCTCATTTTAGAAAAAGGTTTCGTAGTTCATAGTTTTAAATCCTTTAAAACATAATTCTCCTTTAAACGTTTTGAGAAACCTATGTCTTATAAGTGAGTAGGTTATTCTTGTTTATAATCAATCTTATTAAGCAGCCATGATCTAGGAAATGTCATTTTGTCTCATCTTAGCTTCTATGCAGATGGAAGTTTCTACCGTTTTAATAATACTAAATCTGTCCAAAACATTTCCTTTTATTAACGCCGCAGTTGGTTTGTCGACACATTCTGATTTCCAAATCAAGAAACATTTTTAAGCCGTTATACCTAACTTCCCATAAAGCTAGTATAACTCTTAAGTTTCCAAAACCAAGTATTACTTCTTCTCAAAATGATTCAAAATATTTTGAAATACTTCAAGTTCTTTATTATCACATAGCCACCGCTTATAGTTCAAATCAGCTTACCTCTTAAAACCACAAGTACTTTCTTACCTACATAAAGTCGTTATAACCAACTTCCCATAAAGCCGTTATAACACTTTATGTTTCAAACCAATCAAATACATTAAACATATGTACGCTCACCGCATTACATAGTTATACACATATCATGCTAGAACAGATAGGAAGAGGTTCACATACCTCGCGACGACATCGACTAATAGCAAAACGCCCAAGTACCTCAAACCGCTTCACTACACTCTCACCAAGAAGATCACCCACACGTAGTACTACAACCTATAGAGGCCACAAAGCGCCTATTAATATCTTTAGATCCCGACGTAGAATATTCTACGTAAAATTCTAAGAAGATTCTCCCGCAAACAGAATCTCCTCCTCTATCGAGGCCGCTACCAAGCCAACCAGGGTTAACACGCCTAACCTGACGTACAATTCTACTACACAAGAATGTTACACAAGTCTACTGTAATACACCCATGTAATTACAGCTTCACTTCTTTAAATTCAGCTTAAGTCGCAAGACATCGCTGTAAGTATTATTCAGCTTAAGTCAAAAGACATTGCCGCACAACTATGTTTAGTTCTATATATAGTATACTTAACTATATACTCCTACAACATGTAATTTCCAATTACAAATGTAGGTCAAGAATGTTTACCTCGATAAGCCCAAAATTATCCGAAGTTTATACGCCGATCCCGAACAACGCTTAGCCCTACTCCGGCGCCCAACTGCTCCAACCAACCCTTAGAAGTTCTAACCAACTTCTACTTATGACTTCAACTACGTGAAGATTTACTTAGGGTTTCGCTTTTGGATCGAGGAAGTATAATAGTATTTTCCGGCTTTTGTAAAAGTGTAACCTGGGAATACTACAAGGTATTTGGGCTAAGGTATTTGGGCATTATAACAATACTGGAGAGTATTTCTATACCACAAAAAGGGGTATTTATATGAGACAACTAGGCAGTGGGTACCCACAAAAAACACCACAGTGGAGGAGGTGGTTTCTCGCCAAGGGCTCTCAAAGTGGAGGTGGTGGACGAAAGCTCACGGGGGAGGGAGTATTTTGAGACTTAGTTAGATTGCTCAAGTTTTGACGAAGAAAGTCTTCAACTGAGTGGTATTTATAGTCGTGAAGGCCAACCAACGCCAAGATCCATCCAAGTGTTAGGCAAGTGTAAGGTCAAGATTAAGCCACGTGCAACCTTATCCATCTACCCAAAATATCCTACCAACTCCTTGACAAAAACAATGCACAAAAACGTACTAACTCTCCCATTTCGTCCGTCCACTCCTTCCAATTAGAGGTGACAAGTGTCGCTCTCTCGCTGTCCAAAATGTTTCGCCTCTCTAAAAATCCGCAAAAATTATAAATGACATAGCCGGAATTTTCCCTACGAAAGTCGTGGAAACGCTTTCTGGCGAAAAACGACTTAATCTAAAGGCCAGGTACAAATTTCAAACTAGCCAACTTTAAGGCTCAAATTATAATACGACGCTACCACGCATATACCTGAAATACGGTATAACAAAAGATTGCCTTTAGGCATGTATATATACATCAAGAGGAACAGCTACATCCCAACTTTACAACAGACTACGCACTTAGAATGTAAACAACTATGGCGACATTGGCCCACCATACCCTCGAATGATATAAAGCTACAATGACAGTGAGATCATACCTAAAAAGACATGCCTCCGAGAAACTGGCTTTCCTAAAAGCGTAAACGGTGATCCTAGGAGCGGACCAACAACAGAGTACTTCTACCGCAGATTTAACGCACTCGGCGAGGTCAAGATACGTACCAAGTATGTGAAATCAGAAGCATCAAATGAAATCAAAGCATTTTAAAACCACTTACAAATGCAACTATTTCAACCGCACATAGTGCCACAACATAAACAAGAGCAAAATAAATATAATGTAACTGGTTTTTCTAGGCCGCTAATGATCGAAGCAAGGCTAATCGCTTATAAGATCATTACGCGAGCCTATTCTCGACTCCCGCACCGCATGTACCACCTAGGCCCGCATGAGGTATTCTCGTGACGGGGTAGCTAACCTCAGATCAACTCGACTCGCAGTCCGCATAGTCACACGCACCGCATGAGGTATTCCTCGACGGTAACACACCCGAGTGATCATCCCGAACTCCCGCACCCGCATAGGTCACACGCACTGCATGAGGTATTCTCGTGACGGGGCGCTAACCCTGCATAACAAGTCGTGGGTAAGTGATATAATATCAAAGACAACTACTTATCGTTAAACAACATAAGCACAACAAGTGGAACCCCTTTACACAAACGCTATGCACACTAACACACGAGCATCATAATATTTCTACTTATCAAACAAACTTACCACACCTTCAGAAATCATTTATAAGGCTTTGATAAACAATAAGTAAACCGATTCCTCTTAGCTTTCTTAAGTCGTTATACCTAACTTCCCATAAAGCTAGTATAACACTTAAGTCATTAAAACTAAGTATTACTTTTCTTTCAAAATGATTCATAACTCTTTGAAATACTTCAAGATTCTTATTATTTAAAACACAAGTCAAAGACATCGAGTAAACCAATTTTAGTTAACACACGCACGCTCACCGCACTATATATATAAAAATATCATGCTCAAGAGGATAGGAAGAATCACATACCTCCTACAAATCCACCGCCAAGTCGAATATGTCGCGCGCAGAGTATCAACCTATAATAGTCAAACACGCCTATCAACGCCTAGACTACTCAGAGAATATTCTAAGCGCATGTTCTTTATTCTACTAAAATCGGGCAAAGATTTCACCCGCCAAACTACACAAGTTCATCAGAAATACAACCAATGTAATTACACTCAATTCTCTTCTTTTATACCATCCTTCTATTAATCTTATACTCATTTCTATACTACTACAGTATGTAATTTCCAATTACAATAGAAGGACAAAGATTATTACCTCGATAAGCCCAAAATTATCCAAGATTAAATGTCGATCCTGAACAATGTTTAGCTCCTAATTTGTACGCTCTGATAGCTCCAAGAAACCCTTAGAAGTTTCTAAACAACTTCTACTTAATACTTCAACTAACTATGAAGATTTTCCTAGGGTTTCGTTTTGTGACTAAAGGATATAAAGTAGTATTTCCTGTTTTTAGTAAAGAGGTAACTTTGGAATACAACAAGGATTTTTGGCTAAGGTATTCGATAGTAACAATACTAGAAGACAATTTTTCTACCATGGGGTGTTGTTTCGCATTTGCAGAGCTAGGAAAGGTTGGGAGGACTTTGACGAGAACTTCTAAGGGGAGAGAGTTTTGGACTTGGAAATTGTTTTTTGTGACGGGTTAAGTCTCAGACTTAAGGGGTATTTATGTAACCTTCAATGGCCAAGATTAAAACAAACTGAGGCTAAGATTGGTCATGCAGTGAGTGAGTCTCCCACCAAGTGTCCACTACAATATCGGGACATATGTCCACCACAACTGGGACATATGTCCACCACAAAAACGAGCCATGTGGCCATCCACTTGCTCCACAAAAACGCCCAAACCTACTCCCACTATCCCAAAAAAATATCTGCAAGACTTGACTTATCGACTTCGCCACTAGCCCACAATTTTCGCCCAATCATCGCCACCCGAGATGCACACATGTCGCCTCCTATTGGTCCAAAATATTTCGCCTCTAAAAATCCATAATAAATTAAAATATTGAAAACGTGAAATTTCCTTCACAAGTGTTCAAATCTTTTCCACGGAAGTTCACAATTTCCTCCTTAACCTAATTAGGCTTGTACAAACGCACGCACGCCCTCACATACATACTCAAAATACGGGTATAACATTCTCCCCTCCTTAGAAACATTCGTCCCGAATGTTCCTTCTAGATTCAATTAAATCAGAAACGACATAGCTCCTCACAACTTAAACAGTTTGCAAATGCCACACATGACCACAATACAACACTTAAGTACATATGATAATTAAAACCAGCAAGTAGGAAAGGGAGTTACCTGGAGGCGCTGGGAATAGCGAGGATACCGCCTCATGTCCTCCTCCTCTCGCTTCCCACGCCATCTCCTCTCGTGCTCGCTCGCCATAAGACTCGACAAGCCACATCCTTCGTCCGCAGACGCCTAACCCGACGATCGAGTATCGCTACGGGAAACTCTCATACGATAACCCTCCACCGGACATCGCCAATCGGTGTACTCTAGATGGATCTCCGATACATCTCCTCAAAGATAGAAACATGGAAAATCGACGACCGCTTCCAGACGGACGACAGATTCAACTCATAGTAACCTTGCCTACCTCGCGACAACTGAGCAAGGCCCAATGTACTTGGCCGAGCTTCCTTTCTTCCCAAACCTCATCACACCATTCATGGGTGACACCTTCAGAAAACCCAATCATCAACCTCAAACCTGCATGCCGACGACGATGATCGTGATACGACTTTTGTCGACTCACACCAAGAATCGCCTCGATAAGCTTCACTTATCCACCGTCACAACTGTGTCCGTCCTACTAATCGCACTCGCCACATCAAACCATTTATCGCGATCCGCACTTCCTCCCATACAAGGCCTCATAAGGCGCCATCCGATACCGGAGTGGTAGCATTATTATACGCAAACTCTACTAGAGGCAAATGATCCTCCCAATACCCTCGGTCAATAACACAAAGCTCGCAAAGATATCCTCAAGCAGATGGATAGTACGCCCGCCCGTCCACCCGAGGATGGAATGCAGATCGAGGCTCACCGCCCCTAATCCTTTTCCGAAAGACTCCGTGTTAGCCAAACCGCTCTGGCCGATATGATAGATATAGGACCCCACGCAGCCTCACGATCTCTGATGTAAAGTCCGGCATAATCCTCGGCCAAAAGTCGCCCCGACCGAAGAAAGTGGGCTGATTTCACACCGCCGACGATAACCCGATAGAATCACGCTCTCCGGAAAAGCGAGGTAACCCCGTGATAAAGTCCATGTTGATCACCTCCCACTTCCGTGCGGAATCTCTATCGCTCGCAATAATCCACCGTGCCTCCGTGCTCTACCTTACTCGCCGACAACACGCACCGAGCAACAAACTCGCAACGCCCTCTTAGGCCATCCCACCAATACACAGATCCGAGGTCGTGGTACATCTTTGTCGACTTGACGGATAGAGTAACGCGCTACGCGTGCTTCCCTAGAACTCCGCCAAGTCCTCGCAATATCCGAACACACAACTCGCTTTCAAACCTTAGCACCCCATCGTGCTACCTCAAAAGCGACCTTCCTCACGAAGAGTCGATCACGATACCGCGTCAAAATCGATCCTCAAATTGTTGCCTCTTCACCTCCTCGATGATAAGACTCGCAACCTCTCGAACTCGAACCCCACCGCTATCGTAACCAATCAATCTGACTCCAAGGCTCGCTAGTCGATGTATCTCGCGACCATGCCCCTCCTCTCTGGCCGCACATCCGATAGACTACCCATCGACCTACGACTAAGCGGCATCCGCCACAACATCGCCTTCCCCGTGGTACAGATATCGACATCATAATCCTCGAGTAACTCTAACCACCGCCTATGTCGTAAGTTCAACTCTCTGGTCGAAGATATACCGAGGCTCTGTGGTCCGTGTAAATATCCACATGAACTCCATACAAATAAGGCCTCCAGATCTTCAAGGCGCGAATCACCGCTAACTCCAAATCACGCGGGTAGTTCTTCTCATGCTTCGAGCCGCCGAGACGCTGCACGCTTATAACCTTACCCCGCCAGATCAACACACATCCAAGCCCGACGCCCGACGATCACAATACACTACATAGCCGCTTGTGCCCTCCGGAAGAGTAAGAATCAAGGCCGCCAACCTCTCTTTCAAGAATCGAAGCCCTCCTCACAAGCATCCGCCCATCAAACTTAGCCGCTTCGAGTCACTAGTCAAAGGTGCCAAATAGAAGCAAACTTCTCCACGAACCTCCGATAGTAACTCGCAAGGCCCGTAAAGTTGCGCACTGCTGAGTAAGAGGTCCGCCAACTCGATCGCTTCGATCTTGGCCGATCCACCCAATACCATCGCCCCACAATATGCCCAAGAAAAGCCACCAAGTCAACCGTAACTCACACTTCAAAATTTGGCGATAAATCACTGGTCTCGAGAACCTCAAAGATAGCCTCAAACGCTCCGTGACGCTCCCGCTCGAGCTGAATAAACCAAGATGTCATCAATGAATACTATCACAAACGATCCAAAATGGCTTGAACACTCGGTTCATCAAATCCATAAATACCACGAGCATCGTCAAACCGAAAGACATAACCTCGAACTCATAGTGCTCGCATCGTCCGAATGCGCCTTGGGACATCCGCCTCTAACTCGCACTGATGATAGCCCGATCGCAGATCAATCTTAGAGAAACATCTCGCACTCGCAATCGGTCGAACAAATCATCAATCCCGGGAAGGGTATTCGTTTAATAGTCACCTTGTTCACCGCTCAGAATCAACACACATGCGCAGCTGCCCCGCCCTTCTTCTTCACGAACAATACACGGCGCTTCCTGCGAGAAACACTCAGCCCGATGAAGCCCTTTCTCCAAAGAAATCTCTCACCGTCCTTCAACTCTCTCAACTCGCAAAGCATTCAGATGGCTGAATGGATATAGTCGAGTATCCGCAAAGACATCGACATAAAACTCTATCTCCTCTCGTGAGGGATACCCGGAGGTCGCCGAAACACATCCGGGAACTCCCCGATCATCGATTCGATCAAAAACTGCATCGCAGCCTCGTGATAAACACCCGAATGAGATGGTAGATATACCCTTCTCGCACCATCTTCCTAGCCTCGAGGTAAGAAATAAACCTACCCTACACACGTTGTTCCTCCCACTCAATAACCGGCCCTCAGAAATCGAACTGCACTCAACCTCGCCTCACTCACATTGGCGTAGCAAGAAGCTAGCCAATCCATACCCATGATCACATCGAATCGCCATATCCAACTCTATCAAGTCTTAGGTCCGACGATCGCATATAGTCACCGGGCAAGCCCTATATACCCGCCGAGCTACCACCGAATCACCATCCGCGTAGCTACCTCGAATGGGTCTATGGACTCGTGCTCTATCCTATCCTACTAGTAATACGGGAGATATATAGACAGAGTAGAACCCGATCTATCAAGGCATATACGCTACAACAAGAAACCGATAAAGTACTGCGGATTTACATCCGCGATGCCTCCCGTCCCGGGCGGCCGGACAGGCATAAATGCGGCTCGAGGATCACTGAATCGACCCGTACACGACCTCCGCCGCGACCGGGCTGGTCCACGAGTACCGCTCTCCGGCGAGTAATCAGGAGACGAAGACCAGAAAAGACCCCGCAGCCGACTTCTACTATCTCGCGCGCTTGGCCTGACAAATTCTCGCAGTGACCTTCCGCCGCAAGCATAACAAACTCAAGTAGACCACAACTCCCGTGAATGGATCTACCGTGACGGCCACACCGGCGGGTGGTCTCGACGGTTAGCACCTCTCGCTACTCGAAGTCCGCCTCGCCCCGACCGCCTCAATACTTAGCTGCATCAAGACGGTAGAGTGCTCGAGCCGGGCCGTGGTGCAAATCTAGTCCGGCCGAGACCGCCCACCCCGAGAGCTACCAAAAGATCCCGCCGCCCCGGCCTTCTTCATCGCTGATATCCGCTGACCCGCCGCCTCTACGCCTCACACCTGGCGCATTTAGCTCGCACGCGGCAATGTCCATGCCCTACCAAGAGCTACACCCGAGCAAGACTCGCCAAATAATCATCTAGCCCGCGACGTAGCTGCACTCGCCCTCCATATATGCTACCAATGCAGTGGACATATCGAGCCAACGAAGTCGAACTCCACGCCAGACTCCCAAATCAGGCGCCTCTCCGCCAAAGATCAAAAATATGTCGCCCGCGTTTCTCATCCGCGAGGCAAGAAATGAGTGAGAAATGCCTCGTAGAACTCGCCCCATACCGCCGAGGCGCATGCTCTCCCGATAGCTCCCACGACCAAACTACCGATCATGATCACGCAACGATGCGAACCCAAGACCACCGACTGCCTCCAAGCTCGATCACTCACGATCCGTCAGTCGTCGATGAACTCCTCGCGATCATCTCATGCCTCGACCAGAACTCGCGCTACAACTCGTAAAATCCCGTAGTCTCAAGCCGTCCGACCGGGTGAACCACGCGTGCATCGAATCGCCGCGCCCAGCTTATCTCATGTTCGCCACAATCTTGGCTAGTAGCCGGGCCATCTCCTCAGAACCCATCTCTCTCGCCTCTGTGCCGTGGAATGGAGGCGCAGTACCGTGGTCTCGTGAGCTTCGCTGCGCCTAAACTCGCTGGGCCGGCGCTGCAGAACTCGCCGCCCGAGGTATCGCTGCAAAGTCCGGCCTCGCACTCGCGACTTCTACGCTCGCCCTTCTAGGCCCGGTTTTGCGCGAGGCATAATCGGGTAAAAGAAATACGTTAGAGGGTCCAACTTATCACACGCCTCTAAGGCACGATCTCAGAGTGAGAAGAATGGAAACTAATCCTAAATATCCTATAGCCTCCTCGACATTGGTGTGGTGCACAACACGCCGATAATCAAGACTTACTAGATACGGCTCAGACACTTTCCGAGGATTAATCGCTCGATACTACTTTTGTCACAACCCGATCCTGGTCCGTGGATCGTGCCTTACCCGCACCCAAGTAGACATACATCGAGTAACCAAATGAATATAAAAACAAGACATGAAACATATGTAAATGAGGCACGCTTTATCCAAGAAAAGATTGTCTTTCTACATGTATATATACATCAAGAGGAACAGCTACATCCTAACTTTACAACAGACTACGCACTTAGAATGTAAACAACTATGATGACAGTGCTCGCCATACCCCGAATGTACATAAAGCTACAATGACAGTGAGATCATACCTAAAAGACAAGCCTCCGAGAAACGGCTTTCCTAAAAGCGTATGCGATCCTAGTGAGCGGACCAACAACAGAGTACTTCTACCGCAGATTAACGCACTTCAAAGCGAGGTCAAGATAACAGTACCAATTATGTGAAATCAGTAGCATCAAATGAAATCAAAGCATTTTAAAACCACTTACAAATGAAACTATTTCAACCGCACATAGTGCCACAACATAAACAAGAGCAAAATAGATATAATGTAACTGGTCTTTTCTAGGCCGCTAATGATCGGGCAAGGCCAATCGCCTATAAGATCATTACGCGAGCCTATTCCTCGACTCCCACACCGCATAGACCACCTAGGCCCGCATGAGGTATTCTCGATCGGGGTAGCTAACCTCGATCAACTCGACTCCCGCACCGCATAGTCACACACCGCATGAGGTATTCTCGTGACGGTAACACACCCGAGCGATCATCCCGAACTCCCGCAGCCCGCATAGGTCACATGCACTCCGCATGAGGTATTCCTCGACGGGCGCTAACCTCGACATAACAAGTCGTGGGTAAGTGATATAATATCAAGACAACTACTTATCGTTAAACAACATAAGCACAACAAGTGAACCCCTTTACACAAACGCTATACAAGACACTAACACACGTAGCATCATAATATTTCTACTTATCAAACCAACTTACCACACCTTCAGAAATCATTTATAAGGCTTTGATAAACAATAAGTAAACCGTTTCCTCTTATCTTTCTTAAGTCGTTATACCTAACTTCCCATAAAGCTAGTATAACACTTAAGTCATTAAAAACTAAGTATTACTTTTCTTTCAAAATGATTCATAACTCTTTTGAAATACTTCAAGATTCTTATTATTTAAAACTCAAGTCAAAGACATCAGAGTAAAACCAATTTTAGTTAACACACGTACGTCTACCGTACTATATATATAAAAAATATCATGCTCAAGAGGATAGGAAGAATCACATACCTCCTCACAAATCCACCGCCAAGTAGAATATGTCACGCAGAGTATCAACCTATAATAGTCAAATACGCCTATCAACGCCTAGACTACTCAGAGAATATTCTAAGGTATGTTCTTTATTCTACTAAAATTGGGCAAGATTTCCTACCCGCCAAACTACACAAGTCTCATCAGAATACAAACCAATGTAAGTACAATCAATTATCTTATTTTATACCATCCTTCTATTAATCTTATACTCATTTCTATACTACTACAAAGATGTAATTTCCAATTACAATAAGGACAAAGATTATTACCTCGATAAGCCCAAAATTATCCAAGATTAAACGTCGATCCCGAACAACGCTTAGCTCCTAATTTGTATGTCTGATAGCTCCAAGAAACCCTTAGAAGTTTCTAAACAACTTACTTAATACTTCAACCAACTATGAAGATTTTCCTAGTGGTTTCGCTTGTGACTAAAGGATATAAAGTAGTATTTCCGGGTTTTTAGTATAGAGGTAACTTTGGAATACAACAAGGGATTTTTTGGCTAAGGTATTTGGGATATTAACAATACTAGAAGACAATTTTTCTACTAAGTGGGGTGTTGTTTCGACGAGCTGTGGAAAGTGGTTGTTTTGACGAGCTAGTGGAAAGTGGGGAAGACTTTGGACGAGAACTTCTGGGGGGAGGAGTTTGTGACTTGGAAATTGTTTTTGTGGATGGTTAAGTCTTGCACTTGGGGTATTTATGTAACCTTCAATGGCCAAGATTAAAACAAACGAGGCGTAAGATTGGGTTGCTTGTGCGAGTGGAGTCTCCCACCAAGTGTCCACCATAATATCGGGACATATGTCCACCACAACTTTGGGACATATGTCCACCACAAAACGAGCCATGGCTATCCACTTGCTCCACAAAAACGCCCAAACCTACTCCCACTATCCCAAAAAAAAATATCTTGCAAGACTTGACTTATCGACTCGCCACTAGCCCACAATTTTCGTCCAATCAATGCCACCTAAGGGTGACACATGTCGCCCTCCTATTGGTCCAAAATATTTCGTCTCTCGGAAAAATCCATAATAAATTAAAATATTGAAAACGTAAAATTTCCTTCACAAGGTTCGAAATCTTTTCCGATGGAAGTTCACAATTTCCTCCTTAACCTAATTAGTATTGTACAAACGCATTTACGCCCTCACATACATACTGAAATACTGGTATAACATAAATAAATACCGTGAAGGTAGAACAATTAATGGACTCTCGAAGGTTTTACGTGCTAATTTGAGATAATTAGGAGATGATGAGTTGTCCGAGAAGGAAATGAACCCTTAAGAAGTTATTATTAAGGGAATTAATGGAAGACTATGTTAATAGACTGAGCTACGTGGTATGATTAAGAGAATGGTACGGGTGAGATCTGTATGGAGTAAGTATGGTTGTTGTGGTCAAGACAACACGATTATGGTGTTATGAGAAGTTATTGTACCCGTTTACGGGGGGACTGATAAGGTAGGCTTGGAGCATGGAAATTGCAAGCCTAAGAATAGTGATAACCGCCGACGTCGAGTCGGGTTGAGGACCTATTAAGGGTCGCCCCATAGCCTGTAATAGAATGGGATCAGTTGGTAGTAGTCCCGCTATGTGATAGGGTCACGAGGGTGTAAGGCCCAAGTCTAGTTAATCAATTTACGGGTTCGTGGACGATTCCACCGAATCAAGGTTACGAGCCTAAATGGCCTTATGTTGTTTAGAATAGTAACCCAAAGATCGAGGCCCGAATCAGATGGAGGCTATGTACGACGCTAGAATAAGTTTGGAAGTACGGAAGAGTACGACCGAATAAAGAGAGCAACCAAGTGTAAAGAAATGGAGCTCGAATCCACGGTGTCCTTTCGAGGTGACTACACCCGCGAGTTTTCGTGGTAGCTGCGTAGATAATAATTACCGTAACGATACACCGTTGACCTCAGCGCACTCCAGCAGAGTCGCATGCATGCATATCGAGGTCATTATGAGCACGCTAGTTGGCCTCTTGTTATGCCAACGTGACTATGTGAGAGATTGATTCTACCGCTTTCCTGCAGTTTGCTATCGAGTGGAAAGAAAGAGAAGTGGTGGTAACCAAAGGAATTATCCTTCCTTCTTTGACATCATTGATTTTAATAAGTCCGCGTGACTTGTTCATTCGAGGTAAATTAACGCAGAAAGTAAGTAATACCGAATTTGAATGAGTTTATGCTAAGTGCCCTCGATGTACTTCGAGTTGGTTTGGTGTGGCGTATGCTCAGGCCACGACCTTCCTGATAAGTTCGTGATAGCGCAAGCAAGAATAAGATAAGTATGAGTGCCTACGGAAAATGTAAGACATCTTTGGTAGGTTTTGAAAATCTACACGACTTTAAAGCTACGTGATGATTAGTTATTTATCGACCGCAAGAGGACCCCGTGATTGTGTCATGACTCCAAGGAAAGTTTATTTAACGGAGATAAGTTCTTCCCCACGTAAGGCGACGCTTTACGACATGGGTTATGGTACCCATGTTGTTAGACGAAGGATAGAGACCGTAAGGTCTTCAGATCGCTACGCCATAGGTTACGCTTTAGATAACCGTGGGAAAAGTATTGTCAGTAATTAAGAACGACGCATTTAAATGGTCGAGGAAATGTCGTATGATAAAACGCAGTAGTACGCATATATGAAATCGCATTTATGAATCAAGATAGAAATACTTTTGCTAATAATAAGCATAAGGTAAGGTTACGCCCGTAATGATAAAAGAGAATACGACTATGGTTATGTAAGTTGCAAGAGATATGATTACCCTGCACTAGTGTAAGACCATTAGTAAATAATGGGCAAGAAGAACACCTCGAGGAAGCGGTGGTAGCATCAGATCGACGAGAAAGATTGTAAGAAAATACGGAGGGGTAAGGACCCCGTGACAACTTGAAATAACTTATAAAGGAAAGACGAGTAGACACTCGAACGATAAGAAATTTTGACAAGTCTTTGGATTATGTAATACCATGAATGGAGGTTGAACACCTGACTATAGGCTCAACAAACTGGGAAAGGAAAATCGGGTTACTACTTGACGAGATCAAGGAAATCTCCCCCCCCTAAATTGTGATAGACAGGAAGTCTTAGTCATGTGGCAAGCAAATGAATCAAATCTAAGTTAGTGACCAAGTTGAGTTGCAACAGAGAAAGGGAAACAGGAACCATAATTGAGATTAAGGGTGCCCGAATATTTCGCAGGTTTGAGGAAGGCTTCCAGTTATTGGAAGATAAGTTGACCACGACTACAGTTCTAACACCCCCTGAGAGACTAGGAGGTTAGGTTATTATGGTAATATTTTGAGTGTTTGGTCATGCGTCGACGCAACACGATAAGGTTAGAGCCTATGTTTTCCTGCCATAGGGAAGATGAAAGTGGATTACGCTACTCACGATTTAGAGTAGGCGCAGCTTAATCGTATCTTGAAAATTTGGAGGCATTCCTTATATAGACTTCACGTGGATATTTACGCAGCCACAAGAGCCTCCAGATATCTTCGCATGCAGGTAGCTGAATTTCCGGCAGACGGCGGTTAGAGTTACTCAAGGATTGTGATATCGATATCCTATACCGCCCGGGAAAGCCGAGACTACATGCACGCCTAAGTCGTGATTTACGGGTAGTCCGCCGATGGGCAGCCGACAGACAGACGTGGTCCGTGAGATTCATCACCAATGAGCCGGCGGTTCGATTATTTGTTTCAAGGTGAACGGTTTGATCCGAGAGGTCGCCAGTCTTCCTTCGCCGGCGAGGTGAAAAGGCAACAATACGAGGATTCAAAGATTAGATGTGGTCGAGATACCGCTTCTCCGGTACAGAAGATCTGTTTGAGTAGCACCGACGGGTGCCGTGGATATGAGGATAGATTGTGTGTACCCTGCATCGCAGACTTGTCGCCAGGTTTTGCGAGGCACGCAGGTTTATCGCTTTAATTGTTCGAGGGTCGACTGCCGGGTCGTGACCCTGATGTTTGTATTGTAAGATGGCCTCAAGAGGACGAGCAGAGTTGTTGCATAATGTCCGAATTAGTAATGTGTCAAGGTTGAGCACCGTGGCCCATCGGGCTATTACAGCGATTTAGATCCCGACTTAGATATGAGGTAATTAAATGGATCTTGTTACGTGGTGGCATCGCATCGAGGAAGCGCACTGGGGTCATGGTAAATAGTCGCGTAAACCAGCCGTGTTCTTCCTGCTAGGACCACTTACTCTACCGAGGATTATGCTAGCTTATATAGTAGGGAGATTGCAGACTTCACCGGTGCCTACATTTATGATGTCGATAGATGAGTTCAACCACTACCGACTGGAGGTTTTCCGTATGTATTAGGACACACGCGAGTCTCAAAGGTGACATTTGACATTTCAACCTCGATCGACGGACAGCAAATGCGACTATCCAAATACTGAGGATAGCGGCGCCCGTGTTCTTGATTTCAGAGATAGTCGATGGTTATTTGCCTCTTGTCGAGTTACGACGATAACAGATATGTCACGACCAACCTCGCGGATCGTGCCTTACCCCGCACCCTAGTGATACAACATCGAGTAATCACGAACATAACACAACAACATGAAATAACAAGAAGTGTACAACAGCTTATCTTAGAAAACTTGCCTTTTCGCATATATATAAATCAACTAAAAACCGAACAGCTACATCCTTTTACAACCCCGCCCACAACAAGATTACGCACTTAAGAATGATACGACAACAATGGCGAGACAGTGGCCCCACCATACCCCGAATGTAAATACCTACAACGACAGGACTATACCATCATAAGCCTCCGAGAAACGGAGCTTCCCAAACGCCGAATCAGGACTCCTAAGAGCGAGGATCAACGATCGGCGATTTTACTCGCAGATTTAACGCAGCTTCGGGCGAGGTCAAGATAACAGTACCAAGTATGTGAAATCGAAATATCAGAATGAAATCATAGTAGTCTATATAAAGCAGAGACATGTATGATAACCAAACTACGCTTCACAATAAAGCGCATGTCAAGTCGTGACTCACGCCTCAAGTCATCACTCAAGTATAACAACGGGTCTCACGCCACAACATCAATCACGCCGTGGAATACCTTCCTCACCGCCATCCATGATATAAAAGCACCAAGGAATACACATGAACACCGTGTCCCACCCGTGTCATAATAAAACCGCACGGTAAGCACGAAGGCATAGCCGACTACTAAAACCCACGCACCAACAATGCTATAAAATCAGATCACGAGGTCTTTCTGCACCGCACCATGATCGGGCCGCCACTCGCTCGCAGATCACCGCGCGCCTATTCCTCGAACTTACCGCACCCGCATAGGTCACACATACCCGCATGCAGGTATTCTCGAATCACGTCCTGCATCACCGAGGTATACCTCGACGGAGGCGCCTTAACCCCAGATCCGCCGACTCGCACTCGCATAGTCTCAATAGACCGTGATAGTCCTACGGACCGCATAGGCATCCTCGTGACGGCTAAACACCCGAATGATCAATCTCGAGCATACCGCCCGCATAGTCTCACATACCGCATAAAGCCGATAGACCGCATCAAGTGTGGCAAGCCCTGTGATAACAAGTCGGGGTAGGTGATACAATAACAGTACAACGGACTTACCGGTTAGCAACGTAAGCACATCAAGAATGACCCCTTACACAACAATCACAAGATGCTAACACACGTAGATCCTAACATGTTTACTTATCAAATCAACAAGAAAGTATTACGCGCTATCACAAACCAACAAAATCAAGTTATTCACACAAGGTACTTTACGCTAATAAGTTCTGCATTCATCCCCAAAGTACTTCATACATTAACTCTTTAAAAGATCCGCTTCTTTCACGTAAGTCACACAATACCCGTAGTATAAAATAGAGTGACTATCTTTTAAGTAAACCAAAACACTTCCCTTTGTAAAATCAAGTAACAACATTATTTTCCAAACGCTCAAGTTTGCCTAATTTCAAATGTTCACGCTTCTTATTTTAGAAAGGTTTCAGAGTTCATAGTCTTATTCATTTAAGAATATAATTCTTTTAAACAACTGAGAAACATATGCCTTATATGCGAGTAGGTTATTCTTGCTCATAATCAATCTTATTAAGCAGCCCATGATCTAGGAAATGTAATATCATTTTGTCTCATCTTAGCTTCTACGCAGATTTAAGGTTTCTACCGGTTTTAATAATACTTCTTTAATCAAAACATTTCCTTTATTAACGCCGCAGCTTGTTTGTCGATACTCATTCCGATTTCCAAATCAAGAAACATTATTCCTTTAAAAATCAAGTACTCATTACTCACGAACGAGGTTTCACACAAAATTCATATTAATTTAATTAAGTCAAGTCTCCGATCTTCTAAAATCAATAAATCATTCGCTTTATCTCTCTTAAGCCGTTATACCTAACTTCCCATAAAGCTAGTATAACTCTTAAGTTTTTAAAACCAAGCATTACTCTTCTTTCAAAAACAGCTTAATTTCTTGAATTACTTCAAGATTCTTATTATTCAGCTTAAGTCAAAAGACATTGTCGCATAACCACGCTCAATTAACACGCAGACGCTCACCGCATATATATATATATATTCTTTTAAAATATCATGCTCAAGAGGATAGGAAGAATCACATACCGCGACGATTATCGACTATTAGCAAAACGCCCACGGCTATAACCCGCTTAGCCTTGTCCACCTTTCAAGAGCACATGCTACTCACGTAACATTCAACCTATAAAGGTTATAAAAGTCTATCAAAGTCTAGACTACTCTGTAGATTATTCTTAAGCAAAGAGGTTCTCTATTTACTAAAAACGGCAAGACTTCTCTATTCACAAACTTCATAAGTTTACTATAATACACCCCATGTAAGTACAGCCCATTTTCTTCTTATATACTTCATCAGATATAACTTATACTTATTCTTATACTTCAACAAAGATGCACACTTAATTACAAAAGGAGACAAGATATTACCTCGATAAGCCCATAATTATCCAAGTTAAATGTCGATCCCGAGCAACGCTAGCTCCTACTCCGTGCTCCAACCCGCCTAAACAACCCTTAGAAGTTCTACGAACTTCTTTATAAATCCTTCAACCAATCAAGATTTTCCTTAGGGTTTTGGCTTGAGACAAAAGGACATAAGGTAGTATTTCCTGCCTCACGACAGGTATCTTTGGAATACTACAAGGTATATGGCTAAGGTAATTGGGTATAGTAACAATACTTTGAGAGTATTTCACCAAGAGTGGTATTTATACGAGACAACACCACAAGTGGGTGTATACCCTCACCAACCCCACTAGAGTGGGTACTCTGCCATGGGAGGGGCTCTCGCCCGGGCCTTCTCAAAGCAGGGGACTCTTTGGACGACACTACAAGAGAGGAAGGGACTTTCAAGACTTAGGAAAGTTTTTAGGATGAAGAAGTCTTCAAAGGGAGTGGTATTTATAGGAAATCAAGTGGCCATGATCTAGTTAGCTGGAGGCCAAGATGTGCCCAAGTGCCCCCTAGTCCCTACTCCTTAAAACCCTTACAAAATATCCTACCAACTATGGCACCCTTTCGGCCAAGCTTACCGCCCCACACTCCACCAACTTGAGGGTGACAAGTGTCTCCCTCTCGTTGGTCCAAAATGTTTCTTCCTGAAAAATCCAAAATTAAAAAACGACATAGCCTAATTTTCCTTCGCAAGTCAGGTAAAACGCTTCATCTAAAACGACTTAACCGTGTCAGGCACAAAAATATTCACAAGCCTACTTTAAAGCCCAAACTTTTCTACGCACGCCCCACGCATACTCTGGAAATACGGGGTATAACATTCTCCCCTCCTTAGAAACATTCGTCCCGAATGTTCCTTCTAAGTCTCAAAACAAACCCACGCCAGTATAGTCTTCACTACTATACTTACGAGAACAATCCTGCCACACCTGGCCACAGAAACACCCGCGCAAATACTTCCATCCAAGTCCATGAGGAAACACCTCTAACATCACCACAAATACCTCTCTCCGGGGTCTAAAATATACTTCCTATGCACCTTCTCTTTACAAAAGAAATGATCACTGTTATACACCGTATTTCTAGAGTATGTACGTAAGGACGTACGTAGAAAAATTTGAACCTTAAAGTTGGCTTGGACGATTTATTTTGTGCACAACACCCGGTTAGAGTCGTTTTTCGACAAAACGTTTTACACAACTCGCGTAGGGTAAATTACGGCTATGTCATTTCTAATTTTTGCGGATTTTTCCGAGAGATCTAAACATTTTGGACCAACGAGAGGCACACTTGTCACCCTCTCATCGGGGACGCCAGAATGAACGGGACGATTTGGAGCCTATTTTGTCAAGTAGCTGGTAGGATATTTTGTGGGTAGACGGATAAGGTACACTCGGGTAATCCTAGCCCTACACTCGCACCACACTTGGCTCGATTCGCCATCGTTAGCCATGGCTTGACCTATAAATACCCTCTCCCTTTGATTAACTTCTTCATCCAAAATCGTGCTAAGTCTTGAAAGCTCTTCCTCCTCTATAGTTCTCGCCCTCTCCCTCGCGAGGCTTTAGCCGAGTCCTCCCCTCGCCGAGTTTCCCCTCCTGGGTCACGAGGGTACACACCCCCTCAGGTGTTGTCTCGTATAAATACCCCCTCTTTGTAGAAATACTCTCCATAGTATTGTTACTATACCCAAATTACTTTAGCCCAAATACCTTGTAGTATTCCAAAGATACCTCTATACGTAGAGCCCAAAATACTACCTTACGTCCTTTGTGTCTCAAACCGAAACCCTAAGGAAAACCTTCATAAGTCGGTTGAAGTGTTAAGTGGCGTAGAACTTCTGGCGGCTGTTTGGAGCGGTCGAGCGCACTGAGCAGAGCTAAACCTTGCTCAGATCGACTTTTATCTCGGATAATTTTGGCCTTATCGAGGTAAATATTCTTCTCCTTATTATAATTGGAAATTACATGTTGTAGGATTATATAGTTGAAGTATACTATATATAGAATCAACATAGCTTTGGCAATGTCTTTTGACTTAAGCTCAATATAAAGAAGAGAATCAATCAGAATTACATGCGATCAGACATGAGGCTTGTGTGGTATTCTCGTAGTAGAATTGTACACGCCCGTTAGATGATAACCTCTCGCTTGGCAGCCGCCTACTATAGAGAGAGATTTACGCATCATGTGTGTGGGGAGGTGTCGCCAATTTTCTCAGAGAATGTTCACGATAAGATCTAGATGTTAATGTCACTGTGTCCTTATAGGTCAAGTACTACGCGTGGCGCGATCTACTTGGCTTAAGGAGTAGCCACGCTTGAGGTACTGAGCGCTTGCTATTAGTCGATAATCGCCGCGAGGTATGTGAACCTCTTCCTATCTTTTCTAGCATGATACGTGTAATAACTATGTCTACTGCAGACGATACGTGTTAAATGAGTCGATTGTTTAAAACATAAAGTGTTATAACGCTTTACGGGAAGTTGGTTATAATACTTTATGTAGTAAGAAAATGCTTTGTGGTTTTAAAACTTAAGAGTTATAATAGCTTTACGGAAGTTAGGTATAACGGCTAAGAGAGATAAAATGAATGATTTATTGATTTTAAAAGTTAAGAGACTTGATCTTAAAAGATAAGAGACTCGACTTAATTAAATTAATATGAATTTTGTGTGAAACCTCATTCGTGAGTAATGAGTACTTGGTTTGTAAAAGGAATAATGTTTTACCGATTTCTAAATCGTAACGAGTATCGACAAACCATCGCAGCTAATAAAGGGAAATGTTTTGATTAATGAAGATTATTAAAACAAGTAGAAACCTCCATCCGCATGTGCTAAGATTTAGACAAAATGATATTACATTTCCAGATCATGGTCGCTTAATAAGATTGATTATGAACAAGAATAACCTACTCACATATAAGGTATATGTTTCGATTGTTTAAAAGAGAATTATATTCTTAAACGGATAAGACTATGAACTACTAAACCTTTCTAAAATAAGAAACGTGAACATTTGAAATTAGGCAAACTTGAACGCTTGGAAAATAATGTTGTTACTTGATTTTACAAAGAGAAGTGTTTTGGTTTACTTAAAAGATAGTCACTCTATTTTATACTACGTATCAGTGACTTCAGAAAGAAACGAATCTTTTAAAAGAGTTAATGTATGAAGTACTTCTGGGATGTATAATTCAACTTGTTAGCATAAAGTACCTTGTGAATAACTTGATCAGGTTGGTTTGTGATAACCTTGTAATACTTTCTTGTTGATTTGATAAGCAAACATGTTAGGATGCTACGCAGGTTACTATCTTGTGATCATATGTAAGGGGGTCATTCTTGTCAGGATTACGCTGTTAAACGTTAAGCCCACAGATCGTTATTGTATCACATACCCTCGACTTATTATACCGGCTTGCCACACCCTTGACGCGGGTCTATACGGCTTACGCGTTCATCAGACTACGCGAGCAGCAGATGCTCCAGGATTGATCATTCCGGTGTTTAGCCCGACGCGATGCCCTACGCGGTCTTCGAGGGACTACGCGGCCTTCGGCGACTACGCGGCCGCGAAGTCCAGCGGATACCGGTTGCCGCCCGACGCGGGTATACCTCAGCGTCTGGGACCATGATTCGAGGAATACCTCACGCGGTTCGCGCGTGACCCGCGAGTCGCGTAAGTTCTGTGGATAGACGCGCACGCTGATACCGCGCGCGAGCGCCATCTTCGATCATGTGCGGCCCGTAAGACCTCGTGATACGCTTTATATCATCGTTGGTACCGCTGGTCTTAGTAGTCGCCATGCCTTCGCATTTACCCCGCACGGTTTTATTATGACACAGCGACCCGTGTTTACGTATTCTCGATGCTTTATATCACGGATCACGGCATGGCGGGTATTCCACGCATGATTGATGCGCGGGCGCGAGACCCATTATTTATACTGAGTAACGACTGAGGCGCGAGTCCCCGACTTGACATACGATCGCTTATCAGGAATCGTAGTTTGCTATCATACATGCCTCCTCGCTTATATAGACTACTATGATTTCATTTACGATTTTCGCCACATACTGTACCGCAGATCGACTCCTTCGGCCGTGGTTCATGCCATTGCGTAAAGGTACGCTACCGCTGATCCTCGCCTAGGATCACAGCCATTGGGAAGCTCCGCTTCTCCGAGGCTTATTCGTATAGTCCCCCGCTGTAGGTTTTTACATTCGTGGTACGGCAGGCCCCGCCCGCCATCATGCTGTGATCATTCCTGTAGGTCTCGTAGTAATCGCGCGGGCAGAGTTGTCAGGGATGTAAATCGCTCAAATTGTTATTTATATATACCGGGTAACCGCTGTTATCATGTCTTCTTATTTCACTGCCTTATCAGATCGCTTCATGTTATTGTTTTATGTTCCGCTGATTTTCTCCGATGTCAGATCACCAGGTGCCCGTAGGCACCACCACGCCCGGTTCGCCGTGACAAAAGTGGTATCGTGAGCGCTTAATCTCTGAAAGTGTCTACGCATCAGATCTAGTAGTTCGACATCGCGCGTCGCGCACCACACCAATAATCGTGAGGCTATAGGATATTTAGGATTGGTTTCATTCTTCTCACTCGAGATCGTGCCTTGAGCCAGGTTGTAAGTCGACCTCTAACGATTTCTTTCCCTTTACCGCTATGCCTCCGCAGTAGGCAAACCCGCCCAGAGGTAAGGCAATGGCGGAGTCGCGAGCAGAGTACAGAGGGTTACGAGGGCACAGCCCAATCATCACCTGCGAGGTGCTTCATTCGGGAGTTATGCCACGCCACCACCCCAGCAGAGTTTAGCACTACGCAATGCTCCATCGCGCCATGATATTTCAACCTTCGGGCCCACGATCGGAACAGAGAATATAGATCGCAAAGAGGCGACCACATTAGCTATGGATTTGGTCAGAGTGTATACCGATGTACCGCGAGTCTTGACGACTATCTAAGAGAGGTTGTACAAGATTAATTCTTCGCTTAGGCTCGAGCATGGCCTGTACGCTTACGACAGCAGCCGAGAAACGTAGAGATCGACGGGTTAACGGGCGACGCAGTAAGAGGCCAGAGCAAGTTCCTTTGGTAACTTTCGAGGTGAATCGCTTCACCACAGACAGATATGCACCTCCGCCAACGCAGTGGTCCTCCACTGTGGTTCGTGACGCTCGACTACGCAGAGTTGGTCGTCGAGCTCCGCAGTTTCCGCTCACAACTACACGCAGTTCCAAACACCGATTTAGTTTTTCCCAAGATTCACAACATGACAAAGCGCCATTCCGGAATGTCGCCTTTAGTCGGGTACTTGTTTTACCTACTACCGTGGCCATGTGGTCGAAAGCGGTGTCCTAGCAGAAGGATGCGGAGGACTCACCTTCAGATCGCGGTAGTTCACTTTCCTAGCTATGCGCTCTCACGGCGTGCTTGATTAGAACGCATGCGGAGCAAGCAGATTCGTGCATATCTTTAACCTCTGTAGATTAGCGTGATAAGACGAGTATCTTAAGTGCTATGTTCTCGATAGCAAGGTGTTAATTGTGATTAGAGATCATGGTTAGTAACCGAAAGATCGAGGGATAGGAAAAGTGTAAGCCTTGTAGCTTTATACGCGAGACCTTAGAGGCAAGGCAATCTCGAGTAAAAGATTACATTTGTGTTTAACCTTATCGGAGCGCATAAGGCACGCGAGCTATGTTTGTGGATAAGTCCTCGGCAGCGTGGAATGAAAGAGGTAGTCGAGCCAAGCAGACCGCCAGGTTTTCGTAACGCGGATTAGCGAGATTGTTCCTTCCGGAGCTAGTGTTTGCGCGCCGCCGCCGGGTCAGCTACGCCGCTGGTCAACCCGCCGCCCGTATGGGCGCGGGCCGTTTGTGGTGTTCCCGCGTGGTAGGTCACGGTGGTGTTAGGCCCAAGTTTAGTTAACCATCGACGAAGTTCGTGGACGCGCTCAACCGCGAGTCGGGCCGACGGGTCACCATCGTGTCTTTCACCAGACCGCTGCCGCGCTACGGTATATCGTAAAGGTTGTACGGCTGCACAGCGTGCCCGCCACCTTACGTCGTGCAAAGGGAGCCCGTGTTACGCCTATTTTTCGCTTTCGAAGTTTTACCAGCAGGTTGGGAACTCGTAGTCTCCAGATCGTGATTCGCCCCTGCCGTTGTTTTGATTTCGTGGTACGCGAGGATTGTTGTCTCTTGTTGGGGAAATGTTTTATAGCCACCATTTCGTTGTTCTGATATCGCCGCGACGCCCGGGTAGGCGGAAGTGTAAGTTGCCGGCCGATCGTTCGACGCTGGCAAGGTTCGAGTAGCTGGTTCATACGCGTTCAGCAGACGTGGATAAAGTGCTTATCCGTAAGAGGTTATCGCAGCCGTGAGTCAACGTAAGTCGCGGCGATAATCGCGATAACGCTGAGTTCAGCCGACGTGGTCTTCTTGAAGGTACCACCTGAAAGCGCGTGACGAAGTTTTGGAACCGGGAAGTAAATGTAAACGGTGTTATGCGAAAGAGTTCGGCGGCACGGCGGCACGCCACGTAAGCGGAAGCGAGCATAGATGTGATCATTTCTTTACGAGGTTGTGAGGTGTTTCGTGGCCAGCGCGTGGCAGTTTGTTCTCGTAAGTATAAGAGGAAGACTATATCGACGCCGCGCTTGTTTTGAGATTCTAGGAACATTCGACGCATGTTTCGGGCGAGGAGAACGTTATACCCCGTATTTCCGCAGTATGTACGTAAGGACGACGAGAAAATTTGAACCTTAAAGTTGGCTTCGACGATTTATTTTGTGCACAACACCCTGCTAGAGTCGTTCGACAAAACGCTTTACACAACTCGCGTAGGTAAATTACGCCATGTCATTTCTAATTTTTGGCGGATTTTTCCGAGAGACGAAACATTTCAGATCAACGCAGGGCTTACACTTGTCACCCTCTCATCGGGGACGCCACAGAATGAACGGGACGATTTGGAGCCTATTTTGTCAAGTAGTGGTAGGATATTTTGTGGTAGACGGATAAGGTACACTCAGCGAATCCTAGCCCTACACTGCACCACACTTGGCTTGATCTTCGCCATCGTTAGCCATGGCTTGACCTATAAATACCCTCTCCCTTTGATTTAACTTCTTCATCCAAAAATCGTACTAAGTCTTGAAAGCTCTTCCTCCTCTATAGTTCTCGCCCTCCCCTTGTGAGGCTTTAGCCGAGAGTCCCTCCCCTCGTCGAGAGTTTCCTCCTGGGTTGGGCCGAGGGGTACACACCCTCAGGTGTTGTCTCGTATAAATACCCCTCGTAGAAATACTCTCCATAGTATTGTTACTATACCCAAATTACTTTAGCCCAAATACCTTGTAGTATTCCAAAGATACCTCTATACGTAGAGCCCTAAATACTACCTTACGTCCTTTGTGTCTCAAACCGAAACCCTAAGGAAAACCTTCATGTCGGTCAAGGTTAAGTGAAGTTGCGTAGAACTTCTAAGGGTTGTTTGAGCTGGTCGAGCGCACTGAGTAGTGAGCTAAACCTTGCTCAGATCGACTTTTATCTCTGATAATTTTGGCCTTATCGAGGTAAATATTTTGTCTCTCTTATCAGAATTGGAAATTACATGTCAGAGGATTATATAGTCAAGATACTATATATAGAATCAACATACTTTCATGCAATGTCTTTGACTTAAGCTCAATATAAAGAAGAGAATCGAATCAGAATTACATAGACTGACATGCAGTTTGTGTGGTATTCTCGTAGTAGAATTGTACACGCCCCGTTAGATGATAACCCCTCGTTGGCTTGCAGCCTACTCGATAGAGGAGAGATTTACGCGGCAAGTGGGGAGGTGCCGCGAATTTTCAGAGAATGTTCTACGATAAGATCTAGACGTTAATAAGCGCACCGGTCCTTATAGGTCAAGTACTACGTGTGGCGCGATCTACTTGGCGAAGGAGTAGCCGACGGCTTGAGGTACTGGAGCGCTTTGCTATTAGTCGATAATCGTCGCGAGGTACGTGAACCTCTTCCTATCTTTTCTAGCATGATACGTAATAACTATGTCGCATTTTAGACGCATACGTGTTAAACGTAATGATTATTTAAAACATAAAGTGTTATAACCGCTTTACGGAAGTTGGTTATAAATTTTTATGTAGTAAGAAAATGCTTTAGGTTTTAAAACTTAAGAGTTATAATAGCTTTACGGGAAGTTAGGTATAACGGCTTAAGAGAGATAAAATGAATGATTTATTGATTTTAAAAGTTAATATACTTGATCTTAAAAGATAAGAGACTTGACTTAATTAAATTAATATGAATTTTGTGTGAAACCTCATTCGCGAGTAATGAGTACTGGTTTGTAAAAGGAATAATGTTTTACCGATTTCGAAATCGTAACGAGTATCGACAAACCACCGCAGCTGCTAATAAAGGGAAATGTTTGATTAATGAAGTATTATTAAAACAAGTAAACCTCCATCCGCATAAGCTAAGACGAGACAAAATGATATTACATTTCCTGCATCATGGTCGCTTAATAAGATTGATTATGAACAAGAATAACCTACTCACATATAAGGCATATGTTTCGATTGTTTAAAAGAGAATTATATTCTAAACGGATAAGACTATGAACTACTAAACCTTTCTAAAATAAGAAACGTGAACATTTGAAATTAGGCAAACTTGAACGCTTGGAAAATAATGTTGTTACTTGATTTTACAAAGAGAAGTGTTTTGGTTTACTTAAAAGATAGTCACTCTATTTTATACTACGTATCATGTGACTTCATGAAAGAAACGAATCTTTTAAAAGAGTTAATGTATGAAGTACTTCAGATAGATACCCGAACTTGTTAGCATAAAGTACCTTGCGTGAATAACTCGATTGCGTTGGTCGTGATAACCTTGTAATACTTTCTGTTGATTTGATAAGCAAACACGCAGATGCTACGCGTGTTAGCATCTCGTGATTGTTATGTAAGCGGGTCATTCTTGTCAGGCTTACGCTGTTAAACGTTAAGCCCGCTGTATCGTTATCGTATCACATACCCTATCGACTTATTATACCGGTGGCTCGCCACCCTCGGATGCGGTCTATACGCCTATGCGTTCACAGACTACGCGAGCAAATGTATGCTCCAGGATTGATCATTCCGTGTTTAGCCCGACGCGGATGCCCTACGCGGTCTTCGAGGACTATGCGCCTGAGGGACTATGCGGTCGCGGAAGTCCAGCGGATACCGGTTAAGTCCGCTCCGATGCTGGTATACCTCAAAGCGTCTGGGACTATGATTCGAGGAATACCTCACGCGGGTCTCGTATGCGTGACCTACGCGCGAGT